>CM059869.1:35026431-35726931 GCA_030490815.1 Acer saccharum
ATTGCAAAATGAAATGAATTCTAATATTAGAAGCATTAAACGGATTAGAAGTGACCATGGGAGGGAGTTTGAGAATGCCTCTTTTGAAAGCTATTGTGATAGCCTAGGCATCTCCCATGAGTTTTCCGCTCCTAGGACACCTCAACAAAATGGAGTTGTTGAGAGGAAGAATAGGGTCCTCCAAGAGATGGCCCGTGTGATGTTGCTTAGCAACAATGTCCCTAGGAACCTATGGGCCGAAGCCATCAACACGGCTTGCTATATAGGAAATAGAGTGTTCCTAAGGCCCGGTACTAGAAACACCTCCTATGAATTATGGAAAGGCAAGAGGCCAAATGTTAGCTACTTCCACACATTTGGGAGCAAATGCTACATTTTAAATGACCGTGATCAACTTGGCAAGTTTGATGCTAAGAGTGATGAAGGTATCTTTATTGGCTATGCCTTGAATAGTAGAGCCTATAGAGTTTTCAACTTGAAGACTCGAACCGTCATGGAATCATCAAATGTTGTCATTGATGATACAAGGCTCAAGTCCAAAAATGATGAGGAGGAGGATGTCTTAGAGGATGACTCTCCTTTGGAGAGGGTTGTGGTGACTCCCAATGATGGGACATCTAATGAAGTCACACAACCTAGTACTAGAGTTCCTAACTTGGACTCTAATGAACCCGCTCCATGGGTTAGAAGACTCCATAACAAAGAAGATGTTATTGGAGATGTTAATGAGGGTGTTAGGACTAGGCGTCAAATAGCTAATCTAATTAGCTTTATATGCTACACCTCTCAAATAGAACCCAAAAAGGTTGAAGAAGCCTTAAATGATGAATTTTGGGTTCTTGCCATGCAAGAAGAGCTAAACCAATTCGAAAGGAATGAGGTTTGGACTCTAGTTCCTAGGCCTAAGACCACTAATGTCATAGGCACAAAATGGATATTTAGGAACAAATCCGATGAGGTTGTGATAACTCTTATTTCTACACGTTGTGTAGCCCCTTACTTTCATCTTTTATGCTTGTTTTCCGAGTAAAACCGGGTATTTAACGTTTTAAATAAGTGTTTCAGGATATTTTTCATCACAGGGGCTAAAGTGCAAAAATAGAGAAATATTGGGGCAAAAGTGTAATTTTTGAAAGTTGGTTTTTCGCCCTTGTTCTGCGTTAAGGGGCAGCAAAAATGGGCGCAAAAAGGGACCAGAACTTCATTTTTTTGTAATTCTGCGCCCTAGGGCGCAGAATAGGGCGCAAAAGTCAAGGCGGAATTTCGACGAAAGTTTCCTGCAGAATGCTCAACTTGCGGGAGCCATATCTCTCTCCTCCGATCGAACTGGGTTTTGTGCTACATATGGTTGGAAAGCTCCAGAAGTCTTCTTTCCAACGGTTCATCAAGAACGCGATTCCGATGTTTGTGGAGAAAGTTATGCCCGTTTCCGTAACGGTGCGCGCTGCTGGAAAGTCATCCGCGAGACCCCCCAAAAATCTGCCACTTGAGGGCATTTTTGTCTTTTCCCCTCAATTCTGACCTAAACCCTTCTCCCCACTATAAATACCCCCTTTTCTCTTCAGTTTTGACAGAACCCACTTCACTCCCCCTCTCTCTCTTCCGCCCCACTCTCTCTCTCTTCCATTTTCTTCACATTCTCCACCAAATAAGGAGGATCCAAGCTCCCATGGAGGTTTTTCCTCCATGGGAGCTCCCCATACATCTCCACAACCCCATTTTACACTTCCTCCATCCATTTTAGGGCAGATTTCAAGGAATAGGAGTGGTCTCTTGACCAATTTCGAGCTAGGAAAGCTAGGAGCTTCTTTGGAGGGTTTGTCTTCAAAGGTTGTCTCCTTTTTACTCATTTCTTTGTATTTTCTGTTTCTTTGATGTGTAACCCCGATTTGGGGAATATTGTAAACCCTACACTTGTGTAATATATGTTGTTTGTTCTTAAATTTGGTTGGGTTTTGTTTCACTCTTTGTTAATTTCATGAATTTAGCTCTAATTGCAATATCCATGTGTGTGGAGGCCTGAAATTGATATGTGTCCATGATTGGGATTAGGAGTAGAGTAATTTAATGTAGGAGTAGTGTAATTTAACTTCCCATGATTGTTGATTGATTGATGGATGACCAAAATGCCATGTTTAGAGTAATTGGAGTGTTAGAGATTTAGCTCCAAAGAGTGGGAAAGGTTTCAGTTCAGGCATTTAGTTGCTAAATTGGCCTGGGTTCCAATTCTTGTGCTTAATGGGTCTTGTTATCAAGGCACAATTGCTCATCCTTGGCCGGATTGGGTAATAAATTGATTTTGGGAGAATTCCCAAATCAAGAGGATGAACCCTTAACCCATATTGAATGGTCTTAATGAATAACAACCAACTTGTTTGCACATTGTTGTTTGGTAAACTTGTTTCCCATGTCTAGCCATCCTAAGGAGATTGATAAAACCGAATCCATATCTAGAGTAAAGACAAACTGAATACCTCTTGTGCTTGTGTAGTTATATGGTATTTCATTGCTTAATGCTTTCACTCGGTTAGCCACCTTGTGGATGATATTTAGGCTATGTGTTATATATTGCGTGGTTCACATTAACATGTCCAGCGTGATATCCTCTACATTTGACCAGACAGTGAGAGATACACTAGGCTGGCGTGTAGAGCTCGTGTGTGTGTCCCACAGTCCTTAATGAATCCAAGCATTTATGCATGGATGTAATCTCTAAGACATCGAGAGAGATTAGAGATTAATTAAGGGGACACGAGCATATAACATACGTGTTGTATGGGTATCTCGTATTCTTAATGCTTTCACTTGGTTGCCATCCCGTATTTGGTTAGCCATTGTGAATGAATTATTGGCTGTAGTATGGCCCACGCTGGTTGCGCATTAAATGCCCAACGAAATAACCACTGTATATGACCAGACAGTGAGAGATACACTAGGCTGGCATACAGGGCTCTTGTGTGTGTGCCACGACACTTAATGAATTCATGTGTACTTTGTATGTGTGGATGTGATTTCTAAGACTCGAGAGAGATTAGAGATCAATTAAGGGGACACGAGCCTATGATATACTTGCACATTGAGGGACTAAGTGAGTCTAGCACTTAATTAGGAGGATTGTTACGGTTGAATCGTTTCTCTAGTGTACACCACATTTCCTGCATCTCTCCATTCCATTCTATCCATGTATATATTATGTTAGTTAGTTTATTTATTTATATTATTACTCACTTTTCCGCAACCGCAACACACGAGTTCTCTCGGAGTGTTGTAATAATAGCTAGAACCGGTGACGGTCGGCGAACCCCACCTCCCTGCGGAACGATACCCTCACTTGCCGCTGTGCTAGTCCCTGTGACTCGCGCGCTAGCGAGGTCGAACTTAAATGTTCATCTTTTGACCGACATTGCAACGACGTGTCGTCAGGTTGGCAACATAGTGCGGAACAAGGCTAGACTTGTAGCACAAGGGTACTCTCAAATTGAGGGTATCGACTTTGAGGAGACTTTTGCTCCCGTTGCCCGCTTAGAGTCAATTAGGCTTCTCTTGTCCATCTCTTGTGTGCACAAGTTCAAATTGCACCAAATGGACGTCAAGAGTGCCTTCCTCAATGGCTTCTTGCAAGAGGAAGTGTTTGTTGAACAACCTAAAGGGTTTGTGGATGCACACCACCCCAACCATGTCTATCGCCTCAAGAAGGCACTATATGGGTTGAAACAAGCACCGAGGGCTTGGTATGAGCGCCTCACTCAATTTCTTGTTGACAATAACTACACAAGAGGTAGTGTTGACAAGACACTATTCATCAAGAGAGACAATGATGAGCTTTTCATAGCTCAAATATATGTTGATGACATAGTGTTTGGCTCCACCAACAACACCAAGGTCCAACAATTTGTTGATGTTATGTCTCATGAATTTGAGATGAGTCTTGTTGGTGAGCTTAGTTACTTCCTAGGTTTGCAAATTAGGCAAATGAATGATGGGATTTTCATAACCCAAGCCAAATATGCTAAGAACCTAGTGAAGAAGTTTGGTTTAGAGAATGCCAAACGTTGTGATACACCCATGAGTACCACTTTGAAGCTAAGCAAGGATGCTAGTGGTAAAAGTGTGGAACAAACTCTATATCGTGGCATGATAGGTAGCTTGCTTTATTTGACCGCAAGTAGGCCCGATATATCTTTTAGTGTGGGTGTGTGTGCTAGGTACCAAGCGGATCCTAAGGAGTCCCACCTCTCTTCCGTGAAGAGGATCATTCGCTATGTGAATGGGACATCCAACTATGGGATTTGGTACTCTTTTGACACTAATGCTAGTCTTGTAGGCTTTAGTGATGCGGATTGGGCAGGAAATTGTGATGATAGGAAGAGCACATCGGGCGGTTGCTTCTTTCTAGGCAACAACTTGGTGTCTTGGTTTTGCAAGAAGCAAAACTCGATTTCCTTGTCCACGGCCGAGGCCGAGTACATAGCCGCAGGGAGTGGATGCACACAACTCCTATGGATGAAGCAAATGCTAGTAGACTACGGATTCAACCAAGGTACTCTCACTCTCTTTTGTGATAATATGAGTGCAATTAATATTTCCAAGAATCCGGTTCAACATTCTAGAACTAAGCATATTGACATCCGCCATCACTTCATTAGAGAGCTTGTTGAAAATAAATGCATAGTACTTGAACATGTAGGTACTAATGATCAACTTGCGGACTTATTTACTAAACCCTTAGATGCTACTCGATTTAAAACTCTTAGTAGATCTATTGGGATATGTCTTATGGAGTGATGTTCTATGATTGACCCCATATGGGGAACTCAAGCAAAGAGAGCTATTTTGCATTCTTGTATCTTGCAAAAAATTTGAAATAACTTATGCCTCTTCTTTTGATTGCTTGAGTAAGCTTGGTTGTACATATGTATATATGTTTTCAATTCTATAAGTGTGAACCTTGCTTATCTACAATCCATGTCATATTTATGTTCAAACATGCATTTTTGGACTAGGAGATTTACATAGGAAGTATGATGTGAATGACCTATAGTTATCTCCATGACATGATGATTCTTTAATAACATGCTAATGCTAAATGAAAAAGCTTGAAATTCATACAATATGCTCATGAAAAGCATGAATTGATGATTGCATATTCTTAAAAAATGCAAAACTTGTGTGAAAGCTAATGAGACTCAAAATGAATAAAGGATCTTGCATCCGTTCAAAGGAATTTACATTCCATATGTCTCTCTTTCTTTATTAGTTGAACATGGTTACTATCATACGGATTTCTTATCCGGAAAAATCAAATAGGGTGCAAAGTCGCTCATGCCATGTTTCGCTTATAAAGTTGGATATAGTTGTTCTTAAAATTGAAATCAATAATCTCTATATCCTTGCTTTTCCCATGACATTGGTGAAATTGGTTTGAATTCAAATTAGAAACCTTTGTCATTTGCTTTGCCAAATACCATTGTATTTTGGACTTGAATGCCATATGTCTTGTATGCAAAGCATGTTGGATTCACACATTTTCTCAAATAAATCTCCTTGTTTCTCTCAAATTAATTGAAGTGCATAAAGTGACTTATATGTATATGCATATCTTGCATGCTTCTATCTCTCGTTGCCTTGAGTGACCCGGTTGGGGACTACTCCTTTGCCTATATCATGACAAAAAGGGGGAGTAGGAAATGGTAAGGGGAGTTGCAAAATATAGAAGCTTTTGTGCATTTTGGGGAGAACATACATTGAGGGGGAGTAACCCTTTGAGGGGGAGCATTGCATTTATCATTCATTGCATACATTTGTTAATGTTGTGCCTAAATTCTAAAAATGCAAATGCTTAGTATTGTTCTCACATGATTAATCTCACACTTTACTTGTATTGGAAATGCTAGAAACTTTATTTTCAGGGCTTGATTGTTCTACAAGAGATTGAAGACCTGAAGTTTTTACTTTCTTATCTCTTTGTAATGTAGATAATCATTGTAGTCCCGTAGTTTCTAATTCTATGTGAGGAATCAATGTGAGTGGTGGTTTTGTCACGAAATAGCCAAAGGGGGAGATTGTTAGGATTCCCGTTGTTTTTAATTGGCTTATTTCGTGATCAAACCACATGTGGGGATGCTTTGTAAGGGTAGCTTAGATGTTGTTGTTATTGCTTAGGCCCTTTTGAAGATCTCACTATTGACAAGCACCAAAGGTAATATTCTAAGTGCTTACTTGTCTTGAAGAGATAGATGCACACACTCACAACTCATGCATATGTTTAATCCTTATATGTTGTGTGTCTTTTATGTGTGCCTTAATGCTCATGAACATCTCTTCTTGCATGTTAGTTTGATTGCATCTTGCATATCCAATTGCCTTGTCATGCTTAGACTTAGGATTGCATTTTTGCACTGGGCGCCCCCAAAAGCGCTCTACAGAAGCGCTGTACGAACAGCGCCCATTGAGCGCTGTTCAGACCTGATCGATTTAATCGGTCGCTGTTGGGTCGCTGTTGGGGCGCTGTACATAGCGCGGTACAGAGCGCTGTACGTACAGCGCCACTCTGTTTCCTCGTGAAAACAGAGCAAGGGCGCTGTACAGGCGCTGTACAATGGCGCCCTACGTACAGCGCCCAAGGCAAATAGTGGGCAAACTTATCAAAACGACCACACTTTGTTTTGGCCCCCTATATATATGCCACTTTGACTTTAGGTCAATTAGAAGAGTTCATATTCAGATTCCATACTTAGGAGATTTTTCAAAGAGAAGAAAAATTCCAAAGAACTCATTTTTAATTACTCAAACACTTGTTCCATGATCATCAATCATCATCTAGCATCATCTTAGATCATCTAGATGACATCTTGCATGGATTCTTCATCATACTTTGCTTGGTAAGCTTTTCACTAATATCTTACATATTTTGTGTTTCTCTTATCTAGCAATCTCAATTTAATTACTTGTATGTGATTTTATATTTGTTGAATACAAGATTGAGATTAGTATGATGTATGTTTGAGAAGTTGTATTGTGCTAGCATATTAGGTTTTTGTGCTTGATATTGATTAGCTAAACTAATTGACATGTCATTTAGTTTTGATATCTAGGATTGTTCTTAACTGAATATTAATCATCTTAGATAAGCATATAGGGTTTCCCTTGCTCTATGTTGCATTTTGGATATTTTCACATATTCACTTAGGGTTGTATTCTCTTCAAGAGAAGCTAAGTCTTGTGTGTAGCAATCGGGATTAGGTTGCTTAGATCGCAAGCAAAATCGGACTAGGTTC
The DNA here is from genome assembly GCA_030490815.1 of Acer saccharum. Classification (NCBI taxonomy): domain Eukaryota; kingdom Viridiplantae; phylum Streptophyta; class Magnoliopsida; order Sapindales; family Sapindaceae; genus Acer; species Acer saccharum. The sequence goes on from CM059869.1 coordinate 35,033,709, forward strand.
ACTCATACCGGGATTAGGTAGGTGCGTGATTACTACCGGGATTAGGTTGTAATCGTTTGCACATTTAGTGGATTCGAGGTTCGAGTGTGGCTTACTTACATAGCCCGTGGTTTTTCCCGTGAGGGTTTCCACGTAAAAATCAAGTGTCAATTTAATTTCCGCACCATATTACACTTGCTTGTTTATTTTATCTTGAGGGTAATTTCGTAATTTTGACTAACACGAAAAATTGGGTAAAAAGCGTAAAATCTATTCACCCCCCCTCTAGATAGTTTTATACACACCGTGCATTAATTAGTTTCAGTTTTTATACCCCATTAGGCTTTACTTAACTGTCCAATGCATGATCAGTATTTAAACTCAATTAAATCTTAATGTTTTGATAACCCAATATGCTGTAATTAATTGCCCAATGCATAATCAGTATTTAAAATCAATTAAAATCTTTATGTTTTGATAACCCAATAGGCTGTAATTAATTGCCTAATGCATGATCAGTATTTAAAATCAATAGGCTGTAATTAATTGCCCAATGCATGATTAGTGTTTAAAATCAATTAAAATCTTTATGCTGTTATTAATTACCCAATGCATGATTAATATTTGTATTAAATAGGAAGACAAAAAGATAGTATTCCTTTCTCCAAAACTCAATATAGGTTTTTATTGCTTCGTATTGTATGGCCAGTTAATGTCTCCTTACTTGCCAAGCCAATTACACACTTGCCACGCGGATTTTTAATGTTACTTTACAAGTTTACATTGATGTTCATCTAAAATTAATTTCTAACATTTAATATCATTGCATTTTCTCCATTTAACATCATTAGAAATCATGATTCCGTATTCCCATTAATAATAGTTATTATTTACTCCACACAGTGTAATATTTAAATGAGTAATGTATTTATATTTATATTTCACAATCAATAATTTTGTTTAAATAATTAATTTATTTAAGTGGTCAGCATTTCCTGAAGAAAAATTTTGTAATTGCAAACACCAAATCCATTGGATATTGTGTAAACAGTTTGAATTTTTTTTTTCAATGAATCTATCACATCAATTGAATTACGATCTAAAAATTTGTTCAAACACCATTACTTTTCAAGTATACTTTATACGATATTATCTTCCTTAAGGTCATCTGCAATTACCTTCAACCCTCATGAAATCACCAGAAATACAATGACAATGATCAAACATATGATATTATAGAACCAGTCAACCACACCATAAATGGTGAGAACAAAAACACCTAAACATCTTCAGAGATGTCAATGCAAATTCAACAACACCTTTCTAGTGTGATTACAGACAAAAACCATTAAAAAAAATAGATACAAAAACATATAAAAATAACAAAAGAGTCATCACTTGTTCAAGATAAAAGAGTCATCACTTGTTCAACATTTCCTTTGCATTATTTCCACAAACCTCATCTCAATTACCATCAGGTTTAATCTTCTTCAAATAATCCTTAAGCAACTTGAAACCGTCCTCCAGACTAAGCTGGTAGGAACCAGCAACATCTGAACCTGAAAAGGATTTGGACTTGATTTTCATAATAGATGGACAGCGATAAATGGTGGTGGACAATTCATCTTGACGGTCCTTAAGACGTTGTATACCTCGTAGCAAATGTTCCCTCTCCAAACCTAGATTGTTGGAATCACCAACATCTGACCTCTGATATTTGCTACTGGCCAATGCTTCTAGACGATCATGAAGATGTTGGATAGTGCGTTCCAACTCTTCCCTAGTATAGATAATGACCTCTGCCATTTCTCGTTAGTTGCGTTCACAGATAGAGAGAGAGAGAGAGAGAGAGAGAGAGAGAGAGAGAGAGAGAGAGAGAATGAGAGAGGTATGTTTGGTTGAAGTGATGAATGACGTACAAATGGGATTAGGGTTCCATTTTATTTATTTATAAACTGATGGTAAAATTACACAATTAACTTTAACATTGACAAATCATAACTACATTTAGGAGATATAAAGAACTATTTAAAAAATTAACATACATTAGTTATAAGATTAACATACATAATGTGTACACTAGCTCAATTCATGTTCACATAATCATGTATATAGATTGAAATGTATTAGGTATAACGGTATTACAAATATATTGTTGTATAAGTACAAAATTAGTACCACATTTTAAAAATTAACATACATTAGTTATAAAATTAACATACATAATGTGTACACTAGCTCAATTCATGTTCACATAATCATGTATATAGATTGAAATGTATTAGGTATAACTGTATTAAAAATATATTGTTGTATAAGTATAAAATTAGTACCACATTTTAAAAATTAACATACATTAGTTATAAAATTAACATACATAATGTGTACACTAGCTCAATTCATGTTCACATAATCATGTATATAGATTGAAATGTATTAGGTATAACGGTATTACAAATATATTGTTGTATAAGTACAAAATTAGTACCACATTTTAAAAATTAACGTACGTTAGTTATAAAATTAACATATATAATGTGTACACTAGCTCAATTCATGTTCCCATAATCATGTATATAGATTGAAATGTATTAGATAAATCTGGCACAAGGTTTTTTCTTTACAGTGCAATTCTACTACACCACTAAGCTTATTTATCCAAATCGCACTTTAGCAATTGAAGACGACGCAATGCAATGCGAGTTTCACGTCCAATTTGATAATCTTTATGCAGAAGATGAGTATTCATTGTCAGGTAAGTTGCATCGATGCTTTTCCGATAGTGACCTGCCAAAAGACGTTGAACAGACTATGACGAAAATAATTGTGGATATGTCAATGTCTATAGCCTATACTATGCTAGAGTACAAAGTTGTACCAATTTTGGTGCAAATTGGGATTGTGCTTCGACTCTCTATGAAAGAAGAAAGTTTGTTCAAGTCAGAATTGATAAAGATGAAAATTGATAAGGGTTCGTTACGGGGAGAACATTGTGTGATTTGTTTTGAAGATTTTTCTTCATTGGGAGGGGAAATTGTTTTGATGCCATGCTCCCATATTTATCATCATACTTGTATCACCAAGTGGTTCGAGAAGGCACTCAACTGCCCAACCTGCCGTTTACAATTGAAACTTTCCTATGAGTAAGCTATGTTCGTATTTTTCCATTGCAATATTTTGGGTTGATTGGACCAGGCCATCTGATTAGTATTTTTTTTTCAAAAAAAAATTATTTTCTATGCAATCACACCATTCAAGTGTGTAAGATTTGTCGATCACACCTTTTTGGGTTTGTTTGTAATTTGTTTGATATCAGATATAGTGCGCTTGGTCATTGTATGAACTCTTTGAGGAATTCCCTTTAGTTTAAAAAAACCTGGAATGATGTGTTCTATTATTTCATAATTGAATACATTCATTATTTAGACCTCGAAGGACATTTGCTTGAATTATCGGTAATTTATATGTTGAACCCTTGATTTAATCTATGAACAATACCAGTTTAAACATATATCCGTATAAAGATTATATCAGGGATCACCAAGAGACGTAAATAATTATAAGAAAGAGTGATTCCATTTCCAATTTTTGTTGTCAAAAATAAAAATTAAAAATAGCATAATCATTGAACCAAAATCCCAATCGTGTATTAAAAGCATCAATAATGTGTCCTTGGATAAAGAGATGCAGCTAATTCAATATCTGCTTTAAGTAATTGCCCAATGCATGATCAATATCTGTATTACTTTCTCGAAAATGCAATATAGGTTATTATTGATTTCTAGTTTATGGTCAGTTAGTGTTTCATTAATTACCAATTGCACACTTCCCACACGCATTATTAATTGAAAAATATTCAGGTCAGTCTTACCAATTGCACACTTCCCACACGCATTTTGTTGGTGTGATCACGCCAGAAAGTGTAATAGCCCGCTTGACCGGACCCCAAACTAAATAGTGACTTATCGTTGTATTATACGTGATTGAAGATTTACTTATAAAAAATCTTCTACATAAGCTTTAGTTTTATAAAAAATCTTCTACCTAAAACGAAAGCAACTCCTTAAACAAATATTGAATGCACTGAATGTATTTGTTGACTTTTATATATATATATATATATAAAAACAAATAATAGTAATAGTTAATCTCAATTTTAATCTTAGTTTATTAAAATTTTTAAAAAGTACCAAATACCTATGACAATAGATCAGGATCAGTGAATCAAGATATAATTTAAAAAAAAAAAAAAAAAAAAAAAAGAGGGATTAGACACAACATTTAATGTGTATCCACTCATCAAATGACAACTCAACTACCACAAGTGTTGGGATTTGTAGCATTAATCTTAAAAAAAAAAAAAAAAAAAAAAAAGAGGATTTACTGCACAAACCTAAACCTAATTTTTTTTTTTAAAAAAAGTACCAAATACGTGTAAATGTCATGTTTTTATAGATTAGCGTTAGGGTTTAAGCCTTAAGGTATTAGAAAGTTTTCAAATATAAACCCTAAAAACTCATCAAAAGAATTCGAAGTTGGTTGATGTGAGCTGCGCAAAGACTGGAATTCGTCTCTTAAGCAACATTGAAGCCTTCCCACACATCTATAATCCTGACTCCACGCTACTACAGTCAACGCACATTCTCTTCTCAACCTTGTTTTGTAATGTTTTTTTGTTTTTGTTGTGTTTGCTGAAGGAATTCGATATGCTTTGCTGAATGAATTCGATATGCTTTATCTTGATTCTTGTTTCCTGAATAATTTTGCATGCCGAGTTAGTAACAGGTATCTTGTTTCTCGTTTGTTGAATAATACTGGATGCCAAGTTTAGTAAAAGGTATTTTGTTTATTGTTGTTAAATTTGCCGATTTCAGTAACAGGTATCTTGATTCGTGTTTATTGAATAATTTTGCATGTAACAGTTATCTTGATTGTTGTTTGTTGAATAATTTTGCATGCCGAGTTTGTTAATTGTAGTTTGTCCATTGTCAATTAGGGTTTTTTAGATGGTATACCAATGAACCCTAAGTCACTCTTCTATAATCTTCTTTGCAATGTGTTTGTTCAATGATATCTGCTTCTAATTTTTCCACCGGTTTACCTCCGGTGATACCTTCTGACTGATTTCTCTATATTAGTGATTTCTAGAGGTTTCATATATATTATAATGGAAAAGGGTGGAAAGAGAAAGCACCATAAGATGACAGAACAGGACAGTGGAAAGGGTAAGCAGTAGATTACCAGGAGACAGCAGGATTTCGTGTCGACCGTAGTGGAAGGTTCAGGTGAAATGTTCCCGGTGAAGTATGGAATCAAGTCATGGAAGCCGTGTGGGAATCGGGACATTATGAAGAATCAACTCCACATTGATCCTCACATGCACGTAGTGATCAATGTAAGTATGGCTATCTTTATGTATGATTACTTGTTTTAATGTTTAGGAAGAAAAACAACTTTTGTAACTATTGTCTTATAACTATTGTATGCATATACAGTATACGATTTTAATTGAAAACTTTGTCTGTTGTTAGTAATTGTTTAATTATTCCTTACCAATGTCTTTTGCCTGCAGCTTATAATTGGGAGACTAAGGGGATGCGGAAACAGGATACTTTGTGATAAGTGGTATAAAGAATTGCCTGCTTCTGTGAAGTTAAAGGTTGCAGAAGCTGGTTTTGGAGAATTTGTGAAGGTTTTAGGAAATGAATACAGCTGCCAAAAGAGAACAATACTGAGGGCCCTAGTGGACTGATGGTGGGATACGACCCATACATTTCACTCTGATGAATTTAGGGAGATGACGATGACTCCATCGGATTTTAGCACAATAATTGGCATACCTATTTTTGGAATGCCGGTGGAGTATGACGTGTATGCTTACAAGAAGGTGGATGAGCTGGTGAGGTGGTTTGGAGAGCCTATGGCCAATTTAGCCAAGATGAAAAGGGTTCCTTTTGTGGATATCTATGCAGCTTATAAAGGTTTTGGTGGGAACAATATGACTGTGGAAGACATTGAAAGACTGACTCGGGTTTTCATCTTGGCATTGCTATCAGGCACATTATTGTGTGACAAAGCTGGAGTTGTCAACCTTTATTACATGCCAAGTCTTAAAGACATATCATCCATAGGTCAGTACAATTGGGGCGGAGCCGCCTTGTCTACTCTGTACAAAAATATGGATGCTATTATGAGAAAGAATCAAAGCACCGGTGGATTTTGGAGGGCTAGTTTGTGGTATTTTAACAGTTTTCGTGTGATTGATCTGTTGCTTGCTAACCAGATTTGGGCTTGTATTCACAAAAAACCTATTGCAAGATTGGTGACATGCTTGATAGATAAGAAGCCGTTTCCTCGGGCAAAAGGATGGGGCTCTTTGAAGAAGAAATTTGATTGCGATGATTTAAAGGATATGTTGAGGAAACTTAGACAGAAGGAGGTAAACATGCACCCATAGGGAACGGACCAGGACAAGTTGCCGACCTATGTACGGCAATCTTCACAGTACACCAAGAGTAGGGTTCTTTTGGATGGGCCTTGCGGCCCAGCATGGTACCTAGGAGAGCGTGTATCTGTTCAAAGCTTGGGATTGATATCACCACGTGTTCCGAAGGTGCCACCACCATCCATGCTTAGGGACTACCCAATAACAAAAGAAGTGGCCAAATCAGGTTTTGTGGCCGTGGATGCGCTTGAGTACCTTGAGCCTGATGGTGGTCCAAATAGTTATAGAGATTTCGTAAAGCGGCACATAAGGTTTAAAAAGTACCTTGATGATACGGTGAGTTTATCCAAAAATTATCAATAACCACTAGTACACCTGAAATACCACTAGCATGCTGTAATTGTTCTTAATTTGTTATGTTTATCTATAGGCAAAAGGATACACTAGACTAGAATTCTGTCGGACAATTGGAATTGCCACCTTGGCAACTCCCCCTGATGGGGCGCACGAATTCCGGATTCACTTGCAAATATCTACAAATTCCTAAGAACAATCACCACTTACCAGTGCCTGATCGAATAAAATATGTGAGTTGTTTATTACATTTATGTGTAATGATTTGTGTTTTTTGGTTAACATAAGTAGCCTATAGCTTAATTATTGGTGAGATAGGTGTCCATTGCCCAAGTGAAAGAGCTGCTCACTATGATTTCTAGATTGACACAACTTGTGATGAAGGGCCAGGTTAATAAGCTCCATACCACTGATGCTACGATATGGTTACTGTTATTAAAAATGTGTTTAGTTACCATTGTTTGAAATTAAGTTTACAGAAATACAATCCACTTTTTAAAATTATGATTATCTATATTGGTTTGTTTTTAGAATCCGGTTGTGGGTACTTCGAACGAACAAGACTCTAAAATGTCTGGTCCGTCATCAAAATCGGTACCGGATGTTAGCATTAGTTCGGGCAGTAGATCTCATGATAGTGAGGATGGGGATGATGGCAGTGAAGATGGAATAACACACACAGATGGTACGACAGACAAGAGGACACTAGGTGAGTGTATACAAGCTGTTTTGTGTTTAAAAAATATTGTAAACAAAATTAACAAGTCAACTTATTTCATGAATGCTTCTAAATTATTGTATATACTTAACTGTGCTTCCCTGTATGTTGCACGTTAAACTTATTGAATTACGTTTCATTTTTTATGAATAATGTACACAGATAATGTAGCAGAAGCAGATGATGTAACAGAGGGTGTGCAGGATGAGGAGGAATCGGGAGATGACAGTGTGAAAACAGATGGGGGCGACAATGTGATGTGTTTGAATAGTGGAGATGAAAAAGTGAGTGAGGATACAGGAGATCAAAAAAGTGTGAGTGAGGAAACAGGAGATGAAGAACAACCTTGTGATACTTAAGTGAATCAGCTAAAGCAATCCAAATCCAAGAAGGGGAAGGAAGCAATTGGCGCCAGTGATGCATCCGAAGGGAACAACAGTCGATCTCCTAAACAGAAAAAGAAGAAAGACAACCTTCACAGTGTTACACCGAAAGATATCCCGGAGCAAGCTGTACATAAGAAAAAGAGAAAACCAACTGTAGATGGTGATCAACCTAACAAGAAGGCAAAGGAAGCAACAAAACTCTCAAACAGTGGAAAGGAAAAAGTGCCAATTGCTGAACCAAACAAAAAGGTGCAGAAAGCTCACAATACCAAGAAGACAGAGGTTGTTCTTCCAACTGTTCAACCTAAGGACAAGGTGAAGTTAGTAGAGAAAAACAATACGAAAAAGACATCAAGGAAAGCATCGACAAGGAAGTCATCTAGAATAGTAGTAAGGTGATTTGAATACGTTGGTGTAATTTTATGTTTAACCTAAGCAAAACTGAATTCCTGTTTGTGATCTAATATGGACTTGTTGAACATATAAATGTATATTTAGGTAATATGATTGCAACAAAATATCATGTCAAGTACAACTGGTAGGATGAAATGACTAAGACGTTTTTTGTTTGCTGATCACACCTTGAAGGTGTTGTTGTATTTGTGATCACATGGTTGTTAGGATTATGCTAAATAGCAAGAGTGTAATGTTGTAATTGACAATCTTTTTCATATTAATAAAGTGATTTTTGGTTTAACAAATCTTATAGCATTTATAGTTTAATATTATAATTGTCAAAGTAAATAATCATAAGGTCTAAAGACTATGAGAAAAGAAGAATTGTTCGTACATCTGGATATGTATGAGGTAGACACAATTCTTTAGTTAGTCTTGAATAATGTTCACAACTTAAGTTAAAGGTTGGGCACCTTTATCTTGTTAAAGATGTAGAATTCTTTTGCTAGCATTTGAGTGGGATCAAATGAGATATGATGAGTCTAAAATCATCGGAGTGTCTTCGAGTAAAAGAATCTAGTGCACTGGGTGCATTGAACTGGATCACAATGAAAAGCTTTATCTAGAACCGTCAATAGATAATAGTCTTTTCATTATCAGGACAATCGGAGAGTCTATCTTAATCCTGAGATAAATGATGGACTTATGGTTGCAAGTGATATCATTTGAGTTATCAATGAGTACGATTATATAGCATAGTCTATCCTCGATAGTTTGGTGATATTCATTTGTTAATCGATAGAGGACTTCATTTATAGATATGGACATCGTGGCTGCATTTATTAAATGAGAATATAATATCATCATATGGATATTTTGAGGTAAATGGATATTAAATCTCAACGTTGATTTTTCGATAGTGACTATTGAAAACATGGCTTCTGGACAAGTCAAAATATCCAAGTTCAAAATGTGGTCATATGAGTAAATATGGTAACTTGGAGAGTTATAGGCAGACTATGAACTCTTGGCGATTACTAATATTAATCACGAGGATACACTATCTCCAACATGATTGTCTAGGGTATGAATGAGGAACATCTTCTTATTCTATCTTTATTTAAGAGTTCAATTTTAGCTCTTTAGTGGAATGAGTTAAAATTAATGGATCAGACCTAAGTGAATCATTTGTTGATTGTGATTAGGTTATGTCTATTGAAGCTTAAATTTAGATAGCCCGTTAAGATCCCCAATCCACACGGACTTGCATGGATCACTTGATATATTCTGCCGGACCAATTTATGGGTCCATCTAGAATTGCATTTAATATATTAAGAATATAATTTGCACATTATTTATTTAATGGGCTGCTTAATTATATTAATATATTAATGAAAGACATGTGGGCTTGTTTCTTTTAGTAAGAATGGGTCTGGTTCACATGTGGGCTTTTTATTTAAAGTCTAATGGATTAAATGAAATAAGAAAATAATATATGGCCCATTTTATACATGTGGGGCGGCAAGGTTAAAATATTAGCCAAATATATTATTTTGTTTCATTGTTTAATTAAATAAGAATTAATTAATTTATTTATTAATTAAGAAACAAAATCTTTTTCTGATTAGGAAATATGTTTCCTAGAGTTATACTATATATATACTAAAAGTAAAAGACTTGTTTGGTAAGAAAATAAATAATTAAGTTTATTTATTTAATCAAATAAGAAGTCTTTTTATTTAGTCAATAAAAGAATAAAATACTTATGAGTTGGATTAGGGTTAGGAGTCTAATTACATGTGAATTAGAGTACAACACAAATCCTTTTTTGTAGAGGAATTTCGGCAACCCTAATTGGACTACATGTATGTTAGGTTGATAATTAGTGTTGGCATTAATTCCATATCAAAACGTGTTTTACTTGTAATGTTTAGTGGTTAGAAAATGAAGGATTTCGAAGACGAAGGACGTCTCAACCATTATTCGTTCAAGTTGCCGGCTTTTAAGAGTTTCGGACATTATCGGTCTACAAAGGTATACATGACCTCTTATCTCTTACAAGGCTAGGCACACACCCACACATATCATTTTTATGTGTCCCTTCATGATTTTATTTCATTTACATTTCACTTTCACACACTTGGCAAAATATGCTCATGCATTCACTTTTAGTTAATAAACTTTGTGTTTTGCATTTTCTAGGACTATGTCCGGAAACTAGCATATGTGTGTGTATTTGTGTTTATATGTTTCCGTATTTTGTGTTTAGGACTTGAACATGTTCTTATTCAATGCCTTATTGAGTTCCGGTCGTTTCGGTTACTCATTCATAAGGTTTCGAGTCCAAACGTGTTGACTATGCCACTTTACGTTCTCTTACGTTGTGTTGACTTCATCGATGATTTCCGAGATGATTTCTCAACCGTTTTTTAAAGTTGTATAGTCGTTTTTGTGTGTGAGAGAGTCACGGTTCGTAATCCGAAAACGGATTCGAATTCGGAGTTCGGACGCTCGAGATACGGGCCGACGAACCGAGAGTGCGCAGGAGAGGACAGCCCAGGCCGTGGGCCACATGGGCTGGCCGTGGTTGAGGCCGTGGGCCCCACGGCCTGGAGCCCCTTCTGCTCCCGTGTGGGCCACGCGCCCCCCACGGCCTGGGGGTGATGTGGCACCACAAGATTGGTCGAAATGTTCTCTCTCTCTCCTCCTATTTCTTCCCTCTCTCTCTCATTTTGAATTTCCAAGCAAAAATTTCAGAATTCCCGTATACACTTCTCTCCAATTTTTCCAAACTTCAAAACACCATATCTTCCTCATCCGGAGTCGGATTTGAGTGATTCAAGTTGGAGAGTGTTCGTATTTGAGTCCTCTAACATCTCCAAGTGATTTGGTGGCTGATTGATCGTGATTTCAAGTGGTTGGACACTGAAATTCGTACCAGCTGCAGAATTTGAGGTTTGAGTCTCAACTTTGGGATTTCTTGTTATTTCACCTTCCATTTGCTTGGGGTTTCTTCTTCTATATATATGTTATTGTTTTATGAAAGCTATTTGAAAAGGTAGCTTGATTATCATTCCAATTGAAACTCAATTTGTGGACTTATGTTGACTAGATTTTATGATTCTAGGTTTTACATTTGTTTGTGAGTTGTATTGTGATTAGAATGGCATCTTAGGTTGTTTGATACTTAATTGAATTAATTTTGTGTTAAAATGACTTTGAGATTTGATTTGGTCCTTTGATTGAAGAAATCAAGGATTTGTGTATTTGTTTGTGATTTAGAGAATATAGGTTTTGATTGATGTAAATCTCAAAACCTTGCTCTATATTTTTGTCTAGTATATTGATTGATTTTAATCTCATATATCTAGACTTTGATTGTATATTGATAGCATCTTGAATTAGGACTTAATGAACATTTTGTGATTCAAGTGTTATATGTGTGAATGAGACTTTGAGTATATGTGTTAGGTGTTTCACATGCTTAGGTTTCTATTCATGGATTTTTGCATCTAGACTTGATTAATTGTGTTTTCACATGTTTAGGTCTATTTGTGCCATAGAATGTATTGATCACATGTTCTATGTTGAAATGAATGTTTGCATCATTTGCATTCACATGATCACACTAGGAAGTCCTTGTAAAAGGCATGAAGTCTTGGTTAGAGTCGGGATGACTCGGATAGCCAAGCAAGAAGTCTTGCCTAGAGTCGGGATGACTCGGATAGGTAAGCAAGAAGTCATGGCTAGAGTCGGGAGGACTCGGATAGTCATGCATGGGAGGCTCCCTAGAGGCAAGAGTGCCTTGGATAGGGAGTTGGCTAACATATTGGTAGGCCTAGGCGTATGGTTAGACATAGACTCCGATAGAGCGGGGTACACGGGATGTGTATGCACTCTTGAGGAATTTCTAATATACCATCGATGTTGGTTGAGTGTGTTGTCCAATATATGGTGGTTCCGCATCATTGAGGGATTTCATACTTTCCAATTGGGTTGGGTAGGCTTAGACTTCACTAGGTTGGGTGAGCTAAAGATTGGTCACTTTGTGAATGTTCTATGTTTACTTTCCAATAATATAGTACCCAATGGTTGTAATTCAACCCGTGGATGTTTCCTCCTTGGAGGTTTTACCACGTTAAAAAAATCCCTTGTGTTAATTCTTTCTATCTCTTCTCTTATATTTTAATTGTATATTTTATTGTCTTGATTCATAATATTGACTTGTGATGTATTTTGAATCAAGTCTTTGTATAGTGTGATTAGTGTATTCATTCTATAGATCAATTTGTATCTTTGATTCTTTTGTATATTGTAATATTTGTTTAGTGACATTTTGCTCACTCTTGTAACACATTGAACATCTTATGAAATACAAGTTTATTTTGTTGTTATGATTATTTGATATTTTACCTCACATGACTTGTTGATATACTTAGACATTTCAATTATGATTGTGTCATCATATTGTCTATGTATGTCTATCTTGGATTATAGTGTTGTGTGTAAGGCTACCTTGAGGGACAAACGGATGTTTGTTCAAGGGTTTGAAAAAAGGTGTAAAAACCTATTCACCCCCCCCTCTAGGTATGCTTTAAGCAATTTAACTTCGTTTGTGTACATTCAATTGGTATCAGAGCGGGTCGTCGGACGGCACTCGACGAGATCCGGTTTATACTTACGTGTAAATTGCTTAGGTTTTTGTGTCATAGTTGTCCTCCTTTATTTGTTGTGGAAAAGGTTCTTCTCATTTTTCATTGCATTTGTCTACTAACAAATTTGTTGATAAGCTTGAAAGAGTGTTAGTTACAAAAGCAAAGAAGAAGATGTTCTTGTGTTCCAAAGGTTGATCAATTTAGGTTTGATCACTTACTCAAGCAACATAATGAAGAAATCCACATGGAGTGATGATGTCTCTAGTGATGAGGAGAGCTCAAGTGATGAGTCTTCTAATGAAGAAGAGTTGGTAAGCAACTTTGTTGCATTCATGACCTCTCACTCTATCCTAGAGGATGTATGTCAAGATTCGTTGGATGAGGAGGTTGATCCAAATCATTGGGAGTGCTTAAGATGATTTGATTAAGCTACAAGTGGATGAGTTTGTCTCAACAACTCGGAGGCTCTTAGGTGAAAAGAATGCTCTTGCCAAGAAGCTTAGAGAAGTTGAAGGGTTCGTTCTTGAAAGGGATAGGATCATCTCTAGTTTGACTCTAGGAGGCTCAAGCGACTTGGTAGTTGAGGAGAAGCTCATAGTAGCATCACTTCCTACAAGCAAGGTCGTTGTTGATAAGAAAGCTCCTAAGAAGAGACGTTCCAAGAAGAAGAACAAATTGAAGAATAAGGTACCCCTTGAAACTCCCATTTGTCCTCCACCACCACCGGAAGGTAAAATCTCTCCTTTTGTTCCCATATGTCATTTTTGCAATACCTTAGGCCATATCAAGCCCAAGTGCTATAAATTCATTGAATATTGCAACTTAGAAAATGCATCTAGGAATAGAGCGATTGGACCTAATTCTATGCATGCTAAAGCTTTTGAATATGGAAAGCATGATAATTTGTCAGAGCATGCTAAGAATATCCGGAAGGTGAAGAATGCATATCCTACAAAGTTTGACCATGCATGTGTTGATAACAATGTTGAGAAGAAGAGTATTAATGATATTATTGTGAATCAAGTTGTGGAAGAACTTTACTCTAGGTTCAACATTGTGGTCAAAGAGAATCTTGATGATGTTCGTGTTTGTCCTCCCAAGACAAAATTTGTCAAGGGTGAGTGCTCTTACCATTAGTGTAAGTTGCACATGTGAGTTAGCTTTAAGATTAGTGTCGTTGATAAGAGGCTTAGCTTTTTGCTTTGTATCTTTACAACTTGACATGAACTTAGCTATCTCACTTTGTTTGTTTTGATAGTCAAAATTTGTTGGTTAACTTTTGAGAAGTTTTTTTTGGAATCTATATGATAACATTATTGTTATGGCTTTTAGAGAAAGTCATTTTTTTGTTTGTTTGAGTTGGATTACATTGCCTTTAGTCTCTTGGAATCGACACACCTATAACTTGTAGTCATGAGGACTCACAAGCCAAGAGGACTCATAAAAAGGGTGAAGGCTTTGTATTTGGTGAAAATAGCTTGCGAAGGTATCTCTATATCATATTGCTTGCTTACTTGATTTTTCATCTATCAACTCATTGTTTGTATCACTTTCATGAAGCATGTCATAATTGAGAACTAATATAGTGTTTATATGGTACTCTTTGACATTTGCTAGTTTAAGATCTTTAGGTGATAAGTGTTCACATTGATCTTATTTCATGAAGCGTGTTGTTATTTGTATGATTGTTGAGTGGCTAATTTTTGAATAATGTGAGCTTCATATTCTTTGATAGCTACTCTCTTGAGAAGTAGAGATCTTAAGTAAGTCTCTTTACTTGCTTTTAGATCATGTGCTTTTAAGCCTTGAAATTGGTTTCAAAAATGCACTTTGCTTCTCTTGTATGTTTTGTTAAGTATGTTGAGCTTGATTGATGTTCGCTTTGGATACACCTTGAAGTCCTAAGGACTAGTACATTTAAAAATGACCAATGGTTGGTATCCATTTGCTTCGGCAACATAGAACTCAACGAGCACCCTCATGGAAAGGGCTACACACCTTGGTTGTGAAGCCACCCAATGTTGGAAAGGGCTACGTCATTGTGATGAGTGAAAGCCGCCATGAGGTGTATATGTTTATGTTAGAAAAATCAAAGAAGTGTTGAATTGAATCATAAAAAAAAAAAATTCTTTGATTCAAGCCTTAATAAAAAAAAAAATAAAAAATAAAAATAAAAAATAAAAGGCTCTTGGAGTATAGTTGAATAATCAAATGAGCTCGGGTTGACAAATAGAAATGGGTTGACGAGCCACATGCACACACACGCTCACATGTTGAAATCTATTCTCTTTATAAGCAAAATTTCGGATGATAACCGGTTTGACCTTTTTATGGAAGGCCTAAGATGAATAGATGTTGAAATTGTGTGCATGCTTGATTATCAAACTACTTCTTTTCATATACTTGAAGCAAATCTTCACACACTCACTTTTGCTTAATTAGTATTTGTGATACTTTAGCAATTTTTGATGACATATGAGAGTGATTGAAAATCTTGATGTAACTCTCTTAGATATGTGAAGCTTATTTGCAAATCTAATAAAGATTGCTTGTGATGTGATTGTGTGGTGATTTTTGTGAACATTTGTCTATCTTGATTTTAGATGAGGCACTTGTCAAGGGGGAGCATAATATGCTAAATTCTTGTTCTCTTTTATGACATGTTCACATGTTCTTCAAGGTTGTTAATTGTTGGCATTATTCTTATTTTTGATAAATCATGAAGATGCTATGATAAATTCTTACTTGCATGGTGATTTATTAAATATAGTGTTTTGCCTTTGTATATGTTTATTGGTTTCTTATTTGTTTCTTTGTTTCCTCTCACTTTGTTTTTAGTTTGTTTTGTGTTGCAAGATAATGGGTAAAGCAAAGAAGGTTGGTGGAAATACTTCTTCATCTCCCATTGCCAAGTCGAAACCTACAATTTCGTCCAAAATTTCCAAAGGTAACAAAGTTGATGAATTGGGAATTTTTGGGTGCAAAAAGATAATTCAAGAAAGAGGTATTGACTTGGACTCTTGTATTGGATCATATGTTTATGATGTGCTTAAGAGTAGGAATTGGATTTCATGGGTCAACATGTTAGGAGTATCTAATGAGACCATTGTTAGAGAATTTTATAATGCTTACAAATCCGGTTCTACTGTGACTAGTGCTACTCTTAGCATAAGGAAAGTTGTCTTTAGAGTTTGCCCTAGGAAAGTTAATGAATTTCTTAACTTGTCCGATGACATTGAATCGGATTTCCTTGATGTTGATGTCTTGGAAAACCTTGATTTAATGGGTAAGACTCTTTGTGATGATGATGATTTTGTGTGGGGGAAACGTGCTTTTATTAGGCAAGGTGAGCTAACAAAAATTAGTGCATTTTGGCATTTATTTGTATGCTCCAATCTTATTGTTTCTACTAATGCTTCGGAGCTCAATAGAGACAAGATTAAGATTGTGTATGCCTTGGTTACTAACCAACCTATAAACCTTGGTGAATTGCTTGTGGAGCAAATTCAAAGTGCGGCTTGTACTAGTCGTTTGGACAAGAAATTGGCTTTTCCGGGGTTTATAACTCAATTGTGCTTAGCTAAAGGTGTGAGGAATCTTGATGGTGATGTTATGCTTCCTCCCTTAGAGAAGTTGTGTGAGAAACGTTTGGCAACCATGTCATACAAGGACAAGGGAAAGTCTAATGATGTACTTAGGCTTTTTGGTGATTCTCTTGATTCTAACCATGTCCCTTACTCACCCGCTCTTCCTAGTTGGGCTTTAAAATTGAGGAAAGAGGTTGAAGAATCTCATAGGTTGATTGAGGCGTCACAAAGGAAGATTGAAGACCTTAGTGCAAAGCTTGTTGCTCAAGATGAGAGGATCAAAGAGTTGGAAGGAAAATCAACTCCAACAAGGCAATATGTGAGATCCGCACACCGTTCTTCTTTCCTTGGTGGCACAAGTGGCTAGAAAGCTTCATGAGGTATAATTTCTTACTCTTTCCCTTTGGCTTCATATCATGTCAAAAAGGGGGAGAAATATGAGAAACACATGGGAGATATCTAGCTTACTTAGCCTTATGTTAGTTGTTTTTGTATATTTGGTATCTAGCTTGAACTATATGGCATGTAATATTTTTTTGTTGAATCTTGGCTTAGAATATATTGATGGATAGTATGTATTAAGGGGGAGCATACTTGATCCATTTGAACTTATATGCTATTATTTTCTTGCCTATGATTGGATACTTGGATATTGCCATACTTGGTGTCTCTTGGATATTCTTGTGCTTTCAAGTTTTTTTTTAGGTGATATCAAGAGAAGACCAAGATGAAGTTCAAGACTTGATTTATAATTTGTGTCTATATGTGTAACTCATTGTACTCATTGTGACCAAATTTTCTTTGTAATTGTTTTAGTGTTTGTTTAGGGGTTTTGACATGGAATTTGCCAAAGGGGGAGATTGTTAGGTTGATAATTAGTGTTGGCATTAATTCCATATCAAAACGTGTTTTACTTGTAATGTTTAGTGGTTAGAAAATGAAGGATTTCGAAGACGAAGGACGTCTCAACCATTATTCGTTCAAGTTGCCGGCTTTTAAGAGTTTCGGACATTATCGGTCTACAAAGGTATACATGACCTCTTATCTCTTACAAGGCTAGGCACACACCCACACATATCATTTTTATGTGTCCCTTCATGATTTTATTTCATTTACATTTCACTTTCACACACTTGGCAAAATATGCTCATGCATTCACTTTTAGTTAATAAACTTTGTGTTTTGCATTTTCTAGGACTATGTCCGGAAACTAGCATATGTGTGTGTATTTGTGTTTATATGTTTCCGTATTTTGTGTTTAGGACTCGAACATGTTCTTATTCAATGCCTTATTGAGTTCCGGTCGTTTCGGTTACTCATTCATAAGGTTTCGAGTCCAAACGTGTTGACTATGCCACTTTACGTTCTCTTACGTTGTGTTGACTTCATCGATGATTTCCGAGATGATTTCTCAACCGTTTTTCAAAGTTGTATAGTCGTTTTTGTGTGTGAGAGAGTCACGGTCCGTAATCCGAAAACGGATTCGAATTCGGAGTTCGGACGCTCGAGATACGGGCCGACGAACCGAGAGTGCGCGGGAGAGGACAGCCCAGGCCGTGGGCCACATGGGCTGGCCGTGGTTGAGGCCGTGGGCCCCACGGCCTGGAGCCCCTTCTGCTCCCGTGTGGGCCACGCGCCCCCCATGGCCTGGGGGTGACGTGGCACCACAAGATTGGTCGAAATGTTCTCTCTCTCTCCTCCTATTTCTTCCCTCTCTCTCTCATTTTGAATTTCCAAGCAAAAATTTCAGAATTCCCGTATACACTTCTCTCCAATTTTTCCAAACTTCAAAACACCATATCTTCCTCATCCGGAGTCGGATTTGAGTGATTCAAGTTGGAGAGTGTTCGTATTTGAGTCCTCTAACATCTCCAAGTGATTTGGTGGCTGATTGATCGTGATTTCAAGTGGTTGGACACTGAAATTCGTACCAGCTGCGGAATTTGAGGTTTGAGTCTCAACTTTGGGATTTCTTGTTATTTCACCTTCCATTTGCTTGGGGTTTCTTCTTCTATATATATGTTATTGTTTTATGAAAGCTATTTGAAAAGGTAGCTTGATTATCATTCCAATTGAAACTCAATTTGTGGACTTATGTTGACTAGATTTTATGATTCTAGGTTTTACATTTGTTTGTGAGTTGTATTGTGATTAGAATGGCATCTTAGGTTGTTTGATACTTAATTGAATTAATTTTGTGTTAAAATGACTTTGAGATTTGATTTGGTCCTTTGATTGAAGAAATCAAGGATTTGTGTATTTGTTTGTGATTTAGAGAATATAGGTTTTGATTGATGTAAATCTCAAAACCTTGCTCTATATTTTTGTCTAGTATATTGATTGATTTTAATCTCATATATCTAGACTTTGATTGTATATTGATAGCATCTTGAATTAGGACTTAATGAACATTTTGTGATTCAAGTGTTATATGTGTGAATGAGACTTTGAGTATATGTGTTAGGTGTTTCACATGCTTAGGTTTCTATTCATGGATTTTTGCATCTAGACTTGATTAATTGTGTTTTCACATGTTTAGGTCTATTTGTGCCATAGAATGTATTGATCACATGTTCTATGTTGAAATGAATGTTTGCATCATTTGCATTCACATGATCACACTAGGAAGTCCTTGTAAAAGGCATGAAGTCTTGGTTAGAGTCGGGATGACTCGGATAGCCAAGCAAGAAGTCTTGCCTAGAGTCGGGATGACTCGGATAGGTAAGCAAGAAGTCATGGCTAGAGTCGGGAGGACTCGGATAGTCATGCATGGGAGGCTCCCTAGAGGCAAGAGTGCCTTGGATAGGGAGTTGGCTAACATATTGGTAGGCCTAGGCGTATGGTTAGACATAGACTCCGATAGAGCGGGGTACACGGGATGTGTATGCACTCTTGAGGAATTTCTAATATACCATCGATGTTGGTTGAGTGTGTTGTCCAATATATGGTGGTTCCGCATCATTGAGGGATTTCATACTTTCCAATAGGGTTGGGTAGGCTTAGACTTCACTAGGTTGGGTGAGCTAAAGATTGGTCACTTTGTGAATGTTCTATGTTTACTTTCCAATAATATAGTACCCAATGGTTGTAATTCAACCCGTGGATGTTTCCTCCTTGGAGGTTTTACCACGTTAAAAAAATCCCTTGTGTTAATTCTTTCTATCTCTTCTCTTATATTTTAATTGTATATTTTATTGTCTTGATTCATAATATTGACTTGTGATGTATTTTGAATCAAGTCTTTGTATAGTGTGATTAGTGTATTCATTCTATAGATCAATTTGTATCTTTGATTCTTTTGTATATTGTAATATTTGTTTAGTGACATTTTGCTCACTCTTGTAACACATTGAACATCTTATGAAATACAAGTTTATTTTGTTGTTATGATTATTTGATATTTTACCTCACATGACTTGTTGATATACTTAGACATTTCAATTATGATTGTGTCATCATATTGTCTATGTATGTCTATCTTGGATTATAGTGTTGTGTGTAAGGCTACCTTGAGGGACAAACGGATGTTTGTTCAAGGGTTTGAAAAAAGGTGTAAAAACCTATTCACCCCCCCCCCCCCCCTCTAGGTATGCTTTAAGCAATTTAACTTCGTTTGTGTACATTCAATGTAGATTTCGGCCAACCCTAAAGGAAGAGGAGAAGAAATTTCGGCCACCTATAGAATACATGCTATAGAATTCGGCCACCTCCCTAGTTCACTGAATCAATTTTCTTCTTCTTCTCAACTCATAGAAAAGTGTTTGATTATTCTACCAAGACATAAAAGAGAGAAGAGATTAATCTTTTGATGGTACACTAATTGCTTGTTCATCAATAAGCTTGTGTGTACAACATCGAATTAGGTTCACGCGAGTTTCGATCATTAGATTGAGAACTCAAAAGTGACCGGAATAATCTTTGTATTCTTTTGATTGTTTTGTGACTAACAAAAGAAAAAGAAAAGTTTGTTTGTCCATTCTCAGGTTTGCAATTCAAAGAAAAAGGGAGACCACGCTCCTAGGTGATTCACGTTCGTGCTAGGATTGAAGATCTTGCGGATTACCATCGACGTAAGTCAATCGGATCACGCGACAAAAGGTATTCTTCTTTTGTTGGTTTATATGTATGTTTAATTAATTTAAAGGGTTAAGGTTCATCAAAGGAAAAATTTTAAAACATACTAAATCTATTTTTAGTCTCGCTTCCGCTGCGTTGACCGGTATTTTTCCCTGCAATTGGTATCAGAGCCTTGGTTGAACCCTTTTAATTAATTAACGTATATATACGTGAATCTTTTTCTTTTTATTGTGATTATGCATGTTTTAGAAAGAGATGGCACTCTAGGTATTCGCATATATAATTACATGTGGATGTATGGTTTTATATATGTTTTTATGTGGATTGTTATTGCTCGATTTTGGTCCTAGATTTTCAATGTATTTTTGTTATGGAATTGTAACAAGAAGGGTGGTCTATCATCGCCATAATTCCTTCTTGGTAGTTGCTAGGTTTTCTTTTAATTTTATTGTATTTAAATAGTGCAGTATTTTATATATTATAATTTACTGCAGTTTTTTATTTAATTTTAAGTGCAGTTTTTTTTGTAAAAAGTACTGCAGTGAATAAAATAAAATAAAAATAAAAAAAATACTGCAGTATTTTATTAGTTTAAATACTGCTGTAATATGTTCAAGCATAGAAGATTCAAAGACTTGAAGAAAAAGAAAGCAACCGGAACCTAGAACGAGCACCGTGCGCACCCTAGGAGTGGATTGGGCTGCGCACGGTAGCCCTATGTGGTCTCATGGGCTGCGCACGGCAGCCCCTTTGTGGGGTTGTGGGGTGTGCACGCCCATGGGAGGAAGCCGAGGGATGAGCGAGTGGTTGATGGCCATTTGAAGATCTTGTATTCCTAAACAATTGTAATTTACTTGCTTTTCTAGGATGGACCAAAATTGTTGCTATTTATTTTTTGCATAAATATTACAATATTTGTTATTGTATGATAACATGACATATAGAATAGGAGTGCTACTCATATATCTCTTTTGGTATGAACATGCATTGAATGATTTAGGTATCTAAATTGGCATCTAGATAACTTGGTAAATCATTCTATGGGATTTAATCACACGCCTTAAATAATTGAGTGGGAGAAGGTGTTTTGTAACACCTATGGCCTCCAAGGTTAGTTGAGCTTTATTATTTATTGTTAATCCCCCCAAGGGGCGTCCATGAATGGAATTTAGCAATATACTTCCTTACAAGGATAGACTAGACAATTGACTCAAATGAGATCTACTCCCCACGGAGGGATTTTCGTGAGAGAAAATTAAGGGTCGATATCTTGGTAACACACTCAATGTAATTTTATTGATATCCTCCCAAGAGTTCTTGTCAGTAAAATTGCAAGGCTAAAATTTAAAACGTTGGTTGTTATGTTAACAATTAGGTGGGACCTAACTAGTAAATGTTGCGAACTCCCAAAGGAGGCGTAACGTTTATGGGTGTTGGATCACCGTTGAATTTTTATGATTGAGTTATTTATTTAATTCAAGATAAATATTTAAAAGTGCTTTATCATGATTATTTACTTATATATGTTTTGTTTTATTTAGAAATCATGACCCCATCACTTATGAACATCCTAAAAGATAACACTTTAACTGGAGATAATTATGTCACATGGAAAAGGAAAATTGGGTTGTTATTGCAAAGTGAAAAACATAAGTTTGTTCTAACTACTCCTAAACCACCTGCTCCTAATAATGAATCTAGCATAATGCATAGAGATGAGTATGAGCAGTGGAAGACTTCAGATGATATGGCCAAATGTTACATTATGGCTACTATCTCCGACGTGTTGCAACAGCAGCATGAAGGAATGGAGTCTGCTACTGATATAATGATGTCTCTAGAGGAGATGTTTGCTATGAAGTCCAGGACGACTAAGAGAGAGGCAGTGACTGCTTTTATGAATCTTAGGATGAAACCTGGACAGGCTGTGAAGGATCACATGATGAAAGTCATAGCACATCTCAACATTGCTGAACTGCATGGCGCTGAGATAGATGGTGAGACAAAAATTGATATGGTTGTCAATTCATTGTCAGATTCCTTTGATCAGTTCAAATTGGACTACACTTTGAACAAAAAGGAATACACCTTACAAGGCCTGATGCAAGATGTTCAAAGTGCTGAAAAGATCCTTGTGAAAGGCAAGGGTCAAGAGATTCATATGGTTGGTAAAGTTGCTACTGTTAAGACCCGTCAAAAGGTTAAGAAACAACAGAAGAAAAAGCAACTTGGGCCTACTAAGAAGGAGACCAAGAAAGTAACCAAGATCAAAGGGAAGTGCTTCCTTGGTGGTGAAAAGGGACATTGGAAAAGAAATTGCCCAAAGTCCCAGAACAAGAAGGAACAAGGTAATATTAATTATCTTGAAACATGTTTTCTGGCAGATTCTACAGATTCTTGGATCATAGACTCTGGAGCCACAAATCATGTTTGTTATTCCTTACAAGGGTTCTAAGAAAGGAGAAAGTTGAATAAGAATGAAATCAACTTGCGTTTGGGCAACGAAACGTTAGTGTCTGCAAGTGCAGTGGGAGATATTTGAGTTAATCTATATTCTTTTAGGCATTTAGATTTGATAGACGTTTATTATGTACCTCAATTCAAGAGAAATTTAATTTCAGTTTCTTGTTTGAATAAATTTGGATATTCGGTTACGTTTAATAAAGATTTTATTATTAGTAGGAATAACAAATTTATTTGCAAAGGTACATTGGAAAAAGGCTTATTCTTTTTGCATAAAAATATCTCTCACTTGTTAGACACAGAATTAACGGAACCTAATCATAAAAGAGTAAAATTATCAATAGATGAAACCTACCTATGGCATTTACGCCTAGGTCATATTAACCTTAATAGGATTAAAAGATTGGTAAGTGACAGACTTTTAAGTGACTTAAAGGTTGATGATCTGTCAACTTGTGAATCTTGTTTGGAAGGTAAAATGACCAAAAGGTCGTTCTCAGCCAAAGGCACAAGAGCCACTGAATGTTTAGGATTGATACACACTTATGTATGTGGTCCTATGAGCATTCAAGCTAGAGGTGGATATGAGTACTTCATCACCTTCATAGATGATTACTCGAGATTTGGCTATGTGTATCTCATGCGACATAAGTTGGATGCTTTTGACATGTTCAAAGCATTCAAAGTTGAAGTAGAAAATCAGCTTGAGAAACACATAAAAATCTTGAGATCTGATTGCGGTGGAGAATATCTATCTAGTGAGTTTCAGCAATATCTTATTGATAATGGGATAGTTTCTCAGTTTTCCGCACCAGGTACACCTCAACAGAATGGGGTATCAGAAAGGAGAAACAGAACTCTTTTGGATATGGTTAGGTCTATGTTGAGTTATTCAACACTTCCTATTTCTTTTTGGGGATATGCTTTACAAACTACTATATACATTCTAAACGATGTACCATTTAAGTCCGTTCCTAAAACACCGCATGAGTTGTGGACTGGGTCAAGCCTAGTTTACAACACTTAAGGATATTTGGTTGTCCTGCGCATGTGTTAAAAGGAAAGACAGAAAAGATGGAGTCCCGTTCGGAAACATGTATATTTGTAGGGTATCCAAAAGAAACTAAATGATATTATTTCTATAGTCCTTCAGATCTTTAGTATTTGTTTCGACAAATGCTAAATTTCTAGAAAAGGACTATATGAATGATTTTGTGCCTAGAAGTAGAATTGTCCTGAATGAGATGTCAGGAGATACAATTCCACGAGAGGTTACACAACCTAACCCAATTGTAAGTTCCAATCCAACACAAAATCAACAACCTACCATTCCTCGTCGTAGTGGGAGGGTTAGAACACAACCCGAAAGATACATCGGTCTGGGAGAATCAGTGGAGAATCTCCCAGACGACGATGATCCCTACACGTATAAGAAAGCAATGGAGGATGTTGATAGTCGCCATTAGCAAAAGGCAATGCAATTTGAGATTGAATCTATGTTCGATAACAAAGTCTGGTCCCTTGTAGACTTGCCTAAAGGGATAAAACCCATTGGGTGCAAGTGGGTATACAAGAGGAAAAGAGGTATGGATGGAAAGGTGGAAACCTTTAAAGCTAGATTGGTAGCTAAAGGGTATACACAGAAAGAAGGTATCGATTACGAGGAAACCTTCTCTCCTGTGGCCATACTTAAATTCATTAGGATACTCTTATCCATTGCAGCATCTTTAGATCTAGAGATTTGGCAAATGGACGTCAAGACAGATTTCCTTAATGGAAGTCTTGACGAAAGCATCTACATGATGCAACCAGAAGGATTCATTGAAAAGGGCCAAATAGAAAAGGTATGCAAGTTGCAGAAATCCATATATGGATTAAAGCAAGCATCCAGATCCTGGAACATAAGGTTCGATCAAGCTGTCAAAGGTTTTGGATTTATTCAGAATCCTGACGAACCTTGTGTATACAAAAGGATTAAGGGCAACAAGTTGGTTTTCCTGATTCTTTATGTTGATGATATACTACTCATTGGAAACGATGTAGGTGTATTGACATCAGTAAAAGAATGGTTAGCAAAACAATTTGATATGAAGGACTTAGGAGAAGCAAGTTTTATTCTAGGTATCCAAGTGATAAGGGATAGAAAGAATAAAACGATTGCATTATCCCAAGCTTCATACATAGACAAGATCTTGTCTAGGTTTTCCATGCAGGATTCCAAGAAAGGTATGTTACCTTTCAGACATGGAATCAAGCTTTCTAAGGAACAAGTTCCTAAGAATGAGCATGAAGAGCAATTCATGAGTAGAGTTCCATATGCCTCGGCAGTTGGAAGTCTCATGTATGCAATGCTCTGCACTAGACCAGATATTTGTTTTGCTGTTGGCATAGTTAGCAGGTTTCAATCGAAACCTGGTCCTGATCACTGGACGGCAGTCAAACATATTTTCAAGTATCTCAAGAGAACAAGAGATAATATGCTTGTATACTCTGGAGGGGATTTGATTCCCGTTGGGTATACAGATTCTGATTTCCAATCAGATTCTGACTCCAGAAAATCCACATTAAGAGCTGTGTTTACTATTGGAGGAGGAGCAGTCATATGGAGGAGTATCAAGCAATCTTGTATTGCTGATTCCACCATGGAAGATGAGTATGTTGCTGCATGCGAGGCTGCCAAAGAGGCTGTTTGGCTTTGCCAATTCTTGATTGACTTGGAAGTGGTTCCTAGTGCGAATAAGCAGATCACTATCTACTGTGACAACAGTGGAGCAGTGGCTAATTCGAAAGAACCAAGAAGTCACAAGAGAGGAAAACACATTGAAAGAAAGTATCATCTTTTAAGGGAGATTGTTCAAAGAGGTGACGTGACGATTACCAAAATCGCGTTAGCAGAAAATCTAGTGGATCCCTTCACAAAGGCTCTACCTCAGAAGAGTTTCGATGGGCATCTAGAGAACATGGGCATAAGAGATATGACACATTTGCTATAGCGCAAGTGGGAGATTGTTAGGATTATGCTCAATAGCAAGAGTGTAATGTTGTAATTGACAATCTTTTTCATATTAATAAAGTGATTTCTGGTTTAACAAATCTTATAGCATTTATAGTTTAATATTATAATTGTCAAAGTAAATAATCATAAGGTCTAAAGACTATGAGAACAGAAGAATTGTTCGTACATCTGGATATGTATGAGGTAGACACAATTCTTTAGTTAGTCTTGAATAATGTTCACAACTTAAGTTAAAGGTTGGGCACCTTTTTCTTGTTAAAGTTGTAGAATTCTTTTGCTAGCATTTGAGTGGGATCAAATGAGATATGATGAGTCTAAAATCATCGGAGTGTCTTCGAGTAAAAGAATCTAGTGCACTAGGTGCATTGAACTGGATCACAATGAAAAGCTTTATCTAGAACCGTCAATAGATAATAGTCTTTTCATTATCAGGACAATCGGAGAGTCTATCTTAATCATGAGATAAATGATGGACTTATGGTTGCAAGTGATATCATTTGAGTTATCAATGAGTACGATTATATAGCATAGTCTATCCTCGATAGTTTGGTGATATTCATTTGTTAATCGATAGAGGACTTCATTTATAGATATGGACATCGTGGCTCCATTTATTAAATGAGAGTATAATATTATCATATGGATGTTTTGAGGTAATTGGATATTAAATCTCAACGTTGAGTTTTCGATAGTGACTATTGAAAACATGGCTTCTGGACAAGTCAAAATTTCCAAGTTCAAAACGTGGTCATATGAGTAAATATGGTAACTTGGAGAGTTATAGGCGGACTATGAACTCTTGGCGATTACTAATATTAATCACGAGGATACACTATCTCCAACATGATTGTCTAGGGTATGAATGAAGAACATCTTCTTATTCTATCTTTATTTAAGAGTTCAATTTTAGTTTTTTAGTGGAATGAGTTAAAATTAATGGATCGGACCTAAGTGAATCATTTGTTGATTGTGATTAGGTTATGTTTATTGAAGCTTAAATTTAGATAGCCCGCCAAGATCCCCAATCCACACGGACTTGCATGGATCACTTGATATATTCTACCGGACCAATTTATGGGTCCATCTAGAATTGCATTTAATATATTAAGAATATAATTTGCACATTATTTATTTAATGGGCTGCATAATTATATTAATATATTAATGAAAGGCATGTGGGCTTGTTTCTTTTAGTAAGAATGGGTCTGGTTCACATGTGGGCTTTTTATTTAAAGTCTAATGGATTAAATGAAATAAGAAAATAATATATGGCCCATTTTATACATGTGGGGCGGCAAGGTTAAAATATTAGCCAAATATATTATTTTGTTTCATTGTTTAATTAAATAAGAATTAATTAATTTATTAATTAAGAAACAAAATCTTTTTTTGATTAGGAAATATGTTTCCTAGAGTTATACTATATGTATACTAAAAGTAAAAGACTTGTTTGGTAAGAAAATAAATAATTAAGTTTATTTATTTAATCAAATAAGAAGTCTTTTTATTTAGTCAATAAAAGAATAAAATACTTATGAGTTGGATTAGGGTTAGGAGTCTAATTACATGTGAATTAGGGTACAACACAAATCCTTTTTTGTAGAGGAATTTCGGCAACCCTAATTGGACTACATGTAGATTTCGGCCAACCCTAAAGGAAGAGGAGAAGAAATTTCGGCCACCTATATAATACATGCTATAGAATTCGGCCACCTCCTTGGTTCACTGAATCAATTTTCTTCTTCTTCTCAACTCATAGAAAAATGTTTGATTATTCTACCAAGACATAAAAGAGAGAAGAGATTAATCTTTTGATGGTACACTAATTGCTTGTTCATCAATAAGCTTGTGTGTACAACATCGAATTAGGTTCACGCGAGTTTCGATCATTAGATTGAGAACTCAAAAGTGACCGGAATAATCTTTGTATTCTTTTGATTGTTTTGTAACTAACAAAAGAAAAAGAAAAGTTTGTTTGTCCATTCTCAGGTTTGCAATTCGAAGAAAAAGGGAGACCACGCTCCTAGGTGATTCACGTTCGTGCTAGGATTGAAGATCTTGCGGATTACCATCGACGTAAGTCAATCGGATCACGCGACAAAAGGTATTCTTCTTTTGTTGGTTTATATTTATGTTTAATTAATTTAAAGGGTTAAGGTTCATCAAAGGAAAAATTTTAAAACATACTAAATCTATTTTTAGTCTCGCTTCCGCTGCGTTGACCGGTATTTTTCCCTACAAGGGTAATGATGTCAAATAGAACTGTGGGAT
Source organism: Acer saccharum (assembly GCA_030490815.1). Lineage (NCBI taxonomy): Eukaryota > Viridiplantae > Streptophyta > Magnoliopsida > Sapindales > Sapindaceae > Acer > Acer saccharum. The sequence continues at coordinate 35,062,057 of CM059869.1, forward strand.
GAAATGACTAAGACGTTTTTTGAATACTGGTCACACCTTGAAGGTGTTGTTTATTTGTGATCACACAGTTTTGACGTCAATTAATCTTTGAACTCAGTACGTTTGTAATGGTGATAACAATATTACGTATGGAATATGACAACAACTTAATAGTATAGTTAGTAAATCTTGAAGTGATCATATTGTTATTATGAAGTATGTACATCTTTATCCTAATGTGTCCTTCCTTGCCAATTTTCACCTTACCAATGTTATCAGAGGATTTACAGTCAAATATTTTGTTTTACAGCTTTACACTTCTTTCACTCTAACAAAACTCAAGTAATCATTTGAAAATTTTATTAAAGCAATATGAAAGATGGCATCTTTTTAAAAAATAAGAAGATTGAAATTATTCATTAAACTATTGTTTTTTAAAATTATTTTTTTTTTCATTTTATTACCATAATTTGTTCACACACATGGGTTAGTTGAATGAAATGAAACATCATATTGTTCAATGAAACATCATATTGAAACAAATTAATTTGCATTCCGTTCTTAAAGGATTAAGAAGAAATTAATTTTCATCATAAGGAGAACACTACTACACTTAAAGTAAAGGAAACATATTTTCATAACATCCAATGCAATTACAAAAACAAAAGGCAGCACACTTCGCCAGGACAAATAAAACTAAACAAACAAATATAACGCTACTTTAGACGTTATCAAGGTCTGCCAGACATGTCCTTAAACAGGTGGATTGGTCTATCAAAGAGTAAATTTGATCTGTAAGACCATCAACTTCCATTTCCAGTTGCATAACGCGCTTCTCTCGATCGTTGACTCTAGCATTCTCCACAATCCACTCACGATGCAGATTCCTACAACGACGACGCTCGTGCTCGAGCGCTTTCTCAACGATGGCTACCTTCCCTTTCAAAAACTCCAAAGTCTCTCTATCTCCGGAATCCATCCTTCTCATTTGTTAGAACAGTTTTCTTGAAATGAATTGAAAACGCATACTTATAGAACTTTGATGTCTATCATTACGAACGAGTATAATAGTTGTAGTAATTTATGACTTCTGAATAGTTGTTTGACTTACATATTGGTAACCAGTTGTAATTAAGGATAAGGATGTAAGCAAACACCAAAATGACAGTCAGAGTTTATGAATAAGGAGTAGTTAGAGTGAAATAAGTGTAAATAAATGTTTATCAACCATATCTATTCATATATCGATACACACCTCTTCGAAATTGGCATAATGAATAATTTCAATCTTCTTATTTTTCCAAAAAAAAAAAAGATGTCATCAACCATTAACGTTGACATTTTGTTTTTATCGAAACTGTATTAAGATTTAATATTGCTTTAATAAAATTTTCAAATGATTACTTGAGTTTTAATATTGTTTTAATATTGTTTAAATAATCAATTGGCATTCAGATGAAGTAATAATGATACACGATTTCCCAGTAATCGTTTCAGCTGAACCACCGCCATTTTACGAAAAACGTATACAAATGGACCAATTGGTTGAGTACACACAAATTGAGACACCATTTTTTTAAAGATGATTTGAATCCTAGTGAGATTGTAGGTAGGTTGTCTAGCATTAATTAAAGTACATGAATGTAAGTGGTAAGTTGAAACGATTAATTACAAAATTGGAATATCATTTATTTACGAGTTCAAGAAACCACCGTCATTATATGGTGTCCAGTTAATTAACTTATCTACTTTTTAATTACAAATCATGCAAGTAATATATAAAAGGTGTTCGAATCAGATAGAGCATGTACTTGAGCTTCTCTCTTTATTTATGAAAAATGGATTCCAACACCAATGGTTTCATCAATCATGCCATTTTTGATTTGTGGAAGGAAAAACACAATATTCTTGAACGTGCGTTGGAGAACGAGCGCATACGTTGCAGGAACCTGGTAGAGGATTGGAGACAGGAGAATAAGAAGGTCGAAGATGCTAATATCTGCATCATGAAACTGGAGATGGAGGTCGAAGCAAAAACTACTGAAGTTAATAGCTTGATGGAGGAATGCAATCGTTTGATTCTCCTTATTGAACAACGTAGTTGTAATCCATGATGTTTCTGTTTTGTCTTTGTTATTCTGTTTCTTGTGTTTTTTTTTTTTTTTTTTTTTTTTGTCTGTTTGTTTATCCTGAACTGTTTGTAATCACAACTTATGAAGCGTAGTATTTTGTAATTACACCAGAAATGATGTGGTTGTTCATCTAATGAACTGTTTTGTATTCTGTAGATAATTGCGCTCACTGAAACTTATTATTGTATGAAACTATATGGATGGACGAGTTATGTAGTAGTTATAAGGATTAAAAAATACTCACTGAACATGTAACAATTTTAAAGAAAAAACAAGGTCCACAATCGATTAACACTTTCAAAAACAAATAATCAAAATGTGTGCTATCAAGCAAACAATCATGGAAAGCATTCATGGTCCGCCGCGAGGTCGAGAAATGTATCACTATGAAGACCTTTTTAATAATTTGCAATCTCACTTTTTGTTATCTCCTTTCCCCGGTCCACTGCGACGTCGATAATTTTTACCAATATTAAGACCTTTTGAATAATTTGCAATCTCACTCTGTGTTGTCCCCTTTCCTTTGTTATATTTTTTCAGCAAGCCGCGTTGCTTGTTCGATTGAATTTGTGGGGTTTTTGGAGAGAATGCAATGAATCTTGGCTTTCCTCGTACTGGCGTTTCTAACAGTTCTTTCAGCATTTGATTTCTGTGATGGTTCGCCAAATCTAAAGCAATTTTCATCCTGTGATACTCAGAGTTGTATTGCAATCGATGGAAGTATCATAAGAGTTAGAATATTTTATTTAGTTACCATAGGAAAAACAAATAATAATCTAGTGTTTTTTTAAAAGGGAAGGAAGACGTAATCCACGTACATTACTTTGATCGAACCATGTAATGGAACCATGCACACAATTGTTGATCAGGAATACACCACAATCAAAACTATTAGGCTGTTATGGACATTCAACATATGCTTCGACGGGAAAGGATTTGAACTTAAAATTTAAAGTGAGGATTTCAGAAAAGTACCGGTCCAGAAATGCAAGATGCATATATAAAAAATTAAAAATAAGAAACTCATTCTTGAGTAAAATTCAATACTTCAGGATACGCACAACTTTTTTTGCTGACATCATTCTTTGTTCATTGTGCTCATCCGTGGGAAAGCTACCCAGACTTCTGCTTTTTTCATCGAAACATTTACCACCAACAAGAACCAATGCACACTCCCTTCGTTCATGGGAATATAGATCTGCACATGGACTAATATAGTTCAGTGATTTCACCAAGTTACACGTGATAGACTCATATTGACTTTTTTTTTTTATTTTTTTTTATTTTTTTTATATTGTTGTGTATTGAAATTAATAATATTTCTGTATTTAAATAACGTAACCTTGTCGCATTCATGCTCAGACCCATAGTAAAATGTGAGATAGCTTAGGCGTCCAACCAACCTCAATTCTGCCAACTGACTTCTGGGTGACTCAATTGCACAAAACTGCAATCATGAATGGGCAGGGTATGAACGTCTACATATATATTGTCCACAAGTTTAGTTAAAGGAAGAATTAAAAATAATAATGTCGGGTTTAAGCAGCTAACCGAAAAGTATGTCGACAGATACCACACCCGTTTTGAATAATCACGGGATAGATTGTACATGGCCATATCAATAAGCTGCACAATTGATGATTAATTATTTAAATTAAGTGAGTACATTGGATGTAAACAAAAAATAATTAAATTAAAAACGAAAGGAATGTATGTATGCTCACACTATCATTCAACCAGCCATGAGGTAAAAGATTGGCCATATCATCGCGAGTTAGATGCAGATCGTCATTAGTAATGACGGAGAGACTGAAAGGAAAAACGGTTAACAATCACTAGAAACATAAATCGTGATTTCTATAATAAAATGTGTTATCGCTGAACAATTTTCTGAACGTTAAGTTATATGTAAAACCGCACATATACATCGCAAAGCATAAAAGATTATTACAGAGAAAAGTGATCAACAACAATGCAATAATAGTTTTACCTTCCATTTTTTGTTGTTGGGTGACTAAACAATACGTTCAATAAATGAAGTTCTTCTTTTGAAAATGATGAGAGAGGGTCGTTTGGGGGAAAGTCTAGTGTTCTCGTGGAAAATCTGGTATTTGGTCTCGAAGGTGTGTCAACCTTAGTTTTACAGGTTGATCCTTCTTCCCTTGCGGAGGATTTTGCCTGCCGACTGTTTAGTCCAGTTAAAATCTTGCTTTGTGAGGAAGACTCCGTACTGGAGCTGATTATTTCAACGGTTTTGCAATCTCCCTAAGTGATATATGTTGACAAGTAATATCAACAAATAGTAAACATGGGGCCGGGGTTAATTAAAACATGCAGAGTGAAACTTTAAAAACGTTAGTAAGTAACCATACCATATCATTGCAATGGACATGCTCAGCTCTCAATTCTTTGTTTGGAAGCAATTTCAAAATTTCAAGCTTGAAACTCTCTAGTAAGGGTTCGACCATTCTTCTCACCATGTCAGGTACTTCGACTTTTTAAAAATAATCGAGTGAAACTCCGATGGAATCGAGATTTTCTGTCATTGTTTCTATCCTTTGTTCCAAACCCCGGTGCATGACAGACCAGTATGGCTCATCGACCTCTACAGTGCTTCTGTAGTAACCACCTATAACATCATCATTGTCCACCAACCTATTGACTGTTTTAGCCTTGTTTTTGGTCCAAGCAACCAAGGGAACATTAAGTCTGTTCACGTACACTTTATTCTGCGAAAGACATCCCCAATAAAAGATCTGAAGAAAAGGAAGGCACCCTTGGAAAAATGTTGTACCTCGGTTTCTGATGTTTCTCACACCATCCATTAAATACTGAAACGAAAATGTTGCCCATTTCTTGTGTCTGATTAATTTTGGATTCTTTAGTTGGGTCAACAATGATTCGTCAACATTAGGTGACGCAGGTGGGCATAAGAGTATTGAAATAGTAAACAAAACAAATGAAATCTTGAAATCATCATCTACGGCCCTCATACTCTGTAGTTTTTTTTGCAAGGAAGAGAGTGTAATCTTGTCCTTAACAGTACTACTCTGTAGAAGTGCTTTCATTCTAATACAAGTTTCGTCAAACTCTTCAGAGTCACAGTTGACTTCATCAATGCCGTCTGCCAAGCCCATCACCTTAGAGAAATCTGACACCCTTATTGGGATCCACTTACCGTGGAGCACTACAGACTGTGTGCCAGGTTGGATCACTGTAAGCAACATATTGCATAGAGAACCAAATAACTGAAGACAATTCATGTTCATTAACGCCCCGAATCCCATATCCTCCACGCATTCTTTTTGTTCTTCGGTCAAATTGTCCACTACTTCACGAAACTTTACAGGGCTACACAAAGTTTGCCAATAACCTAGGATTTCTTCACTTGAAGACATTGTTTATAGGCTTCAAAAGTATATATGAAGAATTTAGATATTTTAAAAAAATCTGAAGGATTTTATGCTTCTGGTTTAGAATGGAGTACTTGGGACAGAGAGATCGTATACATGCATGGAAAGTGTTATTAGTATATAATAATCATCAATCATTAATCATTACGTAGGGTGGCTAGCTATTTGATATCTCTTACGTTTTTCCATGCTAATTTTGTAGGCTTGTTGACAATAATTGATAGTCCATTTTTGCTCACCCTCCTACAAGGGGGGGTAAGCATTACCCCCATCCCAAACATAATTACCTCCCTGGACACATGTCATCCATTTGGGAGGGGGGTAATGGTTACCTCCCTTGAAATGGGGTGAGCATAAATGTCCTCTAATTGATATTTAGATGTTAATTTCGTAGGCCGATTGGTAACATTGAGGTAACCATTTACTGCAACTAGTGTGAAGCTATGATCATTATATTAAACAAACCAACGGCTGAGATCAATCTGAAAGGAGCTTATAAAAAAAGTATATTACATAAACAAAATGTTGTTTACACTTTCCAATGAATAATTATAATGGGATTTTTTATTTAGGTGTGTACATACCAACTATGTAGGGCATAAAATATGTACAGAGTTTAGGGCTTCCCAAAAATATAATGATGTAGCATCTGCTTTAGATTTTGTTTTCTTTATTTTATAAAAAGAGTGGCCAATTGGGATACAGGCTTATCCAAACCTCTTACGCTCTTCAATAAAAATTTAGTTTGCTGGTTGATATTTAATTTCTCAATAACATAGACTGTACTCATTGATACTGAAATTTCCCTTAAGTAGTAGTGAAATATACCTAGAGGGGGGGGGGGGGGGGGGGGGGGGGGGGGGGGGGGGGTGGGGGGGTGAATAGGTATAGGCTCCAAATTCTTCCAATTAAAAATTAATACGGAATATATCAATGAAAATGCACACTTGATTAAATTTGACAAATTAATTGATTTCACTTATACAAGAGTTAATCAATTTACAAGATATGCAATCAATGAAAGAAATGGAAGATAAAGAAAAGTAAAAGCAAAAATGAACACAAGTGTTTTAACGTGGTAAAACCTCAAAGAGGAAACATCCATGGGTTGATACACAACCACCGGCAAAGCAATCCACTATGTGAAAAAGGACTTACACACTCAAGCTATCACTCATGATATCCGCTCAAGCTATCAACTCCTAATCTACCCTCGGGCTAGTGAATCACCAAGCCTACTTCATATCCGAGATGTATCCTACAATTCTAGAAAGCAACTTCCTATCCAAGACGCTCACGTCTCTAGGAAGATTTCTTGCTTGCCTATCCGGATCCTCCTGACCCTAGACAAGACTCCCTTGCTTGATTATCCGAGTCCTCCTGACTCTAATCAAGACTTCCTTACTCTATCCACAAAGCTTCACTCACTTTGCTAGAGACTTCAACCTTATGCAAGGCTATGATCTAAAGTGGTGCAAGTGATGCAAACACAAACAAATTAAGCTAGATGATCAATCAAGCAAAATGTACATGTTCAATGACAATCTAGAATATGCTTCCAACACACAATCACAAGATTATCTAGAAATCAAGACATGTAAATCAATAAAAACAAAGGTATGAATATTCAATTTATCACACTAAAAACCTAGTTCTTAGATCAATAAATAGAACCTAGAAAATGATATGAGATACATCATATATTCAATTTCTAGAATCAATTTCACACACAATCAAGTTTAGCACATATATGTTCAAAACAAATCACAAAGCTAAATCTCAATTAACAAATGATCAAACAACCCTAGCATGTGATCTAACATACTTCTCAACAAATTTCATCAATCAAATAGTAAGAATCAAGAGATGATCAAAGATGAAATTGAAAAAGAAGAAGTTGAAATGACAACCTTGACCACAGACTGAAAATGGATCAGCTGAGAAAAATGGCGAAGTTAGCTGCCTATGGAAATACTTGGGGTTTGTAGCTCTCTTCGAGACCAACAATTTTGGTATTTGAATCGATTGATTTCGAGTTCGTATGAGAGAGATATGATCAAAATAAGAAAACGAAAATTGGAGAATTCTGCAGAAAATTTCGTGAATGTTCTTCAAAATTCAACGAAGTGTGGAGGGAAGGAGATGAGTTTAAAAGGAGGAGAGAGAGAGATTTTTCGAGCGAATCAGAGCGTGCCATGTCACCTCCCCATGGGGGGCGCGTGGGCCACACGGGAGCAGAGGGCTCCCTTGGCCTTGGGGCCCACGGCCTCCCACACGGGCAGGCCTTGTGGCCGCACGTGCTCCCGACTTCTCTCGCGCGCTCCTTCGGTTCTTCAGCCCATATCTTGGGCATTCAAACTCTGATTTCGAATCCATTTTTGGATTATGAACTATGACTCCCTCATGCACGACTACGACTACACAACTTTGAAAAATGGTTGAGAAATCATCTCGGAATCCGACGATGAAGTCAACACAACAAATGAGAACGAAAAGTAGCATAGTCAACTTGTTTGGACTCGAAACTTTATGAATGAGTAACCGAAATGACCGGAACTCAATAAGGCATTAAATAAGAACATGTTCAAGTCCTAAACACAAAATACACAAACAAATAAACACATATTCACACAAGCATGCCATATCAAAGAGATAGTCACAAAACATGCAATTTCACAATGTTTGTCAATACAAGATCAATGCATGAGCATACTATGAAGTGTGTGAATGTGTTATACCAAATGTTTGAACCACGATGTAGGGACACACATGTATGAATTATGTGTGTGCGCGCTAACGCCTTGTAAGAGGATAGAAGTCAAGATTTACCTTTGACGTTTTTCACCTCTTGAAGACGACTTTTGCACTAGATGTTGCTCTTCACTTTTTAAGCTTCCTTTCTTCAAATAATGTCCTAAGCAACAACTAATACAAACATAGAGTGTTTTGCAGTGGAATTAAGCCAATACAAATCATAACCCTTACAGATACTCAACTAATTAGGTGGGAAATCTCTTAACTTCAAACTATTCATTTTCAACTTTTTAAAATATTTTCTTTCTATTGGTTGTTTTAGTTGAAATGGGTTGGTCCGAATTTAAAACAAAGCCATGTAACGCGCATGCCCAAACTGAAATTTATTATTACAACAATTTCCAATGTAAAGCCGAATTATAACTTCAAACTATTCATTTTCAAGTTTTTAAAATATTTTCTTTCTATTGGTTGTTTTAGTTGACATGGGTTGGTCCGAATTTAAAACAAAGCCATGTGTAACGCATGCACAACCTGAAATTTATTATTACAACAATTTCCAATGCAAAGTCGAATTATAATTTCATTTTTTACCCTTATTTTTAACATCAAAACACATTAGCATCTCTCTGTCTTGGATTCACGATTTGAAACCCTAAATACAACTCTTTTCATCATGCCGCAGTTGTTCCTTTCACTAAACATTGTCCATCACTCAACTATTCTTCTGTTAACGAGAGGTTTATGTGATAAGATTGACAGACCTATGAGGTTTGTGAAAATCGCACGGTTTAATCTTTGTAAATGTTTATATTTTTGTTTCTTGTAGGTTTTTTCAAGCTTTTGTACTGAAAGTTTGAAGATGTTTTGATTAGTTTCGTAATCTCTGCACGTGTTTGTTAAAGGGTTTTTGGGGTAATTAGTGTTTGAAAAATGTTTTTGCACACAATGGACATGAAAAATATGTATGTCTTATTCTTTATAGAATCCACATTTGAAAAGCATTTATTAGTGTTGCTTCTTCTTTGATCTGTTATGTGTTGGATGGATGATTTATAGTGATAGTACCTGTTTGTTTAATGGCCAATGTTTCATATGATTGCAATGGTTCAATACGAATATGATTACCTTTGGCACGCAAGTTTTGAAAATGAAACCAAATTTGATTAAACATGTTTTGACGGATAATTTTTGCTCTTCTAAGAGAAATTATCTGTTGCTTATTCTTTGATCTGCAATGTGTTTCATTAATGGCCAATGTTAGATTTGATTGCAACGGTTCAATATGAACATGATTACATTCTTGATGAAAGTTTTGAAATGTACAAATATATTTGCTTGAACATGTTTCGATGGATAATTTTTGCTCCCCAGATTTATGTTTTATTGTCGTTTATTCTTGTATGATGATAATTGTTGTTTGGTCACGAGTTTATTTAATGTTTCAAGAATCGCCGGTTAATGTGTGGGTGGTATCCCACCAACAGTCTGTTACGCACACTATTGAGCTGCATAGCACGCCGTTGGTGGGTTACCACCAACACGTTGGTGGGATAGGTTATATGCATCAGTTAGAATCCATATTATCTATGTAATGTGGTCACGATTTTATTTAATGCATGACAACATATTCTAAAGATATCAACTAGAATACAATTTACATATATTATGTGTTTGAAAATATATAATAATAATTACATCTTTATATGTATAAACACTTTTAATCAGAATCCATATTTACATAACTTGTATGATTGACTATTTATTTGGATAATCTTGTGTGATTGACTATTTTATTGGATAATCATTTAGTAAACAGTATAAACATAAATAGTAATTATAGGCTTTAGATCTTGGGGTTCTTGGGCTTGTCTCCTGACCAGCTAGAGCCCTTTGAGGCTTGGGCTAGTCATTAGAATACAATTTACATATATTCTGTGTTTGAATTTATTAATTTACAATTACCATTACTAAAATATAATTTCAATAACAAAGTCGATATAAACAGTTTCAATCAGAATCCATATTACATATGTTATGTGATTGACTATTTAAATATATAATCACTTTAATAGACAGTATAATCGTAGATTGTAATTATGTGCTTTGGGTCTTGGGGTTCTTGGGCAAAATACCGACTAGAATACAATTTACATATATTATGTGTTTGAAAATATATAATAATAATTACATCTTTAGATGTATAAAAACTTTCAATCAGAATCCATATTACATAACCTACGTGATTGACTATTTATTTTGATAATCATTTATTAAACAGTATAATCGTAAACAGTAATGGTGGACTTTGGGTCTTGGGGTTCTTAGGCTTGTCTCTTGACCAGTTAGAGCCCTTTGAGGCTTTGGCTAGTCATTAGAACACAATTTACATATATTCTGTGTTTGAATATATTGATATACAATTATCACTTCAAAAATATAATTTCATTAAACAAGTCGATATAAACAGTTTCAATCAGAATTCATATTACATATGTTTTGTGTTTGACAATTTATATATATAATCACTTAGTAAACAATATAATCGTAAATTGCAATGATGTGCTTTGGGTCTTGGGGTTCTTGGGCTTTTCTGGACGAGCTAGAGCCCTTTGATGCTTGGGCTAGTCATTAGAATTCATTTTATAGATTCTGTGTTTGAAAATATATTATTACATTTACAATTTAAATAGTATAATTACATTAAAAAAAGTTGATATAAACATTTTCAATAGAATCCATATTACATATGCTATGTGATTGACAATTTAATTATATAATCACTTAGAAAACAGTATAATCGTAAATAGTAATGATGGGATTTGGGTCTTTGGATTCTTGGGCTTGTCTCTTGACGAGCTAGAGCCCTTTGATGCTTGGGCTAGTCATTACAGTACATTATATATATATTCTGTGTTTGAAAATATATAATTATAATTACAATATATTAGGTATAATTACATATAAAATCATCGATAACAATTATTTCAATCGAATCCATGTTCCAAATATTATGTGATTGACTGTATATTAATATAATCACTAAATAAACAATATAATCATAAGAAGGAACCATGGGCTTTGGGTCTTAGGTTTCTTGGGCTTATCTCTTAACAAGCTACAGCCCTTTGAGGCTTGAGCTAATATGACTTTAATAAGGTTTTTTTTTAACGTAAAATAGTATTTATAATAGTAAATAGTTTAATACAATCATAACATTATTATGTAAATATCACTCGTTGCCAAGGGTGGAACCGTTTTATTGAAATACTGTGTAATGCGAATCCCACATCGAAAAATAAAAAGGGATTAAAATGGTTTATAAGTAGTAAAGTAATGCCTAGACATTGAACAATAGGCCTCCCAACTGGGCCTAGCATATAAACCTATTGAAGTAACGATGGGCTTGGGTCTTGGGGTTCTTGAGCTTGCATCTTGACGAGCTAGAGCCCTTTGAGTCCTGGGCTAGTCTAACTTTAATAAGGTTTTTTTTAACTTAAAATGGTATTTGTGATCGTAAGTATTTTGATACAATCACAACATTATTATGTAAATATCACTCGTTGCAGAGGGTGGAACCGTTTTATTGAAACACTGTGTAATGCGAATAACACATCAAAAATAAAAAAAGGGATTAAAATGGTTTATAAGTAGTAAAGTAATGCCTAGACATTGAACAATAGGCCTCCCAACTGGGCCTAGCATATAAACCTATTGAAGTAACGATAGGCTTGGGTCTTGGGGTTCTTGGACTTGCCTTTTGACGAGCTAGAGCCCTTTGAGGCCCGGGCTAGTCTAACTTTAATAAGGTTTTTTTTAACTTAAAATGGTATTTGTGATCATAAATATTTTGATACAATCACAATATTATTATGTAAATATCACTCATTGCAGAGGGTGGAACCGTTTTATTGAAACACTGTGTAATGTGAATCCCACATCGAAAAATAAAAAGGGATTAAAATGGTTTATAAGTAGTAAAGTAATGCCTAGACATTGAACAATAGGCCTCCCAACCGGGCCTAGCATATAAACCTATTGAAGTAACGATGGGCTTGGGTCTTGGGGTTCTTGGACTTGTCTATTGATGAGCTAGGGCCCTTTGAGACCTGGGCTTGTCTGACTTTAATAAGGTTTTTTAATTCATTTTTTTTTTTTTTAAGAGAGATGTATGTGGAATCTATAAAAAAAGCACAACAAGAAATGAAGTTTCTGGATTATACTACTGTTGTTGTTGTTATGAATGATGTAAGTACAATGGGCATGTATGCCTGGTGTGGAACTATTGTCAATTATTTCATTGCAAAAAATAAAACTTCTCTTACTAGACAAAAAATTAAATATATCAAACTCGAACACTCGGACAAGGGGGTTGTAAACCTGTACCCAAAGCTCTATCCATCCTCTTACTTTGTTGGACATTAGATTCACCAGCCCCATTATATTTTTAACTATTCACCTATATCGACTGTTATCACACATTTTTAATGATGATTACCTTTATCTAATGTAATCACACATTTTAAATGCCATTTACTCATATCGAGTGTTATCACACAATACAAATGCCAAACGAATGACGGGAACAGATTTAATTTTTAAAATAAATGATTGTTGTTTAAATTTGAAACGCATTTATTGTTATTTGTCAGCTGTATTGATTGTTTTTTAAATTTGAAAAGAAATGATTGTTTTAACTAGGGAACAGTTAATAAAGCAAAAATTTAAATTGCCTTGGATTAAATAGTAACCTGCTCAACAAGTTTATAGGTAAACAACAGGTAGCGGTGTTTAGTACACCGTTGTTCTATAGACAACCACTATATATATATATATATATATATATATATGTGATCTTTTTGAAAATAATTTTTTACCACTTTGGAATCCTTTTAGGATAGAAAACTTAGTAAATGGTAACCTAGATTCGTTCCACAGGGAAATGAAGTAATAGGTTAGATTGATTGACTAATCTAAGATGCGATAACATAAATCATAATAAAAGGATAGTGTGTAGTTTAATGTACCACCAAACATACATAAAGTAAAAGTAACAAAAGTGATAGGCAAAATAGAAGCTCAACAATCTAAGATAAGAAAAGTGGGTGAAATCAATTAAGAGATACGCTAGGGGATTAATGAAGTTGCAAGTGGATTAGGGGTGCTTTTCAAACTATCTTAAAGAACCAATCTTATATGAATTAACCTCAAAACAAGGTTTGGATTATTGTGGTTGGTATTCCCTACAATAATCCATCCTATTCATTGAATTCTTTAATCAAATAAGGTTGTCAATCCAAAGGTGATTATATAATAGATTATTCTAACAAGATTATGATTAATAGGTTGATATACAAATCAATCATATAGTGACAAGAATCTAAAGATATAATAAAATAGAAAATACATAGAGATTCAATTAAAATATAGTCAAGCAAACCCCAAGTCCAAATGTTTATAACACCAACCCCCTAAATTGGGGGTTTTAGCTACACATAGTTACAAATAGGAAAAGAGAGTAATAAATGAGGAAGTCACCCGTAGGTCACCTTCTTTAATGCTCAATCCTTTCCCTCCTTAGATGCTCCTTTGTGCAAAGAGTGTGATGTATGTCAAATGGTGTGTGACTAAGGTAATATGATGAAGAAAATGGCAAGAGAGGAATGGTTTAGTGAGGTAAGGTAGATTTGGTGTTGAGTGTTTGATGGAAAAGGTAGTTCAAGGTTATAAATAGAGGAATTTGGAAGTGGGAATTATGGAAGAGAAACTAGGTCTAAAAATGCTAAGTAAAAGTGAGCTTTCTAAAACTCTATATATTTTTGTGTCTCTTCAAACTCAGAGAAGAGGGATATTTATACTGGTCTTGATTTTGTGCTGAAAATCACTTGGAAAGCAGATGTGGAGGGAATGTTGCCAATTGTGTCGCCATGGCGACCTCATGGCGACATACTGTTACGCATTCTGAGATCCAATTCTTGCCACGAGCATCATCTTTTTCGCCCTTTTGCAAATGGCGACACTGAGGAATTTTGGGTGATGTCGCCATTTGCCATTGAATGTCGCCATGGCGACAACACCTAATGCACAATTTCTTGAGTATTTCTTCTATCGCCATGGCGACCTCAGGGCAACATCATGGCGACAATTGTGCTCTGAATAGCGCCTCCTTGTTGCCATGGCGACCTTTCTTTGGTTAGTGGCAAAACTGCCCTATTTTCATGTCTTTATGCTCTTTTTTGCACCAAGATCCTTTTCTAGTTCGACCAAGTGAGAAACATTAAAGGCAAAAGTGCAATGAGGATGAGAAAGATTAGAAAATGACACGTACCTTGACAAAGGGTGATGCATGCTTGATTTAACCAGAGGAGATGAGTCTAAAACAGGCAAAGTATGATGGATTTCATAATCTCAGAGGTGTGTTGGTGTGCAGCTTGACTGAGTGGATCGTCGGAGGGCTATTTTTGCCTCTATCGTGGGTTTGGTCGACCGATGAGGACTTTCTGGTCACTAGTGGGTTTTGTTTTGAAAGAAATCACCGTCTCGGATGGTTTGATTGATCGATTAATAATGTCCAATTGACCAGTTTGATTCGTTTCAGATGGAATTGGCCTTTAGTGAGATGCAGACAACTGTGAAAGTGTCTTTGGTCGATCAGTGGGTTCAGGACTAACTATTTGACACACGTTTTGTGGTGTTTGTGGGTTGTTTTATGGTGAACTTGGTTCATTTGGTGTTGGTTAAGGTATGGGTGTGTCATTGCTGATGTTTATGGGTATTGGAAATGTGGTATGGTGGTATATGAGAATGAGTTTTCATTGAAGATGACGTCTTGAAAGGTGATGAGTTTCCTATCATCTAAATCATAAAAAAGATACCCCTTTTACTCGGTGGATACCCAAGGAAGACACAACGACGTTCATGACTATCAAACTTATAAGTGGGTTGTACGTTTATGGCAAAACATAAGCAACCATAGACTCGTAGGTAGGAGTATGAGGGTGACTTTTTATGTAATTGCTCAAATAATGTTTTGTTGGATAAGAATGGTGTGCGAAAGTATACAAACGTAATTAAATAGCTTAAATCATACCTAGAAGAGGGGGGGGGGGGGGGGGGGGGGATGAACAGGTTTTTACGCCTTTTTCAATCCCTTGAACAAACTTACGTTTGTCCCTTAAGGTAGCCTTACATACAACATATAAACCAAGGATTCGTACATAGATAATATAAGCATGTGATCATTTAAGTCTAGTCTATGTATATCAATTAGTTGCATGAGGTATAACAACACAAAAACTCAATAACAAAGAATACTTGTATTTCAATATATGTTCAATGTATTACAAGTATCAACAAATATAACATTACACAAATTTAACACTATACAAATGAATTATAATTACAAATATGATCAAATGAATTTGTTTACAAATCACACTTTACAAAATCTTGTTTCAATATACATCACAAATGAATAATATGTAATAAGATAACAATATACACATAAACAAATATAAGAGATAGAGATAGAAAGAATTGACACATGAGATTTTTTAACGTGGTAAAATCTCCAAGAAGGAAACATCCACAAGTTGAATTACAACCATAGGTGATTGGACTATTTTATACCTATTTGAGGTCCACCATTTCCGATCGTTTGTCTCGTTTTCGAGCATATTTTTTTATATAATGTTTTGTTTGAGCCTTGTGTAGGTACATATTCCCTACAATAAGGTTTTGAGCTTAAAGATTAGTTTGGGAGGCAAAATGAGCCAAAAACGGAAGAGATTGTATATGCTCGTGCAGAATGGTCAACTTTCAAGGGTCATATCTTCCTCCTCATATCGAACCACATTTATATCTTTATATATTCGGAAAGCCTCGGAAGTCTAGTTTCCAGAACATTTTACGGATTGCAATTTTGAGCTTTCTATAGGAAGTTATGGCCATTTCCGTAATTGTGCGCGATGCTGAAAACGCTGAAATGCTGTTAGGTCTAAACGGCTACTTCAAATGGCGGCCAGGCCGCAGAACAAAACCGCCGAATCACTCCAGAAAGTCGTTTTTTGGGTGAATTTTAGGGATAGTTTCATCCTTTCACCCAAACCTTCAGCCCTAACCTCCCAACACTATATAAACACCTTATTCTCTTCTCTCCCAACAGAATCCACTCCCTACACACTACCTCCTCCTCTTCTTCTTCATTTTCTTCCACCTAATAAGAGAGAGAGAAGTTTTCTAGAGCATCCATGGAGGTTTTTCCTCCATGGATACTCCCCATTTCATCTTCTACCCATCATCCATCCATTTAATAGTAGATTGCAAGGAGAAAGGAGGGTCTTTGGACCAATTTCGAGCTAGGGTTTCATGGAGGACTTGGAGGAGGTTTTCTTCAAGGGTTGTCTCCTTTAACTCATCTCTTTATATTTCTTGTTTTCTTAAATGTGTAATCCCCACTTGGGAATATTTGTAAACCTATATTTGTGCTCAATTTATATGATGGTTGTTTTTATATCCAATTTGTGTTTTGATTCATTCTTGATTGTTGTTGAATATATCTCTTATCTTGAAATGCATGTTTATGGATGATTGGAAATTGATATGTGTTCATGGATGGGATTAGGAGTAGATTAACTTAATTATAGGAGTAGTTGTAATCAAATATCCCATTGTTGTGTGTATGTCTTTGGAAGGTCGAAATTGCATGTTCATGGATGGGTTTGAGTGACTTAGAGTCAGGATTGTGCCTTTGGAGGGGCTCTCCGAGCATAGTTTTGGCTAATTAGCTAGGAAGAGTGGGTGAACCTATAAATTGCCATATTAGAAGGGTTTGGTTCAATGTTCTTGTTAACAATTGGACTTTAACTATTTCTCACTCTAGGGGCTCTAGGTGAGTCATGGTTAGAGTTACAATTATTGGTCTTTGGCTATTTCTTATGCTAGGGGCTCTAGGTGAGTTATGGTCGGAGATACAATCACTCTTTCCACATTCATTAGACTTTCACGTTGCCATTTTACATTACGAAGCTATCATTGGGGCTCAATGTAGTTTTGTTTGTAGAATCGGTTCACATATGTTGGTTGCGGTTTCGTGTACGAGGGGCTCTCGACACACTCTTCAACCGTTAGCTCTATGAGTGGGTATAAATCGGATTGAGGCAAGAACGAACCCTTAACTAAAATTGGATGTCCTTAATGTCTAACAACCAACTATTTGTGCACTTATGTATGGTAAACTTGTTGAACCTTGTGTGACCATTTTCATTCATCTCTCCTATCCACCATTTTATTTATCACTTTAAACACCATTCTCACCCTTCCATATTCTCTTTGTTTTTATTTATTTTCATTTTCATTCTCTACATACATTTCACACACACCATTCTTACATTTCCGCATGAAACTAATTATTGCACGGTGTGTATAAAACTATCTAGGAGGGGGGGGGGGGGGGGGGGGGGGGGGGTGAATAGATTTTACGCTTTTTACCCAATTTTTCGTATTAGTCAAAATTACGAAATTGCCCTCAAGATAATATAAACAAGCAAGTGTAATATGGTGCGGAAATAAAAACAACACTTGATTTTTACGTGGAAACCCTCACGGGAAAAACCACGGGCTATGTAAGTAAGCCACACTCGAACCTCGAATCCACTAAATGTGCAAACGATTACAACCTAATCCCGGAAGTAATCACACACCTACCTAATCCCGGTATGATTGAACCTAGTCCAATTTTGCTTGCGATCTAAGCAACCTAATCCCGGATGCTACACACAAGACTTACTTTCTTTATGAAGAGAATACAACCCTAAGTGAATATATGTGAATATCCAAAATGCAACATAGAGCAAGGGAAAACCTATATGCTTATCTAAGATGATTAATATGCAATTAAGAACAATCCTAGATATCAAAACTAAATGACATGTCAATTAGTTTAGCTAATCAATATTAAGCACAAAACCTAATATGTTAGCACAATACAACTTCTCAAACATACATCATACTAATCTCAATCTTGTATTCAAAATATATAAAATAACATACAAGTAATTAATTGAGATTGCTATATAAGAGAAACACAAAATATGTAAGATATTAGTGAAAAGCTTACCAAGCAAAGTATGATGAAGAATCCATGCTAGATGACATCTAGATGATCTAAGATGATGCTAGATGATGATTGATGATCATGGAAAAAGTGTTTGAGTGATTAAAAATGAGTTCTTGGAATTTTTCTTCTCTTTGAAAAATATCCTAAGTATGAAATCTGATATGAACTCTCTTGGCTAACCTAAAGTCAAAGTGTTATATATATAGGGGCCATAAGTGAAGTGTGGTCGTTTTGAAAAAACGCACCAAAAATATCTCTGTGGCTCGCCTGCCGCGGTTGATCAACCGCGGCACTATAACCGCGGCACAGCAAAGACATTGCTGTCGCTCGACTGCTGCGGTTGTGGCACCGCGGTAGATGAACCGCGGCAGAGACATGGAAGTCTCTGTCGCTTGCATGCCGCGGTATGCCAAAATTAGGCAACCGCGGCAGCACAACCGCGGCACAAGAAGGGCAAGCCTTCTAAGCCACTACACACAAAAGAAACATGCAATAAGTGCACATGTGAGTGTGAAAACAATGCAACCTAATGCTTAACAAGATATGGCAATTAATAAGCTAGATGCAATCATTTAATATGCAAGAAGAGATGAAAATAGCCATTAATGCACAACACAAATGAACACAACATACAAAGATAAGACATATGCATGAGTTGTGAGTGTGTGCAACTATCTTTTCAAGTCAAGTAAGCACAAAGAAAATTACCTTCGGTGCTTATCAACACAAGGTCTTCAAAGGGCTTCGAACAATAAAACCAATACTTAAGCTACCCTTACAAAGTACCCCAACATGTGGTTTGTCCACGAAATTAGCCAATCAACAATTTGGAACCTTACAATCTCCCCCTTTGGCTATTTCGTGACAAAACCACCACTCACATTGATTCCTCACAAAAAAATAGAAACTATGGGACAACTAAGATATTCTACAATACAAAGAGATAAGAAAATAAAACTTCAAGTCTTCAATCTCTTGTAGAATAATCAAGCCCTGAAAAGAAAGTTTCTAACATTTCCAATACAAGAAAAGTGTGAGATTAATCAAGTGAGAACAATACCAAGCATTTGCATTAAAAAAATAGGCACAACATTATGCAATGTATGTGTATGCAATGCTCCCCCTCAACGGGTTACTCCCCCTCAATGAATGTTCTCCCCAATATGCACAAAAGCTTCTATATTGCAACTCCCCTTACCATATCATACTCCCCCTTTTTGTCATGATATAGGCAAAGGAGTAGTCCCCAACCGGGTCACTCATAGCAACGAGAGATAGAAGCACGCAAGATATTTGCATAAACATATAAGTCACTTTATGCACCTCAATTAATTGGAAAGAAACAAGGAGATTTATTTGATGAAAATGTGTGAATCCAACATGCTTTGCATACAAGACATATAGCATTCAAGTCCAAAATACAATGGTATTTGGCAAAGCAAATGACAAAGGTTTCTAATTAGAATTCAAACCAATTTCACCAATGTCATGGGAAAAGCAAGGATATAGAGATTATTGATTTCAATTTAAGAGTAACTATATCCAACTTTATAAGCGAAACATGGCATGAGCGACTTTGCACCCTATTTGATTTTTCCGGATAAGATATCTGTATGATAGTAGCCATGTTCAACCAATAAAGAAAGAGAGACATTTGGAATATAAATTCCTTTGAACGGATACAAGATCCTTTATTCATTTTGAGTCTCATAAGCTTTCACACAAGTTTTGCATTTTAAGAATATGCAATCATCAATTCATGCTTTTCATGTGAGCATGTTATATGAATTTCATGCTTTTTCATTTGACATTAGCATGTTATAAAAGAATCATCATGTCATGGAGATAACTATAGGTCATTCACATCATACTTCCTATGTTAATCTCCTAGTCCAAAAATGCATGTTTGAACATAAATATGACATGGATTGTAAACAAGCAAGGTTCACACTTATAGAATTTGAAAGCATATATACATATGTACAACCAAGCTTACTCAAGCAATCAAAAGAAGAGGCATAAGTTATTTCAAATTTTTTGCAAGTTACAAGAATGCAAAATAGCTCTCTTTGCTTGAGTTCCCCATATGGGGTCAATCATAGAACATCACTCCACAAGACATATCCCAATAGATCTACTAAGAGTTTTAAATCGAGTAGCATCTAAGGGTTTAGTAAATAAGTCCGCAAGTTGATCATTAGTACCTACATGTTCAAGTACTATGCATTTATTTTCAACAAGCTCTCTAATGAAGTGATAGCGGATATCAATATGCTTAGTTCTAGAATGTTGCACCGGATTCTTGGAAATATTAATAGCAATCATGTTATCACAAAAGAGAGTGAGAGTACCTTGGTTGAATCCGTAGTCTACTAGCATTTGCTTCATCCATAGGAGTTGTGTGCATCCACTCCCCGCGGCTATGTACTCGGCCTTGGCCGTGGACAAGGAAATCGAGTTTTGCTTCTTGCAAAACCAAGACACCAAGTTGTTGCCTAGAAAGAAGCAACCGCCCGATGTGCTCTTTCTATCATCACAATTTCCTGCCCAATCCGCATCACTAAAGCCTACAGGACTAGCATTAGTGTCAAAAGAGTACCAAATCCCATAGTTGGATGTCCCATTCATATAGCGAATGATTCTCTTAACGGAAGAGAGATGGGACTCCTTAGGATCTGCTTGGTACCTAGCACACACACCCACACTAAATGAGATATCGGGCCTACTTATGGTCAAATAAAGCAAGCTACCTATCATGCCACGATATAACGTTTGTTCCACACTTTTACCACTAGCATCCTTGCTTAGCTTCAAAGTGGTACTCATGGGTGTATCACAATGTTTGGCATTTTCTAAACCAAACTTCTTCACTAGGTTTTTGGCATATTTGGCTTGGGTTATGAAAATCCCATTATCTAGTTGCCTAATTTGCAAACCTAGGAAGTAACTAAGCTCACCAACAAGACTCATCTCAAATTCATGAGACATGACATCAACAAATTGTTGGACCTTGGTGTTGTTGGTGGAGCCAAACACTATGTCATCAACATATATTTGAGCTATGAAAAGCTCATCATTGTCTCTCTTGATGAATAGTGTCTTGTCAACATTACCTCTTGTGTAGTTATTGTCAACAAGAAATTGAGTGAGGCGCTCATACCAAGCCCTCGGTGCTTGTTTCAACCCATATAGTGCCTTCTTGAGGCGATAGACATGGTTGGGGTGGTGAGCATCCACAAACCCCTTAGGTTGTTCAACAAACACTTCCTCTTGCAAGTAGCCATTGAGAAAGGCACTCTTGACGTCCATTTGGTGCAATTTGAACTTGTGCACACAAAAGATGGATAAGAGAAGCCTAATGGACTCTAAGCGGGCAATGGGAGCAAAAGTCTCCTCAAAGTTGATACCCTCAATTTGAGAGTATCCTTGTGCTACAAGTCTAGCCTTGTTCCGCACTATGTTGCCATTCTCATCGGATTTGTTCCTAAATATCCATTTAGTGCCTATGACATTAGTGGTCTTAGGCCTAGGAACTAGAGTCCAAACCTCATTCCTTTCGAATTGGTTTAGCTCTTCTTGCATGGCAAGATCCCAAAATTCATCATTCAAGGCTTCATCAACCTTTTTGGGTTCTATTTGAGAGGTGTAACATGTAAAGCTAATTAGATTAGCTATTTGACGCCTAGTCCTAACACCTTCATTAACATCTCCAATAACATCCTCTTTGTTATGGAGTCTTCTAACCCATGGAGCGGGTTCATTAGAGTCCAAGTTAGGAACTCTAGTAATAGGTTGTGTGACTTCATTAGATGTCCCAACATTGGGAGTCACCACAACCCTCTCCAAAGGAGAGTCATCCTCTAAAACATCCTCTTCCTCATGGACATTAGACTTGAGCCTAGTATCATCAAATATGACATTGGATGATTCCATAACACTTAGAGTCTTTAAGTTGAAAACTCTATAGGCTCTACTATTCAAGGCATAGCCAATAAAAATACCCTCATCACTCTTAGCATCGAATTTGCCAAGTTGATCACGGTCATTCAAAATGTAGCATTTGCTTCCAAAAGTGTTTCCATAGCTCATAGGAGGTGTTTCTAGTACCGGGCCTTAGGAAAACTCTATTCCCTATATAGCAAGCCGTATTGACAGCTTCGGCCCATAGGTTCCTAGGGACATTGTTGCTAAGCAACATCACACGGGCCATCTCTTGAAGGACCCTATTTTTCCTCTCAACAACTCCATTTTGTTGAGGTGTCCTAGGAGCCGAAAACTCATGGGAGATACCTAAACCATTACAAAAGGTTTCAAAGGTAGCATTCTCAAATTCCCTCCCATGGTCACTTCTAATCCGTTTTATGCTTTTAATAGTAGAGTTCATTTCATTTTGTAATTTATTACAAAGCATTTTAAACTTATCAAAAGTTTTAGATTTTTCTCTAAGAAAATATGTCCATGTAAATCTAGAGAAATCATCAACACAAACAAAAATGTATCTCTTTCCACCCAAACTTTCGGTTTGCGTGGGACCCATGAGGTCCATGTGGAGAAGCTCAAGAGGCTCCTTGGTGGTGAGATACTTACCCTTTTTGTGCATGCTTTTAGTTTGCTTTCCTTGTTGGCAAGGTCCACAAATTCCATTGGCTTTCTTCCCAAGCTTAGGGAGGCCACGCACACACTCGAACTTTCCAAGGGTTCTTAAATCCCTAAAGTTCATGTGGCCAAGTCTTTCATGCCACAACTCAACTTGCTCATCCATGGACACATTGTTTGAGACTATTCTAGCTTCAAGACAATAACAATTGTCACTAGATCTCATACCTTTCAACAAGGTTTGTCCATCGGGCTTTAGGATTGAGCAATCATTTTTACTAAACAAGACGGAATATCCTTCATCACTTAGATGTGAAATGCTTATTAAATTGGCTTTCAAGCCATCAACAAATAAAGCATCGGATAAGGAGGGTAAACCGGGAACGGAAATGGATCCTTTCCCTACAACCTTCTTTTTGGATCCATCACCAAAAGTGACGTATCCACCTTTCTCCATAACAAGAGTCTCGAAGAAACTCTTGTTTCCCGTCATGTGCCTAGAGCAACCACTATCCAAATACCAAAAATTAGAAGAATTTGCCTTCAAGGCTATTTGTGCAACATGGCAAACATTTTCATTCTTTCTAATCCACTTAGCAACAATTTTAGCTTTCTTAGTGGTCTTTGGTACATGTGCTCTACTATTCCTAGGATCATGCAAATCAATATTATCATTCCTAGGAACATGCATCATGGCTCTTTTCTTTTTCTTCTCTATCATGCTTCTAGTTTTGCACATTTTTATATAGCGAAAGCAATGTGGTCTAATATGACCATCAAATCCACAAAAGTGACAAATAGGAGTAAAATAAGGAATCATACCTTGTCCTTGTCTTTGTGGATGAAATGGTTCAATGCGTCTTCGATGTTGAACCGGTCTAGGTTGCTTCCAAGCTTGAGGTTTCATGATAGGCCTCTTTCCTTTGTGAGCCATTTGAGGAGGAATGTTGCCTTGAGGAACCCTAGGGGGTTGAGCTTGAGATTGCCTTCTTGGCCCCATCTTCACTTGTGCATTTGAGCATTGTCCTACTTCTAATTTCTTCCTAGGAATTTGTACAAATGAAGTTTCTTCTTTCCTCAAACTCTTGACAAACACGGTCTTGTTAGAGGTTGA
This sequence comes from Acer saccharum, assembly GCA_030490815.1. Lineage (NCBI taxonomy): Eukaryota > Viridiplantae > Streptophyta > Magnoliopsida > Sapindales > Sapindaceae > Acer > Acer saccharum. Next base: position 35,086,162 of record CM059869.1, read on the forward strand.
GATCTTCTTACCATCTTCATACCCAAGACCCCTCTTGTCACATGGACTCTTTCCAACACCAAGCATATGGTCAAGCTTCTTGGTGCTAGAATCCATCCTAGTCATAGATTCTCTAACTTCTTCAAGCTCCCTCTTTAGGCTATCTTCATTCCTCCTAGATAAGACTAACTCCTCTTTTAGCTTATCTTCCATCTTTTTGAATTTTTCCACTTGTTCACTTAAGTGGTCATTATGAGATGCAAGCTCAAGATTTTCTTCTCTCAACATCTTGATCTTTCTTGTGCTCTTGATTGCTAAATCATTGAATTCGGCATGATATTTAGCAAGCACCTTTTTCTCCATAAATCCATTTATGGAGTTAGAAGAGGAATCACTTTCTACTTCACTTGAGTCATTTTCCTCTTGACTCATTTCCTCTCTCTCACTAGCACTTTTGCTTTTATGGGAGGAGGCAAAAGCTAGGAGATTGGCCATGAGCTCTTCATCATCCGAAGACTCATCTCCCTCATAGGAGTCATCACTACTTCCACTCCAAGTGGCGGCCATCACTTTCCCCTTTTTCTTCTCAACATGATTTGCATAATCGGGGGCAAAATGACCTATGCCACCACACTCGAAACAACGGACCCCTTTTCTTTCGGTCCTCTCTTGCCTAGGTTCAAACTTCTTGAACGAGCCCTTTTTCTTCAAATCTTGTCCTTTTGATCCAAAGCTCTTTCTTCTAAACTTCATAACCTTGTTGAACCTTTTTACAAACAAGGCAAGGTCTTCATCCGAGTTAACCTTCTTTTCCTCTTTTTCATCCTTGGAGGTTTTTAAAGCAATTCCTTTTTGCTTTTTAGTGGGTGTGGAGATAGGCCCCTTCCTAGACTCATAAGCTAGAAGTCTCCCAATCACCTCACTCGGCTTCATATCCTTATATCTACTATTTTCTTCTAAAGCCGTCACCTTAGATTCAAACCTATCGGGTAGAGATCTCATAATCTTTTGCTTGATTCTCCTATCCGAATATGGATCACCAAGTTGATGGCTTTGGTTGACTATATCCATCAACTTGATCTCGAAGTCGTTGAAGCACTCATTCTCCTCCATCTTAAGCATCTCGAATTGAGTTTGGAGGACTTGAAGCTTAGAGTCCTTCACCACTTTGGGTCCCTCATGTGCAATCTCTAGGATGTCCCAAGCCTCCTTAGCTATCCTAGTATTTTGAATCAATTTGTATTGATTTTCGTCCATAGCACACAAGATGGCATGCATCGCCTTCCTATTCCACTTTGAAGCATCAAACTCTTGCACGTTCCATTGCGCCTTAGGCTTCAAAACATCTTCTCCTCCACCCGCGGGAGTCATCATAGGGAGATCATATCCGTCTTCCACCGCCATCCATGTACGGTCATGAATTTGGCATATATAGGATTCCATCTTCCCTTTCCATTGGGAATAGTTCAATCCGGTAAGAAGTGGAGGCCTTGTGCTAGAAGCACCTTCGTTGCCACCACCATTTCCACCGTTTCCATTCATAGTGTTTATGAATGAATGAAATGAATGCAAATGTATGAATGAATCCAAAAATCACACAAGATGCAAAACACACCAAAATGAGCAAGGATCACCTATGTATGTCTAGGAACCCGCTCTGATACCAATTGAAACTAATTATTGCATGGTGTGTATAAAACTATCTAGAGGGGGGGTGAATGGATTTTACGCTTTTTACCCAATTTTTCGTGTTAGTCAAAATTACGAAATTGCCCTCAAGATAATATAAACAAGCAAGTGTAATATGGTGCGGAAATAAAAACAACACTTGATTTTTACGTGGAAACCCTCACGGGAAAAACCACGGGCTATGTAAGTAAGCCACACTCGAACCTCGAATCCACTAAATGTGCAAACGATTACAACCTAATCCCGGAAGTAATCACACACCTACCTAATCCCGGTATGAGTGAACCTAGTCCAATTTTGCTTGCGATCTAAGCAACCTAATCCCGGATGCTACACACAAGACTTACTTTCTCTATGAAGAGAATACAACCCTAAGTGAATATATGTGAATATCCAAAATGCAACATAGAGCAAGGGAAACCCTATATGCTTATCTAAGATGATTAATATGCAATTAAGAACAATCCTAGATATCAAAACTAAATGACATGTCAATTAGTTTAGTGATGTGTAAAATCGTGTTATAAAAACCTAACTCGCAAGTGCACGAATCGTGAGATAAGTACAGTGACAAGTAGGGATCGTTCCCACGAGGAAAAGTGATTTACCAATTAAACTAGTTCTAATTCAAGTTAAGCAATTAACAGTATCCAAGAGAGATTGTTTGATTGATTGATTGATTGATTGAGTATCGATTAACTAAATTAAACTACGAAAACAATTAAAAAGAATATGTTAATGTGATCAAGAGGTAAGAGGACTAGGTCATCAATGCTCCCCAACTATGTCTACTCAATGCTTCGAATTGACTTTTGATAAAAGATGTAACTCAAGTTACGGGTTCGTTCTTATTTTATTTATGATTATTACCGTATGATCCTGGGATGAATCAAGTGTTCTCAATTGCAATTCAATTTAACTCAAAAACTTGAGATATGAATCAAAACCAAAAACCCATTAAGCACAAGAACAAGTGAACCAAAATTGCGTCCCAAAAACTTGGGGTTGCTAATTTTATTCATTCAATTAAATATTAGCACTCAATTATAATTCAATTTAACTCAAAAACTTGAGATATAAATCACAATCAAAAACCCTAAATTCCTACCTAGCATAAAACTATGCATCAACAAGAATAAAGAATTAAATTATAGGATGAATTGAATGAATCACAACCTGAATTAATGGAAATTTAGTCAATTCTAACAAAAAGTATTCATAGAAGTTCACATTGATTCCCTAGTATGGAGTTTAGTTACACATATTAGAAACAAAGAAACAAGAGGGAGAAAAGATAAAACCCATTGAAAGCTTCAACAAATTCTTCAGCTCCTCGATGAACTCCTTTGTCTTCGAATCTTCTATGAGTAAAGATGGATGATGAATTTATGTGATGAGCAAAAAGTGTGGAATGTCTGAATGGGAGAGTTGTCGAACCAGTTAAAAGCCAGAGAGCAGTTAGAGCGAATGAGCGAGAGAGTGCCCTAAAAGATATCATAACCTATTTATAGGCACTGCTCAATCTGACTACGAAAAGCAACCCTCGAATGGCCTTTTATCGCACAACCGCTGTCGTGACCGTTGCCAGAGTGGCAGCGGCGTGGCAGCGGTCCTGACGAGAGACGGAGAACCGCAGCGGCAGCGGCAGCGGCTCGGCAGCGGTTCCTACTGATCTTGGAGCGCTGTTGCACCGCTGCTGAACAATTGGAAGCTCTTTTAGCTGCACTATTGGATAATTGCACGAAAGCCCCTGAAGTCTTCAAAATAGCACTATTTGCCTGATATTCTTCAATATATTCATCTGGATCCAAAATCCTGAAAAAATCTCATAAACACACATTAAACCTCAAAAAGGCACGAGAAACAAGCAATTGATAGGAGGAATGGGGATAAAAAACATATACAATAAAAGACCGATCATTTAGCTACTCAATATTAAGCACAAAACCTAATATGCTAGCACAATACAACTTCTCAAACATACATCATACTAATTGTTAGGATTCCCGTTGTGTTTAATTGGCTTATTTCGTGATCAAACCACATGTGGGGATGCTTTGTAAGGGTAGCTTAGATGTTGTGTTATTGCTTAGGCCCTTTTGAAGACCTCACTATTGACAAGCACCAAAGGTAATATTCTAAGTGCTTACTTGTCTTGAAGAGATAGATGCACACACTCACAACTCATGCATATGTTTAATCCTTATATGTTGTGTGTCTTTTATGTGTGCCTTAATGCTCATTAACATCTCTTCTTGCATGTTAGTTTGATTGCATCTTGCATATCCAATTGCCTTGTCATGCTTAGACTTAGGATTGCATTTTTGCATTGGGCGCCCCCAAAAGCGCTGTTCAGAAGCGCTGTACGAACAGCGCCCATTGAGCGCTGTTCAGACCTGATCGATTTAATCGGTCGCTGTTGGGTCGCTGTTGGGGCGCTGTACGTGGCGCTGTACAAAGCGCTGTACGTACAGCGCCACTCTGTTTCCTCGTGAAAACAGAGCAAGGGCGCTGTACAGGCGCTGTACAAGGGCGCCCTACGTACAGCGCCCAAGGCAAATAGTGGGCAAACTTATCAAAACGACCACACTTTGTTTTGGCCCCCTATATATATGCCACTTTGACTTTAGGTCAATGACAAGAGTTCATATTCAGATTCCATACTTAGGAGATTTTTCAAAGAGAAGAAAAATTCCAAAGAACTCATTTTTAATTACTCAAACACTTGTTCCATGATCATCAATCATCATCTAGCATCATCTTAGATCATCTAGATGACATCTTGCATGGATTCTTCATCATACTTTGCTTGGTAAGCTTTTCACTAATATCTTACATATTTTGTGTTTCTCTTATCTAGCAATCTCAATTTAATTACTTGTATGTGATTTTATATTTGTTGAATACAAGATTGAGATTAGTATGATGTATGTTTGAGAAGTTGTATTGTGCTAGCATATTAGGTTTTTGTGCTTGATATTGATTAGCTAAACTAATTGACATGTCATTTAGTTTTTGATATCTAGGATTGTTCTTAATTGCATATTAATCATCTTAGATAAGCATATAGGGTTTCCCTTGCTCTATGTTGCATTTTGGATATTTTCACATATTCACTTAGGGTTGTATTCTCTTCAAGAGAAGCTAAGTCTTGTGTGTAGCAATCGGGATTAGGTTGCTTAGATCGCAAGCAAAATTGGACTAGGTTCACTCATACCGGGATTAGGTAGGTGTGTGATTACTACCGGGATTAGGTTGTAATCGTTTGCACATTTAATGGATTCGAGGTTCGAGTGTGGCTTACTTACATAGCCCGTGGTTTTTCCCGTGAGGGTTTCCACGTAAAAATCAAGTGTCAATTTAATTTCCGCACCATATTACACTTGCTTGTTTATTTTATCTTGAGGGTAATTTCGTAATTTTGACTAACACGAAAAATTGGGTAAAAAGCGTAAAATCTATTCACCCCCCCTCTAGATAGTTTTATACACACCGTGCATTAATTAGTTTCAATTGGTATCAGAGCGGGTTCCTAGACATACATAGGTGATCCTTGCTTTATTTTGGTGTGTTTTGCATTTTGTGTGATTTTTGATCATTCATACATTTGCATTCATTTCATTCATTCATAAACACTATGAGTGGAAACGGTGGAAATGGTGGTGGCCACGAAGGAGCTTCTAGCACAAGGCCTCCACTTCTTACCGGTTTGAACTATTCCCAATGGAAAGGGAAGATGGAATCCTACATATGCCAAATTCATGACCGTGCATGGATGGCGGTGGAAGACGGATATGATCTCCCTATGATGACTCCCGCGGGTGGAGGACAAGATGTTTTGAAGCCTAAGGCGCAATGGAACGCGCAAGAGTTTGAGGCTTCAAAGTGGAATAGGAAGGCGATGCATGCCATTATGTGTGCCATGGATGAGAATCAGTACAAGCTTATTCAGAACACTCAAATTGCCAAAGTGGCATGGGACATCCTTCAAGTGGCACATGAGGGAACCGAGGTGGTGAAGGAGTCCAAGCTTCAAGTCCTCCAAACTCAATTTGAGTTACTTAGGATGGGAGAGGATGAATGCTTCAACGACTTCGAAATCAAATTGATGGACATAGTAAATCAAAGCCATCAACTCGGAGACCCGTATTCGGATAGGAGAGTCAAGCAAAAAATTATGAGATCTCTCCTCGATAGGTTTGAATCAAAGGTGACGGCCATAGAAGAAAATAGTGGCTATATGGATATGAAGCCAAGTGAGGTAATTGGGCGTCTCCTTGCATATGAGTCTAGGAAGGCTCCTAGCAACACTACTCCTCCTAAGAAGTCTAAAGGAATAGCTTTGAAAGCATCTAAGGATGAAAAGGAGGCAAAGCATGAATCGGATGAAGACCTTGCCTTATTTGTGAAACGGTTCAACAAGGTTATGGGGTTCAAGAAGAAGAAGGGATTTGGGTCAAGAGGACAAGATTTGAAGAAAAAGAGTTCCTTCAAGAAGTTTGAGCCTAGACAAGAGAGGACCGAAAGGAAAGGGGTCCGTTGCTTTGAGTGTGGTGGGATTGGTCACTTTGCCCCCGAATGTGCGAATCACAATGAGAGGAAGAAGGGTAAAGTGATGGCCGCCACATGGAGTGGGAGTAGTGATGACTCCAATGAGGAGGATGAGTCTTCAAGTGAGGAAGAGCTCATGGCTAACTTCCTAGCTTTTGCATCTTCTCACAAGAGCAAAAGTGCTAGTGAAAAGGAAGATTTGAGTCAAGAGGAAATTGACTCTAGTGAAGAAGAAAGTGACTCCTCTTCTAGTTCCAAGAAGAAGTTTGTGGAGCAAAAGGTGCTTGCTAAATACCATGCCGAGTTCAATGATTTAGCACTTAAAAGCACAAGAAAGATTGAGAGGTTGAGAGAAGAAAACCTTGAACTTTCGGCTCACAATGACCACTTAAGTGAACAAGTGGAAAGATTGAAGAGGAGAGAGGATAAGTTAATTGAGGAGTTAGACTTGTCTAAGAGAAATGAAGAAGGCTTGAAGAGGGAACTTGTAGAAGCTAAAGGGTCCTTGGCTAGGATAGATTCTAGCACCAAGAAGCTTGATCATTTACTTGGTGTTGGAAAGAGTCCAAGTGACAAGAGAGGTCTTGGGTATGAAGATGGCAAGAAAATCTCAACCTCTAACAAGACCATATTTGTCAAGAGCTTGAAGAATGAAGAAACTTCATTTGTGCAACCTCCTAAGAAAAAGTTAGAAATAGGACAAAGTTCTAATGCACAAGTGAAAATGGGGCCAAGAAGGAAATCTCAAGCTCAACCTCCTAAGGTTCCTCAAGCCAACACTCCTCCCAAATTGGCTCACAAAGGAAAGAGACCAATCATGCAACCTCAAGCTTGGAAGCAACCAAGACCGGTTCAACAACAAAGATGGATTGAACCCACATATCCACAAAGACATGGACGTACTCAAAGGCGAGGTATGATTCCTTTTTTCATTCCTATTTGTCACTTTTGTGGTTGTGATGGTCATATTAGACCAAATTGCTTTCAATATATTAAAATGTGTAGAAAACAAAGCATGATTGAAAAGAGAAAGAATAGAGCCAAGATGCATGTTTCTAGGAATAAAATATTGATTTGCATGATCCTAGAAATAGTAGAGCACATGTACCAAAGGCCACTAAGAAAGCTAAAATTGTTGCTAAGTGGATTAGAAAGAATGAAAATGTTTGCCATGTTGCACAAATAGCCTTGAAGGCAAATTCTTCTAATTTTTGGTACTTGGATAGTGGGTGCTCTAGGCACATGACGGGAAACAAGAGTTTCTTCGAGACTCTTGTTATGGAGGAAGGTGGAAATGTCACTTTTGGTGATGGATCCAAAAGAAATGTTGTAGGGAAAGGAACCATTTCCGTTCCCGGATTACCCTCCTTATCCAATGCTTTATTTGTTGATGGCTTGAAAGCCAATTTAATTAGCATTTCACATCTTAGTGATGAAGGATATTCCGTCTTGTTCTCTAAAGATTATTGCTCTATCCTTAAACCCGATGGACAAACCTTGTTGAAGGGCATGAGATCTAGCGATAATTGTTATTGTCTTGAAGCTAAAATTGTATCTAATCATGTGTCCATGGATGAGCAAATTGAGTTGTGGCATGAAAGACTTGGCCACATGAACTTTAGGGACCTACGGACCCTTGGAAAGTTCAATTGTGTGCGTGGCCTCCCTAAGCTTGGGAAGAAAGCCAATGGTATTTGTGGACCTTGCCAACAAGGAAAGCAAACTAAAAGCATGCACAAAAAGGGTAAGTATCTCACCACCAAGGAGCCACTTGAGCTTCTCCACATGGACCTCATGGGTCCCATGCAAACCGAAAGTTTGGGTGGAAAGAGATACATTTTTGTTTGTGTTGATGATTTCTCTAGATTTACATGGACATATTTTCTTAGAGAAAAATCCGAAACTTTTGATAAGTTTAAAATGCTTTGTACTAAATTGCAAAATGAAATGAATTCTAACATTAGAAGCATTAAACGGATTAGAAGTGACCATGGGAGAGAATTTGAGAATGCCACCTTTGAAACCTTTTGTAATGGTTTAGGCATCTCCCATGAATTTTCTGCTCCTAGGACACCTCAACAAAATGGAGTTGTTGAGAGGAAGAATAGGGTCCTCCAAGAGATGGCCCGTGTGATGTTGCTTAGCAACAATGTCCCTAGGAACCTATGGGCCGAAGCCATTAACACGGCTTGCTATATAGGAAATAGAGTGTTCCTAAGGCCCGGTACTAGAAACACCTCCTATGAGTTATGGAAAGGCAAGAGGCCAAATGTTAGCTACTTCCACACTTTTGGAAGCAAATGCTACATTTTGAATGACCGTGATCAACTTGGCAAGTTTGATGCTAAGAGTGATGAGGGTATTTTTATTGGCTATGCCTTAAATAGTAGAGCCTATAGAGTTTTCAATTTAAAGACTCTAAGTGTTATGGAATCATCCAATGTCGTATTTGATGATACTAGGCTCAAGTCTAATGATCATGAGGAGGAGGTTATTTTTAGTGATGATTCTCCTTTGGAGGAGGTTGTGGTGTCGCCTAATGTTGGGACATCTAATGTCAACAATGATGGCACACAACCTATTGATAGAGTTCCTCTCTTGGACTCTAAAGAACCCGCTCCATGGGTTAGGAAACTCCATGATAAAGAAGATATCATTGGAGAGGTAAATGAGGGTGTTAGGACTAGACGCCAACTTGCTAATCTTATTAGCTATACATGTTACACCTCTCAAATTGAACCCAAAAAGGTTGAAGAAGCCTTAAATGATGAATTTTGGGTTCTTGCCATGCAAGAAGAGCTAAGCCAATTCGAAAGGAATGAGGTTTGGACTCTAGTTCCTAGGCCTAAGACCACTAATGTCATAGGCACCAAATGGATATTTAGGAACAAATCCGATGAGGATGGCAACATAGTGCGGAACAAGGCTAGACTTGTAGCACAAGGGTACTCTCAAATTGAGGGTATCGACTTTGAGGAGACTTTTGCTCCCGTTGCCCGCTTAGAGTCCATTAGGCTTCTCTTGTCCATCTCTTGTGTGCACAAGTTCAAATTGCACCAAATGGACGTCAAGAGTGCCTTCCTCAATGGCTTCTTGCAAGAGGAAGTGTTTGTTGAACAACCTAAGGGGTTTGTGGATGCACACCACCCCAATCATGTCTATCGCCTCAAGAAGGCACTTTATGGGTTGAAACAAGCACCGAGGGCTTGGTATGAGCGCCTCACTCAATTTCTTGTTGACAACAACTACACAAGAGGTAGTGTTGACAAGACACTATTCATCAAGAGAGACAATGATGAGCTTTTCATAGCTCAAATATATGTTGATGACATAGTGTTTGGCTCCACCAACAACACCAAGGTCCAACAATTTGTTGATGTTATGTCTCATGAATTTGAGATGAGTCTTGTTGGTGAGCTTAGTTACTTCTTAGGTTTGCAAATTAGGCAAATGAATGATGGGATATTCATAACCCAAGCCAAATATGCTAAGAACCTAGTGAAGAAGTTTGGTTTAGAGAATGCCAAACGTTGTGATACACCCATGAGTACCACTTTGAAGCTAAGCAAGGATGCTAGTGGTAAAAGTGTGGAACAAACTCTATATCGTGGCATGATAGGTAGCTTGCTTTATTTGACCGCAAGTAGGCCCGATATATCTTTTAGTGTGGGTGTGTGTGCTAGGTACCAAGCGGATCCTAAGGAGTCCCACCTCTCTTCCGTGAAGAGGATCATTCGCTATGTGAATGGGACATCCAACTATGGGATTTGGTACTCTTTTGACACTAATGCTAGTCTTGTAGGCTTTAGTGATGCGGATTGGGCAGGAAATTGTGATGATAGGAAGAGCACATCGGGCGGTTGCTTCTTTCTAGGCAACAACTTGGTGTCTTGGTTTTGCAAGAAGCAAAACTCGATTTCCTTGTCCACGGCCGAGGCCGAGTACATAGCCGCGGGGAGTGGATGCACACAACTCCTATGGATGAAGCAAATGCTAGTAGACTACGGATTCAACCAAGGTACTCTCACTCTCTTTTGTGATAATATGAGTGCAATTAATATTTCCAAGAATCCGGTTCAACATTCTAGAACTAAGCATATTGACATCCGCCATCACTTCATTAGAGAGCTTGTTGAAAATAAATGCATAGTACTTGAACATGTAGGTACTAATGATCAACTTGCGGACTTATTTACTAAACCCTTAGATGCTACTCGATTTAAAACTCTTAGTAGATCTATTGGGATATGTCTTGTGGAGTGATGTTCTATGATTGACCCCATATGGGGAACTCAAGCAAAGAGAGCTATTTTGCATTCTTGTATCTTGCAAAAAATTTGAAATAACTTATGCCTCTTCTTTTGATTGCTTGAGTAAGCTTGGTTGTACACATGTATATATGCTTTCAAATTCTATAAGTGTGAACCTTGCTTGTCTACAATCCATGTCATATTTATGTTCAAACATGCATTTTTGGACTAGGAGATTTACATAGGAAGTATGATGTGAATGACCTATAGTTATCTCCATGACATGATGATTCTTTAATAACATGCTAATGCTAAATGAAAAAGCATGAAATTCATACAACATGCTCACATGAAAAGCATGAATTGATGATTGCATATTCTTAAAAATGCAAAACTTGTGTGAAAGCTTATGAGACTCTAAATGAATAAAGGATCTTGTATCCGTTCAAAGGAATTTACATTCCAAATGTCTCTCTTTCTTTATTAGTTGAACATGGTTACTATCATACGGATATCTTATCCGGAAAAATCAAATAGGGTGCAAAGTCGCTCATGCCATGTTTCGCTTATAAAGTTGGATATAGTTGCTCTTAAAATTGAAATCAATAATCTCTATATCCTTGCTTTTCCCATGACATTGGTGAAATTGGTTTGAATTCAAATTAGAAACCTTTGTCATTTGCTTTGCCAAATACCATTGTATTTTGGACTTGAATGCTATATGTCTTGTATGCAAAGCATGTTGGATTCACACATTTTCTCAAATAAATCTCCTTGTTTCTCTCAAATTAATTGAAGTGCATAAAGTGACTTATATGTATATGCATATCTTGCATGCTTCTATCTCTCGTTGCTTTGAGTGACCCGGTTGGGGACTACTCCTTTGCCTATATCATGACAAAAAGGGGGAGTAGGAAATGGTAAAGGGAGTTGCAAAATATAGAAGCTTTTGTGCATTTTGGGGAGAACATACATTGAGGGGGAGTAACCCTTTGAGGGGGAGCATTGCATTTATCATTCATTGCATACATTTGCTAATGTTGTGCCTAAATTCTAAAAATGCAAATACTTGATATTGTTCTCACATGATTAATCTCACACTTTACTTGTTTTGGAAATGCTAGAAACTTTATTTTCAGGGCTTGATTGTTCTACAAGAGATTGAAGACTTGAAGTTTTTACTTTCTTATCTCTTTGTAATGTAGATAATCATTGTAGTCCCGTAGTTTCTAATTCTATGTGAGGAATCAATGTGAGTGGTGGTTTTGTCACGAAATAGCCAAAGGGGGAGATTGTTAGGATTCCCGTTGTGTTTAATTGGCTTATTTCGTGATCAAACCACATGTGGGGATGCTTTGTAAGGGTAGCTTAGATGTTGTGTTATTGCTTAGGCCCTTTTGAAGACCTCACTATTGACAAGCACCAAAGGTAATATTCTAAGTGCTTACTTGTCTTGAAGAGATAGATGCACACACTCACAACTCATGCATATGTTTAATCCTTATATGTTGTGTGTCTTTTATGTGTGCCTTAATGCTCATTAACATCTCTTCTTGCATGTTAGTTTGATTGCATCTTGCATATCCAATTGCCTTGTCATGCTTAGACTTAGGATTGCATTTTTGCATTGGGCGCCCCCAAAAGCGCTGTTCAGAAGCGCTGTACGAACAGCGCCCATTGAGCGCTGTTCAGACCTGATCGATTTAATCGGTCGCTGTTGGGTCGCTGTTGGGGCGCTGTACGTGGCGCTGTACAAAGCGCTGTACGTACAGCGCCACTCTGTTTCCTCGTGAAAACAGAGCAAGGGCGCTGTACAGGCGCTGTACAAGGGCGCCCTACGTACAGCGCCCAAGGCAAATAGTGGGCAAACTTATCAAAACGACCACACTTTGTTTTGGCCCCCTATATATATGCCACTTTGACTTTAGGTCAATGACAAGAGTTCATATTCAGATTCCATACTTAGGAGATTTTTCAAAGAGAAGAAAAATTCCAAAGAACTCATTTTTAATTACTCAAACACTTGTTCCATGATCATCAATCATCATCTAGCATCATCTTAGATCATCTAGATGACATCTTGCATGGATTCTTCATCATACTTTGCTTGGTAAGCTTTTCACTAATATCTTACATATTTTGTGTTTCTCTTATCTAGCAATCTCAATTTAATTACTTGTATGTGATTTTATATTTGTTGAATACAAGATTGAGATTAGTATGATGTATGTTTGAGAAGTTGTATTGTGCTAGCATATTAGGTTTTTGTGCTTGATATTGATTAGCTAAACTAATTGACATGTCATTTAGTTTTTGATATCTAGGATTGTTCTTAATTGCATATTAATCATCTTAGATAAGCATATAGGGTTTCCCTTGCTCTATGTTGCATTTTGGATATTTTCACATATTCACTTAGGGTTGTATTCTCTTCAAGAGAAGCTAAGTCTTGTGTGTAGCAATCGGGATTAGGTTGCTTAGATCGCAAGCAAAATTGGACTAGGTTCACTCATACCGGGATTAGGTAGGTGTGTGATTACTACCGGGATTAGGTTGTAATCGTTTGCACATTTAGTGGATTCGAGGTTCGAGTGTGGCTTACTTACATAGCCCGTGGTTTTTCCCGTGAGGGTTTCCACGTAAAAATCAAGTGTCAATTTAATTTCCGCACCATATTACACTTGCTTGTTTATTTTATCTTGAGGGTAATTTCGTAATTTTGACTAACACGAAAAATTGGGTAAAAAGCGTAAAATCTATTCACCCCCCCTCTAGATAGTTTTATACACACCGTGCATTAATTAGTTTCACTAATCTCAATCTTGTATTCAAAATATATAAAATAACATACAAGTAATTAATTGAGATTGCTAGATAAGAGAAACACAAAATATGTAAGATATTAGTGAAAAGCTTACCAAGCAAAGTATGATGAAGAATCCATGCTAGATGACATCTAGATGATCTAAGATGATGCTAGATGATGATTGATGATCATGGAAAAAGTGTTTGAGTGATTAAAAATGAGTTCTTGGAATTTTTCTTCTCTTTGAAAAACATCCTAAGCATGAAATCTGATATGAACTCTCTTGGCTGACCTAAAGTCAAAGTGTTATATATATAGGGGCCATAAGTGAAGTGTGGTCGTTTTGAAAAAATGCACCAAAAATATCTCTGTGGCTCGCCTGCCGCGGTTGCTCAACCGCGGCACTATAACCGCGGCACAGCAAAGACATTGCTGTCGCTCGACTGCCGCGGTTGTGGCACCGCGGCAGATGAACCGCGGCAGAGACATGGAAGTCTCTATCGCTTGCATGCCACGGTATGCCAAAATTAGGCAACCGCGGCAGCACAACCGCAGCACAAGAAGGGCAAGCCTTCTAAGCCACTACACACAAAAGAAACATGCAATAAGTGCACATGTGAGTGTGAAAACAATGCAACCTAATGCTTAACAAGATATGGCAATTAATAAGCTAGATGCAATCATTTAATATGCAAGAAGAGATGAAAATAGCCATTAATGCACAACACAAATGAACACAACATACAAAGATAAGACATATGCATGAGTTGTGAGTGTGTGCAACTATCACTTCAAGTCAAGTAAGCACAAAGAAAATTACCTTCGGTGCTTATCAACACAAGGTCTTCAAAGGGCTTCGAACAGTAAAACCAATACTTAAGCTACCCTTACAAAGTACCCCAACATGTGGTTTGTCCACGAAATTAGCCAATCAACAATTTGGAACCTTACACCGCATTCTATTTACATGCTTACAATAAACTCTATAACTTGATACGGTTGACGAATTACACCTCCCTGCGGAATGATACCCTTGCTTGCCACTTTACTAGTCTTTTGCTAGTTTAGAGCACATTGCGTAGGAAACCCCTTTTTAAATGAAATAATCTTTTGATCCTAGCGATTTCTTAATGACGGAAAAAGCGGAGTATCAAAATGGCGCCACTGCCAGGGAGGTGTATTAGTTGATTGTTTCTTATTTTAGCTTAGGTTCTGTAAATTTTAGATTTAATTGCTTTGTGGATTGTGTTTAGATATGTTGAAAATAAACACTTGTTTTTTCTTTTTTCTTTATAGCATATGCGTTTAATGTTTTTGAGTTGTGTTTGTGCAAGGAAACAGAATTTTTAGGTCGGATGGATCACACAACTCTTGAGAACCATATGTGTGCACTTATCACACCCAACAACCCCCAAGTGAAACGGTAGCACCACAACGGACGCGTTGGACGCAACCACAAGAGGTAATTCCTCTACTTTAAATAGAGTGCTTGTGGATAGTTGTTGAATTGGGCGGAAATTGCCCATGAGCTTAATGTCTATAATGCTATGCTTGTAGTGTTTGTAACTTTTATTTTTGTTTAGATCTAAGAGTGGATTTGTATTGTGCTTAAATCTTAGGATTTGTTGTGTTTTGTTGTTAGCTTTTCATTTTTGTTCTCATCTCCGAATTTTGCTAAGCATTGTCCATATTTTATGATTTGAGTAACATTGAGAACAATGTTGAGTTTAGGTTTGGGGGTGTGGACACCTTCGTTGTTTATTTTTATTTTTTATTTTTTGTTACGTTTAGAAAATTTTCAAATCTCTGCACAATACGATCAATTTTGAATTTTTTTTGGAAATGAGTCTATTTTTGTTGGGTTGTTTTTCTTTGCGTGCCGGTAGAGACATGCATTGCATGCTTTTAGCTCCGTGCATTGCTTAAATTTGTTTGTACAGTGCCAATCTTTTGATGTTGAGGTGGATGAGACTTCTATGTTTGTGTAGCCTAGGAAAATTGTGGAGACTACCCGTGAGATACACTGTGCCTAAATAACAAAAGTTTGTGGGTTTTGTTTCTACTCTTATACACTCTTCGATTTTTTTTTCATTGTGATCTCATTGTACATCAATTTTGCATTGATTGCCATAGAACTTTATCATGTGGACTGCTTGTTGAGACTTGTATTCCCTTGGTAGATGGACTTTTAGAAATGATTTTGAGCTTGAGTGTGTGCATAACTACTAAAATAGCCTAAACACTCCCATACCCCTATATTCATTGCAAATTGAAGCCAAACACATATCCATTCCCTAGTTATTGATCATGTTGAGGTGTATAGCTTAGGAGAAGCTAGCTCTAAATTTTGTAAAAACGTGTACTTAGGGAAATATATGTAAATTGTGCTAGGCAAAGGCTTACAAAAAGAAAAAAAAAAAGAAAAAAAATGAAAAAAAAAATAGAATAAGTGTTGAAATATAAAACACTTAAGCCTTATAGTTCTTCAATGGTGAAGTTACTCACTAATAAGGGTACAAATGTAGCACAAAGCCTAGACGCTTGTATTGTAAATATGTAATAGAGCTAATTTTGTTATAAAGTGTAATGTGTAAACACACCTTAGCATGGTTAATAACTTTATCCTTCCCGCTCCCACCATCTCTTACATCCCAAACACTACCACAAATCACCTTGGCCCCAATAAAAGTGAGGGAAAGCCCATTTGATCTCTTAGGAAGTCTATCTTGGGAATGCGAGTCAATGCATGTCTTTTCACGTTTGTGGCATTTCAATTCCTTCCATGAGATCCATTTTCAGAAAATGTGCGTCATTGAAAAATACTCATATGTGATTATATTTGATTCCATATACCTAAACTCCAAATCACATATGTTTGCTAGAGAGTGCGCCTAAGTTCTGAGTGAAAATATGACTGAAATTCGGTGAGGATTAGAGTCGAGGCAAATTTTATCTTGGGCATATGAGCATAGTTGTTTTGTAAACCCAAAACATCCTAAGTATTGGCATACTTGCATTACGTGATGCACGTTTATTGATTGGTATAATTTGAGATTCTAGCATGCATGTGTTGTCTTTGCTTGGTATGTGTGGATTGCATCTCAACTTTTATTGCAGAGTATACATTTGTGGGTGTCGTAGCTGTAAACCCTCAGGAGACTATAACTCCTCCACTAGAGATCGCCTAGTGGTTTAAAGGCTTGTGGCACATGCTAAGTGCCACCGTGTTTCCTATGGAAGTGGATAAGCTTAGTTTTTAGTTTTTATTTTATTTTAATTTAGATGTTTTCATATGTTGTGTTTTATTTTTGTTCTCTTGTTTTGCTCGAGGACGAGCAAAGGATAGGTTTGGGAGTATTTGATTGGACTATTTTATACCTATTTGAGGTTCACCATTTCCGATCGTTTGTCTCGTTTTCGAGCGTATTTTTGTATATAATGTTTTGTTTGAGTCAAAAGATTATTTCATTTAAAAAAGGGTTTCCTACGCAATGTGCTTTAAACCGGCAAAAGACTAGTAAAGCGGCAAGCGAGGGTATCGTTCCGCAGGGAGGTGTAACTTGTCAACCGTATCAAGTTATAGAGTTTATTGTAAGCATGTAAATAGAATGCGGAAATGTGAGAATGGTGTGTGTGAAATGTATGTAGAGAATGAAAATGAAAATAAATAAGAACAAAGAGAATATGAAAGGGTGAGAATGGTGTTTAAAGTGATAAATAAAATGGTGGATAGGAGAGATGAATGAAAATGGTCACACAAGGTTCAACAAGTTTACCATACATAAGTGCACAAATAGTTGGTTGTTAGACATTAAGGACATCCAACTTTAGTTAAGGGTTCGTTCCGCAGGGAGGTGTAAAATGTCCAAGAAGGAAACATCCACGGGTTGAATTACAACCATATGGTACTATATATATTGGATGGTAAATAAGAAATTCCTCAAAAGTTACCCTTGACCAACTTCCTATTGGACTCTATGTTTACCCAATCCCTATTGGAAGATACAAAATTCATCAACGATGCGAAGCCACCATATATTGGAGATCATTAGAAGATTAGAAATTCCTCAAGAGATAATTCACATCCCATGCAACACTCTCTATTGGAGTTTATGTCTAACCAAATGCCCGGGCCTACTAATAATTTAGCCAGCTCCCTATCCAAGGCACTCATGCCTCTAGAGAGCCTCCCATGCATAGCTATTTGGACCTTCCCGATCCTAGCCATGACTTCTTGCTTGGTTATCCGAACCTCTTATCTTAACCAAGTCTTTCTTGCTTGACTATCCGGACACCTTGTCCTAGTCAAGACTTCATGCCTTTTACAAGGACTTCCAAGTGTGATAATGTGAATGCAAATGATGCAAACAAGCAATTTAACATAGAACATGTGATCAATACATTCCATGGAACAACTAGACCTAAACATGTGAGAACACAAGTTATAATAGTCTAGATGCAAAACTTAAATTAAACCTAGAGCATGTGAAAAACACCTAACACAAATAGCTCCTAGTTTCATTCACACATATAACACTTGAATAGATCATAAACATGAAGCACATATTCAAGATGTTATAAACATACACATAAATGCTAGAATCGCAAAATGTATTTAATGAATATTCTAGCCAAAGATTTAGAGTAAGGATATAATGATAAATCAATTAAATCCTAGATAGCTCTAAAAACACATACATATGAATTAATCCTAGACTTTATCAATCAAAGGATCAAAACACATTTCAAGGATTATTAATCATAAAAATGATTCATTCAAGTCATAAATAATCTTAGATATCAAACTAATCACAATACAACTCTCAAACATGTGAAAAACCTAGAATCGTAGAAACTAGTTCACATATGTCTCTAATTAGACTTTTGATTAGATTTGATTATGAAGCTATCTTTCTCAATAGCATTCACCATACATATACATATATATTGAAGAAGAAACCCCAAGCAAATTGAAGGTTATAAAAGAAGAAATCTCAAAGATATGCCAACTACCTCAAGATCACGAGCCAGTTCGGTTTTGATGATGAAACCACCACAAAAGTTGATCAAACAGCTGAAAAACCACTTGGAAAAGGTAGAGGACTCGATTAGGAATAATCTCCAACTTGAATCAACCAATTCCGACTTCGTATGAGAAAGTTATGGTGTTTGGAAGGTGAGAAAAAGTTGAGAGAAAATTCTGGTCAAGTGATTTCTAATTTTTCTTCATTGAATGAAATGGGAGAGAATGGAGAGCTTTTAAAAGAATTCAAGAGAGGGAAAACGAGGGACAATCAGAGGTAGCCATATCAGCACCCCATGTGGGGCGCGTGTGGTACATGTGGGCAGAGGGCTGTCCAGGCCATGTGGCACATGTGGCCCACACGTGGACATCCAAGGTTGGCCGTTGGCCAGTCTTGCTCCTCTCGCGCTCTACTCGCGTTCTTCGGCCATATTCGGGCCTCCAAACTCCAATTTTGAATCTGTCTTCGGATTATGAATCATAACTCCCTCACACACAATGGAGACAATAGAACTTTGATAAAAGGTTAAGAATTCATCTCAGAAAATGACGACGAAGACAACTCAACGAATGAGAACGCAAAGTAGCGTAACTACATCGTTTGGACTCAAAACCAAATGAATGAGTAACCGAAATGACTGGGACTCAATATGGAATCATAAGAGATCATGTTCAAGTCTAAAATGAATAATACAAAAACAAATAAACACAATGTCACACACGTATGTCATTTCTTAGACATAGTCCTAGAACATGCAAATTACAATGTTTATCAAATTTAATCTAATGCATGTGCATACATTACCAAGTGTGTGAAAGTGTTATATAAATGTGGTTCAACCATACAGGGACACATATGAATGCCATGTGTGTGTGTGCCTAAGCCTTGTAAGAGAAAATGAGGTCTAATATACATTTGTAGACCGATGAAGCATATTCCTCTTCGAAGACAATATCTTGTAAGGATTGTGGCCACGTCTTTCTTTGAAGCTTCGAATCATCAATACTAAGACCACTAATCAATTACAAAAAAACATCATTTTGATATTGAATACATGCCATGGCAAACCAAAAACCTAACAGTGTGGGTAAGCGATTAATGAGGTAGCTATTGGGGGAAGTGCACTAAGAACAAATGTTGTTAATCTGTTACTGATTTAATAATTAGATTGACATTCTATTACATATTTTTGTGCATTTAATGTTATTAATATTGTATTAATAACATAAAATTCCGTGATTATTAAATGTAATATTAAACATAGTGTATAAGTCATTAAATACACGAGGATTATGTTTAATATAATAATCTTAATTGTCTATAATTGATAATTAAAGTTGGGATCTTTAATTAATTAAAATTACTAATACGGTTCATTCCCATTAAGAATGGAACAGTTTTATCCGAACTGTTGATGTGGTGACATTAGAATGAAGGTACTTTGTATAATAAGATTATACAAGGCATGGACACGATAAATTGGAATATTTAATAATCTCCATCTTGAAATAAAGCATCCCCTTTTATCAATCAGATGGTCATATATGGAACGATCTTAATCCTAAGTATTTGACAGACTCCTACTTATAGAGTTGTGTCTTTTAACTTACTTGGTGTGGTTTTCTCTAATTGCCAAACCTAAAAACCTTGCATCTTGGAGACATGATGATATACTTAGCTGGGAATGATAATATACAAGATGGAATCCATTCCTTCTTAATTGAAGCAGACAAGCAGTTCTCTTGAGTAAATGATTCGGGTCTTGAACAATAGAGCGCATGATAAGATCATGAATAATTGTTCATTAGAGAATCACGGGCACTCAAGGATAAAGACGTAATTGAGAGGTTAACGGATTTGAACCTAGCTTATATTACGAACTGTTTATGGATGATTGATCTATATGTAATGATTATTGAAACAAATTATAGCACGGTGTGTATGAAACTATCTAGGGGGGGGGGGGGGGTGAATAGATTTTAAACTTATTACCCAATTTTTCGTATTAAGTCAAAATTACGAAATTACCCCTAAATAGATAAAGCAATAAATCAAGTATAAAATGCGGAAATTAAATAACACTTGATTTTTACGTGGAAACCCACACGGGAAAAACCACAGGCTAGTAAGTAAGCCACACTCGAACCTCGAATCCACTAAATGTGAAAAACGATTACAACCTAATCCCGGAAGTAATCACACACCTATCTAATCCCGGTATGAGTGAACCTAGTCCAATTTGCTTGCGATCTAAGCAACCTAATCCCGGAAGCTACACACAAGACTTACTTTCTCAATGAAGAGAATAACACCCTAAGTGAATATATGAATATCCAAATGCAACATAGAGCAAGGGAAACCCTATATGCTTATCTAAGATGATTAATATGCAATTAGAACAATCTTAGATATTAAAAACTAAATGACATGTCAAATAGTTTAGCTAATCAAGATTAAGCACAAAACCTAATTAGCTATCACAATACAACTTCTCAAACATACATCACACTAATCTCAAACTTGTATCCGAAATATATATAATAACATACAAGTAATTAATTGAGATTGCTTGTTAAGAAAAACACAAAATATGTAAGATATTAGTGAAAAGCTTACCAAGCAAAGTATGATGAAGAATCCATGCAAGATGACATCTAGAAGATCAAAGATGATGCTAGATGATGATTGATGATCATGAAAAAGTGTTTGAGTAATTAAAAATGAGTTCTTGGAATTTTTCTTCTCTTTGAAAAATATCTTAAGTATGAAATCTGAATATGAACTCTCTTAATTGACCTAAAGTCAAAGTGGCATATATATAGGAGGCCAAACCAAAGTGAGGTCGTTTTGATAAGTTTGCCTCATATTTTGCCTTGGGCGCTGTACGTAGGGCGCTTCTGTACAGCGCCCCTGCTCTGTTCTCTCGGGAAAACAGAGGGGCGCTGTACGTACAGCGCCCTGTACAGCGCTTTGTACAGCGCCTGTACAGCGACCAAATTAAATCGATCAAGTCTGTACAGCGCTCGAAGGGGGCTGTTCGTACAGTGCTTCTGTAGAGCGCTTTTGGGAGCGCCCAATGCAAAAATACAATCCTAAGTTTAAGCATGACAAGGCAATTGGATATGCAAGATGCAATCAAACTAACATGCAAGAAGAGATGTTAATGAACATTAAAGCACACAAATAAGACACACAACATACAAGGATTAAACATATGCATGAGTTGTGAGTGTGTGCAACTATCTCTTCAAGACAAGTAAGCACATAGAAATTTACCTTCGGTGCTTATCAACATGAGGTCTTTAAAGGGCTTCGAACAATAATACTAACATCTAAGCTACCCTTACAAAGAACCCCAACATGTGGTTTGTCCACGAAATGAGCCAATCAACAAATGGGAACCTTACAATTATATCAATGGACTGTTCGATTCCTATTTGAGTAATTAATTCTATAATGACAAGAGTGCAGTTCCAGTTTTTTAGTGGAATAAATCTAAAATTAATAAATCTAATATTTAATGGGGGGTTTTCAAATATAGCCACTTTTAAGATGCCAAAACCACATATAGCCACAGGTTATTAAAAAACCAATTATGACCACTTGATTGTATTTAAATACCTGATCTTACAATTGTACCCCTATTTAATTGTTCTGACCTAACATTTATGTTTTCTTGTAAAGGACTAAATTACCCCTTGATGATGCCTTCACGCTTGAAAAGGGAAAACGGAAAGCCAGTTTGTAACAAAACCGATCAAAGTGAAAACGGGAAAGCCACAGTGAAGAACGACGACTGCAGGTGAGGGAAAACGGGAAAATGGGAAAGGCTTGAAAAGGGAAAACGGGAAACCCAATATCCCAATGGCCACAGCGTGTGGAGATGAGGTAGGATCGAATTAGTTGTGTTCTTAATCAGCACGATCCCTAATTATTTTCATAACATTTGATTTGATATAAGGGACTTATGTCCTCTATCCCTTTTTTTGTTGTGTTAATCCTAATGTGGTATTAGGGTTTTTTTGAAAATCTGTAATTACTTGAAATCTGGAAATCTGCAATTAATTTGAGTTACTTGCCCATTTGTGTCTTGATTTTTACCATGATGTACCCTAAGAGTGGTCATGAAGCATCCAAAATTCTGCCCTAATTTCCCCTGATGTGCTTATGATGCATTCGATGATGTGCCCCATGACTTTACATGAAGTTTTCCATGATGTGCCTCATGGATCCAAGACGAAGATTACATGCCATGATGTGCCCCATGACTTTACATGGAAAGTCTTTCTTTCCATCCCATATGACTTGCCATGAGCACATCATGGGACTTTCCATGGGGCTTTCCATCATATATGACTTTCCTCCTCCATGTTGCCAAGACTTTCTTTCCATGTTGCTTCGACCTTCCATGATGCGCCAATGATGATTTCGACTTTCCATGATGTGCTCATGATGATTTTGACTTTCCATGATGTGCCCCATGACTTTACATGAGCCTTGCCATGATATTACCATATCCCCCATGACTTTAAATGAAGCTTTCCATGATGTTGCCATATCCATATCAATTTCCATGATGTTGATTTCCATGATGTGTCCATGATGTTGCCATGACATTCCATGATGTTTACATGACTTTCATGACTTTCATTCCATGATGCCATGACCAAGGCTAACATGGACATTCCATGATGCTTTCGATTCCATGATGTTAACATGACTTTCCATGATGACATGCTTTCGATTACTTTTCATTACATGTTCATGTTAGCCCCTTATATTCTGATTTTCCATGCTTTCATGAATTGCCTATGGTTTTTTTACACGACCTGCTATTATTTCATATATATTCCCCCTATTATTTTCAGATGGCTTCAGAACCAAACGCAAAAACCTTCTTATATTCGGATCACAAGGGATGGATCAATGCAAAGATAAACTAAAAAAGTTGGCACCACTGTAACATTCTTGGTGACATTGACGAAGTTTTAGGTAGATTACACGTTTCAAAGGGGTTTAAGCAAGGATTGTTCGGCCGCTACTACATGGAAAGGTTTTGCATTCTATTCTCAAAAGGCAGATCGAATATACCAATAGGTCTGATAATGCATCACCACCTCGAGAAGACGAAATGTGGTTTGGGCTGGGTATGCGACAACATCGTTTCGGTCAAGTTGAGTTTTACCTATGTTATGGGCTAAAAATGGGTAAATTGCCAGAAGGATTGATAAGGGCGAAGTATACTCCAACGGAGAACAGTCTATATGCAAGACATTTCCAGAACCAACCTACGTACGAATCTTTGTTTGAAACTTTTAAACGGACTGACCGACGATCAAGGTGAAGATGGCCTGAAGATGGCCTAAAGATGGCAAATTTGTTGGTCATAGGGTATATCTTATGCACTATCGACACACATGACCGTGTACCGCTATGGATGTTTACATTAGTGGATGATGACATAGATTTCAAAGGTTTTCCATGGGGTTCATACGTGTATAGTTTGACTTTGCACTGGATTAAAAATGTCATACACAAAAACCTTGGTAGCCTCAAACCCGAACCATCAAATGAAGCAGACAAGAATGAGTCAGAGTCCAAAACAATTGAATTTGTTGTTGAAGGTGAAGATAAACAAGAATCACATAATGCAGGTC
Organism: Acer saccharum; assembly: GCA_030490815.1. Taxonomy (NCBI): domain Eukaryota; kingdom Viridiplantae; phylum Streptophyta; class Magnoliopsida; order Sapindales; family Sapindaceae; genus Acer; species Acer saccharum. The sequence goes on from CM059869.1 coordinate 35,110,118, forward strand.
CTTCTAAAGGAAATGAAAAAAAAAAGAGGAAGAAAAAAGACTGAAAGTAAACTCAAACCGAAATCTACCATCACTTACAACCTTTATGGGTTTCTTCTCTGTTTTCAGGTATGTACACCGACCACTATGGCTTAAATACTGATTGACCGAATCCATTTCCTAACACATGTTTATAACGCTACTTAATGAAAACGTTAATAGGTTTTTGCCATTGAAAGATTTCCTTTTCTGACCGGCGTAATTGGCATTCACCGCGGTTCGAGTTATCCATGATTCAAAATTGGGAGTTTTTCAACACTTCGACTGGTTTCGATGAAATTTTTTTCGACAAATGTAGTGTATGTGTCTATATATATATACCCATGTCACTTGCAACCTTTAATTGTCATGTTAGATTTTTTTCTCACTTTAACATTAACTGTAATCCTCTGATATGTGCAGTTGGTAACAATGAACATGAAACCTACTCTAGCTAAAAAATAGCAAACCTACTTCAAATCAATCGACATGGACTTCGTCTGTGACAATTTTATTCATAGGGGATGCCCTGCCTAGCCGTATCGAACTGAGTCTATTACTGATGATCAAGTAAGGTTTGAATTGCCTTGTGGTATTCAGGATTTAGACAACCAGGAAACTAAAAAGAAAAAGGAGCAAATCGATTCCCATCACAAATTGTGCCCACCTTCAGTTCAGAGGACACTGTTTCCTAACAATGAATCTCCTGAGACTACATCCAATCCAAACGACATGGATGACCCTGACCTAAAGAAGGTTACATATAAAAGTATGTGTGGGATGATGACAAAGGTCTTGTTTGACGTTCTTCCCAAGGTGCTTCCCCAGGCAGCAGTGAAGGATGTGTTGCCTAATGAGGTTACTAAAAAAAATACTTATGAGGTGATAACAAAGGTGCTGTATGATGTTCTACCCAAGGTGCTGTATGACGTTCTACCCAAGGTGGTTCCTCAGGCACTTAATGATGTGCTCCTTAAGGTCCCCCCTCAAGCACTGAATGACATTCTTCTGAAGGTGATGCCTGCTTATTTGAAGAAGGCGTTGCATGAGAATCTGTACAATGTGCATGAGACTGCCTCCGACTCTGCCAACAAAAAAAGACAAAACTGAGGCAAATGATAAAAAGGACTCTGAGGCCACAAAACTGGATGGACATGCTCCCAAAGTCATTGAATCTGAATAGAATCAATACAATGTTCATGTGATTGCCTCCGACCCTGCCGACAAAAAAGATAAACCTGAGGAAGTTGATAATAAGGACTCCGAGGCCCTAACACTGGATGAACATGCTCCCAAAGTCGATGAATTTGAAGTTGCAGTTGAGTGATGAGGTCATTTTGGTACTCAACAAAATACAATATTTATGTATAAATGTGACCTTTAGAAAACCATGTTTTTACCACTAGAAAATCCTTTTAGGATGTAAAGATTAGTATAACGGTAAGTAAGGATTCGTTCCACAGGGAATCAGAGTAATGAGTTGAATAAATTAACTAGTCCTAAATGCAATTAAGCAAATCGTAGTAGGTGGAAAGTGTGTGGTTTGAGAAACCACCAAATGTGCATAAAAAGTAAATGTAACTAAAATGTGACAGGGAAAATAGAAGGCTCAACAATCTTGATAAGAGAAATGGATGTAAACAATTGATATAGATGTTAGGGAATAGATGGATTAGCAAGTGGGTATGGGTAGTGCTTTTTAAGCCACTTTAATGGACCAATCTCTACATGTTAACCATTTGTTTTCTGGGATGTGTTTAAGTCATTACTATGAACCTTAAACATCTTCCCACCACAATGCCTAACCGATTAAGGAAAGGGGGTCATGGTGTGTAAGGATTCCCATCTATTGATTGGCTTATTTCGTGGACAAACCATTTATTGGGGCTTGATGTAAGGATAGCTTAGGTATTTGATGGTTGGTGTTTTACACAACCAAGGCTCTCTCAAGACCTCAAGAGAAGAAGCACCAAAGGTAAATTCTAGTGCTTACTTGCTTTGAAGAGATCTAGTTGCACACACACACAACTCATGCATAAATCTTATTATTGTATGTTGTGTGTTTTATATGTGTACATGCATGTTCTTGAACATCTCTTCTTGCATGTTTTATTTGATTGCATCTTGTTCATTGAAATGCCATGACATGTTTAGGCATTAGGATGCATTCACTTTCCACACTTGCACTTCATGATTAGTCTTAAGTGTGGTGTAATTCGTTTCCGTTTGTGTGATCGGAAACGTCCGCGCTTGCACGATGGTGTGCATGTCTTAGTGTGATGGTTGACCACTTGAGAAGGTCTCATTCTTCTCTTGGATAAGTGGTAGTTTTGGTTTGGTTGATTGGAGTAAGGCGTCTAGTTTCAAAAGATTGGATTTCAATGTTTCAAGTGTTTTCAAAACTGACCTTTGCATGGTCTTGTGACCATAACTTTTTACACAAAGCTTTAAAATGAGTTTTGAAAATTTTTGTACAAACTAGACACCCATACATTTCCAACGGTATATTATTCGTAATATTTCATGACCGTTTGGATTGGTTTTAAAATCTCCAAAGTTACAACCAAAACAGGGCAACTCTGTTGTTGTCCGTTTCTGAACTTTGGTCACTTAATTGACCATAACTTTTTCTACAGACATCAAAATGTCATTCTATAAAAATGAGTAGAAATTAGACATCCATACCTTTCCAATGATATATATACGAAAGGTTTCGATGTCGTTTAGTCATGTTTCGAAGCACTCGAATCTTGAGCCGCTGCACTGACGCGAGTACCGCGAAAATGCCTATAATTTTTCCACTCTTCCAAAATGACATAGTTTCACTTGGGCATTATAAATACATATCTTTCTCATAATTTTGAGGGTAGAGCCACAAAATCAAACCCTAGAGAGAGAGGCTCCATATTATTGAGAGAGAAAGAGAGACTTGAGAGAAAAAGCTTAAAGATTACATCTTTATCTCTCTAAATCCATTCCCACATGCACAAATCATCATCTAGGCATCATCTAGGTTCATCTAGTATGTGCTAATGCATGGGTCTTCTTCAACACACATGGTATGATTTGTTAAACACTAATTTCATCTAATCTTAGTGTTTTTACTTATCAATTTATCTCTTTTATCACTTGTATGTTCTTTGAGTAATTTCTAAATACATGATTGAGATTATGTGTTGATTGGTTTATTTATGTTAGCTAGGTTTTCATGCCTATTTTATATCTAGCTAATTAATCTCATTATATGAGTGAGATTATTTTTGATAGCTTAATTGATTAGGTCTTTATTGCCTAAAAGCTATGCCATAAACATTCTTGTGTGATTTATTTATAACTAGGTTGATAGATTGTTTTTTAATCAACTAGTTAATCTTTTGAATGTTTGTGGGTTTTTTTGTGATAGCTTTGTATCTAGGATTGGTTATCCTTTACTTAGCTAAAGTTGTATGCCATGACATATAGCTATTTTCATATCTAGGATTGATTTTATTGTCATCTTATAATCCTAGGTAAGCATCTAGAGTACCCTAGCTCTATATTGCATTTTTGGATATCATTGCATATTCACTTAGGGTGTTGATCTCTTCGGAGAAGTAAGTCTTGTGTGATAGACCGGGATTAGGTCGTACACCGGGATTAGGTGGTCATATGAGTAAATTGGACTAGGTCCACTTTTACAGGCCTGCGGGTAGTGGTAGTGGGATATTGGCTGGGATTAGGCCGTCAAACCTGGATTAGGTTGTATATGCTATCACAATTAGTGGATTCGAGGTTCGAGTGTGGCGCACTTACCATCCTGTGGTTTTTCTTTGTTGAGGGTTTTCACGTAAATATCAAGTGTCATTTATTATTTCCGCAGATTTACACTTGATTGCTTGATTGACTAGTTTGGGGGCATTTTCGTAAAATTGACATACATGTGAAATTGGGTAAAATCGTATAAAATCTATTCACCCCCCCTCTAGATTAATATTGAACACACCTTGAGAACTTTCATGGTAGGATTGGTTGGTTACAAATCTAGGTTTAGATTAGTGTGGTTGATATACCCTCCACTAATTTATCCTATTTATTGGGTTCTTAATCACACAAGGGTATCAATCCAAGGATGATTGCATAACATGTTATTCTAAACAAGATTGTAATTAACAAGTGGATATACAAGTCAATCACATAGTGAATAGAATCTAATGAATAAATAAATAGAACACATAAAGAGATTCATTACAAAGCTTAAGCAAATACCCACAACCAAATGTTCCTCAAATCTATCCCCTAAATTAGAGGTTTAGTTACACATAGTTACAATCAAATAGAAAGCAAGTAATATGTAAGGAAATTACCCTTAGGTCTCCTTCTTTAGTGCTTGCTCCTTCCTTTCCAAGAGTGCTCATAGTGTAAAAAGTGGTAGAAGAGGATGTGTCTAGATAGGTGGATGGCTAATGGTAAGTGACAAAGGTATTGAGATGTAGAGAATGGTAAGGGAGGAATGATTTAGGGAAGTAATCAAGATTTGGTGTGAACTTTTGGATGGAAAAGATTAGTACAAGTATAGAAATGGAGGAGTTTGGGAGATGATTGATGGTGATCCTAGGTTGAAAAAGAGATAGGCAGGAGAGAATAGGATGATTTGAATTGGAAAAATATGATGAATATATAGTGTTTTCAAATCAAGTCATGAGTGGATAATTACCAAAACCCCCAATGAGTTTGAGAATTACCATTTTGGCCCCTCTAGGGGGCCTTCTTGTAATTTACCCACCAAAATCAGCCAATCATAGAAGAGGATAGTGATTGTTGCTATTTCTTCAATGGCGACGAGTATGGCAACAATGGTGGCGACACAATCAGGTGTCGAAAATAAGTCCTTATCGCCATGGCGACATCGAACGACTAAATGGCGACAAAAAGGGCGAAGTTCTTCGAACAAGAGGGCCTATGATTTGGATGAAATGTGACGGAGGTGCGTTGAAATCGGTGCCAATCAGATCACGGTGAACTCGCCGTTCTTTTACACCAGGAATTGACTAGAAATGAGGCGAGGAGGACCCACTTCAGGGTGACTGCTAGTGGCTAGGGTTTCGGCTGCAACAATGGTGATCAGCTCTCAAGGAAGAAGATGAAGTTAGGTTGAAGATGGGGTGCATTCAGCAGATGCATGGGGTATGCGCAGCAGCCTTTCTATGTGTCTCATTTGGGGCACGTTTAGAAGCACGTTAGGGTGCGTTTAGAGGTCTAAGCCTGCCTCAAAATGCACCGTTTCACTTACTGCTGACATGGGCTACTTTATGCCTTTGGGGTGCGCTTAGTAGAGGCCTGAGGTGCACTTGGGCAAATGGGTCAGCGCTTTCATGCGCGTTTAGGCCACACGTCTAGGCCTCAACCCACTTTGTGAAACGCATCGTTTTGCTAATTGCTATGGCGTGGCCTGTTTTGTCTGGCAAATTACAATTTAGTCCCCTGATCTCTTGCATATTTGTGATATTATTAATCTTCCTTCAATAATCGCACTTTTGCCCCTAATCCACCAATATTACTCCAATGCCCTTGAACTTGTAAATTCATGAAAATACCTAATTAACAACTGTAAGGATTCCCGTAGTTTCTAATTGGCTTATTTCGTGATCAAACCATATGTGGGGATCCTTGTAAGGGTAGCTTAGGAGTTGGTTTACTATTCGAAGCCCTTTCAAAGACCTCGTCTTGATAAGCACCGAAGGTAAATTCTATGTGCTTACTTATCTCGAAGAGATAGTTGCACACACTCACTTAGCATACTTGTTCATGTGTGCATTCTCTTCACATGTCACCTTACACACTAGCACTTTGATGTTGTATCTTGTTGTGTGTATTTGTGTCTTGTAATTCGTTTCCTGATAGTGTTCGGAAATGTCCGCGCATGCACTAGAATGTGCTTGGTTTTGCGCGAAGACCGCCTATAGAGATGCACTTGGCATCTCCTTGGTTTTCACCTCTGTTGGTGATCGGCGGTCGTGATCGGCGGCCTGGCCGCCGAATGAAACCGCCGTTTGAATTAGGCGGTTGAATCGGCGGTTGGGTGGCCGCCGATCTGAAACGCCGTTTCAGACCTGATTGATTTTATTCTCGGGTTTAATTCGGCGGTGGGAACGGCGGTCACGAAACCGCCGAATGGAACCGCCGTTTCTCCCCTGTTTCTCCGGGAGCAATTCGGGGTTGAAATCGGCGGCCACCTACCGCCGATTGAAACAGCCGATTGGCTCGTTTCTTTGAAACTTACTTAAACGACCTCACTTTGGCTTGGCACCCTATATATATGCCATTTTGTCTTTAGGTCAATCAAGAGAGTTCATATTCAGATTTCATACTTAGGATATTTTTCAAAGAGAAGAAAAATTCCAAGAACTCATTTTTAATTACTCAAACACTTTTTCCATGATCATCAATCATCATCTAGCATCATCTTAGATCATCTAGATGACATCTTGCATGGATTCTTCATCATACTTTGCTTGGTAAGCTTTTCACTAATATCTTACATATTTTGTGTTTCTCTTATCTAGCAATCTCAATTTATTTACTTGTATGTGATTTTATATTTGTTGAATACAAGATTGAGATTAGTATGATGTATGTTTGAGAAGTTGTATTGTGCTAGCATATTAGGTTTTGTGCTTGATATTGATTAGCTAAACTAATTGACATGTCATTTAGTTTTGATATCTAGGATTGTTCTTAATTGCATATTAATCATCTTAGATAAGCATATAGGGTTTCCCTTGCTCTATGTTGCATTTTGGATATTCACATATATTCACTTAGGGTTGTATTCTCTTCTAGAGAAGCTAAGTCTTGTGTGTAGCAATCGGGATTAGGTTGCTTAGATCGCAAGCAAATTGGACTAGGTTCACTCATACCGGGATTAGGTAGGTGTGTGATTACTTCCGGGATTAGGTTGTAATCGTTTGCACATTTAGTGGATTCGAGGTTCGAGTGTGGCTTACTTACATAGCCCGTGGTTTTTCCTGTGAGGGTTTCCACGTAAAAATCAAGTGTTAATTTAATTTCCGCACCATATTACACTTGCTTGTTTATATTATCTTGAGGGTAATTTCGTAATTTTGACTAACACGAATAATTGGGTAAAAAGCGTAAAATCTATTCACCCCCCCTCTAGATAGCTTTATACACACCGTGCTATAATTAGTTTCAATTGGTATCAGAGCGGGTTCCTAGACATACATAGGTGATCCTTGCTTATTTTGGTGTGTTTTGCATTTTGTGTGATTTTTGATCATTCATACATTTGCATTCATTTCATTCATTCATAAACACTATGAGTGGAAACGGTGGAAACGGTGGTAGCAATGAAGGTGCTTCTAGCACAAGGCCTCCACTTCTTACCGGATTGAACTATTCCCAATGGAAAGGGAAGATGGAATCCTACATATGCCAAATTCATGACCGTGCATGGATGGCGGTGGAAGACGGATATGATCTCCCTATGATGACTCCCGCGGGTGGAGGAGAAGATGTTTTGAAGCCTAAGGCGCAATGGAACGCGCAAGAGTTTGATGCTACAAAGTGGAATAGGAAGGCGTTGCATGCCATCTTGTGTGCCATGGACGAAAATCAATACAAGTTGATTCAAAATACTAGGATAGCTAAGGAGGCTTGGGACATCCTAGAGATTGCACATGAGGGAACCGAAGTGGTGAAGGACTCCAAGCTTCAAGTCCTCCAAACTCAATTCGAGACGCTTAAGATGGAGGAGAATGAGTGCTTCAACGACTTCGAGATCAAGTTGATGGATATAGTCAACCAAAGCCATCAACTTGGTGATCCATATTCGGATAGGAGAATCAAGCAAAAGATTATGAGATCTCTACCCGATAGGTTTGAATCGAAGGTGACGGCTTTAGAAGAAAATAGTGGTTATAAGGATATGAAGCCGAGTGAGGTGATTGGGAGACTTCTAGCTTATGAGTCTAGGAAGGGGCCTATCTCCACACCCACTAAAAAGCAAAAAGGAATTGCTTTAAAAACCTCCAAGGATGAAAAGGAGGAAAAGAAGGTTGACTCGGATGAAGACCTTGCCTTGTTTGTAAAAAGGTTCAACAAGGTTATGAAGTTTAGAAGAAAGAACTTTGGATCAAAAGGACAAGATTTGAAGAAAAAGGGTTCTTTCAAGAAGTTTGAACCTAGGCAAGAGAGGACCGAAAGGAAAGGGGTTCGATGTTTCGAGTGTGGTGGCATAGGTCATTTTGCCCCCGATTGTGCAATTCATGTTGAGAAGAAAAAGGGGAAAGTGATGACTCCTATGAGGGAGATGAGTCTTCGGATGATGAAGAGCTCATGGCTAATCTCCTAGCTTTTGCCTCCTCCCATAAAAGCAAAAGTGCTAGTGAGAGAGAGGAAATGAGTCAAGAGGAAAATGACTCAAGTGAAGTAGAAAGTGATTCCTCTTCTAACTCCATGAATGGATTTATGGAGAAAAAGGAGTTTGCTAAATATCATGCCGAGTTTAATGATTTAGCAATCAAGAGCACAAGAAAGATCAAGATGTTGAGGGAAGAAAATCTTGAGCTTGCATCTCATAATGACCACTTAAGTGAACAAGTGGAAAAATTCAAGAAGATGGAAGATAAGCTAAAAGAGGAGTTATTCTTATCTAGGAGGAATGAGGATAGTCTAAAGAGGGAGCTTGAAGAAGTTAGAGAATCTATGACTAGGATGGATTCTAGCACCAAGAAGCTTGACCATATGCTTGGTGTTGGAAAGAGTCCATGTGACAAGAGGGGTCTTGGGTATGAAGATGGCAAGAAGATCTCAACCTCTAACAAGACCGTATTTGTCAAGAGCTTGAAGAAAGAAGAAACTTCATTTGTGCAACTTCCTAAGAAAAAGTTAGAAATAGGACAAAGTTCAAATGCTCAAGTGAAGATGGGGCCAAGAAGGCTTCCTCAAGCTCAACCCCCTAGGGTTCCTCAAGCCAACATTCCTTCTCAAATGGCTCACAAAGGAAAGAGGCCTATCATGCAACCTCAAGCTTGGAAGCAACCTAGACCGGTTCAACAACGAAGACGCAATGAACCCCTTCATCCACAAAGACAAGGACAAGGTATGATTCCTTATTTTACTCCTATTTGTCACTTTTGTGGATTTGTTGGTCATATTAGACCACAATGCTTTCGCTATATAAAAATGTGCAAAACTAGAAGCATGATAGAGAAGAAAAAGAAAAGAGCCATGATGCATGTTCCTAGGAATGATAATATTAATTTGCATGATCCTAGGAATAGTAGAGCACATGTACCAAAGACCACTAAGAAAGCTAAAATTGTTGCTAAGTGGATTAGAAAGAATGAAAATGTTTGCCATGTTGCACACATAGCCTTGAAGGCAAATTCTTCTAATTTTTGGTATTTGGATAGTGGGTGCTCTAGGCACATGACGGGAAACAAGAGTTTCTTCGAGACTCTTGTTATGGAGGAAGGTGGATATGTCACTTTTGGTGATGGATCCAAAAAGAAGGTTGTAGGGAAAGGATCCATTTCTGTTCCCGGTTTACCCTCCTTATCCGATGCTTTATTTGTTGATGGCTTGAAAGCCAATTTAATAAGCATTTCACATCTAAGTGATGAAGGATATTCCGTCTTGTTTAGTAAAAATGATTGCTCAATCCTAAAGCCCGATGGACAAACCTTATTGAAAGGTATGAGATCTAGTGACAATTGTTATTGTCTTGAAGCTAGAATAGTCTCAAACAATGTGTCCATGGATGAGCAAGTTGAGTTGTGGCATGAAAGACTTGGCCACATGAACTTTAGGGATTTAAGAACCCTTAGAAAGTTCGAGTGTGTGCGTGGCCTCCCTAAGCTTGGGAAGAAAGCCAATGGTATTTGTGGACCTTGCCAACAAGGAAAACAAACCAAAAGCATGCACAAAAAGGGCAAGTATCTCTCCACCAAGGAGCCCCTAGAGCTTCTCCACATGGATCTCATGGGTCCTATGCAAACCGAGAGCTTAGGTGGAAAGAGATACATTTTTGTTTGTGTTGATGATTTCTCTAGATTTACATGGACATATTTTCTTAGAGAAAAATCCGAAACTTTTGATAAGTTTAAAATGCTTTGTACTAAATTGCAAAATGAAATGAATTCTAACATTAGAAGCATTAAACGGATTAGAAGTGACCATGGGAGGGAGTTTGAGAATGCCTCTTTTGAAAGCTATTGTGATAGCCTAGGCATCTCCCATGAGTTTTCGGCTCCTAGGACACCTCAACAAAATGGAGTTGTTGAGAGGAAGAATAGGGTCCTCCAAGAGATGGCCCGTGTGATGTTGCTTAGCAACAATGTCCCTAGGAACCTATGGGCCGAAGCCATCAACACGGCTTGCTATATAGGAAATAGAGTGTTCCTAAGGCCCGGTACTAGAAACACCTCCTATGAGTTATGGAAAGGCAAGAGGCCAAATGTTAGCTACTTCCACACCTTTGGGAGCAAATGCTACATTTTAAATGACCGTGATCAACTTGGCAAGTTTGATGCTAAGAGTGATGAGGGTATCTTTATTGGCTATGCCTTGAATAGTAAAGCCTATAGAGTTTTCAACTTGAAGACTTGAACCGTTATGGAATCATCGAATGTTATCATTGATGATACAAGGCTCAAGTCCAAAGACCATGAAGAGGAGGATGTTTTAGAGGATGACTCTCCTTTGGAGAGGGTTGTGGTGACTCCCAATGTTGGGACATCTAATGAAGTCACACAACCTAGTACTAGAGTTCCTAACTTGGACTCTAATGAACCCGCTCCATGGGTTAGAAGACTCCATAACAAAGAGGATGTTATTGGAGATGTTAATGAGGGTGTTAGAACTAGGCGTCAAATAGCTAATCTAATTAGCTTTACATGCTACACCTCTCAAATAGAACCCAAAAAGGTTGAAGAAGCCTTAAATGATGAATTTTGGGTTCTTGCCATGCAAGAAGAGCTAAACCAATTCGAAAGGAATGAGGTTTGGACTCTAGTTCCTAGGCCTAAGACCACTAATGTCATAGGCACCAAATGGATATTTAGGAACAAATCCGATGAGGATGGCAACATAGTGCGGAACAAGGCTAGACTTGTAGCACAAGGGTACTCTCAAATTGAGGGTATCGACTTTGAGGAGACTTTTGCTCCCGTTGCCCGCTTAGAGTCCATTAGGCTTCTCTTGTCCATCTCTTGTGTGCACAAGTTCAAATTGCACCAAATGGACGTCAAAAGTGCCTTCCTCAATGGCTTCTTGCAAGAGGAAGTGTTTGTTGAACAACCTAAGGGGTTTGTGGATTCACACCACCCCAACCATGTCTATCGCCTCAAGAAGGCACTATATGGGTTGAAACAAGCACCGAGGGCTTGGTATGAGCGCCTCACTCAATTTCTTGTTGACAATAACTACACAAGAGGTAGTGTTGACAAGACACTATTCATCAAGAGAGACAATGATGAGCTTTTCATAGCTCAAATATATGTTGATGACATAGTGTTTGGTTCCACCAACAACACCAAGGTCCAACAATTTGTTGATGTTATGTCTCATGAATTTGAGATGAGTCTTGTTGGTGAGCTAAGTTATTTCCTAGGTTTGAAAATTAGGCAAATGAATGATGGGATTTTCATAACCCAAGCCAAATATGCTAAGAACCTAGTGAAGAAGTTTGGTTTAGAGAATGCCAAACATTGTGATACACCCATGAGTACCACTTTGAAGCTAAGCAAGGATGCTAGTGGTAAAAGTGTGGAACAAACTCTATATCATGGCATGATAGGTAGCTTGCTTTATTTGACCGCAAGTAGGCCCGATATATCTTTTAGTGTGGGTGTGTGTGCTAGGTACCAAGCGGATCCTAAGGAGTCCCACCTCTCTTCCATGAAGAGGATCATTCGCTATGTAAATGGGACATCCAACTATGGGATTTGGTACTCTTTTGACACTAATGCTAGTCTTGTAGGCTTTAGTGATGCGGATTGGGCAGGAAATTGTGATGATAGGAAGAGCACATCGGGCGGTTGCTTCTTTCTAGGCAACAACTTGGTGTCTTGGTTTTGCAAGAAGCAAAACTCGATTTCCTTGTCCACGGCCGAGGCCGAGTACATAGCCGCAGGGAGTGGATGCACACAACTCCTATGGATAAAGCAAATGCTAGTAGACTACGGATTCAATCAAGGTACTCTCACTCTCTTTTGTGATAACATGAGTGCTATTAATATTTCCAAGAATCCGGTTCAACATTCTAGAACTAAGCATATTGACATCCGCCATCACTTCATTAGAGAGCTTGTTGAAAATAAATGCATAGTACTTGAACATGTAGGTACTAATGATCAACTTGCGGACTTATTTACTAAACCCTTAGATGTTACTCGATTTAAAACTCTTAGTAGATCTATTGGGATATGTCTTGTGGAGTGATGTTCTATGATTGACCCCATATGGGGAACTCAAGCAAAGAGAGCTATTTTGCATTCTTGTATCTTGCAAAAAATTTGAAATAACTTATGCCTCTTCTTTTATTTGCTTGAGTAAGCTTGGTTGTACATATGTATATATGTTTTCAATTATATAAGTGTGAACCTTGCTTGTCTACAATCCATGTCATATTTATGTTCAAACATGCATATTTGGACTAGGAGATTTACATAGGAAGTATGATGTGAATGACCTATAGTTATCTCCATGACATGATGTTTCTTAAATAACATGCTAATGCTAAATGAAAAAGCATGAAATTCATACAACATGCTCACATGAAAAGCATGAATTGATGATTGCATATTCTTAAAAATGCAAAACTTGTGTGAAAGCTAATAAGACTCAAAATGAATAAAGGATCTTGTATCCGTTCAAAGGAATTTACATTCCAAATGTCTCTCTTTCTTTATTAGTTGAACATGGTTACTATCATACGGATTTCTTATCCGGAAAAATCAAATAGTGTGCAAAGTCGCTCATGCCATGTTTCGCTTATAAAGTTGGATATAGTTGCTCTTAAAATTGAAATCAATAATCTCTATATCCTTGCTTTTCCCATGACATTGGTGAAATTGGTTTGAATTCGAATTAGAAACCTTTGTCATTTGCTTTGCCAAATACCATTGTATTTTGGACTTGAATGCTATATGTCTTGTATGCAAAGCATGTTGGATTCACACATTTTATCAAATAAATCTCCTTGTTTCTCTCAAATTAATTGAAGTGCATAACGTGACTTATATGTATATGCATATCTTGCATGCTTCTATCTCTCGTTGCTATGAGTGACCCGGTTGGGGACTACTCCTTTGCCTATATCATGACAAAAAGGGGGAGTAGGATATTGTAAGGGGAGTTGCAAAATAGAGAAGCTAATTGTGCATTTTGGGAAAACATACATTGAGGGGGAGTAACCCTTTGAGGGGGAGCATTGCATTTATCATTCATATGCATACATTTGGTAATGTTGTGCCTAAATTCTAAAAATGCAAATGCTTGGTATTGTTCTCACATGATTAATCTCACACTTTTCTTGAATTGGAATTGTTAGAATCTCTTTTCAGGGATTGATTATTCTACAAGAGGATTGAAGACTTCAAGTTGCATTCTCTTATCTCCTTGTAATGTAGAATATTTTTGTAATCCCGTAGTTTCTATTTTTTGTGAGGAATCAATGTGAGTGGTGGTTTTGTCATGAAATAGCCAAAGGGGGAGATTGTAAGGATTCCCGTAGTTTCTAATTGGCTTATTTCGTGATCAAACCATATGTGGGGATCCTTGTAAGGGTAGCTTAGGAGTTGGTTTACTATTCGAAGCCCTTTCAAAGACCTCGTCTTGATAAGCACCGAAGGTAAATTCTATGTGCTTACTTATCTTGAAGAGATAGTTGCACACACTCACTTAGCATACTTGTTCATGTGTGCATTCTCTTCACATGTCACCTTACACACTAGCACTTTGATGTTGTATCTTGTTGTGTGTATTTGTGTCTTGTAATTCGTTTCCCGATAGTGTTCGGAAACGTCCGCGCATGCACTAGAATGTGCTTGGTTTTACGCGAAGACCGCCTATGGAGATGCACTTGGCATCTCCTTGGTTTTCACCTCTGTTGGTGATCGGCGGCCGTGATCGGCGGCCTGGCCGCCGAATGAAACCGCCGTTTGAATTAGGCGGTTGAATCGGCGGTTGGGTGGCCGCCGATCTGAAACGCCGTTTCAGACCTGATTGATTTTATTCTCGGGTTTAATTCGGCGGTGAGAACGGCGGTCACGAAACCGCCGAATGGAACCGCCGTTTCTCCCCTGTTTCTCAGGGAGCAATTCGGCGGTTGAAATTGGCGGCCACCGACCGCCGATTGAAACCGCCGATTGAAACCGCCGATTGGCGCGTTTCTTTGAAACTTACTTAAACGACCTCACTTTGGCTTGGCACCCTATATATATGCCATTTTGTCTTTAGGTCAATCAAGAGAGTTCATATTCAGATTTCATACTTAGAATATTTTTCAAAGAGAAGAAAAATTCCAAGAACTCATTTTTAATTACTCAAACACTTTTTCCATGATCATCAATCATCATCTAGCATCATCTTAGATCATCTAGATGACATCTTGCATGGATTCTTCATCATACTTTGCTTGGTAAGCTTTTCACTAATATCTTACATATTTTGTGTTTCTCTTATCTAGCAATCTCAATTTATTTACTTGTATGTGATTTTATATTTGTTGAATACAAGATTGAGATTAGTATGATGTATGTTTGAGAAGTTGTATTGTGCTAGCATATTAGGTTTTGTGCTTGATATTGATTAGCTAAACTAATTGACATGTCATTTAGTTTTGATATCTAGGATTGTTCTTAATTGCATATTAATCATCTTAGATAAGCATATAGGGTTTTCCTTGCTCTATGTTGCATTTTGGATATTCACATATATTCACTTAGGGTTGTATTCTCTTCTGGAGAAGCTAAGTCTTGTGTGTAGCAATCGGGATTAGGTTGCTTAGATCGCAAGCAAATTGGACTAGGTTCACTCATACCGGGATTAGGTAGGTGTGTGATTACTTCCGGGATTAGGTTGTAATCGTTTGCACATTTAGTGGATTCGAGGTTCGAGTGTAGCTTACTTACATAGCCCGTGGTTTTTCCCGTGAGGGTTTCCACGTAAAAATCAAGTGTTAATTTAATTTCCGCACCATATTACACTTGCTTGTTTATATTATCTTGAGGGTAATTTCGTAATTTTGATTAACACGAAAAATTGGGTAAAAAGCGTAAAATCTATTCACCCCCCCCCCTCTAGATAGCTTTATACACACCGTGCTATAATTAGTTTCAACAACATTAAAACACGGGGAGATGCCCGAGAATCAAGTATAAGGAGACGGGAATGAGGGCCAAAATCATACCAATTTTGGTTCGATCATTGAGGTACACATATTCTGATCAAAGTCCTTACATAGTACAATATTATTTGCAACATTATTTGGCTTTCTTAATACCTATTTTGCATTACCCATTTATTATATTTGGGTTTCTTATTACCTATTTCGCGTTATCCAAATGGGTACATACAAGTTACGGTTTAGTCACTCTTCGAGTTTCTATGATCATATAGCAATGTTTCTTTGATCATATAGCAATGCTTATAATTGCATTAGTTGTGAGACAGACTTATACAGGGTCCATTATAGGTTGTAAACGTACAATCGATCTCGAACCTTACAGATCTCCGGTTCTCAATTTGATGGTCCCGACAGTGGAACAAAGTATAATTCTCTTGGAAAAAAAGCCAAACCACTACCCAAACAGGGATATAGAAACCGTGAGGAAGCGAAAGAGATCCAAATTTCTAAACAGCCTTTGGATCGACCCATCATTTTGAGAGCAGAGCCACAAAATCAAACCCTAGAGAGAGAGGCTCCATATTCTTGAGAGAGAAAGAGAGGTTTTTGAGAGAGAAAGCATCAAGCTTGCTTCTTTAACTCTCCAAACCCAAAACCCATCATCTTCATGCATCTCTAAGCATCTCTAAAGCATGGGTCTTCTTTATTTCATGACTAGGTAAGTTAGAACTTCATTGAATATCATTTGTTGTACTTCTTACTCTAGATTAGGTATTTATTGCTTGATTAAATACCTTGACTCATTTATTGCATATATTTATGAGTCTTCATAACATGATTGGGTTTTTATTGTGATAGCTAGGATTCTAAGTTAATATAACATCTAGCTAAGTTATCTCATTGATTAATTGAGATTGTTTTGTGATAGCTAGGATTTCATGTTTATATAAATCTAGCTAATTTATCTCATTAAAATGATTGAGATTGTTTGTGATAGCTATTGTATCTAGGATTGGTTATCCTTTACATAGCTAAGTTGTATGCCATGACATATAGCAAACTTTGATTTCTAGGATTGATTTTATTGTCATCATTTAATCTCTAGATAAGCATTTAGTGTTCCCTAGCATTAATTGCATTTTAGATATTGCATAATATTCACATAGGGTGTTGATCACTTCGTGAGAAGTAAGTCTTGTGACTAAGGGGGCTTAGTGCGTAAGCAATTGATCTAGGTTCACTTTTAAAGGCCTGCGGGTAGTAGTGGTGCATCAGTGACCATGGACGGTTTGACGGTGGTTAACCTAGGTTGTAAACACCATTACAATTAGTGGATTCGAGGATCGTGTGTGGTGCATATATCAGCCCGTGGTTTTTCCTTGTTGAAGGTTTCCACATAAAAATCAAGTGTTATTTAATTTCCGCACTTTACACTTGATTTATTTATTTGTGTGTTTGGGGTTATATTTGTAAAATTGACTAATCCAGAAAAATTGGTAATAACGGATTAACAACCTATTCACCCCCCTCTAAGTTGTATTAGATGCACGCGTAATATTCTTTTCAATTGGTATCAGAGTAGGTTCCTAGACATACATAGGTGATCCTTGCTTATTTTTGCGTGTCTTGCAATTGTGTGCATTTTTGTTCTTTGCATTCACTTGCATTTTATTTTCATTTACTTCTCTATGAGTGAGAGTGAAACACTTAGAGCAAGAATTGCTTCGGTGACCTCTAATGTTGAGAGGAAGGCAATTGACTCCGATGAGGCAGTGACTCTCTTGATAGAGAGACTTAGGAGATTCATGAAATCTTAAAAGAAGGGTTTGACCTCCAAAGTGAAGGAGGAAAAGTGACCCTTGCCTTGAATGTGGTGGAATTGGCCACATTGCCTCCAAGTGTGGTAACTTGAAGTACAAGAATGGAGGAGTTGGTATGATCGCTACTCGGTGTGATAGCGAAGTTGAAGTAGTTGAAGATTGTTCCATAAGCTCGATTGAGTGTGAGAACAACTATTTGACATTTTTGGTTTCCTACCAAGAAGAAACTCAAGACGTCACCAAATGTTCGTCTCTTGATGAATTCAAGAAGGGTGACTTTAATTGTGGAAACTGAAGTGGAGCGAGCTTGAGAGAAGCAAGCCTTGATGATATGACTCTCACAAGCACAAGTGAGAGATGATTCGATCATGGTAGTTCATGCTCCAGGAACTCTTGTGACAATATGGTGGACAACCAAGAGTTCATTGACTCTCTTCAAAGGTCCTTGAAGAAGAAAGACGAAGAAATCGAAAAGTTGAAGAAGGAAAACCTTCAACTAAGGACCAAGGTGGATGACTCCTTAAAGGTGGACATAGTTGATGTGTCTAAGTATGAAAAGGAGATTGAAGATTGCCATCAAAGGTTGAAGTCAATGAAGGATGAGATTGCTAGCAAAGAAAATTCCTTGAGAATTGTCATGGATAAAGAGATGAGGTACCTTCAAGAATTGAAGAAGGGTAAGGTCAAACAACCTCAAGCTCAAGGCAAAAGCAAAGCTTCACCTATTCAACATCCCAGGAGGAAATTTGATCTTGGAAAGTCATCCAAGAATGGCCAAGTGAAGATGCCAACAAAGGGCGTTGCTCAATCTCAATACCAACGAGCTTCATGCCCAAGCCTTCCTTAATCATGGTCTAACCAACCAAGAAGGCATGACATGCTACCTCTGTAAGGTTCACTATTTGTATTGGCTTGATTCCATTGCAAAACACTCTATGATTGTATTAGTTGTTGCTTAGGACATTATTTGAAGAAAGGAAGCTCAAAGAGTGAAGAACAACATCTAGTGCAAAAGTCGTCTTCAAGAGGTGAAAATCGTCAAAGGTAAAACTTGACTTCTACCCTCTTGCAAGGCGTTAGCGCACACACACACAATTCATACATGTGTGTCCCTGCATCGTGGTTCAAACATTTGGTATAACACATTCACACACTTCATAGCATGCTCATGCATTGATCTTGTATTGACAAACTTTGTGAAATTGCATGCTTTATGACTATCTCTTTGATATGGCATGTTTATGTGAATATGTGTTTATTTGTTTACGTATTTTGTGTTTAGGACTTGAACATGTTTTCATTTAATTCCTTATTGAGTTCCGGTCGTTTCGGTTACTCATACATAAGGTTTCGAGTCCAAACAAGTTGACTATGCTACTTTTCGTTCTCATTTGTTGTGTTGTCTTCATCGTCGGATTCCGAGATGATATCTCAACCATTTTTCAAAGTTGAGTAGTCGTAGTCGTGCGTGAGGGAGTCACGGTTCGTAATCCGAAAACGGATTCGAAATCGGAGGTCGGATGCTCAAGATATGGGGCAACGAACCGAGGGAGCGCGCGAGAGGTGGGCAATCCACGTGTGGCCACTTGGCCAGCCCGTGTGGGAGGCCGTGGGCCCCACGGGCAAGGGAGCCTTCTGCTCCCGTGGGCCCCACGCGCCCCCCACGGGGTGCTGACGTGGCACCACGTGATTTGCTCGGAAATCTTCTCCTTTTCCCTCCTTTTAATCAAACCTCCTTCCCTCCAACACTTATGCAATTTTTTTGAAGAACACTCAAATCCCGCATCAGTTTTTCAATATTTTTGCTTACTTGTTTTGATCATATCTCTCTCATACGAACTCGAAATCATTCGATTCAAAAACCAAAATTGTTGGTCTCGAAGAGAGCTACAAACCCCAAGCATTTCTAGAGGCAGTTGACTTCGGCATTTTTCTCAGCTGGTCCATTTCCAGTCCGTGGTCAGTATTGGATTTTCAACTTCTTCTTTTTCAATTTCATTTTTGATCAACTATTGATTCTTTCCATTTGATTGATGAAATTTGTTAAGAAGTATGTTAGATCACATGCTAGGGTTATTTGATCATTTGTTAATTGAGTTTTAGCTTTGTAATGTGTTTTGAACATATTTGTGCTAAACTTGATTTATCATGAAATTGATTCTAGAAAACATATATGTGATGTGCTTCATGTTATTTTCTATGTTTTATTTCATGATCTAAGAACTAGGTTTTTAGTGTGCTAAATTGAATATTGATACCTTTGTTCTTATTGTTTTGCATGTTTTGATTTCTAGATAACTTTTGTGATTGAGTGTTGAAATCATATTCTAGACTATCATTGAACATGTACATTTTGCTTGATTGATCATCTAGCTTAATTTGTTTGTGCTTGCATCATTTGCATCACTTTAGATCATAGCCTTGCATTAGGTTGAAGTCTCTAGCAAAGTGAGTGAAGCTTTGTGGATAGAGCAAAGGAGTCTTGACTAGGACATGTGGTCCGGATAGTCAAGCAAAAGTCTTAGCTAGGAGTGTGGTACTCCGGATGGTTGAGCTAGGAGAGCTTAACTAGGATCTTTGTGATCCGGATAGCTAAGCACGAAATCTTCCTAGAGACGTGAGCGTCTTGGATAGGAAGTTGCTTCCTAGAGGTGTAGGACACATCTCGGATAGGGAGTAGGCTAGGTGGTTCACTAGGCCCGAGGGTAGACTAGGAGTTGATAGCTTGAGCGGATATCATGAGTTGGTAGCTTGAGTGTGTAAGTCCTTTTCATCATAGTGAATTGCTTCGCCGGTGGTTGTGGTATCAACCCGTGGATGTTTCCTCATTGAGGTTTTACCACGTTAAAATCATTGTGTTTAATTTTGCTTTACTTTCCTTTATCTTCCATATATTACATTGATTGCACTTCTTGTAAATTGATTAACTCTTGTCTTAGTTAATTCAATTCATTTGCTAAATCTATTCAAGTGTGCATTTGTCTTGTAATTTTCCGCATTATTTTTAATTGGAAGAATTTGGAGCCTATACCTATTCACCCCCCCTCTAGGTATATTTCACTACTACATTGAGGGAAATTTCAACCTCAACCAAGGAGGCAACCCTATCCAGTTCAACAACAAAGAAGATGTGAACCAGCACAACACCAAAGGAGACATCAAATGCATGATGAGTCTCCAACGACTTCACAAGGATATGGTATGACTTCTCACTTTATACCAACTTGTGATTATTATGACGTTGATGGGCATATTAGGCCTAAATGCTTTAAGTACATTAAGCATTGTAGGGTTGAATGCATGAAAGAGAGAAAGAGGCTTAGAAGAGCCTATTTGCATGTGTCTAGGAAATCTTTAGTCAATAATCCTAGGATCTCAAATAACATGCAAACTATGACCACTAGGCATGAAAATGTTTCACCCAGGTGGATGAGAAAAGATGAACCCGCTTGCTACTGGGCTAACATGTCTCCAATAGGTTCAACTTGGACCAATGGACTTAGTAGGTCTATAGGACCTCATGCCCTTCATCGATACGGTGTGGTAATTGACCCCATATGGGGAACTTAAGCAAAGAGAGCAATTTTGCATACTTGTCACATGCAAAAATTTGATAAAAATTATGCTTCTTTATTAATTACTTGAGTAGCTTGGTTGCACATATGCTTATATGTTTTTCTATTCAATAAGTGTGAACCATTGCTTTGAATGCAATCCATGTCATATTTATGTTCAAACATGCATTTTTGGACTAGGAGATTTACTTAGGAAGTACTCTTTGAATGACCTATAATTATCTCCATGACATGCTTAAATGTGAAAAGCATGAAATTCAAATGACATGCTTAAAAGTGAAAAGCATGATTTCAAATGACATGCTCAAAAAATGAAAAAGCATTAATTGATGGGACCAAAACCCGTTGCCTTACCACTTGGCCACGCGCCATTTGAATTTCTTTTCTATTCGATACGCAATTCTTAAATGCAAAACAATGTGTGAAAAGCTTATGAGACTCAAATGAATAAATGATCTTGCATCCATTCTAAGGATTTTAAAATCCAAAGTCTCTCTTTATTTATTTGTTGAACATGGCTACTATCATACGGGTTTCATACCTGGAAAAATCGAATAGGGTGCAAAAAGTCGCTCATGCCTTGTTTAGCTTATAAAGTTGGATATAGTTGCTTATTAAAATTGAATGATTAACAACTCTATATCCTTGCTTTGATTCATGAAAAATGGTGAAATTAGTTTGAATTCTTTAGGAAACCTTTGTCATTTGCTTTGCCAAATACCATTGCTTTTGGATTTGAATGCAACATGTCTTGCATGCAAAACATTATAATTGACCGAGCGTCATTGTACCCAGTAGAAAAGATATTTCTATTCTAATCACCTTGCAAATGCAACGAGTCAAAGGACTAGTATAGCATGTAAGCAAGGGTCTCGTTCCACATGGAGATGGATTCGTTAACTGTATATAGTTCTAGTGTTTATTAAAGCATGTAAAAAGGAAAGCGGTGTGTGGTGTGTGTGTGGATTGTAAACTAACTAAACTAGGATAGAAATGTAGCCGGGTGTCTTGGCTATCTAATTAATCTACTCCTAATTAAGTTAATCTACTCCTAGAGGCAAGACACCCTAACTGCGAAAATAATGGTGGCTGGGAGATAAGCAAGATATATAATACATATGGGAAATCGGTTCACCAAACACACTATGCAAATCTATGTCGATTGTTTAGCATGTTAATTCTAATTAATCCAGTAAAGGGTTCGTTCTCTTGATTAAGGAAATTACCCCGGAATCTTGATTAGGGAATTCCTGAAATCATGTCATCACTTTCCAATCGGAAGAGTGATTATGTCTAGGGTTTAGACCCATTAAGCACAAGAACATATGAACCAAAGCTAAAGTGGCATAATTATGCAAACATAATCTATTTCCATTCCTTAAAGCTAATTGTCAAGATTATGCAATGAATGGTTATCCAAGCACAATCTCAACTCTTAATCACTCTAATTATTCTAAACACATACATAGTGAATCATACATCAACATACATAAACAAATGAGATATTTGAAATGGAGGGAATTGGAAATATTTAAAAGGAAGAGAGAGAGGGAAGACGTGAGCCAATCAGGGGCTGCTACATCAGCACCCCGTGTGGGGCGAGTGTGCCACACGTGGGTAGAGAGGTGGTCTGGCCGTGTGGCATATGACCTCCACACGTGACACACAAAGCTTGGCCTTTGGCCATGGTTGCTCCTCCCGCGCTCCTGCTCACATTCTTCGATAGTATTCGGGCCTCCGAACTCTGATTTCAAATATGTCTTTGGATTACAAATCGTGACTCCCTCACACACAACAAAGACTACAAAACTTTGACAAAAGGTTGAGAAATCATCTTGGAATACGACGACGAAAACAACTCAACGAATGAGAACGAAAAATAGCGTAGCTACATCGTTTGGACTCGAAACCTAATAAATGAGTAACCAAAATGACCGGGACTCAATAAGGAATCATAAGAGATCATGTTCAAGTTTGAAAACAAAAATACAAAAATAAATAAACACAAAATTACACACGTATGCAATTTCCTAGACATAGTCCTAGAACATGCAAATTACAATGTTTATCAAATTAAATCTAATACATGTGCATACATTACCAAGTGTGTGAAAGTGATATATACATGTTGTTCAACCATGTAGAGACACATATGAATGCCATGTGTATGTGTGCCTAGCCTTATAAGAGAAATGAGGTTTTATATACCTTTGTAGACTGATAAAGCACATTTCTCTTCGAAGCCGGCATCTTGCATGAGTTGTGGCCAAGACTTTCTTTGACGACTTGAATCTTCAATACTTAGAACACTAAACATTACAAGAGAACATCGTTTTGATATGGAATATATGCCAAGACAAACCAAAAACCTAGCACATCGAGACTTACTGAAAACATCATAACTCATAAGTGATTGATTGCATCGGCCCACACATATATTATAAAAGATTACCATAATGTCACAGCAATATCTATCCATTGGATTACATTGGGAACTTCAACTCATGTATTGCTTACTTTGTGAAGATCCATGTAATAATTTGAAATGCAAAGTGTTACATGTCAACGGTACGTCTAACTTCCAACCAATTTCAAAGTCAATGAACGGGGATTGCAGTATTCGATCGGAGGAGTAGACTAATAAAAGTTTTTGTCAGTAGAAATAGGCATGAGGTAATGATGAAATTGTACAAAATTGTTTTTGGTCATCTCTCTTAATCAATAAATCGTGATGTTTATGAATATCATATATAAGTTCATCGCATCATCTGGATAGGGTGGAATTCGCTACTGTTATTTTACGATCAGCATTCGGATATATATCAAATCAATTACTATATTTTTACTAGACAAAGCTGCACTACAAGAAAATATTATGTTTCTTGACAGTTAAAAACTATCAATAATCATTGTGGATGATAGTTTTCTAACTGTCAAGGAAGCCAATGTCAAGAAAAGTATTGACAGTTATTATTGATAGTTTTTAACTGTCAAAGATCCATGACAGTTAAAAACTGTCAAGGATCTTAATAATATTTAATTAAAAAAAATGTCAATACATCATTAATATTTATTAAATTTATACATTTTCATTATTTTTTAAAATATAATTACTTGTTAAGTATAACCAATAAATATATATATATATATATATGGGCTGCCCTTAGGTGCAACGTTACATGATGCAACAAAATTCTTTTGACTGTGATCATGTCTTCTTTGGTACAACCACATCAGCTAATATGTGATTGTATGTTCTAACATGTGATCACAATAATTTAATTGTGTGATCACGTGCAATTCATATGCGATAACATTATATATATTTATGATCACATGTAATCATATGTGATCACATACTATTTTTCAAAATTGTATGGTGTCATGTTGCACTCAAGAATGAGCCTATATATATATATAGGCTCATTCTTGAGTGCAACATGACACCATACAATTTTGAAAAATAGTATGTGATCACATATGATTACATGTGATCATAAATATATATAATGTTATCGCATATGAATTGCACGTGATCACACAATTAAATTATTGTGATCACATGTTAGAACATACAATCACATATTAGCTGATGTGGTTGTACCAAAGAAGACATGATCACAATCAAAAAAATTTCGTTGCATCATGTAACGTTGCACCCAAGGGACTCTTTTATATATATATATATATATAAAAGAGTAAAAATTAACATATTAAAATGGATTCATATATCACTACAAGAAAATATTACATATCGTCATATATAAACGTATTCAACATATTCAAGCTAACTACATTAATATCGTTAACATATTCAAGCTGACTACAATATAAACATATTCTAATATAACCATAATACTAGAGTTGTACTTGATCATCTAAACATAATTCTCAAGTTTACTTTACATGCAATATCATATAAACTTCAAATATCAACAAAAACTTCACAGCATCTTTAACTCTTTTAAGTGTAGCTTCCTCTAGCAAAGTGTAGCTTCTTCCTGGAAAAGTCTAAGCCTTTCAATTGATCATCTGGGTAACAATCAATTAATCATATATGACCAATATACACAACCACTTTTATTAATGTTAATGAAAAATCGATACATGTCAATAAAAGCTAGTATAGGTACTGACCTTTCAAATGAATTGAGAGATAAATGCAGCCCAATCACAATGTATCTCATCGATCTCTTTTTGAGTATATGTACATTTCCCATGAAACTGTAAATATTCAAAAATTTAAAAAAAAAAAACCCAATATTAATAAAATGTAACTTAAATAAATAATAATATAATTTAACAACGAGAAAAGATAGAAGTATTTCACATTTTCTCTTAGTAAACTTGGATTGACAATGATGTCCTTCATGTATCTCATGACATAATAACCGCACTCCACATAACCGGGTTGTAGTGGCACCTACACTCACATGAGTTATATAAATAATAGATATTAATATATATTGAAGTACTTCTATCATATATATATATATATATATAAATCACCTTAACTGATTTCCATTGCAAATTAACTCTCTTGGTAGAGGTGCTTTTTTGTGCAATGTAAATTGTTATTCCACTGTATGATAAAAGAAATTTTTTATTAATATTATTAAATAAATAAGTACAACATTGAAAATACTTTTCAATATAAAATAAAATTTCACACTTATGTATTCACAATATTCTTCAAATATTCATCAGCCTCACCATTCAAGGAATCCAAATAATAGATTTGCATGTTCAACATGTCGATAACAATCAATATCCAATGATATCTGGTTCAAAAGATTTATATATGATTATGATACCTTATTAAAAAGGAAAAATAAAATAAATAGCAAAAGCATTACCCAGGGTTGTAAGGAATAAAAACATAACGAGATAGAGATGCGTTTTCCAAGCCTTTTGCGACCATGCGTGATTTTTCAATGCTTCTTTTAGAATTTGCTAGTCCACAAAAGAGGGATACACTTGCAGGGTTGATGAATCCAAATTGGCCAGCCATTTCATTCTCTTTCAATTCATCACAGAGTAATCTACAGTAAAACCATATATAATGTCATGTCAATAGCACAATAACTTAAGTTAAATATATCCCATCAATTTAATAATAGTTTTTAAATTTTACTTACCTTATATACATATTTAGACAAGCAACCCCAATTTCTTCCATGGACAAGATATGTCTACAATCATCCAAGGAAATATGTGTACTACATTGGTACCCAAACATATCACAATCATTCTTTATCACAATATCCGTCGAAGGAGTGACACATCTATCAACTAGTGTAGCAAAAGCTTTCAAGCTTGGAAGAATTTTTACTATCTATTGTATTTTTGAAATCTTATGAGTGTTACATTCTACATTTTCGAATTTCCCCCCTTACAAAAAAAAAAGTGTAGAATAAAAATTTAAACTATAATAGTATGGTGAAAAAAAATAGAACCGTTATAATAAATAAAAAAATGAACAATACCTTTGGAGTATGGATAACAAGATTCTTTGGCCAAAATACATGATGACCTACTGCATCATTCACTTTAACTAGTGACTCATCATCATTTGCTACTGGCAGGTCAGCATCTCTATCAAACACCACTTCAATAGATACAAGACAATTTGAACTTTTATATTTTATAATGGTTCTAGTGGCAACACTATTTTCTTTACAGTCTATTGCCAATTTACAAGCTCCACCCTACAATAACCAATAAATGATTTAATTAATGTCCATAAGTAGTGAGATCTTGTTCACAAGAAATAATAATGATTACATATATTTGCATTTTAAATTCCAAATAAGCATGAGAGAATTCAGTGATAATGATAATGGCAGCATTAATACCAAAACAAACATATATTAGAAATCTAAACAAAAAATATTTACCTCTACATTTGTTTCCAAGCCAGGCAATATACACATTTCTTGGTCATCCATACATACTTTATTTGGCATGTTAGAGCTTGAAACTTCGGAATGTTTAGGAGTAGAATTTTGTTGTTTAGGTGATTGAATTTCGGCTTCCAACTCAGCTATTCGTTGTGCAGTTTTGTAATTTTGGAAATTTGGTAAGTCAAAGTACATTCTCTTTGTCACAAAATGCCCCATACCGCGCACTCGACCAGAATGCTCAGGTATTCCCAGTGCCATTGTTAAAACATCTTGAGAATCAACTACTTGCAAGGAACCCTCATCATATTGTTGCATTAATTGATCCTATAACTCATGGATAAAAATTAGCAAACAATACAATCCATATATAATTTACAATTACAAAACCTTACATAATGTAACCGAAAAAAAAAAAAAAAAAAAAAAACTTACAATTTTATCAACAACTGACTGCATGTCAGAGTCACATTTTTCATTCTTATCTTGACATGCCAACCTCCATAGCAAACTTCTATCAAGGGACTTGCATTCATACTTAGGATTCTTTTTCTATTTCAAGTAAATGTATGAGGAAAATATATAGGTTATTCAATCATAAATGTTTTGCAAAAAATATTCAAAATTTCTGACTTACTAGTTCTTCTATAAGGCCTACATAACCTTTCCGACTTAGTCTGTGGTCATATTTGTTTTTCTTCTGCTTCTTTTGTTGCTCCTTTCTAGTTTTCTAAAAAGTTATAAAAGCTAGCTTAATTAGTATATATTCAAACAAAGTCACATAAATCAATGAAACAACAAAAATCACTTTAGATGTACTCACTGTGAATTTTTCAGATAGACAACTAGCCACAAATTGATCCCAGTGGTCCTTTTTAATAAAACTATAAATTGCTGGAGGGTCCCCCAAAATTTTAGGTTTAGCTTTGAAAGGAAGAATGTATTTAACCGTCAATGTGTGCCTAAAAGATCGAAATGTTCTGCCAAAAATTGACAATGAAACTAATTATTGCACGGTGTGTATAAAACTATCTAGAGGGGGGGTGAATAGATTTTACGCTTTTTATCCAATTTTTTGTGTTAGTTAAAATTACGAAAATGCCCTCAAGATAATATAAACAAGCAAGTGTAATATGGTGTGGAAATTAAAACAACACTTGATTTTTACGTGGAAACCCTCACGGGAAAAACCACGGGCTATGTAAGTAAGCCACACTCGAACCTCGAATCCACTAAATGTGCAAACGATTACAACCTAATCCCGGAAGTAATCACACACCTACCTAATCCCGGTATGAGTGAACCTAGTCCAATTTTGCTTGCGATCTAAGCAACCTAATCCCGGATGCTACACACAAGACTTACTTTCTCTATGAAGAGAATACAACCCTAAGTGAATATATGTGAATATCCAAAATGCAACATAGAGCAAGGGAAACCCTATATGCTTATCTAAGATGATTAATATGCAATTAAGAACAATCCTAGATATCAAAACTAAATGACATGTCAATTAGTTTAGCTAAACAATATTAAGCACAAAACCTAATAAGCTAGAACAATACAACTTCTCAAACATACATCATACTTATCTCAAACTTGTATTCAAAGTATATAAAATAACATACAAGTAATTAATTGAGATTTCTTAGTTAAGAAAGACACAAAATATGTAAGATATTAGTGAAAAGCTTACCAAGCAAAGTATGATGAAGAATCCATGCAAGATGACATCTAGAAGATCAAAGATGATGCTAGATGATGATTGATGATCATGAATAAGTGTTTGAGTAATTGAAAATGAGTTCTTGGAATTTTTCTTCTCTTTGAAAAATATCCTAAGTATGAAATCTGAATATGAACTCTCTTCCTTGACCT
This sequence comes from Acer saccharum, assembly GCA_030490815.1. Lineage (NCBI taxonomy): Eukaryota > Viridiplantae > Streptophyta > Magnoliopsida > Sapindales > Sapindaceae > Acer > Acer saccharum. The sequence goes on from CM059869.1 coordinate 35,138,658, forward strand.
AAAGACAAAATGGCATATATATAGGGGGCCAAATCAAAGTGAGGTCGTTTAAGTAAGTTTCAAAGAAATGCGCCGATCGGCGGTTTCAATCGGCGGCTAGGCCGCCGATTTCAACCGCCGAATTGCTCTCGGGGAAACAGGGGAGAAACAGCGGTTTCATTCGGTAGCCACCGACCGCCGATCCAACCGCCGAATTGGACCTGACATAACAGGGGAACAACGGCGGTTTCATTCGGTGGTTTCAGAACCGCCGATCAAACCGCCGAATAAACCCGAGAGATAAAATCAATCAGGTATGAAACGGCGGTTTCATTCGGCGGCCAGGCCGCCGATCCAAACCGCCATTTCACCAATCTTGGTGAAACCAAGGGAGAAGCCAAGGGCTTCTCCAACGGCGATCTTCGCGCTAAGAACAAGCACACACTGTGCATGCGCGGACGTTTCCGAACAACAACGGGAAACGAATTGCAAGACACATAAACACACAACAACATATATAACAAAGAAGTGCAAGTGTGAAAAGTGACATGTGAAGAGAATGCACACAAATGCAAGTATGCTAAGTGAGTGTGTGCACTAAATCTCTTCATAGAAAATTAAGCACTAAACATATACCTTTGGAGTGCTTAACACTTGCAAGGGCCTTGAGCTTGAACACATTCCTAAGCTACCCTTACATGATCCCCACATATGATTTAATCATGAAATAAGCCAATTAACAACTACGGGAATCCTTACAGACAATACATTTTTCTTGCTCTTAGGATTAAGATCAAATGAACCCTGCAACATTTTAGATTAAATGATATGAACTCTATATATAACACACACACACTTGTAAATATATATATATATATATATATATAAAATTGAGTTAGTAATGCAATGTTTCTTTTCTCTAATAAAACTACAAACATGTATAACATGCATATTGCTAGAAAGTCTACAAATAAGAGATTTTTTTTTTTTATACATACCTTTACATATTCCCACAGTTTATCTTTAATATGTCGTGGGACATATCTCCAATCATCATATGTGATGGGAATTGTGGTTCGTGCTAAAATACCAATGATGCTAACCAAGTCAGTTTTCACCTCCCCCACCATTACTCCCATGTCATTATATTGCACCACTGGCTTAATTCCCTCACTTCTGTTTTTTATAATCTTGGCTTTTGTTGTCAATGCTCTTGGTGCTTTAGTACTATATGGTAAGTCATTCTCTTCTTGTTCCATGTCTACAATCGGAAATAGATAAGAAAAAAAAAACATTAAAAAATAGAGAAATAATTAAAAATATATGTACAATACATAAAAAAGTATTAAACTACCTTATATAGCAGTTTTTTGCATACATATGAAATCAATAATAAAAAATGAAACTCGAATTCAAAATAAATAAATAAATAATTACCATTTAACATTCAATAACAAAAATCATTGAATCTTTCCATTGCCTAGCTTCTGCTATGTTATTCCTGGGATGTGTTATTATGAATCCAAAAACCTTCACAATCTGATCTCACATATGTTACATCGTTCTCATCTCCCAAATCAAATAATTCAACACCAGGTACATCCTTAGTCAAGGGGTGATGATCCATTGTATAGTCTAAGTCATCAACATAATCTTTTTGTACAAACTCTCATGGACATGTTGATTGAACAATGGACCATCTGCAATCAAGCTGGTCTGGTACAAAAAAAAAAAACTTGCTTTGCTTGAGAAGCTAGGATAAGCGATTCTGATTTATGCTCTATCTTATTGAGGTCAACCAATGTGTACCCAAGTTCATCAACCTTAATTCCGCTTTTACTATCGACCCAATTACACTTAAATATAGGAATACTGAAAATGTGATAATCAAGATCCCAAATTTCAGTAATGATCCCCTAGAAGCACATTTTCCCTATTACAGGGTGTTTATCCTTCGCCCTAGAAATTTGCATTGTTGTAGCTGTAATACTAACTCCACTGTTTTGAGTCACCCAACAATTATCTCGATCAATTTGTTGGAAAAGACAGCCATTTATCTCATAACCAGAATGTTTCACCACAGTGGGGCGAGGTCTTTGTGCTAACCACTTCAAGGAACTTTAAACAGGTTCTTCATTAATCAACAAATTTGAAACCTACAGTAGTTAATTTATTTATTATAAATAAGCACTGAAATATTTAAAAATTGAGAATACATAGCTAAGAACAACAACTACCTTCTCTTCCAACCAGTCAACAAATTTTCTATTGTGCTCCTCTTGTAACCATTTTTGACTTTTTGATTGTTTTGGATATTTCAACTTGATCCAGATCATATGTTCCCTATTCATTAGCGAGCAAAATATTAAAATTTAAACTTAACAACTTAGAAGATTAAAATCAAACTGAAAATTCACAGCAAAAAATGTTCTTACTCTATATAAGGTCATACTTCTGCTGAATTCTCCAACACATAGTGGTGTGCTTGATCCAATAATTGACTATCAACTACCATCACATAACCACCTGGTTGAGGTTTCCCCAAATGCACATTTTCTTTAATTAAATGTGGAATTCCAATTGGAGCCAAATCTGATAAATATTTTGTGCAAAATTCCATTGCTTCTTCTACAATATAACACTCAGCTATACACCTTTCAAGACGATTCGATTGCAGACATAACCCTTTAAAACTTTCATAAACCTCTCAAACGGATACATCCATCTGAGGTAAACTGGACCGCACAATCTAACTTCTCTTACCAAATGTACTGTTAGATGAACTATAATATCAAAGAAAGAAGGTGGAAAGTATTTTTCCAGCAAGCACAAAGTGATCACAAGGTCACTTTGTACTTTTTTCAGTTTAGAAACATCAACCACCTTAGTACACAAAGTATTAAACAAGAAGCATAATCTAGTAATAGCATATCTAACATGCTTAGGCAAAACTGATCTTATAGCCAAAGGTAGCAATTGCTGCATTAAAACATGACAATCGTGTGACTTAAGACCGTATAGCTTTAAATCTTCCATCTTCACAAGGTTTTTGAAGTTTGAAGAGTATCCTTCGGGAACCTTCATATTTAACAATGTTTGACAAAAGATTTGTTTCTCGGCTTTAGTCAATGTGTAACATGCAGCCAGTAAATAAGTACGTTTCCTTTTCATATTGGGGGCTAATTGCATCCTTAGTCCCTTGTCTACAAGATCCAATCGAGCATTAATTCCATCTTTCGTTTTTCCAGAAATATTTAACAATGTTCCATATAGATTTTCACACACATTCTTCTCAATATGCATGACATCTAATTGATGGTGAACATGCAAATCTTTCCAGTATTAGAGATCAAAGAATATTGATTTCTTTTTCCAATAGTTTGATGAATCAATCACCGATGCTTTGTGCTTGTTAGTTTTCTTTTTTCCCCATGAGTTTTCAATACCTTCAATCTTTTCTAATACTTTCTCTCCACTTAACGGTTCAGGAGGAGACCCAAAATCTTGTTCACCATTGAAAACTTTTTTTAGTCTTCGATATGGATGGTTTATTGGGAGAAATTTTCGGTGACCCATATATGCATTCTTCTTGCCATGTTTCAACCAACATGAATTTGTACCTTCTTTACAGATTGGACAAGCAAAATACCCACAGTACAACCAGATAAGTTCCTGTATGCTGAAAAATCATTGATAGTCCATAATAAAACAGCCTGCAAAGTAAAGTACTCTTGTTTATTTGCATCGAAAGCATCAACACCAACATCCCAAAGAGTTTTCAAGTCCTCAATCAATGGTGCTAAATAGACATCAATATCATTTCCAGGATGTTGAGGACCTGATATCAACAATTATAACATCATAAATTTGTGTTTCATACATAGCCATGGTGGAAGATTGTAAGTAATCAATATAACTAGCCAACAACTGTACCTACTACTAAGTGAGCTATGTGGATTAATCCCATCAGCAGAGAGAGCTAGTCGAAGATTTCTACTATCTATTGCAAAGTCTGGCCATGTGTGATCAACCAATTTCCATGATGGAGAGTCTGTAGGATGACGAAGTTTACCATCATTTTTTCTTCCATGAGCATGCCAAATCAAGTCTTTAGCTGTTTGAGGAGATTGGAACATCCGCCTTAATCTCGGGATAATAGTAAAATACCATAAGACTTTTGTAGAGGTGCCTTTTTTTTCCCTTGCCAGGTACATTTTTATTTTTGTCTGTTTTCCATCTTGATTATTTACAAGTGGGACAAGCAGATAGATCCTTGTACTCATTTCGATATAGTATACAATCATTTGGGCATGCATGTATTTTCTCATATTCTAGACCTAAGGCATTCATTGTCTTTTTGGCCTCATAAAATGATGTTGGAATTCCATTATTCACATGTAACATATCTTGAAGACAATGTAACAAATCAGAAAAGCTGTTGTCAGACCACCCATATTTACCTTTAATGTTGAACAATTTTACTAATGCAAACAACTTTGTATACTTTTTACAACCAGGAAATAAAGGCTTTTCAGCATCTTCCAATAAAACTTTAAATGCTTTGGGATCAACAGTGCAATTTTTATATGCATCATCCACCATTTCAACTGCATTAACACCTTTATCATAATCAAAATATTGATTGCAATCTGATTCAATATTTCCTCCCATACTAGGATCATCCTCTCCATGCCAAGTCCAAATTTGATAGCTCTTGTCAATACCCTTAACAAATAAATGATTTTCTACTTCTCTGGGTGACTGAAACTTCAAATTTCTGCAAAACTGACATGGACATCTTATTAAATTAGGATTTTCAGAATTAAGAATGGCAAATTCTATAAATTTCTCAACCCCAATCTCATTTTCCCTTGACATTCTATCACTCAACATCCAAGACTTATCCATCATATGTTATAACTTAATTAGTCCTGAAATATAAAAATAAGTATAAAAAGTCTAAAGACACTATTCATTAAAAACAAAAATTATTTACACACAAAATATAATTATTCATATATCCGTTTACATAAAGTTCAACTATAATTTTTTTTTACATACAACAAGAAGGATATGTTAATAAAGATAATTATTTTTATAGCTTTTGAGCTCATAGACTTTGATAAAGTCATTTCATGCTTCGATATATGTTTTTTGTTAACATGCCCAAAAACACCCAACTCACTTTGATAAAGTTTAACTTACAAGATTCCATCCAAATTAATACAAGGAGCTAAGCTGAAAGCACGCCTAAAATAGAGGCATAGAGATAGAACACAAAAACCCACAGCACCAACACACAAGCCCAGACATCAAACTCAAGTATATTGTTGGCAGCCTAGTAATGGTATCAAGTACTCATAGATCAATCAATAACTAATTAACAAGCAATGTGAAGTTAATTTTGCAGGTAGAACCAACAAGATAAAACTTGAATTTAATTTGTAATGCAAATCAATAATTTTTTTTTTTTGAGGAAATAACTTCATAACTGTGCTTCTAACCAACACCAGTTCATCAAATAATGCTAGCAACAGCCAACAAACAAGTGTATAACATTGAGCAATGTTTAGTGCATCATATCTCATGATTATATGTAATACCAAATGACAAGTTTCATATTCTGACTAAAAAAAGAAAACCACACTAGGCACTCTAATCGGTTGCTAAGAAAATACTAATGCAATAGAATCCTAAAACACCCAAAGAACAGAGGATCAAACCTCATAGAACACCCAAAGAAAAAGCAGAGTTCAGCCTAAAACACCCAATACAAACACAGCCTCGTAAAACAGAGAAAAAACCTAAAAAACATAAACCCAATAGTATCTTATAAATGAGATAAACAGTGAGGCTTCAGTCGAAAGATTATGTCAATTTTCTAGGGAACCAAACAGAAAATTGAAAGAAATTGGAAAAACAAGTAAAAAGAAAAGATATACAAGACAGAGAGAAGAGACCTCTAGATCGCGAGTGGGGAAGAGGTGCGTTGGAGAAATTGGGAAATTAGGCCTGAGTTGAGAAACGCAATATTGTATGATTGTATCTGGGAATCTGACGATTTTGAAATTCCACTCGCTTTTCCCACTTGCTTCTTTTCTCACAAATAATTTTTTTTTGAACAACGCAAATACTGCAAATAGTAAAAATTAGAAAAATAAAAAAAGAAGAATCAGCTGAAACCAACATTTCTGTCTTTAAGGAGGAATCCAACCATTTACATACAATCAGCAAAATCTAACTACTACGAACACTCACTACTGACCCAGATACATGATACATCTGCCATGTGATTATACTGCTTCAGTTTTGAGAGAGACGAAAACGACCATATAGACAACTGGTTTACTTTTTGCAACCCCATTGTTAACAAAACATACCAGTGTTTACCCACCTACTAAGATATATATATATTTTTTTGAAAATAGCTATATTATTGCTAAAGGCCAGATAAGGCACCAACACCAGAACCAACATAAAAACAGCAAGAACCTGACAAGAAACAATACAAGGGAAACAAACAACCCAAACTCGAACCAAACAAACTTTCCCACCCACCACAAACCTAAACAAAACCCCAAAAAAACATCTAACTAGAAGCCAAAAACAGACAGCCTAACTAAGCAACAGAGCCCTAAGATATTCAATTTCTACTAAGATATTCAATTTTTCCTTTTCTTCTTCTTCTCATTCTTCTCGTTCAAATTTCACAAATTCAAATTAACAAAACTTCTAGAAAAGTGGAAAGAATTGACAAAAATTAAAATAAAAAAAAAATGAAATCCTTTCTCACTTGGCAACGAATCTTCAAGCTTGACAGAGTCTTTTTCCTTCAATTCTTAATGACAACACCTGTAAAATCCAACCAAATTGAAGCTCAAAAACAAATAAAGCTTGAATCTTAATAATCTTTTTTCAGTAAAATTGCTAAAACAAGAGGGGTGAGATAAAAAGCCTAAAATATTGGAATTTTAGGGAAAATTTTAGGGATTTTAGTGCACTAACAAAAAAAAAAATTAAAGATTTTAGCACATTTACAATATACAACTCAAACTTTTATGACAAATTTGAAAGATGTTTGGATGATTGGAGAAATATGAGAAATTTAAGCTGTGAGAAATCTTAAGTTAGGGAGAGAGTAGGGAGAGAGAAACAGTTACAGCCAAAGAAGAAGTTTAGATATATAGTGAAATTGTGATGTCGATAAAAAAAATAATAAAATAATAAATTGTGATGGCGGGAACTTCTAAGAAAAAGCGGGATTAATTTATTTGGTGTTGGAAATAATACTTGACAGTTAATATACGACTGTTTTTAAAAACTGTCAACTCTTCTTGAGTTTCTTGACAATTTTCTAAAACTGTCAATAAGAGACAATCAACAATTATAGTTTTTCTTGTAGTGCTAGGTAGAACTTAAATGATATGATCCATACTTCCTTCTTTTCATTAAGGAACAAAAAAGAATACCATACTTTAATTTACTGTCATCTAACGATGATGGAAACATAGCCACAAATTGAACAATCGCCATCCACGCTATTTTCTTTACTGCAACAAAAAAGACAAATACTAGCTATATATGATAACACCCGAACAGATTCCCTATTACAACTTTCCATTCCCGTTCTTTTGTTTGTGTGTGTGTCAGTTGCTAAATTTCTTCGCCTTCTCTAGGTCATTAATAAGTCGTTCCCCATTCCGTTTTATCACCATATACGTCTTCCTAATCTTATGCATATCCGTGCTAGACGAAAGTGACGACCCATGGGAAGACATTGACGCATGCTTCCCTTCAAGTAACTTGGAAAAAAACTCGGCCAGTTTGATGTGCCTATGCACCTGGTCTAGTAAGACTTTAATAATGTCATCCTCATTACTGACGAGATCAGCTTCGGTACTTGACATGAAGAAATAAGTGATAAGGCTGCGTAGTTTTGGAAGGAACAATTTTTTTCAACAAGCTGCTTATTTCAGTTTAGCATACAAACATTTTAAAAATATATAACAGCCATATAGACTGCCTATTGCAAAATAGGTTTACTAACCATAAAATTATATATATTGCTTGCGCTACCGATAACACAAAATCATAACCGAATTTTACAGTTCAGTATCGAACAATAGCCCCTTGCCATAAATAGCAACAACACACACAATAAAGCATAACCAAAGTATGAACTAATGTGATCAGCATCACACTAACCTATATCATTCAAATGGGTCGCGAATTGCACAATCACTTGTAACAATACCCATTTCTCGCTGTTAGGCGAAACCAAAACATGACAATATATTTGTCCCTAACAATGTAAAACGTTTTCTTCACACGAATCCCTCCTACTATTTTCATACTTTAACGTATTTGCTCAAATTTTGCAGATACACTTTGGTCAATGGAATACTTTGGATGCTCCAAACCTTTTCCACGTAATTGACCACGTCGTCACCTAGTGCTTTCATCAGAAATATCAATGTCTTATCCACCGAACATCATAGTGATGGATGTCTCTGTTCGCCACTTGAACAAGAAAGTGGTTCGCCTTGAATATGCACTTTTTGCCCATTGTTTCATAGTTTGGCCTCCCTGGAGGTCTTCTTCCTTTCGAAGAAATAGGAACCGCAGTATCTTCCAATGACAATTTATGCTCCATTACTTGGCTAATCAAAGAAACCTAACTCAATATTCAAAGGTAAAACAAACAACCTAAACAGCAACCAAAAATAAAACACGGGTGGAGCGATATAAGGTGGGTGACTGGGAAGAGATGTTGCATGGAAGCAAACACTTTACACTACGTGAGGAAGGAAGCATGTTGACTAGAGGCAAATAAAACTGTTGGGTGTGAAGAATGGAAACAAGAGATTGAAGGCGGATTTACAGAAAACACAAGTGGAGCGATATAAGGAGGGTGTGAGGGTGTGGGACAGTGAGTGAGGAAGAGAAGGGTGATTGGGAAGAGGGGAAGAGACATTTCAAGGCAGGGGCGGACCCACGTGGAGACCAGGTGGGGCCCGTGCCCTATCTCAAATTTTTTTTAAAAAAAAAATTGACTTTGTATATACTTTATATATAAATATCCATTAATAGTAGTTACATCATGTTTCCCTTAGCACAGCTGGTATTGATTCTTGTTTTTACCCCTTAAAGTTCTTGGTTCAAGTCCCATCTCTAGCAAATGCATTTTTTTTAAATTCAATTTTATCTTATAATTTTTTACTTCTTATTTATTTTACTATCTTTTCCAATTATTTTCTCAAGTTTTCATTTCTTCTAAAACAAAACAATTCATTTCCTTATTTTATATTAAATTATGTATTATTATTTTTATTTTTTATTTTTTTTTAATAGTTTTAGTTTAACATACCTAACACGTCTAATCAATAAATCATAAAAACTCAAATTCTACTTTATTGGATTAAAATAGTCAATCTATTATTATGATTCATCTTCCTTTTTCCTTAGTGTTTTCTTTATTTTATAGTTTTAATTTATTTAGAATCAATAATTTACCAATATATAATTTGAAGAACAAAAACTTTGAAAACATATCTAGTAATATTTATTAATAAATATTTTTGTATAAATTTAAATTGAATTCATTATAAATGCAAAAAAAAAAAAAAAATTTATTATAAAATTAGATTGTAATTTATTCTTTTAATTCTTTTCATTATTTATGTTGTTTTTCTTGTTTTTATTTCTTTTTGAATGTAAGATTATTTAATTCATATGAGCAAGTGTTCTATTTATTTTATTTTATCTTAAAAAACTCCTTTTTGTTAAAATATAAAAAAAAAGAAAAAAAAAACTCATTTCACTATGATTTTGATTTTTCAATATATATTTTTTATATATATTCAAGTGCTCTACCTGGTTAAAATTCCTAGGTCCGCCACTGTTTCAAGGGTGAAAGTCCAATATTGAAAACAAAAGTTAAAAGGTGTTATTATAAAAAACCAAAAAAAAAAAAAGTTAGGAACTAAATATTTCTTATTTAATTATTTGAGATCATTGATTAAGGGAACCCTTATGTTATGAATAAAGTTTTTTGGATAAATGAGGAGGTGTATGTTGGTACTTGATACTAGTAAAGGGATAGGTAGGTGAGCAGTGGAAGTAATGGAATTTGGATTGGGGTTTACAGGTATAAACATTCAAGAAGGTGAAAATATTGTTAGTTTAGTAAAAGGGATTTAGCTACTATGCAGGCCATGCATGATGCATGGATGAATAGTGAATATATGATGCAGGGATGAATAGTGATATAGGGACGAATAGTGATACATTTGGTATATCTCTGAAGAACATGAATACCCTTGTCACATCCCATAGTCATACCTTTCTTGATAGCTGATATCTTCTCCTACTCTAGATATTCCATTATTTAATTTGCCCTCTTGTTTTATTTGATTAAGACGGTGCCTCTTGATTAATTTTTTTTTTCCATTTTATTTATGGATTTATCTTCAAATGAATATATAATGCAAACGACAATATCGTCAAGAAAGATGGATACGGGTAAGAAGACTTATTCACAACCCATTTTGTTAATAATTTTATCATTTCATTAACTAATCATATATTAATATAATTGAGAAAAAGGTTAGTACAATCCTCATGTGTCCGGCGACTGATTGGCTCCCCTAAGATAGTTAACACATGAAATAGAGTTAAGATTAAGTTAGTGGATGAAAATACCCTTCGTTAAAACTTCAAGACATTAAAACCAAACACCCGGATGAAAGCTAAAAAACTAATATGTGCACAGATCATTGAAATAAGATGTAGGACTTGTTTGATCAGTTTGCCAGAAGGGATGACGGTCCTGGAGGAAAACCGAACTATTCATCGAGCTATGTTGAAAGCTGCCATGCCTCTTCAATGAGTTCGAATAATTGTATACGTAACGAATCTATGTCTGTGTACATTTTCTGATGACATCTCTGAGTTCTTCCATTTTTCTGATGGCATCTTTGAGTGCTTCCATTTTCCAGATGTGTGTCGACATGTCATCGAGAACTGGGTAAATTTTATCATTCTCCCCCTTGCTATCCACTTAACCTATGGTCGCCATAGTATGGTCGTTACTTTTAATACAGTTGCAATATTATGTCCTTGGTTTTGATATTTATAATTGCAATGAAGGCATTACCGTTCGAAGGTGTTGATTACTAGACAGTCGCGCCCCTTCATAAAACCAAATAAATACCCATTGTACTCCACATGAAAGTGTAATAGTAATATTCAATATTAAAAATACTCGATAAACACGCAGAATTTAAAGTCATACCATTTTTGATAACCTTGTAGGCTATAATTCCCCCTATTATATTAAAAATTAAAAGAAATTACTAAATATTATCCATAAGTCAACTGTCATTAAATATAGAAGATAATCCAAAAGATGTTTAAACTGAATGCATCCACCGTAAAACAGTGCGAACAGTTTCTTGATGTAACCACCCAATGCACAGTTATAATGAAAATGCGATGGACTAGGTCAGCACATCCATCAAGTACAAACTTCAAGATCAGTTCTTTTCGATTACGTGCACAAGCGCGATATATTATCTCTTCGATCAGTGTGAATAGGGAACTAAATTGATTTTCCGTCTTCGACTGATTTCAACTGAACTAATTAGTTGACAGGTTTCTGCAAGGGGCAACTTCATTACATGATAGAAGGTTATTATCCTACGTTTTTAACAAAAAACTTATTAGTTGATAAAGTGAATCCAATTAGTACAGTGGAATGAAAGAAAAAATTAAAGTGCATAAAATGACCTTCATACCGTACCATATCATTTGGGTAGGAAGTAGGCCTAAATTGTCGTTGTCTACCATGACTGTAAAAAGATAATATTACATTTAAGTAGACGTGTAAGGTTCATGATTTGTATTGGCTTGATTCCATTGCAAAACACTCTATATTTGTAATAGTTTTTGCTTAGGATGTTCTTAGAAGAAAAGAAGCTTCAAAGGTGAAGAGCAATGTCTAGTGCAAATATCGTCTTCAAGAGGTGAAAGCGTCAAAGGTATATTTAGACTTCTATCCTCTTGCAAGGCGTTAGCGCACACACACACAATTCATATATGTGTGTTCTTGCATCGTTGTGTAAACATTTAGTATAACACATTCACACACATTTAAGTATGCACATGCATTGGTCTCTTATAGACAAATATTGTAGAATTGCATGTTTTATGACTATCGCGTAGATATGGCATACTTGTGTGACATTATGTTTATATGTTTGTGTTTCTTGTATTTTGGACTTGACCATCTTCTTATTTGATTCCTTATTGAGTTCCAGTCATTTCGGTTACTCATTCATTAGGTTTCGAGTCCAAATGATGTAGCTTCACTACTTTGCATTCTCATTTGTTGAGTTGTCTTCATCATCATTTTTTGAGATGAATTATCAACCATTTGTCAAAGTTTTATAGTTTTCATTGTGCGTGAGGGAATCACGGTTTGTAATCCAAAAATGGATTCAAATTCGGAGTTTGGATGCTCGAATACGGCTGAAGAACGTGAGAGAAGCACGCGAGGGGAGAGCATGGCCAAAGGCCATGCCTTGGCCACCACGTGTGGAGGCCGTGTGCCAGACGGCCAGAGCACCCCTCTGGTCCCGTGTGCAACACATGCCCCACACAGGGTTTGTGAGGTGACAGCCTTCGATTGGGTTGTTTTTGTTTCCTCCTTGAATCTTTTAAAAGTTCTCCTCCTTCCCTCCAAACTTAGAACTTGAAGAACATTTCAAAAAGATAAGTGCTGAAATTTCTTCATGATTTTCGTTTTCTTATTTCGATCATAACATTTTCATACGAACTCAAAATAAAGTGATCCAAAAGCCAAAAATGTTGGTCTCGACGAGAGCTACAAATCCCAAGCATTTTCCGAGTTAGTTGACTTTGTCATTGTTCCCAGAGACCTGATTTCAGTACGTGGTTCAACTTTGTATGTGTTACTTGTTCTTCTTTCAATTTCTTTTGATCATCTCTTTTATTCTTTCTATTTGATTGATGAAATGTGTTGAGAAGTATGCTAGTACACATGCTAGGGTTTTGTGATTGTTTGTTTGTTTGAGTTTTAGCCATTTGATTTCAATTGAACTTATATTGCTAAACTTGACATATCTTGAAATTGATTCTAGAAATAGCATATATATTGTGCCTAATGACATTTTCTAAGATTAATTTCATGTTCTAAGAACTAAGATTTTTGTGTGATATATTGAATATTCATATCTTGTTCTTATTGTTTCACATGCTTTGATTTCTAGATAGATTTGTGATTGTGTGTTGAAAGCATAATTCTAGTTTATCTCTAAGCATGTACATTTAGCTTGATTGATCATCTAGCTTTATTTGATTGTGTTTGCATCATTTGCATCACTTAGATCATTGCCTTGTGAAAGGCTGAAATCTCTTACAAAGTGAGTGAAGCTTTGTGGAAAGAGCAAGAAGTCTTGGTTAGGAAAGTGTTTCGGATAACCAAGCAAGAACACTTAGCTAGGAGTAGGAACTCCAGATAGCTAAGCAAGAAATCATCCTAGAAGTTTGAGAGCTTTGGATAGGATGTTGCTACCTAGAGGTGTAGGACACACCTTGGATAGGTAGCAGGCGTTGTTGTTTACTAGCCCAAGGGTAGATTAGGAGTTGATAGCTTGAAGTGGATATCATGTGTTGATAGCTTTTAGTGTGTAAGTCCTTATTCATATAGTGGATTGCTTTGCCGGTGGTTGTGGTATCAACCCTTGGATGTTTCCTCTTTGAGGTTTTACCACGTAAAAATCCATGTGTCAATTTTTGCTTGACTTTTCTTTATCTTCCATATCTTACATTGATTGCATATCTTGTATATTGATTTACTCTTGCATTAGTTAAATCAATTCATTTGTTGAATCTCTTCAAGTGTGCATTTTTTTTGTTATATTCCGCATTATTTTTGAATAAGGAAGAAATTGGACCTATACCTATTCACCCCCCCCCCCCCCCCCTCTAGGTATATAATACACTATTGATTAAAAGGAATAGAATTTGGTATCAGAGCGGGTGTCTAGACGCACTTAGATTGATCCTTTCTTTGTAGTGTTTGTGTTTTATTTGTGATAATCATGATTAAGGAAGTGTGTTCCTATGTGGCTTCTTTTGTTGAACATATTGACTTGGATGAGAAAAAGATCAATGATCTTATTCTTGAAAATGAACACTTGTCTAAAGTCAATGTGTCCCTCAATATCGAAGCTTGATAATCATGGTCTTGGCTCAAAAGAATTCAATGATCTTAAAGACAAGATCCTAAGTCTAAAATTGAATCTAAAAGATAGCAATGATAGACTTAGCATCTTGAAGCAAGAAATTGAGCAAAGGGATATGTCTCTTGTTAGTGCTAAAAGGCTAGAAAACATGCTTAAAGCTAAAATTAGTGAGCACTTAAATCAAGAGAAAAAGTATGAACAATGGCTAAATAAATCACGAAAAGATGTTATGTTTAGTGATGACATCGTAGAAAAATATGCCATTAAAAATAGGGTGCTTAGTGAGAAACTTGATGAGGCTAATAGGATGATTAACAAGATGTCATTTAGTTCTAATAAGATTGAAACCCTCATTAAAAGTGGAAAGCATCCTAGTGATAAAAGAGGTTTGGGTTATATAAATGAGAAGGAAACCCCTTCTACTTAAATCTACTTTTGTCAAAGCAAACATTGAAACAAATGTAGGAACACTTTCTCAAGGTAAAGCTATGAAAGCTACCGGAGGTTCCTCTTCATCATCAAGGATGTTCAATGGAAGAACTCAACAACATAAACATCAAGGAGCAACAACCTCAAATGCAAGAGGTGGAGCATCAATGGTTGCACATCAAAGAGGAAAAATTATGAGAAGTCCAAAGGAGTTGGAAGCAAATGCAAATGGTAAATTTGTCAAATTTATTCATATTTGTCATCATTGTAATATGGTAGGACATATTCGACCTAGATGCTTTGAGTATATTCAGAAATGCAAACTTGATAATGCTTTTCATGATATGTCTTTGAATGGCCCTAAGCAATCATCCATGTACGGATATAGAAATAGACCTAGAAAGACCTTGGAAAAGCATGTTGTGAAGAATTTTGTTGATGACTTGCTTGTTAAATCTTGTGTTGTGCCTCACTCTACTATGCATAAGAAAGTTGATAATGCTTTGCTTGATATTTTTGAAAATGTGACCAATGAGGTCAAGGTGCATATTAAAAAGCCTAACATTGAGTCAAAGCATGTTAGAAGTAAGAGTGAGAGGCATGTTGTGAAAAATGTGTGGATTAGAAAAGACACATCTAATTGTCTAGTTGCACAATATGCTCTTCGTGCCAACTCCTCCTATTCTTGGTACCTAGATAGCAGTTGCTCTAGGAACATGACCAGGAATAAAGAGTTCTTTAAGAATCTTGTTTTAAAGGATGGAGGTTGGGTTACTTTTGGTGATGGTACCAAAAAGCAAGTTCTTGGCAAGGGAACAATTTGTATCCCCGGATTGCCTAAACTTCGCAATACTTTGTATGTTGATGGGTTATAAGCTAACTTAATAAGTATTACTCACTTGTGTGAAATTTTTAAAGAAGTTAGCTTTAACAAAGATGTGTGCACTATAATTGATAAAAAGGACAAAGTAGTCCTAAGAGTCAAAAGGTCTATAGACAATTGCTATTGTCTTGAGATAGATCCTCTAACTTGCAACATGGCACATGAGTGCAACAAGCTTGATTTGTGGCATCAACGTTTGGGCCACATGAATTTTAAAGATTTAAAGAAGCTTAAAAAACATGGCATTGTTAGAGGTATTCCTAATCTTTGTAAGAAACTTGAGGTTGTTTGTGAACCTTGCCAATTAGGTAAACAAACCAAAATGCCTCACAAAAAGAGTTCTTATATTTCTACCAAGAGACCTTTAGAACTTGTGCACATGGACCTAATGGGGCCAATTCAAACCGAGAGCATCAATGGCAAAAAATACATTTTTGTATGCGTTGATGACTAGTCTAGGTTTACTTGGGTTTATTTTCTTAGAAACAAGACTGAGGCTTTTGATTACTTTAAAAAGTTTTGTA
This sequence comes from Acer saccharum, assembly GCA_030490815.1. Lineage (NCBI taxonomy): Eukaryota > Viridiplantae > Streptophyta > Magnoliopsida > Sapindales > Sapindaceae > Acer > Acer saccharum. The sequence continues at coordinate 35,154,740 of CM059869.1, forward strand.
ATCAAGTTCAAAATGAAAAAGGTCTTAATATCAAGAAAATATGTCGCATTAGGAGTGATCATGGGACAGAATTTGAAAATGCTAAATTTAGTGAGTTTTGTGATGGTTTAGGGATTTCTCATGAGTTCTCTGCACCTAGAACTCATCAACAAAATGGTGCTGTTGAGAGGAAAACCCGATTCTTGCAAGAGATGGCTAGGGTCATGCTCAATAGCAAGAAAGTCCCTAAAAACCTATGGGCCGAGGCGGTCAATACCGTTTGTTATGTGTCTAATCTTCTTTTTAGGAGGCCCAGCACAAAACAAACGTCCTATGAGCTTTGGAAGGGTAAGAAACCCAATGTAAGTTACTTCCACACTTTTGGGAATAAGTATTACATTTTGAATGATAAAGATCACTTAGGAAAGTTTGATGCTAAAAGTGATGTTGGTATCTTTCTTGGTTATGCTATTAATAGTCGTGCATATAGAGTCTTTAACTTGACTACTAAGACTATCATGGAGTCTATCAATGTGAAGATAGATGATCTTAGTATGCTTAAGTTGTGTAATGATAATGGTGTCAATGAACCTAAAGAAAACATGTTGAATGACACTAAAACACCGATTGATGTGGCTAGTAGTGTTTCTAGTCAAGATGATGATAATGATAGTCGCATTGAAGTTGAAAGTCAAGAGTTGGAAAATGCTTTAAATGATAATCAACAAAATGACCAAGTTGTTGAACTTTCTCACCCTAGACTTAGAAACTTACATTATCAAGAAGACATCATAGGTGATTTGAATGAAGGGGTCAGAACTAGAAATCAAATTGTTAACCAAATTTCATATGCTTGCTACACTTCTCAAATTGAACCAAAAAATATTAATGAAGCAATTGTTGATGAATATTGGGTTAGGGCTATGCAAGATGAACTTAATCAATTTGAGAGAAATGAAGTGTGGTCCTTAGTTCTTAGACCTAAAGATATAAATGTAATTGGCACTAAATGGGTTTATAGTAAATGGGTTTATAGGAATAAGACCGATGAAAGTGGCAAGATTGTGAGGAATAAAGCAAGATTGCATGCCAATATCGACAAAATACAGTGGCCATGTAGGCACTGCAGAATTGACCCGGAAACATGAATTGCATATATGTTATTTATGTATGGGTAATGGTTGGGTTTTTTCACACCCAAAACTGAAGTTAAAAATTATAGACGAGGATATTTTTGACAATTAGTTGTATTTTAATTATGAGAGCTTCTTTTAACAATCCAATTTTTTCTTTTTATACTTCTTTTTTAAAAACACTCCATTCTCAAAATTTAAATATTTAAAAATTCGAAAGAGAGTTCATTTTGTTACAAGATTATCCTTTTTATCTTTTTTGAATTAAATTATTAAAAAAAAATAAATTATCTCTCCTAAATCATTAGAATAATTATTACATATTAAATACTCCTTCTCCTCCAATAAATATCTCTAATTTTCTATCTCCATTCTTTCTCAAGCAAGACTAACAGTTAAGGAAAAAAAAAAAACTTACTAATAAGCTTGATTTGTAGGAACCATATGTATGTATATAAATAAATTAAAATTTTTTAAAAAAATTAATAAAAAAACTAAAAAAACAAGTACCTTGTTTTTTTTTTTTTTTTAATTAAAAAAAATCGAAATATGAAAATGTTTTTTATTATTCTTGTAGGTATGTGATTGCCTAAAGAACTTTAATTCTTTCATTAGTCTTAGAAATTCTGAGTTTAATCGAATCTAGTTGAAATAATTCAAGCTTTCATATATCTTTTTTATTTATTTATTTACTTATTTTTATGAAAACTGACTTTTTAATATATATATATATATATATATATATATTATTGTTAGTAAAAAACTAAAATATTCATAAGTTTTTTTTTCTTTAACTATTAATCAGAGATTGATAGAGAAAGTAAGGAAATATGATATATATATATATATATATATATTTTTTAAATGGAGAGAGATTAATCAGGAGAGAGTGTTTAATATGGTAATAACATATTTAGGGAAGAGAGTTTAATACGTAATATTTAATCTAATGATTTATGATAGAGAATTATTATTTTTTAAATAATTTAATTAGTTTGGAGTGTCTTTAAATTTTTTTTGTCTTGTTTAGTAATTTTAGTTTAGGTTAAAATTGTCATTAATAAAAAAAATTCAATTTGGAGTGTGAATAGATAATTTGTGGATTGTAAGGAAAAGCTCTCTTTAATTATACTTATTGAATAGATGATCCGTGCGGTAGGATTGAATTGTAGATTCAACTTCAATAATAAACATTGGAAATTTGAAAGGATCCTTTTCCACCTTGTTTTTATCCACCTTGTATTTAAAAAAAAAAATGGATATATGTAATTTTTATTACTTGATATTTTATTAACTAATAAAATTATTAGTTTTATAATAAAGTAACATATTCTAAAAGATATATGTATTGTATTATCGTTTAAATAGTTATAAATTATATTTAAATGATAATTTTTATTACATATATAAATTATCATTTAAATTTTTATCAACTTCTTTTTCGTCATTATCAACTAATAATTCATATTGTATTAGTGGCGGACCCAGGCATTTTAACCAGGTGGGGCATTTAATAAAACAACAATTGAATAAAAAAAAAAATTTGAAAAATTGAGATCATAGTAAAATGAGTTTTTTTTTAATAAAAGAAAATTCCGATGGTATAGCGAAGTTTAGGGTATAAAATAAAAAAAATAAAACACTCACTCCAAATGAACAAAATAATCTTATATTTAAAAAGAAATAAAAACAAGAAACGTAATATTAATGAAAAAAATAATAACAAGAAAAACAACAAAAATTACAATCTAATTTTGTAAACCGTAACTTTGTTTTGCATTTTTAATGAATTTAGTTTAAATTAATACAAAATAATTGATTAATAGATATTGATTTTGAATTTGTTATTCTTCTAATTATGTGTAAATTATTGATTTAATTATTCTAAATAAATTAAAGATATAAAATAAAGAAAAATACTAAGGATAAAATAAAATGAATCATAATAATAGAAGGATTATTTTAATACATTAAAATAAAATTTGAAATTTTATGGTTTATTGAAGTGATATGTTTGGTATGGCAAACTGATACTATTAAAAATAATATAAGTTAAAAATAATAATAAATTATTTAATATAAAATCAAACTAAATTAAGTAACCATAAATTGTGGGTAGCTAAGAAGTTGTATTGTATTATCGTTTAAAAAGTAATAATTACTATATAATTCATATTTTTATTATATGTATCTACAATGTTCTAGAATTCTCTACATGTATTTACATACCTGTAGAATTCTCCATACAAATCTCTACATTAATGAATTTTATTTTTGTTTCTATGAAAGTTTCTACATTGACCAACTAAGGGATCCCTCACTTTAAGTTCCGTCCACACCTTCATGAAATCACATCGATTTATATGAATTGTCATATTAAATTTTGTGTGGATAATAAGTTCATTTTAATATAAACCAATAAATCAAAATTGATAATTTTTCAAGCATTATAACTAAGTATACCAAATTTGTTAAATATAAAGCTTGCGGAAAAATTGGAGAAATATATATAACTCAACAAACTTTTTACAGTGGTTGAAATATGCCTTCTTTTTGTTTTACACTATTAAAAAACTGTCGAGTTCTTTTGGGGGAGAGGAGAACTTTAGCCCAAACCTTTCGGTGCATGTGTAAGGGGTTAACCACACGACATAAGTGATCTCGTCAGAATGTAAACACATTCGGTGTCGGTGCATATTTCCAAAACATGCTATTTTAATTTCACATCATAGTCTTATCATTTGGTTGTGAAACTTTTGAGTTGCTGTAATCCTTATTACCCTCACGGTTCCAGAACCTAATGCTAAACTATAATTTTGGAGTTTGACAAAATCATTATTACGTATTTATTGACGGCATCTATCTATTCACCTTCTTAAACTAGTATTTTTTATAATTGTAAGGATTCCCGTAGTTTTTAATTGGCTTATTTCGTGATCAAACCATATGTGGGGATCATGTAAGGGTAGCTTAGGAATGTGTTCAAGCTCAAGGCCCTTGCAAGTGTTAAGCACTCCAAAGGTATATGCTAGTGCTTAATTTTCTATGAAGAGATTTAGTGCACACACTCACTTAGCATACTTGCATTTGTGTGCATTCTCTTCACATGTCACTTATCACACTTGCACTTCTTTATTATATTTTTTTTATGTGTGGATTTGTCCATAGATGAGTTCCAAGCGATTCGGAGACTTTTCTATATGTTTCGGATGATTTCCGAGACATTTGGGACATTCCGTGTTTTTATCGGAAACCGGATTTCAATTCCGAGCTTAAATTGGAAAGTTATATAATTTTCTATATTTATGATTAAATCCGGGTCAATATTCCGAAGACGGAATTGGATTCCAAGATTTGAGGTCAACTGAACTGAAGAACACTCGAGTCCGAAGTCAGCTTAGTGTGGCATGATAGCCACACCTAGCAAGGCAAGCAAGAGAGTGGCGTGAGCCACGGGCTCCCCACGCCATAATGCTCTCTCTGCCCCCGTTGCACCCACGCCTCAATCAACGCGCACCTGATTCATTTTTTTTCCTTCTTTATTTTGTTTGCCTTTTATTCTGTTTGTTTGTTTGTTTTGTTAAAATATCTATATATATATATATATATATTATAGTGGTCTGATATGCCGCCTCTGCTGTTTATATAGTTTATATATTATATATATTTTCCTTCACGTGCATCACCTGTTTTGTCATATGCATATATTATATATTATATATATTTATTCATGCTGCACCTATTTTTGTCTTTTATATATTATATATATATATATTAACGTTTTATATATATAATTTTTAAAACGTTTTCTTTTATTATTTGTTTCTTAACCTGATTCATTTTTTGTATATATATATACTTTCTTCTTCATTGTTTACAAGAAGGAAAATATACACACTTTGAGAAAGCAAAAATATCTTCAAGAGAAAAATCCCCAAGAACTTGTCTTTAACTCTCAAAACCCATTTTCATATGCATCAAAATATCATCTAAGCATTTTCTAGCATAGTTAGGATGTTTACTAGCATGGGTCTTGGTCAACACACTTCCCTTGGTATGTTCTTCACTATTATCATTTATAATTAGTGTTTTATTTATCAAGGCATCTCTTTTATTATTTGCTTGTTCTTAGATTAAAATCTAATATTCAAAATAGAGATTGTTGTGTTGACATGATTGAGTGTTGTATTGTGATAGCTAATTAAGTTTTGTGCTTAATCTTGATTAGCTAAACTATTTGATTGAACATGTCATTTAGTTTTTAATATCTAGGATTGTTCTAATTGCATATTAATCATCTTAGATAAGCATATAGGGTTTCCCTTGCTCTATGTTGCATTTTGGATATTCACATATATTCACTTAGGGTTGTATTCTCTTCATAGAGAAAGTAAGTCTTGTGTGTAGCTTCCGGGATTAGGTTGCTTAGATCGCAAGCAAATTGGACTAGGTTCACTCATGCCGGGATTAGGTAGGTGTGTGATTACTTCCGGGATTAGGTTGTAATCGTTTACACATTTAGTGGATTCGAGGTTCGAGTGTGGCTTACTTACTAGCCCGTGGTTTTTCCCGTGAGGGTTTCCACGTAAAAATCAAGTGTTATTTATTTTCCGCATATTTTACTTGATTTATTGCTTTATCTATTTAGGGGTAATTTCATAATTTTGACTAACACGAAAAATTGGGTAAAAAGCGTAAAATCTATTCACCCCCCCTCTAGATAGTTTTATACACACCGTGCTGTAATTAGTTTCAATTGGTATCAGAGCGGGTTCCTAGACATACATAGGTGATCCTTGCTTATTTTGGTGTGTTTTGCATTTTGTGTGATTTTTGATCATTCATACATTTGCATTCATTTCATTCATTCATAAACACTATGAGTGGAAACGGTGGAAATGGTGGCCACGAAGCATCTAAGGATGCAAAGGAGGCAAAGCATGAATCGGATGAAGACATTGCCTTATTTGTGAAAAGGTTCAACAAGGTTATGGGGTTCAAGAAGAAGAAGGGATTTGGGTCAAGAGGACAAGATTTGAAGAAAAAGAGTTCCTTCAAGAAGTTTGAGCCTAGACAAGAGAGGACCGAAAGGAAAGGGGTCCGATGCTTTGAATGTGGTGGGATTGGTCACTTTGCCCCCGAATGTGCTAATCACAATGAAAGGAAGAAAGGTAAAGTGATGGCCGCCACTTGGAGTGGGAGTAGTGATGACTCCAATGAGGAAGATGAGTCTTCAAGTGAAGAAGAGCTCATGGCTAACTTCCTAGCTTTTGCCTCTTCTCACAAGAGCAAAAGTGCTAGTGAAAAAGAGGAGATGAGTCAAGAGGAAATTGACTCTAGTGAAGTAGAAAGTGACTCCTCTTCTAGTTCCAAAAAGAAATTTGTGGAGCAAAAGGTGCTTGCTAAATACCATGCCGAGTTCAATGATTTAGCACTTAAAAGCACATGAAAGATTGAGAGGTTGAGAGAAGAGAACCTTGAACTTTCGGCTCACAATGACCACTTAAGTGAACAAGTGGAAAGATTGAAGAGGAGAGAGGATAAGTTAATTGAGGAGTTAGACTTATCCAAGAGAAGTGAAGAAGGCTTGAAAAGGGAACTTGTAGAAGTTAAAGGGTCCTTGGCTAGGATAGATTCTAGCACTAAGAAGCTTGATCATTTACTTGGTGTTGGAAAGAGTCCAAGTGACAAGAGAGGTCTTGGGTATGAAGATGGCAAGAAAATCTCAACCTCTAACAAGACCGTGTTTGTCAAGAGCTTGAAGAACGAAGAAACTTCATTTGTGCAACCTCCTAGGAAGAAGTTAGAAGTAGGACAATGCTCTAATGCACAAGTGAAGATGGGGCCAAGAAGGCAACCTCAAGCTTAACCCCCTAGGGTCCCTCAAGCCAACACTCCTCCACACTTGGCTCACAAAGGAAAGAGACCAATCATGCAACCTCAAGCTAGGAAGCAACCTAGACCGGTTCAACAACGAAGATGGATTAAACCCATTCATCCACAAAGACAAGGACAAGATATGATTCCTTATTTTACTCCTATATGTCACTTTTGTGGATTATGGTCATATTAGGCCACATTGCTTTCGATATATAAAAATGTGTAGAACACGAAGCATGATTGAAAAGAGAAAGAATAGAGCCAAGATGCATGTTCCTAGGAATGATAATATTGATTTGCATGATTCTAGGAATAGTAGAGCACATGTACCAAAGACCACTAAGAAAGCTAAAATTGTTGCTAAGTGGATTAGAAAGAATGAAAATGTTTGCCATGTTGCACAAATAGCCTTGAAGGCAAATTCTTCTAATTTTTGGTATTTGGATAGTGGGTGCTCTAGGCACATGACGGGAAACAAGAGTTTCTTCGAGACTCTTGTTATGGAGAAAGGTGGAAATGTCACTTTTGGTGATGGATCCAAAAGAAATGTTGTAAGGAAAGGAACCATTTCCGTTCCCGGATTACCCTCCTTATCTAATGCTTTATTGGTTGATGGCTTGAAAGCCAATTTAATAAGCATTTCACATCTTAGCGATGAAGGATATTCCGTCTTGTTTTCTAAAGATTATTGCTCTATCCTAAAACCCGATGGACAAACCTTGTTGAAGGGCATGAGATCTAGCGACAATTGTTATTGTCTTGAAGCTAGTATTGTATCTAATCATGTGTCCATGGATGAGCAAATTGAGTTGTGGCATGAAAGACTTGGCCACATGAACTTTAGGGATCTACGGACCCTTGGAAAGTTCGAGTGTGTGCGTGGCCTCCCTAAGCTTGGGAAGAAAGCCAATGGTGTTTGTGGACCTTGCCAACAAGGAAAGCAAACTAAAAGCATGCACAAAAAGGGTAAGTATCTCACCACCAAGGAGCCTCTTGAGCTTCTCCACATGGACCTCATGGGTCCCATGCAAACCGAAAGTTTGGGTGGAAAGAGATACATTTTTGTTTGTGTTGATGATTTCTCTAGGTTCACATGGACATATTTTCTTAGAGAAAAATCCGAAACTTTTGATAAGTTTAAAATGCTTTGTAATAAAATACAAAATGAGATGAACTCTAATATTAAAAGCATAAAACGGATTAGAAGTGACCATGGGAGGGAATTTGAGAATGCTACCTTTGAAACCTTTTGTAATGGTTTAGGTATCTCCCATGAGTTTTCGGCTCCTAGGACACCTCAACAAAATGGAGTTGTTGAGAGGAAAAATAGGGTCCTTCAAGAGATGGCCCGTGTGATGTTGCTTAGCAACAATGTCCCTAGGAACCTATGGGCCGAAGCCATCAATACGGCTTGCTATATAGGAAATAGAGTTTTCCTAAGGCCCGGTACTAGAAACACCTCCTATGAGTTATGGAAAGGCAAGAGGCCAAATGTTAGCTACTTCCACACTTTTGGAAGCAAATGCTACATTTTGAATGACCGTGATCAACTTGGCAAATTCGATGCTAAGAGTGATGAGGGTATTTTTATTGGCTATGCCTTGAATAGTAGAGCCTATAGAGTTTTCAATTTAAAAACTCTAAGTGTTATGGAATCATCCAATGTCGTATTTGATGATACTAGGCTCAAGTCTAATGATCATGAGGAGGAGGTTATTTTTAGTGATGTTTCTCCTTTGGAGAAGGTTGTGGTGTCTCCTAATGTTGGGACATCTAATGTCAACAATGATGACACACAACATATTGATAGAGTTCCTCTCTTGGACTCTAAAGAACCCGCTCCATGGGTTAGGAAACTCCATGATAAAGAAGATATCATTGGAGAGGTTAATGAGGGTGTTAGGACTAGACATCAACTTGCTAATCTTATTAGCTACACTTGCTACACCTCTCAAATTGAACCCAAAAAGGTTGAAGAAGCCTTAAATGATGAGTTTTGGGTTCTTGCCATGCAAGAAGAGCTAAACCAATTCGAAAGGAATGAGGTTTGGACTCTAGTTCCTAGGCCTAAGACCACTAATGTCATAGGCACTAAATGGATATTTAGGAACAAATCCGATGAGGATGGTAACATAGTGCGGAACAAGGCTAGACTTGTAGCACAAGGGTACTCTCAAATTGAGGGTATCGACTTTGAGGAGACTTTTGCTCCCGTTGCCCGTTTAGAGTCCATTAGGCTTCTCTTGTCCATTTCTTGTGTGCACAAGTTCAAATTGCACCAAATGGATGTCAAGAGTGCCTTCCTCAATGGCTTCTTGCAAGAGGAAGTGTTTGTTGAACAACCCAAGGGGTTTATGGATGCTCACCACCCCAACCATGTCTATCGCCTCAAGAAGGCTCTATATGGGTCGAAACAAGCACCGAGGGCTTGGTATGAGCGCCTCACTCAATTTCTTGTTGACAATAACTACAAAAGAGGTAGTGTTGACAAGACACTATTCATCAAAAGAGACAATGATGAGCTTTTCATAGCTCAAATATATGTTGATGACATAGTGTTTGGCTCCACCAACAACACCAAGGTCCAACAATTTGTTGATGTCATGTCTCATGAATTTGAGATGAGTCTTGTTGGTGAGCTTAGTTACTTCCTAGGTTTGCAAATTAGGCAACTAGATGATGGGATTTTCATAACCCAAGCCAAATATGCCAAAAACCTAGTGAAGAAGTTTGGTCTTGAAAAAGCCAAACATTGTGACACTCCTATGAGCACCACTTTGAAGCTAAGCAAGGATGCTAGCGGTAAAAGTGTGGACCAAACCTTATATCGTGGCATGATAGGGAGCTTGCTCTATTTGACCGCAAGTAGGCCCGATATATCATTTAGTGTAGGAGTTTGTGCTAGGTACCAATCCGATCCCAAGGAGTCCCATCTCTCTTCGGTCAAGAGAGTCATTCGCTTTGTGAATGGGACTTCCAACTATGGGATTTGGTACTCATTTGACACTAATCCTAGTCTTGTAGGATATAGTGATGCGGATTGGGCAGGAAATTGTGATGATAGGAAGAGCACATCGGGCGGTTGCTTCTTTCTAGGCAACAACTTGGTGTCTTGGTTTTGCAAGAAGCAAAACTCGATTTCCTTGTCCACGGCGGAAGCCGAATACATAGCCGCGGGGAGTGGATGCACTCAACTTATATGGATGAAGCAAATGCTAGTAGACTACGGATTCAACCAAGGTACTCTCACTCTCTTTTGTGATAATATGAGTGCAATTAATATTTCCAAGGATCCGGTTCAGCATTCTAGAACTAAGCATATTGACATCCACCATCACTTCATTAGAGAGCTTGTTGAAAATAAATGCATAGTACTTGAACATGTAGGTACTAATGATCAACTTGCGGACCTATTTACTAAACCCTTAGATGCTACTCGATTTAAAACTCTTAGTAGATCTATTGGGATATGTCTTGTGGAGTGATGTGATTTATACTTGAGCCCATATGGGGAACTCAAGCAAAGAGAGCTATTTTGCATATTTGTTGTTTGCAAAAATTTGAAAAAAAAAAAAAAAAAAAAAAAACTTATGCCTCTTTCCTAATTGCTTGAGTAAGCTTGGTTGCACATATGTATATATGTTTTCTATCTAATAAGTGTGATCAATGCTTGTCTACAATCCATGTCATATTTATGTTCAAACATGCATTTTTGGACTAGGAGATTTTCTTAGGAAGTATGATGTGAATGACCTATAGTTATCTCCATGACATGATGATTCTTTTAAATAACATGCAAATGTCAAATGAAAAAGCATGAAATTCATATAACATGCTCACATGAAAAGCATGAATTGATGATTGCATATTCTTAAAATGCAAAAACTTGTGTGAAAGCTTATGAGACTCAAAATGAATAAAGGATCTTGTATCCGTTCAAAGGAATTTATTTTCCAAATGTCTCTCTTTCTTTATTGGTTGAACATGGCTACTATCATACGGATATCTTATCCGGAAAAATCAAATAGGGTGCAAAGTTGCTCATGCCATGTTTCGCTTATAAAGTTGGATATAGTTACTCTTAAATTGAAATCAATAATCTCTATATCCTTGCTTTTCTCATGACAAATGGTGAAATTGGTTTGAATTCATTTAGAAACCTTTGTCATTTGCTTTGCCAAATACCATTGTATTTTGGACTTGAATGCTACATGTCTTGTATGCAAAGCATGATTATTCACACATTTTCAATAAAAATAAATCTCCTTGTTTCTCTCCAATTTATTGAGATGCATAAAGTGGCTTATATGACTATGCAAATATTTAATATGCTACTATCTCTCTTTGCCTTGAGTGACCCGGTTGGGGACTACTCCTTTGCCTAAATCATGACAAAAAGGGGGAGTAGGATATGGTAAGGGGAGATGCAAATTGGTGTTGCAATTGTTCACATTGGGGAGATAACACATTGAGGGGGAGTAACCCTTTGAGGGGGAGCATTGCATTTATCATACATTGCATATATTTTGTAATGTTGTGCCTAAATTCTAAAAATGCAAATGCTTGTTTTGATATCACTTGATTAATCTCACATGTATTTTTTTGGAAAAATATAGAAACTTTGTTTTGTAGGGTTGGTCGTTCTACAAGAGATTGGAGCATTGAAGATTTTATTTTGTTTATTATCTCTTTGTATTGTAAAAGATCTATGCTATCCCGTCGTTTCTATTTTTTTGTGAGGAATCAATATGAGTGGTGGTTTTGTCACGAAATAGCCAAAGGGGGAGATTGTAAGGATTCCCGTAGTTTTTAATTGGCTTATTTCGTGATCAAACCATATGTGGGGATCATGTAAGGGTAGCTTAGGAATGTGTTCAAGCTCAAGGCCCTTGCAAGTGTTAAGCACTCCAAAGGTATATGTTTAGTGCTTAATTTTCTATGAAGAGATTTAGTGCACACACTCACTTAGCATACTTGCATTTGTGTGCATTCTCTTCACATATCACTTATCACACTTGCACTTCTTTATTATATTTTTTTTATGTGTGGATTTGTCCATAGATGAGTTCCAAGCGATTCGGAGACTTTTCTATATGTTTCGGATGATTTCCGAGATATTTGGGACATTCCGTGTTTTTATCGGAAACCGGATTTCAATTCCGAGCTTAAATTGAAAAGTTATATAATTTTCTATATTTATGATTAAATCCGGGTCAATATTCCGAAGACGGAATTGGATTCCAAGATTTGAGGTCAACTGAACTGAAGAACACTCGGGTCCGAAGTTAGCTTAGTGTGGCATGATAGCCACACCTAGCAAGGCAAGCAAGAGAGTGGTGTGAGCCACGGGCTCCCCACGCCATAATGCTCTCTCTGCCCCCGTTGCACCCACGCCTCAATCAATGCGCACCTGATTCATTTTTTTTCCTTCTTTATTTTGTTTGCCTTTTATTCTGTTTGTTTGTTTTGTTAAAATATCTATATATATATATATATATATATTATAGTGGTCTGATATGCCGCCTCTGCTGTTTATATACTTTATATATTATATATATTTTCCTTCACGTGCATCACCTGTTTTGTCATATGCATATATTATATATTATATATATTTATTCATGCTGCACCTATTTTTGTCTTTTATATATTATATATACATATATATATATTAACGTTTTATATATATAATTTTTAAAACGTTTTCTTTTATTATTTGTTTCTTAACCTGATTCATTTTTTGTATATATATATACTTTCTTCTTCATTTTTTACAAGAAGGAAAATATACACACTTTGAGAGAGCAAAAATATCTTCAAGAGAAAAATCCCCAAGAACTTGTCTTTAACTCTCAAAACCCATTTTCATATGCATCAAAATATCATCTAAGCATTTTTTAGCATAGTTAGGATGTTTGCTAGCATGGGTCTTGGTCAACACACTTCCCTTGGTATGTTCTTCACTATTATCATTTATAATTAGTGTTTTATTTATCAAGGCATCTCTTTTATTATTTGCTTGTTCTTAGATTAAAATCTAATATTCAAAATAGAGATTATTGTGTTGACATGATTGAGTGTTGTATTGTGATAGCTAATTAAGTTTTGTGCTTAATCTTGATTAGCTAAACTATTTGATTGAACATGTCATTTAGTTTTTAATATCTAGGATTGTTCTAATTGCATATTAATCATCTTAGATAAGCATATAGGGTTTCCCTTGCTCTATGTTGCATTTTGGATATTCACATATATTCACTTAGGGTTGTATTCTCTTCATAGAGAAAGTAAGTCTTGTGTGTAGCTTCCGGGATTAGGTTGCTTAGATCGCAAGCAAATTGGACTAGGTTCACTCATACCGAGATTAGGTAGGTGTGTGATTACTTCCGGGATTAGGTTGTAATCGTTTACACATTTAGTGGATTCGAGGTTCGAGTGTGGCTTACTTACTAGCCCGTGGTTTTTCCCGTGACGGTTTCCACGTAAAAATCAAGTGTTATTTATTTTCCGCATATTTTACTTGATTTATTGCTTTATCTATTTAGGGGTAATTTCGTAATTTTGACTAACACGAAAAGTTGGGTAAAAAGCGTAAAATCTATTCACCCCCCCCCCCCCCCCCCCCTCTAGATAGTTTTATACACACCATGCTATAATTAGTTTCAATAATCACATCAATCCATTTGTAGGATTTGATACACTGACTCGGGATTCATTCTCCGAAGCCAATAGCTCATCTACCTATCAGCGTTGCTACGCCCCATGACACTTTTTGCCTATTTGATATAGCAATTATATCTTTAAATCATATATAATCAATTGAAAAGGCATGCCGATACAATAAAGACTACTTTTTTTTATCTTCACTATAGAAGGGAATTGATCTGAACAGATTCGAAGCTGGTTGCTTGTATGTAGTTTGGAACCAAGATTCAACCGGGATTGAAGATAAAGGGTGGGCTTGGATTTTATTAATTTTAACTAAACATCGACATCACCTACTATTCAGAACATACCAAGAATCCATGATGTCCCCATCAAATGGTTATTTTAATGAATTATGTTACCGATATATATATATATTTTTTCTATTAAAAAAACTCATAACAATTTCATTACATAAATATAATCCAAATACGAATACTAATTAAAACATAGCTTGAGGTTGGTCTAACTATAAAACCTCTTACAATTGCACCACGAGGTTGAGGGTTCGTGTCCTCCCCCACCCATATTTATGTAACAGTTTATTCGAGTAAAAATTATTTTCATATAGCATGCGATATTTCAAAACCCTAAACTTAAGAAATTTGAAATCTCGATTGATGTCAGAGAAAATAAAATGATCATTATAGCACTTTCTATAATGTCACATTACTATTATATTAGTTTTATTCATTTCAATTATACTAATACAATGAGACATTTACTGGATTCCAATATTTCCGTTCATTTATCATTAGATTAAGTATATATTTAAGGGTGGCCATAATGGTGCGTTTGGCACAGAGATGGGACAAGATAGGGTGGGATCATATATAATATATTAAATATTATTATATATCTAATAATATATATAATATCTTATATATAATATATATATATATATATATATATATTAGTTTTATTCATTTCAATTATACTAATACAATGAGACATTTACTGGATTCCATTATTTCCGTTAATTGATCATTGGATTAAGTATATATTTAAGGGTGGCCCTAATGGTGTGTTTGGCACAAAGATGGGATAGGAAAAGGTGGGATCATATAAATATATTAAATATTATTATATATCTAATAATATATATAATATCTTATATATATATATATATATTTATATATATAATATATATATATAATAAATTATAATTACATATATAATATTGCACAAAAGTTTGTGATTTTTTGAAGATTTAAGGGTAAAAAGGTCTTTTAAAGGGTGCGTTTGGTACGCGGGACGGGACAGGACAACATGAGACAGTTTATTTTTGTTCCACGTTTGGTGCAATTTTAGCATGGGACAGAATGAGACAAGGTGGGACAAAAATCACCAAATTCTGTCCCACCCAAGACGCTAGGCCAGACTTGTCCCATGTGTGGAACAAGTCTCAAAAAGACCTTTTTACCCTTAAATCTTCAAAAAATCACAAATTTGTGCAATATTATATATAATACTATATATAATATTATATATATAATTAAAAATATATATATATATATATATATGTCATAATAATATATATTAATATATATATATAATAATATATATAATATTATATATATAATTAAAAAATATATATATATATGTCATAATAATATATATTAATATATATATATATATATAATAATATATATAATAATAATATATGTGATAATAGATAATATATAATATATGTTATTATTATATATATTATAATATTATATATAATATATGTTATTATTTAATATATTATATATGGTCCCACCCTGTCCTGTCCCATCTTTGTGCCAAATGCACCCTTTGACTTGTCCCATGCATGAGACAAGTCTGGCCTAGGGTCTTAGGTGGGACAAAATTTAGTGATTTTTGTCCCACCTTGTCCCGTTCTGTCCTATGCTAAAGTCGCACCAAACATTGGATAAGAAGAAATTGTACCACGTTGTCCCGTCCCGTCCCACGTACCAAACGTAGGGAACAAGCTAACAATTATAATTTTACTAAAACAGGAAAAACAATAAATACATAATAACTCAATTATGGACATGTAATACCATCTAAAATTATGGACGTCATGTGGACAGCAAACAAATATATTTCGTTTACATGATTGATGATATTGTTATATACATAATACATTAGTGATTTCTATTTGACGATTATACTATTTTCCGTCTAATTTAAACTTAAAGGCGAAAATGTCTTATATGTTTCCGTTGATGAGTGCGTTGTGCCGCTGTGTGCCCCCCTTATAAAACGTATGTTCAGAGTCAGATTTCGTTAACAGGGTAACTTCGGTCTGTAGAGCTTGCTAAAAAAAATAATAATTTCTGCTTGTAGAGATGGAGTCAGATTATGAGAACGAATCCATCATATTGGATCGATTGATTTTTTGCGTAAGCAGGTGCTTCAACTCTCTGAAAGATCTCCTGGATGTTACAATTGAATACAAGAAAATTGTGAAAAGAAACGAAGCATGGTCCCGTTCTCGATCAACAATTGTTGAATCTCGTGTCGCGGAACTAGAGAGAGATGTTTACAGGTTAAAGAATACCGTAGACAATCCCAAGTTGTTGTCTCTCGTCGACCATCTTCAGCGTCAAGAGGGCTGTACGTTATTTAAGAATCGCCCTTCGGGTTCAATGCATTAATACGTTCAGACACTCACCACCATAGTGCCACCAAACATGTTTTTGCAAGTGATGGTTGTTTTGTTCCTAGAATCCATATCAGGACTTGCAAATAGTGTTTTATGTTAGGTACTTAGGTTTGCTGTTGCCATTTGTTTTCTATTTTCAAAAACGCCTGTTGTTTTGTAATTGGATTAGATAACCCATGTTAAAAAGTTCCAGTCATACCTTGTTTGTCTATGTAATCATCTGACGATTTTGTGTTGTAAAATCTTAACAAGTTATGTCCCTTATGAAGGCTTTTTTAAGTTATAATCGGAAACTAACCTTGCAGTTCAAATTCAGAAAAAAAACTTGCACGTTTTCACATTTCACTACAATTATCAAACTATTCGAACAACCCTAAGACATAGTGAATTTTGAGATGTACTTAACACATTTCTTAGTTTGAACACCAATTGTCCTCTTACCTTTAACATGTACAAGAACACCATTCCCCAACTTTACTTGTGAATTGAGGGAGGTGTCGATGTTGATAAAAATGCTCCCATTGATACGCATAAAACAAGCTAGCTTAACTTTCTTTTGCTTCAAAATAATGTTAATTATTATCTATAGCCATTTAAATCTCAATGAAATCCAAAATATCTCACTCCATATGTAGAAGTGGGAATATGTCTGAAGGTTTGTTAAGGGTGGACTTCTCAAATCGATAGGCAAAATACAACAATTAACAAACATAACATACAACAGGAATTGGTCTCCATCCAAGCATAAATAGTATGCGCTTAATTCCACCTTCATCCACAGTCTGAAGGGAACCCTAGCACAACAGTCTTTAGTTGCCACAAGAATGGCATTAACTTTTGTTTATTATTTCATCCCTAAAGTTTTACTTATATATAGTTTGACCCATATTTAATAAAATATTGGATGATCCAACAGGTTTGAGATGTTAAAAAAAAATACTGTGGAAGTTGCACCATTTTAGGTCAACGGTTGCACCAAATTAGGTTTTAGGGTTGGAGATGATGGTTTACAATGTCTGTTATACAACCCTTTACATTATGCTTACTTTAAACTTCTGTATCAACAATAACGTTTTCCATCGAACCAGATGTGTACAGTTAACCTTGATATAAGTTACGTTGACACGGTTGTAGATTACAATGGACGATTTAGTAAATCTGTGGGATAACCTATCCGATTTTGATGTCTGACTTGTTCCCATTTTAAGTGTCGTATCAGTTAAATTTTTGTCATTGACCCAAACCCCTACCCACCCTTAAAAGCCACTTTGTAAGGTTACCATAATTGCCTGTTACCGTACTCTACCACCTTATTTCCAGGTCACATTTCCAAGATTTATATTCAATCGCAATGACCTTAGTACTGGTTTTCCTTTAAAACGTGTGTGTGGGTCACAATCATCTACCTTTCGCTACTTCGCTTGCATACTAGAGATATGGAGTCGGACGATGAGAACGAATTAGGTAGGTGGGATCGAGTGGTTTCCCAGGTTAGTAAAAGCTCCGAGGCTACGAAACTGCTGCTGGACGAGTTCATAGCATTAAACAAAGTAATGAAAAAAAAATGCTTCTAAGAACATAGTCACTCTAAAACTCTCTCTAGTTGATTTGAAAAACTCAAAAACCTCAAAAGAGACTATAGAAAAGGATGTATTTATAGAGATGTGTGTGAGAATGTGAAAGGTCACGCTTTTAAAAAACCATCATGTAAGGTTGATAATTAGTGTTGGCATTAATTCCATATCAAAACATGTTTATCTTGTAATGTTTAGTGGTTAGTAATTGAAGAATTTTGAAGACGAAGGATGTTTCAACCACAACTCATTCAAGAAGCCGGCTTTTAAGAGATTCGGGCATTATTGGTCGACAAAGGTATTCAAGGACCTCTTATCTCTTACAAGGCTAGGCACACACTCACACATATCATACTTGTGTGTTCCTTCATGATTTAATTTCATTTACATATCACTTTCACACACTTGGCAAAATATGCTCATGCATTCATATTAAGTTAATAAACTTTGTGTTTTGCATTTTCTAGGACTATGTCCAGAAACTAGCATATGTGTGTGTCTTTGTGTTTGTATATTTCTGTATTTTATGTTTAGGACTTGAACATGTTCTTATTTAATGCCTTATTGAGTTCCGGTCATTTCGGTTACTCATTCATAAGGTTTCGAGTCCAAACAAGTTGACTATGCTACTTTTCGTTCTCATTCGTTGAGTTGACTTCATCGATGATTTCCGAGATGATTTCTCAACCGTTTTTCAAAGTTGTGTAGTCGTTGTCGTGCGTGAGAGGGTCACGGTTCGTAATCCAAAAATAGATTCGAAATCGGAGTTCGGACGCCTAAGATACGGGCTGAAGAACTGAGGGAACGCGCGAGAGGATAGCCTAGGCCGTGGGCCACTTGGGCTGGCCGTTGATGAGGCCGTGGGCCCCACGGCCTGGAGCACTCTCTGCTCCCGTGTGGGCCATGCGCCCCCCACGGCTAGAGGGTGATGTGGCACCACGTGATTGGCTGATGTGGTCCTTCTCTCTCCTCCTATTTCTTCCCTCTCTCTCTCCATTTTGAAAATCAAGAAGAAAAAGTTTCAGTTTCCCGCAATACAATCCTCTCCAATTTTTAGATTTTCAAAACACCATATCTTCCTCATCCGGAGTCGGATTTGAGTGATTCAAGTTGGAGAGTGTTCATATTTGAGTCCTCTAACATCTCCAAGTGGTTTGGTGGCTGTTTGATCCTGATTTCTAGTGGTTGATCACTGATTTCCGAACCAGCTGCAGAATCCGAGGTAATGGTCTCAACTTTGGGATTTCTTGCTTTTTGACCTTCCATTTGCTTGGGGTTTCTTCTTCTATATCTATGTTTATTTTTGGTAAAAGCTATTGAGAAAGATAGCTTGATTATCATTCTAATTGAAAGTCAATTTGTGGACTATTGTTGACTAGATTCTATGATTCTAGGTTTTACATATGTTTGTGAGTTGTATTGTGATTAGAATGGCATCTTAGGTTGTTTGGAACTTAATTGAATTAATTTTGTGTTAAAATGACCTTGAGATTTGATTTGATCCTTTGATTGATAAAATCTAGAATTTGTGTATTTGTTTGTGAATTAGAGAATATAGGTTTTGATTGATGTAAATCTCAAAACCTTGCTCTATATTTTTGACTAGTATATTGATTGATTTTAATCTCATATATCTAGCATTTAATTGTATATTGATAGCATCTTGAATTTGTACTTCATGAGCATATTGTGATTCAAGTGTTGTGTGTGTGAATGAGACTTTGAGTGTATGTGTTAGGTGTTTCACATGCTTAGGTTTCTATTCATGTATTTTGCATCTAGACTTGATTACTTGTGATATCACATGTTTAGGTCTAGTTGTGCCATAGAATGTATTGATCACATGTTCTATGTTGTATTGATTGTTTGCATCATTTGCATTCACATGATCACACTAGGAA
The DNA here is from genome assembly GCA_030490815.1 of Acer saccharum. NCBI lineage: Eukaryota > Viridiplantae > Streptophyta > Magnoliopsida > Sapindales > Sapindaceae > Acer > Acer saccharum. Next base: position 35,174,565 of record CM059869.1, read on the forward strand.
GTCCTTGTAAAAGGCATGAAGTCTTGGTTAGAGTCGGGGTGACTTGGATAGCCAAGCAAGAAGTCTTGCCTAGAGTCGAGATGACTCGGATAGGTAAGCAAGGAGTCATGGCTAGAGTCGGGAGGACTCGGATAGTCATGCATGGGAGGCTCCCTAGAGGCAAGAGTGCCTTGGATAGGGAGTTGGCTATTGTATTGGTAGGCCTAGGCGTATGGTTAGACATAGACTCCGATAGAGCGGGGTACACGGGAGGTGTATGCACTCTTGAGGAATTTCTAATCTACCATCGATGTTGGTTGTGTGTGGTGTCCAATATATGGTGGTTTCGCATCATTGAGGGATTTCACACTTTCCAATAGGGTTGGGTAGGCTTAGACTTCACTAGGTTGGGTGAGCTAAAGATTGGTCACTTTGTGAATGTTCTATGTTTACTTTCCAATAATATAGTACCCAATGGTTGTAGTTCAACCCGTGGATGTTTCCTCCTTGGAGGTTTTACCACGTTAAAAAATCTCTTGTGTTAATTCTTCCTATCTCTTTCTCTTATATTTTAATTGTATATTTTATTATCTTGATTCATAATATTCACATGTGATGTATTGTGAAGCAAGACTTTGTATAGTGTGATTAGTGAATTCATTCTTTAGATCAATTTTGTTTCTTTGATTCTTTTATATATTGTAATTTTTGTATAGTGACATTTTGATCACTCTTGTAACTCATTGAACACTTATTGAAATACAAGCTTACTTTGTTGTTGTGTTTATTTGTTCTTTTACCTCACATAACTTGTTGATATACTTAGACGTTGCTCTTATGATTGTATTATCGTATTGTCTTTGTATGTCTTCCTTGGCTTATTGTGTTGTGTGTAAGGCTACCTTGAGGGACAAACGAATGTTTGTTCAAGGGTTTGAAAAAGGTGTAAAAACCTATTCACCCCCCCTCTAGGTATGCTTTAAGCAATTTAACTTCATTTGTATACTTTCACATCAGCCGTCGACCGCTGTCGGTACCGCTGCGAAAGCCACAGCGGTAACCACTATGAAGCCAACCGCTGCGGAAAATTGACAGCGGTCACGGCAGCGATAGTAGGAGCGGTCGCTACTGTCCGTGAACCGCTGTCCTACAGCTGTGAGAAATCCACAGCGGTCAGAGGTAAAAAAACAACCTCTTGAAAAATTTCATGCAAATTTCAAGGCCAATAGTCATTGCAAAAAAACAAGTAGAAAACTATAGAGAGATCATGCATGAAAAGAGCATATGCAACAACAATAAAACCACATCATTGTATACAAAATGTAAATGCAAGGAAAGTGTGTGTGTGTAATCTAAATCTCTTCAATATAGAGTCAAGACAAGTAATCTACCTTCCTTGAAGCTCTTGATTCCACACTCAGGTTCCTTGGCACAAGATGAGGATTTCCTCTATCCTAGGCTACCCTTACAAAATGAACCCCATTGTGATTTTGTCAACGAAATACGCCAAACAAAAGTGAGGCACTTACACGAAGTAATGAAAAAAAATGCTTCTAAGAACATAGCTGGAAGGATTTTTTTAGAGGCCCGCGTTGATCAACTTGAGACAGATATAGAGGCCTTCAAGAGAATGGATAAACCACGGAAGGCTGTTTCTCTCCACGACCATTTCAACCGGCAACATCGACCTTTTTCACTGAAAGATCTAACATCAACTTCAAGGAAATTTTTGTAAATCCAGTTAAAGCTTTTAGAATATTGTTGTTATTGTATAATCTACATTATTTTCCGTTTCTTTTTGTTGTTTTTTGCTGGTTATTTGCTTGGTTTGCGATCAAAACCTTGGTACCTGTAGATTCGATACCTCTACTGTTGTGGTTTCCATATTTAGATTAATAGTTGTGAATTTTGTGTAGGTTAATCCCAAATATGTGCAGACCTTTCTTAGTCCTTGCAGTTTCATCTCCCTCGGTACTACTTTTGTTTTCGTTGTGTTTCCAATTCAACAAAATACATCATCATTCGTCAATCATGTTTTTATTCTTACGTGAGGTTCACCTTCACCGTTCTTCAACAACGGATGATACGGATTCAAAGGTTTCAGTGTGTATTACTCATTTATTTATGTTCTCTATAACAAATTTGAAGTACATCCAAACTGGATATCTTATATTTTAGGGAAAAATACCGTAGTACACGCAGCGGAAGCGAGACTAAAAAATAGATTTAGTAACTTTTAAAAATTTTCCTTTTTATGAACCTTAAACCCTTTAATCAATTAAACATATATATTATCTAACAAAAGAAGAATACCTTTTGTCGCGTGATCCGATTGACTTACGTCGATGGTAATCCGCAAGATCTTCAATCCTAGCACGAACGTGGATCACCTAGGAGCGTGGTCTCCCTTTTCTTTGAATTGCAAACCTGTGAATGGACAAACAAACTTTTCTTTTCTTTATTAGTCACAAAAACAATCAAAAGAAGACTAAAATTATTCCGGTCACTTTTGAGTTCTCAATCTAATGATCGAAACTCGCGTGAACCTAAATCGATGTTGTACACACAAGCTTATTGATGAACAAGCAAATAGTGTACCATCAAAGAATAATTTATTCACTCTTTTATGTTTCAGTAGAATAAAAATAATGCTCTCTATGAATTAAGAAGAAGAAGAAAAATTGTCTCTCAAGCACAAAGCATTAGGTGTGGCCGAATTCTGTAAGTACACATATATAGGTGGCCAAATTTTCTTTCCTTCTTTTCCTCTATTAGGGTTGCCGAAATCTTGCTCTCTTTTTCTATTAGGGTTGCCGCAAATCACACTCCTAAAAGGAGTTTGTGTTGCACCCTAATTTCCATAAAAGAATAGACTTCAAACCCTAATTTAATTCATAAATCTTTTATTCTTTTATTTGACTAAATAAAAAGACTTCTTATTTGATTAAATAAATAAAGTTAATTATTTATTTTCTTATCAAACAAGTCTTTTACTTTTAGTAAACTACTACCAATAGTATTACTCTAGGAAACATATTTCCTAATCAGAAAAGATTTGTTTCTTAATTAAACAATTAATTAATAAATTAATTAATTCTTATTTAATTAAAACAATGAAACAAAATAATATATTAGGTTAAAAACCACCTTGCCGCCCCACTTAAAATAAATGGGCCAAATATTATTTTCTTATTTCATTTAATCCATTGGACTTTAAATAAAAAGCCCACATGTGAACCAGACCCATTCTTACTAAAAGAAACAAGCCCACATGCCTTTCATTAATATATTAATATAATTGAACAGCCCATTACATAAATAATGTGCAAATTATATTCTTAATATATTAAATGCAATTCTAGATGGACCCTTAAATTGGTCCGGTAGAATATATCAAGTGATCCATGCAAGTCCGTGTGGATTGGGGATCTTGGCGGGCTATCTAAATTTAAGCTTCAATAGATATAACCTAATCACAATCAACAAATGATTCACTTAGGTCCGATCCATTAATTTTAACTCATTCCACTAAAGAGCTAAAATTGAACTCTTAAATAAAGACAGAAAAGGAAGATGTTCCTCATTCATACCCTAGACAATCATATTGGAGATAGTGTATCCTCGTGATTAATATCAGTAATTGCCAAGAGTTCATAGACCGCCTATAACTCTCCAAGTTACCATATTTACTCATATGACCACGTTTTGAACTTGGATATTTTGACTTGTCCAGAAGCCATGTTTTCAATAGACACTATCGAAAACTCAACGTTGAGATTTAATATCTAATTACCTCAAAACATCCATATGATGATATTATACTCTCATTTAATAAATGGAGCCACGATGTCCATATCTATAAATGAAGTCCTCTATCGATTAACAAATGAATATCACCAAACTATCGAGGATAGACTATGCGATATAATCGTACTCATTGATAACTCAAATGATATCACTTGCAACCATAAGTCCATCATTTATCTCAGGATTAAGATAGACTCTCCGATTGTCCTGATAATGAAAAGACTATTATCTATTGACGGTTCTAGATAAAGCTTTTCATTGTGATCCAGTTCAATGCACCCAGTGCACTAGATTCTTTTACTCGAAGACACTCCGATGATTTTAGACTCATCATATCTCATTTGATCCCACTCAAATGCTAGTAAAAGAATTCTACAACTTTAACAAGATAAAGGTGCCCAACCTTTAACTTAAGTTGTGAACATTATTCAAGACTAACTAAAGAATTGTGTCTACCACATACATATCCAGATGTACGAACAATTCTTCTTTTCTCATAGTCTTTAGACCTTATGATTATTTACTTTGACAATTATAATATTAAACTATAAATGCTATACGATTTGTTAAACCAGAAATCACTTGATTAATATGAAAAAGATTGTTAATTACAATATTACACTCTTGCTATTGAGCATAATCCTAACATATACATCATAAAATAATTTGGTTATGTGAATGGTGATAGTGTGATACACCTATTGTGTGCAAATGGTAAGTTCAGTCTTATATCATGGGCAATATAAAACCAGAATCCGAGGTTTACGACGATGCATTTGCAACATAGCAAGGCATAAAGGTTGTGTGGGGTTGGCTTGACCATTGAATAAGGGTTATAATTGAAACTGACCATATAATTAGTGGTGAAGTGATAGAGACATAGAGTCGGTCCCTTTTTTATTTTTTTATTTTTTTCTTTTCTTGTGCTCGTTTGAGATAACTTTTGCTTTTGGCTTTTTGACAGGGATGAGTAAAAGAAGAAAAGTAAAAGCCCGAGCTTTTTAAATTTTTAGTTTTTATTGACCCTTCAATTTCAATCTAATGCCCAATAGCTAATCCAGCAACTATACTAGTATATAGTTGCTGAACCCTAAAATTTAAATAAATGAAAATACAGTGTGTGCAAAACGAGCCACGACTGTATTGGTCAAAATATATACTATAAAAACTCTACTCTAAAAAAGATAATGAAAATAACCCTTGCTCTTTAAAAGTAAAAACGCAATATCGGAAATCGGATGGATTAGATACGATTGTTGTCCTGAAGGTGGATAAAGCCCATCTTACTAAAAAAAAACGTCTTTTACCAAACAAAGCACAATAGAGTAATCAATATATAATATACTATTATATATACCATGAAAGTGGCTATATTTGAAAAACCCCCCAATAAGGTTTTGGACTGGAATTAATCGACAATAACCACGGAACAAATTACACATGTACGTGTGAAAGGAAATATTCTGGTTGAATGAAAAGAGGCCGAATACGACACATCAAGAATCTATATTACAGACAGTTTGTAGTTGTGACCTTTTATTTAAGAACAAACATCCACCGACCACCGGGTCAGCAAAGCCTTATAAGCAACAAAGGAGAAATTGTGCTCACTCGAGTACCTAGAACTTTGGAATTGGTTAGGTTATTCCTTGAATGGAAATTGTTAAAAATGTTTAATTTATATTCTTTAATTTCTTGTTCATTTTTTGATTCTTAGTTTCGTAAAGAATGGTTTTATGTGAATGTGAATAAGAATAAGAACCTTTAATCGAAGATATCATCTTCTGTATTTGGAGACAATGTTTATGCATTGTTCGAACAAGAAAATCATCACTGGGGTATATCTGGACAAGTCAATCTACACCCAAGTTGCATGGTTCGCAATGGATTCAAATGTTGTCTGTGGAAAGTAAATAATCCTTAATACTACCCAAATTCTTTACACGAGGAAAGGACAAACAACTTATATGAAACATGGTAGTAGAACAAATTCCTTACACGATAAAAATCTACAACAATAGATTACACGATCTTATACCCACACGAAGAAAAGACAAACATGCAGCATGCAGAGTAAACTTTCACGATTTTGCACTAACAGATTTCACAACTGCAAGCTAAAGGGGATGGAGAAAAAAAAAATAACTACAGCATTGGTAACTTAAAAAAGGCTGTTTTTATCCAATTCACAGCATAAACAACGTAGTCCGATGTGGGGTACAAGATTGTGTACATGAAGTTCTCATTTCGTACTTGTTAACGGATCAGGAATCTCTCCTCTGCTTTTTTGTTCCCTTTAGATTTGCACTAGATTCTTGAGACCTAATCATAAATGAAAATACATGGTCAAGATTTATTGGTTTCTTTCTCTCTCATGCAAGTGGATGTTTGGTTTACACCCTCTCCTACCTCACTTGAAACCTTGCAGGAAAAGGATTTTTTCACATGGTTAGAGGATGAAAGTAGACCCTTGCTAGGCACACATAGATGTGCCTATCTATGATTGCTATGCAAGAAGAGATCCGTGAACATCCCTTGTAAATATAAGCACATATTAGCCATCTTGGATTGCAAAATCTTTGTAAGTAAATCGGTAACTTTTTCGGAGATGTTTATAAGGGGGATAAGTAGCCTACAAATTCTTTGAGAAGAGACCAGACTGGAGGAGTACCTACCCAATTAAGGTTTGTAAATAAACGGGCAATTACACCTAACGTCAAACAATTCAAACCGATATCGTAAGCTGATATTACAAGCAGGGACTACTCAAACAACTGAATGAAAGAAAAAATTAAATAGATCACATATTACATGCATTTTCCTTAAAACCAAAGTAGAATGACACATTGTCCATGAATCAACCTAAGAGTGCCGATAAAAGGTTATCAAATTGGGGGACCTTGTTGGTGCGGCATTCAAAACTGGATCATGATATCACCTGATGGATTAGGGTTATTAGCTAGAGGGACAAGTTTGTCTATTGTGTCCAGGTCTGTAACATATACTGTAAGTGCATGGAGGCTTGGTTGGCCGAGATGCATCAAATGCTGGTTTTCGGCACCCTGATTTGTTGTGTCCTTTTTCAAAGCAATTTGAACAAGTCTTCTGAATCTACTTCTTAATGGACTTTCTTTGTCTTCCTGACTGTCGACGCAATTTTAGCTCGTGCTCGGGACCTGATAAATTCTTGTTTATACCTGCTGCAGAAAGGCTTATCAGATCAACAAGGTGCAATGGATTGTCATCATATGTAGGGTGTAGTGGTAAATCTTGTGGACTGATATCATTCGAGCAAGGACACAATGGCGACTTGATATTGGCTGAGCAACCCATGCCGTCTTCTTCAGCCGTAACAACAGTTGGACAATCAATTTTCTCGTCTTTAGCATAATCACCGTGATTGCTGCCGTTAGCGGATTTCTTACCGGCTAGAGCGAGTAGGCTTTGGGGAAATATAGACTTCTTGATTGATGGCGAAGTTTTTGATTCATCAATGGGGAAACTACTTGGAACACATTCATTGATACCAGTTATGGATCTATATCCGGATGAATTCACAACGAGGTTGAGTGTAGATTTACACTTCATCATGGGTGGCGGCGTACATGCCTGATCACCAATAGAACTAAAGGTGATGGAGGTAGATTTGGATTTCAGATCAGGAGGCACAGTTAACTGTTCAACCTGGCTTCGTAACTATTTGTGAAACAACTACACATAACATTTAGGATTCTCTTTGTTATGCGAAATGAAGATTTATAAATCTAAGTCATAAATCATTTCAACAATGGAGTCATCAATTCTAGTACTTATCTTAAAGTCCACTTCATCGTAATTTAAGTCAAACCGACTACATATCTTCTCTGTCAATGTTTTCAAAGTCTCCTTCACTATCATTGACAAAAAGAAAACAACTTTAGGGTTAAACTGTCCATCTTCCCACTGTCCATCGTAGTTCACTATCAACATAACCATATTCCTGAAGCTGTATGCAATATTTGTAATCAGTTCCATCATTATGGAATTAAAATTAAAATACATATCATCAATGTCATCAGATGAATTAAAATACATGTCATCAATGTCATCATGGGAAGATGGACATGTCATCAATGTCATTAGACGGACAATGTCATCAATGTTATAAAATCACATTCCATAATGGATCATGGAATTTAATGTCGTGTTGTCATAGGAGGATCATGGAATGTAATTTCGTGTTGTCATGGGAGGATCATGGAATGTCATTTCATGTCATGGAGGATCTTGGAATGTCATTCCATGTCATGTAATCTCGTGTAATGGTAGGATCATGAAATGTAATGGTAGGATAATGGAATGTAATGGTAGGATCATGGAATGTAATGATAGATTAATGGAATGTGAAAGTATACAAACGTAGTTAAATTGCTTAAGGCATACCTGGGAGGGGGGGGGGGGGGGGGGGGGGGGGGGGGGGGAGTGAATAGGTTTTTACGCCTTTTTCCAATCCCTTAAACAAACTTTCATTTGTCCCTTAAGGTAGCCTTACACACAACAAAATAAACCAAGAAAGACATACATAGACAATATGAGAATATAATCATGTGAACAAGGTCTAAGTATATCACCTAGTTGTGTGAGGTATAATAACAAATAAACACAACAACAAAGAAAGCTTGTATTCCAATAGATGTTCAATGAGTTACAAGAGTGATCAAATATCACTATACAAAAATTACAATATACAAAAATGATCAAAAGAATGAATCCACAAATCACACTTTACAAATACTTGCTTCACTATACATCACAAGTGAGTAATATGAAACAAAATAATAACATACACAAATAAAATATAGAAGATAGAGATAGAAAGAATTAACACAAGAGATTTTTTAACGTGGTAAAACCTCCAAGGAGGAAACATCCACGGGTTGAAATACAACCATTAGGGTACTATATATATTGGATGATAAAAATAGAGAATCCACAAAGTGACCAATCTTTAGCTCACCCAACCTAGTGGAGTCTAAGTCTACCCAACCCTAGTGGAAAGTATGAGATCCCTCAATGATGCGAAACCACTATATATTGAACAACACACAAAACCAACATCGATGGAAGATTAGAAATTCCTCAAGAGTGCATACACCTCCCGTGTACCCCGCTCTTTTAGAGTCTATGTCTAACCATACGCCTAGGCCTTCCAATATAATAGCCAACTCCTTATCCAAGGCACTCTTGCCTCTAGGGAGCCTCCCATGCATGACTATCCGAGTCCTCCCGACTCTAGCCATGACTTCTTGCTTACCTATCCAAGTCATCCCGACTCTAGGCAAGTCTTCTTGCTTGGCTATCCGAGTCATCCCGACTCTAACCAAGACTTCATGCCTTTTACAAGGACTTCCTAGTGTGATCATGTGAATGCAAATGATGCAAACAACCAATACAACATAGAACATGTGATCAATACATTCCATGGTACAAATAGACCTAAACATGTGATATCACAAGTAATAAAAGTCTAGATGCAAAATACAAGAATAAAACCTAAAGCATGTGTAAACACCAAACACAGAAGCTCAAAGTCTCATTCACACATACAGCACTTGAACAAAATATATTCATGAAGTACAAGCTCAAGATGCTATCAACATACAATAAAAATGCTAGATATATGAGATTTAATCAATCAATATTCTAGCCAAAAATATAGAGCAAGGATTCAAGATATAAATCAATCAAATCCTAGATTGCTCTAAAACACATACAAATACAATAATCCTAGATTTCATCAATCAAATTTCATCAATCAAAGGATCAAATCAAATCTCAAGGTCATTTATCACAAAATTGATTCAATCAAGTTACAAATAACCTAAGATGCCATTCTAATCACAATACAACTCACAAACATGTTAAAAACCTAGAATCATAGAAACTAGTCCACATTTGTCTCTAAATAGACTTTTGATTAGAATGATTATGAAGCTATCTTTCTCAATAGCATTCACCAAACATAAACATACATATAGAAGAAGAAACCCCAAGCAAATTGAAGGTTAAAAAGAAAGAAACCCCATAGATAAGACCAATACCTTGGATTCACGAGCTGGTTCGGATTTCTATGTGAAACCACCAGAAAACTCGATCAAACAGCCACCAAACCACTTCAAAAAGGTAGAGGACTCAATTACGAACGTTCTCCAACTTGAATCACTCAAATCCGACTTCGTATGAAGAAGTTATGGTGTTTGGAAGATGAGAAAATCTTAGGAGAAAAATCTGACGGGAATATTTCAATTTCTCTTCTTGAAATGAAATGGAGGGAATGGAGGGAAATAAAAAGGAGGAGAGAGAAGAAAAAAATTGGCCAACCACAAGGGGCCACGTCAGCCCAGCCCCATGGGGGGCACGTGGGCCACACGGGGGCAGAGAGCCCCTCTGGCCGTGGGGCCCACGGCTCACCCACGGCTTGGGCCACACGTCGCCTCTTGGCCACTTTCGCCCTCGCGCGCTCCCTCACATTCTTCAGCCGTATCTTGGGCATCCGAACTCCGATTTTGAATCTGTTTTTGGATTACAAACCATGACTCCCTCACGCATGACAATGACTACACACTTTGAAAAATGGTTGAGAAATCATCTCGGAAAACGATAATGAAGTCAACTCAACGAATGAGAACGAAAAGTAGCGTAGCTACATCGTTTGGACTCGAAACTAAATGAATGAGTAACCGAAATGACCAGAACTCAATAAGGAATCATAATAGAACATATTCAAGTCCAAATACAAAAATACGGAAACATACAAACACAAAGACACACACATATGCTATTTCCTAGATATAGTCCTAGAACATGCAATAAGCAAAGTTTGTCAAGATAGTATAAATGCATGAACATATATTATCAAGTGTGTGAAAGTGATATATCAATGATGTTTAACCATGAAGGAACACACAAGGATGCCATGTGTGTGTGTGTGCCTAGCCTTGTAAGAGATATGAGGTCTTATATTACCTTTGATGATCAATGATTCACATATCTCTTTAATGCCGGCTTCTTGCATGAATTGTGGTCAAGACATTCTTCGTCTTCTTAAATCTTCAATATATGAACCACTAAACATTACAAGAGAAACACGTTTTGATATGGAATTTATGCCAACACAAACTATAAACCTAATAGAATGTAATGGTACATGTAATCTCGTGTAATTGTAGGATCATGAAATGTAATGGTAGGATCCTATCAAAGGCTTAAAGCTCGTAACCTAGGGGTACCACAACACAGGGAATGCCATAAAACTCCTACACTGACATAAGCAAACACACACAGGCTGCCGCGACAAAGAAAAAGAGGACCCTTCTCAATCCTTTTCAACATATATTATATGAATATGAATGAAATCAATCATATGTATTTAGACTGACATAAACATATGTTATATATAGAATATGAAAGAAATCAAACATATGTATTTAAATTGACATCAACACATACAGGCCGCCGCGACGAAGAACAGGATGACCCTTCTCAATCATTTTCAACATATGTTATATGAAAATTGTAAGGATTCCCATATCTTGATTGGCTTATTTTGTGGACAAACCACGTGTTGGGGATTGTATGTAAGGGTAGCTTAAGTGATTGATATTCAAGCTCAAGACCCTCTCATGTCCTCAAGGTTGATAAGCACCAAAGGTAAATTCTAGTGCTTACTTGCTTTGAAGAGATCTAGTTGCACACACACACAACTCATGCATAAATCTTATTCTTGTATGTTGTGTGTTTTATATGTGTGCATGCATGTTCTTGAACATCTCTTCTTGCATGTTTTATTTTGATTGCATCTTGTTCATTGAAATGCCATGACATGTTTAGGCATTAGGATGCATTCACTTCCCACACTTGCACTTCATTATTAGTCTTAAGTGTGGTGTAATTCGTTTCCGTTTGTGTGATCGGAAACGTCCGCGCTTGCACGATGGTGTGCATGTCTTAGTGCGATGGTTGACCACTTGAGAAGGTCTCATTCTTCTCTTGGATAAGTGGTAGTTTTGATTTGATTGTTTGGAGTAAAGTGTCTAGTTTCAAAAGATTAGATTTCAATGTTTTAAATGTTTTTCAAAACTGACCTTTGAATGGTCTTGTGACCATAACGTTTTATACAAAACTTCAAAATGAGTTTTGAAAATTTCTATACAAACTAGACACCCATACCTTTCCAACGGTATATTATTCATAATATTTCATGACCGTTTGGATTGGTTTTAAAATCTCCAAAGTTACAACCAAAACAGGGCAACTCTGTTGTTGTCCGTTTCTGACCTTTGGTCACTCAATTGACCATAACTTTTTCTACAGATGCCGAAATGTCATTCTATAAAAATGAGTATAAAGTATACATCCATACCTTTCTAACAATATATCATATGAAAGGTTTCGATGTCGTTTAGTCATTTTTCGAAGCTCTCGAATCTTGAGTCGCTGCACTGACGCGAGTACCGCGAAAATGCCCATCATTTTTCCATTTCTTCCAAAACGACATAGTTTCACTTGGGCATTATAAATACATATCTTTCTCATCATTTTGAGGGCTATGCCACAAAATCAAACCCTAGAGAGAGAGAGGCTCCATATTCTTGAGAGAGAAAGAGAGATTTGAGAGAAAATCAAATCAAGAACTCACCTTTAACCACTCAAATCAAATCCTTTTTGCATCAAATTTCATATTGCATCTTCTATGTCTATATAGAAAGCATCCATGTATGGGTTTGCATCATCACAACTTGCTTGGTAAGATTTTGATTAATTTCATCTTATTTTAGTATTTTTACTATCGAGCCATCTCTTTTAAATTACTTGTATGTTTTAGATCATATGCTAAATACAAGAAAAGAGAATTGATTGTGATGAATTGATTGAGTGTTGTATTGTGATAGCTATCTAGGTTTTGCTTAATCTTGATTAGCTAAGCTATTTGACATGTCATCTAGCTCTTGATATCTAGGGTCGATTTAATTGAATATATCATCATCCTAGATAAGCATCTAAGGTTCCCTAGCCTTGTTTGTTATTTGAATATTCATACATATTCACATAGGTTGCATAATCTCTTCTTAGAGAATTAAGTCTTGAGGCTAAGATTGCTTAGGTCTCAAGCAATTGGACTAGAGCCACTTTTAAAGGCCCGTGTGGTAGAAGTGGGGGGTTATTGACCGGAGTGTTAGACGAGGTCTACATAGGTTGTAAACTCCATTTCAATTAGTGGATTTCGAGGTTCGAGTGTGGCGCACTATATAGCCCGTGGTTTTTCCCAGTGGTTGGGTTTCCACGTATACATCAAGTGTTATTTAAATTCCGCACTATATTACACTTGCTTGCATTTTTGACTAGTAGGGGCATTTTCGTAAAATTAACTTGCATGCGAAAATTGGGTAATAATAGTTAAAATCTATTCACCCCCCCTCTAGATTAATATATTAGTACACACCTAGTTTATTTGAGAACTTTCAATTGGTATCAGAGCCTAGGCAAGAGAAGAGTGAAAAGAAAGGGGTCTAATGTTATGAGTGTGGTGGTATAGGTCACATCTCACCCGATTGTGGGAACTTGAAGAACAAGATGGCAAAAGTGATGGCCACCACTTGGAGTGAAAGTGATGACTCCGAAAAGGGAGACAAGTCATCAAGTGATGATGAGCTTACCATCAACTACACGGCTTTTGGAGCCACTTGTGTAGATGACAAAGTTGTTGGTAAGAATGACTTGACTAGAGATCCCATAAAAGAAAGAGATGAAGAAGTAGCTCTAGAGGAGATAGGTGTAGCTACTCATTGGGATATGGCTCTCATTAACTCAAGAGACCAAGGTGAAAGTCTAAATGAGGGAAATGACTCCATTAGTGAGAAGGAGAGTGGAGGAGATAGCTCAAGTGAAGATGACTCCTCATCTAACTCTACAAATGGAAGTGTAGAGAAAATGGATGTTAATGACTTTATAGTCAAGTGTGAAAGCTCATTGAAGAAGAATAATAGAAAGTTGAAGATTTTAGAGGATGAAAATCTAGAGCTTTCAACACACAATGACCACTTAAGTAAACAAGTGGAGGCATCCAAGAAGATTGAAGACAAGCTAAGGGATGAACTAGCTATGTCTAATAGGAATGAAGAAGGGTTGAAGAGAGAGCTTGATGAAGCTATAGAGTCATTGACTAGGATGACTACAAGCACCAAGAAACTTGACCACATTCTTGGTAGTGGAAAGAACCCTTGTGACAAGAAAGGTATTGGGTTTAAAGAAAGCAAGGAGATCACTACTCCAACCAAGACCGTCTTTGTCAAGAGTTTGGGCAAGATAGAAGCCTCGCCGGTGCACACTCCTGGGAAGAAAATTGATCTAGGACAATGTTCAAGAAGTGCACAAGTGAAGGAAGCTCCAAGGAGACAACCTCAAGCTCAAAAAGTTCCTCAACCAAACTTCCCTCAAGCTCATATTCATCAAGGGAAGAGGCCAATCATGCAAAATGAAACAAGGAAGCAAACTAGACCGGTTCAACAACAAAGAAGGTTTGAACCCGCTCAACCACAAAGTCATGGGAAGGCTCCTATCCATGCACAAGGACATGGTATGAATTCTAAATTTATCCCTACATGTCACTTTTGTGGTATTGATGGTCACATTAGACCAAATTGCTTTCATTTCATTAAATTATGTAGAATCAAAAGCATGATTAAAAAGAGAATGACAAGAGCTAGAATGCATGCTAATAGGAAGGAAAACATTCATATTCATGATCCTATTATTTCTAGAACTCTTGAACCATTGACCACTAGGAAGAAAAATGTCATATCTATGTGGATAAGGAAAAATGAACCCGCTTGCTACAAGACTAACAAGTCTCAAATAGGTTCATCCAAGTCAAATGGACTTGGGAGGTCTATAGGACCTCATGACCTTCATTAATGAAGGATGATGATGATCCCATATGGGGAACTCAAGCAAATAGAGCTAAGTGCATACTTGTTGCATGCAAATATTTGAAAAATCTTATGCTTCTTTGATTGATTGCTTGAGTAAGCTTGGTTGCACATATGTATATATGTTTTCAATTCAATAAGTGTGAACCTTGCTTGTTTACAATCCATGTCATATTTATGTTCAAACATGCATTTTTGGACTAGGAGATTTACTTAGGAAATATGATTTGAATGACCTATAGTTATCTCCATGACATGATGATTCTTAATGACATGCTTAAAAATTGAAAAGCATGAGTTGTTTTTATAACATGCTAATGACATATGAAAAGCATGAAATTCAAATGACATGCTCAAATGAAAAAGCATGAATTGATGATTGCATAATCTTAAAATGCAAAACTTGTGTAAAAAAGCTTATGAGACTCAAAATGAATAAAGGATCTTGTATCCGTTCAAGGGATTTTAAAATCCAAATGTCTCTCCTTCTTTATTTGTTGAACATGTCTACTATCATACGGGTTTCATTCCCGGAAAAATCAAATAGAGTGCAAAGTTGCTCATGACATGTTTGGCTTATAAAGATGGATATAGTTGCTCATAAATTAAAATCAATGAAAACTCTATATCCTTGCTTTTCTCATGACAATGGTGAAATTGGTTTGAATTCTTATTAAAAACCTTTGTCATTTGTTTTGCCAAATACCATTGTATTTTGGACTTGAATGCTACATGTCTTGTATGCAAAGCATTTTTGATTCACACATTTTATCAAAATAAATCTCCTTGTTTCTCTCCAATTAATTGAGTTGCATAAAGTGCATTTTATGATTATGCAAATGACTTGAATGCTATCATCTCTCTTTGCTAAGTGACCCAATTGGGGATTACTCCTTTGCCTATATCATGACAAAAAGGGGGAGTAGAATGGTGGTAAGGGGAGTTGCAAATTGTGGTAGCAATTATGCAAGTTGGGGAGACAATACATTGAGGGGGAGTAACCCATTGAGGGGGAGCATTGCATTCACAATTATTGCATGATGTTGTAGTTGTACTTAAATTCTAAGAGTGCAAATGCTTGTTTTTATTCTCACCTGATTCATCTCACTTTTTACTTGAATTGGAAAGTATAGAAACTTTGCTTTCAGGGATTGATTGATCTACAAGAGATTGAAGACTTCAAGATTTTTTTTAAAAATATCTCTTTGTAATGTAGATAATCATTGTTGACCTGTAGTTTCTATTATGTTGTGAGGAATCAATGTGAGTGGTGGTTTTATCACGAAATAGCCAAAGGGGGAGATTGTAAGGATTCCCATATCTTGATTGGCTTATTTCGTGGACAAACCACGTGTTGGGGATTGTATGTAAGGGTAGCTTAAGTGATTGATATTCAAGCTCAAGACCCTCTCATGTCCTCAAGGTTGATAAGCACTAAAGGTAAATTCTAGTGCTTACTTGCTTTGAAGAGATCTAGTTGCACACACACACAACTCATGCATAAATCTTATTCTTGTATGTTGTGTGTTTTATATGTGTGCATGCATGTTCTTGAACATCTCTTCTTGCATGTTTTATTTTGATTGCATCTTGTTCATTGAAATGCCATGACATGTTTAGGCATTAGGATGCATTCACTTCCCACACTTGCACTTCATTATTAGTCTTAAGTGCGGTGTAATTCGTTTCCGTTTGTGTGATCGGAAACGTCCGCGCTTGCACGATGGTGTGCATGTCTTAGCGCGATGGTTGACCACTTGAGAAGGTCTCATTCTTCTCTTGGATAAGTGGTAGTTTTGATTTGATTGTTTGGAGTAAAGTGTCTAGTTTCAAAAGATTAGATTTCAATGTTTTAAATGTTTTTCAAAACTGACCGTTGCATGGTCTTGTGACCATAACTTTTTATACAAAGCTTCAAAATGAGTTTTGAAAATTTCTATACAAACTAGACACCCATACCTTTCCAACGGTATATTATTCGTAATATTTCATGACCATTTGGATTGGTTTTAAAATCTCCAAAGTTACAACCAAAACAGGGCAACTCTGTTGTTGTCCGTTTCTGACCTTTGGTCACTCAATTAACCATAACCTTTTCTACAGACATCGAAATGTCATTCTATAAAAACGAGTAGAAAGTACACATCCATACCTTTCTAACGATATATCATATGAAAGGTTTCAATGTCGTTTAGTCATGTGTCGAAGCTCTCGAATCTTGAGTCGCTGCACTGACGCGAGTACCGCGAAAATGCCCATCATTTTTCCATTTCTTCCAAAACGACATAGTTTCACTTAGGCATTATAAATACATATCTTTCTCATAATTTTGAGGGCTGTGCCACAAAATCAAACCCTAGAGAGAGAGGCTCCATATTCTTGAGAGAGAAAGAGAGATTTGAGAGAAAATCAAATCAAGAACTCACATTTAACCACTCAAATCAAATCCTTTTTGCATCAAATTTCATATTGCATCTTCTATGTCTATATAGAAAGCATCCATGTATGGGTTTGCATCATCACAACTTGCTTGGTAAGATTTTGATTAATTTCATCTTATTTTAGTATTTTTACTATCAAGCCATCGCTTTTAAATTACTTGTATGTTTTATATCATATGCTAAATACAAGAAAAGAGAATTGATTGTGATGAATTGATTGAGTGTTGTATTGTGATAGCTATCTAGGTTTTGCTTAATCTTGATTAGCTAAGCTATTTGACATGTCATCTAGCTCTTGATATCTAGGGTCGATTTATTGAATATATCATCATCCTAGATAAGCATCTAAGGTTCCCTAGCCTTGTTTGTTATTTGAATATTCATACATATTCACATAGGTTGCATAATCTCTTCTTAGAGAATTAAGTCTTGAGGCTAAGATTGCTTAGGTCTCAAGCAATTGGACTAGAGCCACTTTTAAAGGCCCGCGTTGTAGAAGTGGGGGATTATTGACCGGAGTGTTAGACGAGGTCTACATAGGTTGTAAACTCCATTTCAATTAGTGGATTTCGAGGTTCGAATGTGGCGCACTATACAGCCCGTGGTTTTTCCCAGTGGTTGGGTTTCCACGTATACATCAAGTGTTATTTAAATTCCGCACTATATTACACTTGCTTGTATTTTTGACTAGTAGGGGCATTTTCGTAAAATTGACTTGCATGCGAAAATTGGGTAATAATAGTTAAAATCTATTCACCCCCCCTCTAGATTAATATATTAGTACACACCTAGTTTATTTGAGAACTTTCAAAAATTATGAAAGAAAGAAATCAAATATATTTACAGTTATAGTTCGAGTTCCTAAGGAGATACATACCTTCTTTGATATTGGGGATGGCTGAAATAGATTAGGACCGCTTCAATCATGGCAACGAATCGACAACTAGAAATATGATTATGGCAGAGATACGAAATATCGCGAGTAAATTATTTTAATTGGGTGCTATTTCGAAGTGTAAGGGTTTGGGTTAACTGTCTTGAATTTCAATTTAATAAGATGCATAATAAAATCAATTGGAAGTCGCACTGTAATTTAGTGATTGGGTTTGGGGATTGCCTTCATCTGAGATATAAGAAGGAGACAAGGTCATTTTCGACCTCTTACATCAACAACCATTGACAACTCTCCAGGGGTATACTTGTTAAAGAACCCACTAACTTCCACCACACAGTCACTATATCGGTTATATTTGGTTTTCTAAAAACTAGTGGCTATATGTAAAAATTGGAAAACCAAAGTGGCTATTCTATGGAATTAACCGATATTTAATTAATGAGTTTAATTAAATATTAAAGGTTTATTGGAGCTTGAAATTATAGGTCCATGTGTTCTCATACCATCTCTATAACACTATATTGAACATTAATGTATACTGAGGCTTAGTGATTATTGATTATTTAATTATATATATATATATTAAATAATATTTTGATTATTTTAATATATATATATATTTATCAGTTTTTTTTTAGAGTGGTTGAACGGTGGATTTTATTATTGTTCCTAGAGGGTGGGGGTGTGGTGAAATGCCCTTAAGAAATATAGTGTAGTATATACCTAGAGGGTGGGGGTGTGGTGAATAGGTATAGGCTCAAATTCTTCCAAAATCTTTTTCCTCAATACCACAATGATATGCACACTTGGTGTGTATAACAAAATGAATTGTTTTAATCAATACAAGCGGAAATGAATACACAAGTGATGCAATCAATAAGAGATATGGAAGATAATAAAACATAAAGTGAAATGTGACACAAGTATTTTTACGTGGTAAAACCTTTTAAGAGTAAACATCCATGGGTTGATACAACCACCGGCAAATAATTCACTATGATGAAAAGGAGATACACACTCAAGGCAATCAACACATGATAAACATCCTAAGCTATCAACTCCTAGTCTAGCCTTAAGGCCAAGTGAGTCACTTTGCCTACTCCCTATCCAATGTGTGTCCTACAACTCTATGGTGTGTTTGGTATGTGGGATGGGACGAGATGGGAAAGGACATCGTGGGATAGTTTCTTCTTGTCCAACGTTTGGCACGACTTTAGCATGGGACAAGGTGGGACAAAAATCACAAAATTTTGTCCCACCCAAGGCCCTAGGTCAGACTTGTCCCATGCATGGGACAAGTCTCAAAAAGACCTTTTTACCTTTAATTCTTTAAAAAGTCACAAACTTATGCAATATTATATATATATATATATTATATAAGGCTCATTCTTGAGTGCAACATGACACCATACATTTTAAAAAATAGTATGTGATCACATATGATTACATGTGATCATAAATATATATAATGTTATTGTTAGGATTATGCTCAATAGCAAGAGTGTAATATTGTAATTAACAATCCTTTTCATATTAATAAAGTGATTTCTGGTTTAACAAATCTTATAGCATTTATAGTTTAATATTATAATTGTCAAAGTAAATAATCATAAGGTCTAAAGACTATGAGAAAAGAAGAATTGTTCGTACATCTGGATATGTATGAGGTAGACACAATTCTTTAGTTAGTCTTGAATAATGTTCACAACTTAAGTTAAAGGTTGGACACCTTTATCTTGTTAAAGTTGTAGAATTCTTTTGCTAGCATTTGAGTGGGATCAAAAGAGATATGATGAGTCTAAAATCATCGGAGTGTCTTCGAGTAAAAGAATCTAGTGCACTGGGTGCATTGAACATGATCACAATGAAAAGCTTTATCTAGAACCGTCAATAGATAATAGTCTTTTCATTATCAGGACAATCGGAGAGTCTATCTTAATCCTGAGATAAATGATGGACTTATGGTTGCAAGTGATATCATTTGAGTTATCAATGAGTACGATTATATAGCATAGTCTATCCTCAATAGTTTGGTGATATTCATTTGTTAATCGATAGAGGACTTCATTTATATATATGGACATCGTGGCTCCATTTATTAAATGAGAGTATAATATCATCATATGGATGTTTTGAGGTAATTGGATATTAAATCTCAACGTTGAGTTTTCGATAGTGACTATTGAAAACATGGCTTCTGGACAAGTCAAAATATCCAAGTTCAAAACGTGGTCATATGAGTAAATATGGTAACTTGGAGAGTTATAGGCGGTCTATGAACTCTTGGCGATTACTGATATTAATCACGAGGATACACTATCTCCAACATGATTGTCTAGGGTATGAATGAGGAACATCTTCTTATTCTATCTTTATTTAAGAGTTCAATTTTAGCTCTTTAGTGGAATGAGTTAAAATTAATGGATCGAACCTAAGTGAATCATTTGTTGATTGTGATTAGGTTATGTCTTTTGAAGCTTAAATTTAGATAGCCCGCCAAGATCCCCAATCCACACGGACTTGCATGGATCACTTGATATATTCTACCGGACCAATTTATGGGTCCATCTAGAATTGCATTTAATATATTAAGAATATAATTTGCACATTATTTGTTTAATGGGCTGATCAATTATATTAATATATTAATGAAAGGCATGTGAGCTTGTTTCTTTTAGTAAGAATGGGTCTGGTTCACATGTGGGCTTTTTTATTTAAAGTCCAATGGATTAAATAAAATAAGAAAATAATATTTGGCCCATATATATAATATGGGGCGGCAAGGCTAAATTTTTAGTCAAAAATATTATTTTATTTTATTGTTTGATTAAATGAGAATTAATTAATTTATTAATTAATTATTTAATTAAGAAACAAAATCTTTTTCTGATCAGGAAATATATTTCCTAGAGTTATATTAAAGGTAAAAGACTTATTTGGTAAGAAAATAAATAATAAGTTTTATTTATTTAATCAAATAGGAAAGTCTTTTATTAAGTCAATAAAAAGAATAAAAACACTTATGAGTTGAATTAGGGTTAGGAGTCTAAAGTTGATGGGAATTAGGGTAAAGTACAAATCCTTTTTTGTAGAAGTGATTTTCGGCCAACCCTAATAGAATCACAAGGAGATTTCGGCAACCCTAAAGAAAAATAGAAGTGAAATTCGGCCACCCTATATAAGCAATCATATAGGGTTCGGCCACCCCCTAGAGTTTACTAGATCAATTTCTTCTTCTTCTCATACTCATAGAAAAGTGTTTGATTATTCGGCCAAGACAAAAAAGAGAGAAGAGATTATTCTTTTGATAGTACACTAATTGCTTATTCATCAATATTCTTGTGTGTACAACATCGAATTAGGTTCACGCGAGTTTCGATCATTAGATTGAGAACTCAAAAGTGACCGGAATAATCTTTGTAGTCTTTTGGTTGTTTTATGACTAACAATAAGAAAAAGAAAGTTTGTTTGTCCATTCTCAGGTACGCAATTCAAAGAAAAGGGAGACCACGCTCCTAGGTGATTCACGTTCATGCTAGGATTGAAGATCTTGCGGATTACCATCGACGTAAATCAATCGGATCACGCGACAAAAGGTATTCTACTTTTGTTACTTTATATGTATGTTTAATTAATTTAAAGGGTTAAGGTTCATCAAAGGAAAAATTTTAAAACATACTAAATCGATTTTAGTCTCACTTCCGCTGCGTTGACCGGTATTTTTTCCTTACAGTTATCGCATATGAATTGCACGTGATCATACAATTAAATTATTGTGATCGCATGTTAGAACATACAATCACATATTAGTTGATGTGGTTGAACCAAAGAAAACATGATCACAGTAAAAAAAATTCGTTGCACCCAAAGGCAGCCCATTATATAATAACATATATATATATATATATATATTAATAATATATATTATTATAATATGTATATGTTATAATAATATATATTTGTAAGGTTCCAATTTGTTGATTGGCTCATTTCGTGGACAAACCACATGTTGGGGTTCTTTGTAAGGGTAGCTTAGGTGTTGGTATTATTGTTCAAAGCCCTTTGAAGACCTCGTCTTGATAAGCATCGAAGGTAAATTTCTATGTGCTTACTTGTCTTGAAGAGATAGTTGCACACACTCACTTAGCATTCTTGCATTGGTGTGCATACTCTTCACATGTCACATTTCACACTTGCACCTTGATGTTGTATTTTGTTATGTGCTTTTGTGCTTAGCAATTCGTTTCCTGATATTATTCAGAAACGTCCACGCATGCACTAGGATGTGCTTGGTTTTACGCGAAGACCGCCTACGGAGATGCACTTGGCTTCTCCTTTGATTTCACCTCTTTGGGGTGATTGGCGGTTATGATTGGCGGCCTGGCCGCCGAATGAAACCGCCGTTTGAGTCCAGAGGTCTCTGGATCAAATCAGCGGTTTCGTGGCCACAGATCGAAAACGCCGTTTAGACCTGATTGTTTTTATTTCTCAGTCTTGATCGGCAGTTTGAACGGCGGTTTCGAAACCGCCGATTGAAACCGCCGATTGAAACCGCCGTTGCTCCCTTGCTTTTTATGGGAGCCATTTGGCGGTTGAAATCTGCGGCCTGGCCGCCGATTGAAACCACCGATCGGTGCGTTTCTTTGCAACTTACTTAAAACGACCTCACTTTGATTTGGCCCCCCTATATATATGCCATTTTGTCTTTAGGTCAATTAAGAGAGTTCATATTCAGATTTCATACTTAGGATATTTTTCAAAGATAAGAAAAATCCAAGAACTCATTTTTAATTACTCAAACATGTAAGGTTCCCATTTGTTGATTGGCTCATTTCGTGGACAAACCACTTGTTGGGGATTCTTTGTAAGGGTAGCTTAGATGTTGTTGTTATTGCTCAAGCCCTTTGAAGACCTCATCCTTGATAAGCACCGAAGGTAAATCTCGATGTGCTTACTTGTCTTGAAGAGATAGTTGCACACACTCAATACTCATGCATATGTTTAATCCTTGTATGTTGTGTGTCTTATTTGTGTGCTTTAATGTTCTTTAACATCTCTTCTTGCATGTTAGTTTGATTGCATCTTGCATATCCAATTGCCTTGTCATGCTTAGACTTAGGATTGCATTTTTGCATTGGGCGCTCCCAAAAGCGCTGTATGAACAGCGCCCATTGAGCGCTGTTCAGACCTGATCGATTTTAATCGGTCGCTGTTGAGTCGCTGTTGGGGCGCTGTACAAAGCGCTCTACGTACATCGCCCCTCTGTTTTCCGGTGAGAACAGAGCAGGGGCGCTGTACAGGCGCTGTACAGAAGCACCCTACGTACAGCGCCCAAGGCAAAATATGAGGCAAACTTATCAAAACGACCACACTTTGGTTTGGCCTCCTATATATATGCCACTTTGACTTTAGGTCAATTAATAGAGTTCATATTCAGATTTCATACTTATGATATTTTTCAAAGAGAAGAAAAATTCCAAGAACTCATTTTTATTTACTCAAACACTTTTTCATGATCATCAATCATCATCTAGCATCATCTTTGATCATCTAGATGTCATCTTGCATGGATTCTTCATCATACATTGCTTGGTAAGCTTTTCACTAATATCTTACATATTTTGTGTTTTTCTTAACAAGCAATCTCATTTTATTACTTGTATGATTTTCATATATCTTTTGATACAAGATTGAGATTAGTGTGATGTGAAAAAAATTATAGCACGGTGTGTATAAAACTATCTAGAGAGGTGGGGGGGGGGGGGGGGGGGGGGGGTGAATAGATTTTAAACTTATTACCCAATTTTTCGTGTTAAGTCAGTATTAAGAAATTACCCCTAACTAGATAAAGCAATAAATCAAGTATAAAATGCGGAAATTAAATAACACTTGATTTTTACGTGGAAACTCTCACGGGAAAAACCACGGGCTAGTAAGTAAGCCACACTCGAACCTCGAATCCACTAAATGTGTAAAACGATTACAACCTAATCCCGGAAGTAATCACACACCTACCTAATCCCGGTATGAGTGAACCTAGTCCAATTTGCTTGCGATCTAAGCAACCTAATCCTGGAAGCTACACACAAGACTTACTTTCTCAATGAAGAGAATAACACCCTAAGTGAATATATGAATATCCAAAATGTAACATAGAGCAAGGGAAACCCTATATGCTTATCTAAGATGATTAATATGCAATTAGAACAATCCTATATATTAAAAACTAAATGACATGTCAAGTAGTTTAGCTAATCAAGATTAAGCACAAAACCTAATTAGCTATCACAATACAACTTCTCAAACATACATCACACTAATCTCAAACTTGTATCCAAAGTATATATAATAACATACAAGTAATTAAATGAGATTGCTTGTTAAGAAAAACACAAAATATGTAAGATATTAGTGAAAAGCTTACTAAGCAAAGTATGATGAAGGATCCATGCTAGATGACATCTAGATGATCAAAGATGATGCTAGATGATGATTGATGATCATGAAAAAGTGTTTGAGTGATTAAAAATGAGTTCTTTGTGTATTTTTCTTGTCTTGAAAATATCCTAAGTATGAAGCATGAATATGAACTTTCTTGATTGACCTAAAGTCAAAGTGGCATATATATAGGGGCCATAAGTGAAGTGAGGTCGTTTTGAAAAACGCACCAGAAATTGCTCTGTGCGCTGGTGAGCCTGTGCTGGACGACAGGCACACGACCATTGCACAGGCGCTTGACGACCAGCGCTAAGAAGGGCGCACGACCAGCGGCACACCACTGGGCGATTTACGTTGGTGGGCTTGCGCTGGTGTGGACCAGCGCACGACCAGCGACAGACCACTGGGCGATCTGATCTGGTGGGCTTACATTGGTGTCGACAAGCGCACGACCAGCGACAGACCACTGTGCGATCTGCACTGGTGAGCTGTGCTGGTTTGGCGCTTGACGACCAGCGCACAGCCCACTCCTTTGAACCCCACAAGAAAGCATGCAAGGGGTAAAAAGGTAAATCAAGATGCATCCTAAAAGCCTAAAATGCTATGACATTATAATAACAAGATGCAATCTAAATAACAAGCAAGAAGAGATGTTAATGAACTGAAATTTCCCTTAAGTAGTAGTGAAATATACCTAGAGGGGGGGTGAATAGGTATAGGCTCCAAATTCTTCCAATTTAAAAATAATGCGGAATATATCAATGAAAATACACACTTGATTATATTTGACAAATTAATTGATTTCACTTATACAAGAGTTAATCAATTTACAAGATGTGCAATCAATGAAAGATATGGAAGATAAAGAAGAGTAAAAACAAAAATGAACACAAGTGTTTTAACGTGGTAAAACCTCAAAGAGGAAACATCCACGGGTTGATACCACAACCACCGGCAAAGCAATCCACTATGTGAAAAAGGACTTACACACTCAAGCTATAACTCATGATATCCGCTCAAGCTATCAACTCATAATCTACCCTCGGGCTAGTGAATCACCAAGCCTACTTCCTATCCGAGATGTATCCTACATCTCTAGAAAGCAACTTCCTATCCAAGACGCTCACGTCTCTAGGAAGATTTCTTGCTTGCCTATCCGGATCCTCCTGACCCTAGACAAGACTTCCTTGCTTGATTATCCAAGTCCTCCCGACTCTAATCAAGACTTCCTTGCTCTATCCACAAAGCTTCACACATTTTGCTAGAGACTTCAACCTAATGCAAGGCTATGATCTAAAGTGATGCAAGTGATGCAAACACAAACAAATTAAGCTAGATGATCAATCAAGCAAAATGTACATGTTCAATGATAAACTAGAATATGCTTTCAATACACAAACACAAGATTATCTAGAAATCAAGACATGCAAATCAATAAGGACAAGGTATGATTATTCAATATATCACACTAAAAACCTAGTTCTTAGATCATGAAATAAAACCTAAAAAATAATATGAGACACATCATATATTCATTTTCTAGAATCAATTTCACACAAAATCAAGTTTAGCACAAATATGTTCAAAACAAATCACAAAGCTAAATCTCAATTAGCAAATGATCAAACACCCCTAGCATATGATCTAACATGCTTCTCAACAAATTTCATCAATCAAATAGTAAGAATCAAAAGAAGATCAAAGATGAAATTGAAAAAGAAGAAGTTAAACAAACAACCTTGACCTCGGACTGAAAATCGATCAACTGAGAAAAATAGAGAAGTTAGCTGCCTCTGGAAATGCTTGGGGTTTGTAGCTCTCTTCAAGACCAACAATTTTGGTTTTGAATCGATTGATTTCGAGTTCGTATGAGAGAAATATGATCAAAATAAGAAAATAAAAAATTGAAGAAAATGTGGAGAATTTCGTGAAATGTTCATCAAGATCTTCAACATGTGTGGAGGGAAGGAGAGGGGTTTAAAAAGAGGAGAGAGAGAGCATTTTTGGGAAAATCAGCATGTGCCATGTCACCTCCCTGTGGGGTCGCGTGGGCCTCACGGGGGCAGAGGGCTCCCTTGGCCGTGGGGCCCACGGCCTCCCTCACGGCCAGGCCAAGTGGCCTCACGCGCTCCAAACCACTCTCGCGCGCTCCTTCGGTTCTTCAGCCCATATCTTGGGCATCCGAACTCCGATTTCGAATACGTTTTCGGATTACGAACTGTGACTCCCTCACGCATGATGATGACTACACAAATTTGAAAAATGGTTGAGAAATCATCTCAGAAAATGACGATGAAGTCAACTCAACGAATGAGAACGAAAAGTAGCGTAGTTACATCGTTTGGACTCGAAACCTTATGAATGAGTAACCGAAATGACCGGAACTCAATAAGGTATTAAATAAGAACATGTTCAAGTCCTAAAACACAAAATACACAAACAAATAAACACATATTCACACAAGCATGCCATATCAAAGAGATAGTCACAAAGCATGCAATTCTACAATGTTTGTCAATACAAGATCAATGCATGAGCATACTATGAAGTGTGTGAATGTATTATACCAAATGTTTGAACCACGATGCAGGGACACACATGTATGAATTGTGTGTGTGTGCGCTAACGCCTTGCAAGAGAATGGATGTCAAGATATACCTTTGACGCTTTTCACCTCTTGAAGACGACTTTTGCACTAGACATTGCTTCTTCATCTTTTAAGCTTCTTTTCTTCCAAGAACATCTTAAGCAATAAATAATACAAATATAGAGCGTTTTGCAATAGAATCAAGCCAATACAAATCATAAACCTTACATGAACATTAATGCACAACAATAAGAAACACAACATACAAGGAATACACATTGTTAGGATTATGCTCAATAGCAAGAGTGTAATGTTGTAATTAACAATCTTTTTCATATTAATAAAGTGATTTCTGGTTTAACAAATCAGTATAGCATTTATAGTTTATATTATAATTGTCAAAGTAAATAATCATAAGGTCTAAAGACTATGGGAAAAGAAGAATTGTTCGTACATCTGGATATGTATGTGGTAGACACAATTCTTTAGTTAGTCTTGAATATTGTTCACAACTTAAGTTAAAGGTTGGGCACCTTTATCTTGTTAAAGTTGTAGAATTCTTTTGCTAGCATTTGAGTGGGATCAAATGAGATATGATGAGTCTAAAATCATCGGAGTGTCTTCGAGCAAAAGGATCTAGTGCACTGGGTGCATTGAACTGGATCACAATGAAAAGCTTTATCTAAAACCGTCAATAGATAATAGTTTTTTCATTATCAGGACAATCGGAGAGGCTATCTTAATCCTGAGATAAATGATGGACTTATGGTTGCAAGTGATATCATTTGAGTTATCAATGAGTACGATTATATCGCATAGTCTATCCTCGATAATTTGGTGATATTCATTTGTTAATCGATAGAGGACTTCATTTATAGATATGGACATCGTGGCTCCATTTAATTAAATGAGAGTATAATATCATCATATGGATGTTTTGAGGTAATTGGATATTAAATCTCAACGTTGAGTTTTCAATAGTGTCTATTGAAAACATGGCTTCTGGACAAGTCAAAATATCCAAGTTCAAAACGTGGTCATATGAGTAAATATGGTAACTTGGAGAGTTATAGGCGGTCTATGAACTCTTGGCGATTACTGATATTAATCACGAGGATACACTATCTCCAATATGATTGTCTAGGGTATGAAAGAGGAGCATCTTCCTTTTCTATCTTTATTTAAGAGTTCAGTTTTAGCTCTTTAGTGGAATGAGTTAAAATTAATGGATCGGACCTAAGTGAATCATTTGTTGATTGTGATTAGGTTATGTCTATTGAAGCTTAAATTTAGATGGCCCGCCAAGATCCCCAATCCACACGGACTTGCATGGATCACTTGATATATTCTACCGGACCAATTTAAGGGTCCATCTAGAATTGCATTTAATATATTAAGAATATAATTTGCACATTATTTAAGTAATGGGCTGCTCAATTATATTAATATATTAATGAAAGACATGTGGGCTTGTTTCTTTTAGTAAGAATGGGTCTGGTTCACATGTGGGCTTTTTATTTAAAGTCCAATGGATTAAATGAAATAAGAAAATAATGTTAGGCCCAACCTTATACAAGTGGGGCGGCTAGGTTAAGGTTTTAACCTAAAAATATTATTTTGTTTCATTTGTTTTAATTAAATAAGAATTAATTGATTTATTGATTAATTGTTTAATTAAAGAAACAAATCTTTCCTAAAAGTAAAAGACTTGTTTGATAAGTAAATAAATAAATTAGTATTATTTATTTAATCAAATAAGGAGTCTTTTTTATTTAGTCAAATAAAAGAATAAAAATAAAAGAGTTGGATTAGGGTTTGAAGTCTATAAAGTTAAAAAGAATTAGGGTTGAATTTTAGTCACCCTATATAAGTGACATGATGAAATTCGGCCAACCCTAATCACATACTACATAGAATTCGGCAACCCTAAAGGAAAAAGAAGAAAAATTCGGCCAACCTATATATATGTTCTTATAGGGTTCGGCCACATCAATTTAATTGGTGCTTGAGTTTTTATTTTCTTTCTTCTTCTTCTTAATTCTAAGAGAGTTTTTATTCTAGAGAGACAAAAAGGAGTGAAAAATTATTCTTTGATAGTATACAATTGCTTAAACATCAATAAGCTTGTGTATACGATATTGATCTAGGTTCACGCGAGTTTCGATCATAAGATTGAGAACTCAAAAGTGACCGGAATAATTTTGACATTCTTTTGATTGTTTTGTGACTAACAAAGAATAGAAAGTATTTGTTTGGTCCATTCATAGGTTTGCAATTCAAAGGAAAGGGAGACCACGCTCCTAGGTGATCCACGTTCGTGCTCGGATTGAAGGTCTTGCGGATTACCATCGACGTAAGTCAATCGGATCACGCGACAAGAGGTAATTTACTTTTGTTGATATATATGCATGTTTATTGATTAAAAGGGTTTAAGGTTCATAAAGGAAAAATTTTAAAAGTCACTAAATCGTTTTTAGTATCGCTTCCGCTGCGTGTAACACTTTTATTTATTATTTTTTCCCTACACACATATGCATGAGTTGTGAGTGTGTGCAACTATCTCTTCAAGACAAGTAAGCACATAGAAATTTACCTTCGGTGCTTATCAACAATGAGGTCTTCAAAGGGCTTGAGCAATAACAACAACACCTAAGCTACCCTTACAAAGAATCCCCAACAAGTGGTTTGTCCACGAAATGAGTCAATCAACAAATGGGAACCTTACATGATGTATGTTTGAGAAGTTGTATTGTGATAGCTAATTAGGTTTTGTGCTTAATCTTGATTAGCTAAACTATTTGACATGTCATTTAGTTTTTAATATCTAGGATTGCTTTAATTGCAAATTCATCATCTTAGATAAGCATATAGGGTTTCCCTTGCTCTATGTTGCATTTGGATATTCATATATTCACTTAGGGTGTTATTCTCTTCATTGAGAAAGTAAGTCTTGTGTGTAGCTTCCGGGATTAGGTTGCTTAGATCGCAAGCAAATTGGACTAGGTTCACTCATACTGGGATTAGGTAGGTGTGTGATTACTTCTGGGATTAGGTTGTAATTGTTTTACACATTTAGTGGATTCGAGGTTCGAGTGTGGCTTGCTTACTAGCCCGTGGCTTTTCCCGTGAGGGTTTCCACATAAAAATCAAGTGTTATTTAATTTCCACATTTTATACTTGATTTATTGCTTTATCTATTTAGGGGTAATTTTGTAATTTTGACTTAATATGAAAAATTGGGTAATAAGTTTAAAATCTATTCACCCCCCCTCTAGATAGTTTTCTACACACCGTGCTATAATTTGTTTCAAAACACCTTTTCATGATCATCAATCATCATCTAGCATCATCTTTGATCATCTAGATGTCTCTTTGCATGGATTCTTCATCATACTTTGCTTGGTAAGCTTTTCACTAATATCTTACATATTTTGTGTTTTTCTTAACAAGCAATCTCAATTAATTACTTGTATGTTATTTATATATATTTTGGATACAAGTTTGAGATTAGTGTGTTGAATGTTTGAGAAGTTGTATTGTGATAGCTAATTAGGTTTTGTGCTTAATCTTGATTAGCTAAACTATTTGACATGTCATTTAGTTTTAATATCTAGGATTGTTCTAATTGCATATTCATCATCTTAGATAAGCATATAGGGTTTCCCTTGCTCTATGTTGCATTTGGATATTCATATATTCACTTAGGGTGTTATTCTCTTCATTGAGAATATAAGTCTTGTGTGTAGCTTCCGGGATTAGGTTGCTTAGATCGCAAGCAAATTGGACTAGGTTCACTTATACCGGGATTAGGTAGGTGTGTGATTACTTCCGGGATTAGGTTGTAATCGTTTTACACATTCAGTGGATTCGAGGTTCAAGTGTGGCTTACTTACTAGCCCGTGGTTTTTCCCGTGAGGGTTTCCACGTAAAAATCAAGTGTTATTTAATTTTCCCATTTTATACTTGATTTATTGCTTTATCTAGTTAGAGGTAATTTCGTAATATTGACTTCACACAAAAAATTGGGTAATAAGTTCAAAATCTATTCACCCCCCCTCTAGATAGTTTTATACACACCGTGCTATAATTTGTTTCAATATTAATATATATAATAATAATATATATGATAATAGATAATATATAATATATGTTATTATTATATATAAATTATAACAATATATTTAATATATATTATTATAATATATATTATGTATATATATATATTATAATAATATATATACAAATTAAATAATATATATTATATAATTTATGTATATATATATTATATAATATATATATATATATCTCTAATATATATATTAATAATATATATTATATTTTATTATTATATATAATAATAATATAATATAGTAAGTATTATTAGATATATAATAATATTTAATATATCATATATATATATTATAATACAATATATATTATATATTATTATAAATATTAATAATATATAATATATATTTAATTTATAATATATTATATATATATATTATATTTTATTATTATATATAATACTTTAAAAATTATTTCATATACAATAATATATATAATTATATTTTATTATATATATATATATATATATTATTGTATATATAATAATTTTTAATATATTAGATATAATATTTTATATAATATTATAATATTATAAAATTATAATATATATATATATATATATATTATAATATTATATATACATATGAGGGGAACTTTGGTCATTTGAACCTCTTGTCCTGTCCTGTCCCATCGATACAGTACAACTAACAATTTTGTCCTAGACATTCTAAACACAATATGGAACAACTGTCCCGTCCTGTCCTGTCCTGTCCTATCCTGTCCTGTCCAATCCCGTCCCGTCCCATCCCGTCCCGTCCCATCCCGTCCTACCTTGTCTTGTCCTGTCTCTGTGCCAAACACACCCCTAGGAAGCAACTTTCTGTCCAAGACGCTCACGTCTCTAGGAAGATTTTTTTCTTAGCTATCCGGATCACAAAGATCCTAGTCAAGCTTCCCTAACTCAACCATCTGGAGTATCACACTCCTAGCTAAGACTTCTTGCATAGTTATCCGGATCCCCTTGATCCTAACTAAGACTTCTTGCTTGGCTATCCAGAACATTTTCCTAGCCAAGTCTTCTTGCTCTAAACAATGCTTCACTTACTTTGAAAGAGACTTGAACCTTTTGCAAGGCAAAATGATCTAAGTGATGCAAATGATGCAAACACAATCAAATAGAGAAAGTTAATCACACAAGCTCTATGAAACATGCAAGAGATAACTAGAATAGGCTATTCAACACTCAATCACAAAGTTATCTAGAAATCAAAGCATGTGAATCAATAAGAACTAGATTAGGATATTCAATATCACACAAAAAATCCTAGTTCTTAGATCATGAAATTAAACCTAGAAATCATCATGAAGCACATCATACAAGTCTGATCAAGCCATTACATATATAGAAATACACCCTCTATTTCCGATACTTATGTTTGACTTTCGAGTAAATTCATGTATTTTATGGCTCGATGTTGATTGTACAGGTACTTTTGGGATTCTAGGCTAATCAATGAAGAAACTCGGTGATTTTAGACTAAAAGTGGTGAAAGGAGAGCTTTTGGGGGCAGAACGGTCATTTTACAAGAAAATAAGCAATTGGCTGTTCAAAACGGCGGCCTAGCCGTATATTGAAACCACCATTTTCCTCCAGAAGTACCAGTGTAATTCAGCGGCCATAATTCGCCCGCTGTTCCAACCGCCGATCCATTCCAGTATCTCCCATCTCAAATCGGTGGTTACCATTCGGTGGCCTGGCTACAATTTGAAATCGCCGATTCAGCGACACGTCAGCAACACCGAGATTTCAACCCTATCTTTTGGGACCACATATAAATACCCCTCTTTTCCCATTCTGTATTCTAACCCCCACTATTCTTGAAACCCTAACCTCTCTCTAACCTCTACTAACCCAAATTTAAACCATAATCACTCCCACCAACATCCACCCACATTGTGGAGAATTAATTGAAGAGAGAATAAGAGATTCACCAAGGCTAAGGGGATCTCAAGCACATCAAGGAACAAAAAGACTTTGTGAAGGCTTTCATGGGTTTTTCTCTACCACTTTGTTCTCTTCATTTATATTTCCATTATGTGTAACTAAACCTTCATATTAAGGAATTGATGAGACAACTTATGTGATAATCCATGTATTTGAACTAGTCATATATTTTACATCCTCTCTTGGTATATTCCATTTTCATTGCCTTGAAGTTGTCATTTTATTCTATTAAGTTAACATTGGGGCTCCATTTAGCTTGTGATAAAATGGTTCACATGTGTTGGTTGTGATTTAGAGTTTGAAGGGTTTTCAACTCACTCTCCAACCTTTAGCATCTATGAATTGGAATATGTATGTTTGAATGTCTTATATTATGAGACTTTTATTTTGTTCTTGAGAATTAGTTTAGGTAAATACTCATA
Source organism: Acer saccharum (assembly GCA_030490815.1). Lineage (NCBI taxonomy): Eukaryota > Viridiplantae > Streptophyta > Magnoliopsida > Sapindales > Sapindaceae > Acer > Acer saccharum. The sequence continues at coordinate 35,208,174 of CM059869.1, forward strand.
GTGAGGCTCACTTGAGTAGGAGCTTGAACTTATATTCTTGCCAAGACTCATAGTAGGGTTTACTTGAGTCAAGGTTCAAATTTGTATGTTAATGAGTTAAATCAATTTAAGAATAAACCTTGAGTTGGATCAAAGTGCTTAATTGGATTAGTTCATTACATTAGGAAATCTTTTAGTTGTTAACTCAATTCCCCAATATCCATTCCTATACCTTCACTCTATCACTTTAATTACTTGTTCTTTAAGTATTGCTTTAATTTAGTTAGTTTCAAAACAATCTTCAAACCAAAAATGAATTTTACTTTTCCGCATATAGTTTAGATTAGTGTACATAGCTTAGTTATAGCCAAGTATCCTCCCTTTCCCTGAGGAACGATCCCGCTTGCCATTATACATCTCATTCGATTTGTGTATTCCAAGTGTGGAATTTTGGTACTTGCAAAAGTCCGATCAAAATTTGGTGCCGTTATTAGGGATCGGCAGCGTTATATTTGGCTATTCTAGTTTAGGATATAGTTTAGTAGTTTCATTGTGTTATTTTTATCTTTTTACTTCTTGGTAATTTTTGTTTGTGGTGTTTCAGGCTCGCTGGTGTATGCATGGGTGTCATTCTAAGGGAGGTATTCTGTTTCCCTACAACGATCGGATTAATCAAGTTGGAAGATTAGCTAGAGCCGTGGAAAGGGCAAGGTTGAACCAACATCACACACAAGAAATGGATGACCTAGAAAACAACCCACCAAATGTCCAACCCGAACTAGTCAATGACCCATTTAACAACAACCCTCCTGGTTCCCCTCCAAGACAGCTCACTATGGGGCAATATTCACGACCCATCATTGGTAGTCAGCCACCCTCTATCATTCTTGATGAGCTCACTAAGTCATATGAGCTTAAAACCATGCACATTAGTCAACTACCATCCTTCTGTGGCAAGACAAACAAAGACTGCCTACAGTTTATGAAAAATCTTAGTGAGGTGGGGGAAACGTTCCCCTTTACATCAATGATGGGTACACTTTCAAGGGAACAATTACTAATGAGGTGCTTCTCAACTTGTTTGAAGGACAAGGCGAAGCAATGGCTAAATACCCAATGGTTCGGATCTCTAACATCATGGGATGTAGTATGTGAAGCATTCTTCAACCGATTCTTTCCATCAAACAAGAAGAGAGAGTTGCGAATGCAAATTACAGGATTTCAAGAAGAGATGGGAGACTTGTTTCATGAGACTTGGGAGAGATTTCAGGTCTTGTTAGCACAACTTCTGCCCCACATGCTCCCCGATGAATACAAGGTCTCCTCATTTCAAGAAGGAATCTCTCCTTAAGCACAACTCTTGATTACTAATGCATGTGGTGGCTCAGCCGCGGACAAGACGGCGGCCTTTGTGATGGATGTGTATGAGAGGCTTGTTCTTATGTCCCAACAATGTAATTTTAGCACAAGAGCAAGTGGTAGACATGATGTAGGAGGAGGAACCAAGACGACAATTGAAGTTTCAAAGTTAGCCAAGCAAATGCAATCCATGCAAGCCACAATGTTGTCTATGCAATCAATCATGACCAACCAAGGGAATGGGGATGTGCCTTTCGATAGATGTGTTGGATCCCAAGAGGAAGTCCAAGCAATAGGATATCAACAAAGAGACATGGGTGGTGCTTTTTCTCAAACCTATAGTCAAAAATGGCAGAACCATCCAAACCTTTCTTGGATAAACAACAACGCCTTAAACTCGAACATGCTCAACAAGGGAGCAAATCAAACGTATAACAACAACCAAGGATATTATCAAGGGGAAGGCTCGGGGAATAATCAATCAAACCAATGGAACCAACTGGGAAATTTCTACAACAACTAAGCAAGGCAACAACAAGTAGAGCCTATTTTACCGGATGGGCAATGGTTGAGTTCTCTCGAAGCCTTAGTTACCAATATGGGCACATCAATGAAGAACATGGAAACCCAAATTGGTCAAATTGCTGAGGCCTTGAATAAACAAGAAAAGGGGAAATTCCCTAGCCAACCCGAACAAGCTAAGTCTATCGCCGTACTTTCCAATGGCAAAGGAATGAATGATGAAGAGAAAAGTAGAGGTATGACTCCAAACACCTTTCACATGACCTTACCTCATAAACTTAAAAACCCTGGGAACTTTGTTATCAATGTGTTAAAATGTGGAAAGAATGACCAAAAGGCAATGTTTGATCTTGGAGCCGGTATTAATGTTATGCCCTATGCAGTGTACAAACACCTTGAGCTCCAAAACCTCAAACCAAGTTCAGTGTCGTTAGCCTTGGCGGACCAATCAGTTAGACATCCAAAAGGAATTGTGGAAGATGTGCTAATTCGGGTTGGTAAATTGAGTGTCTCAGTAGATTTTGTTGTTTTAGAAATGGATGGTGAGAATAAAATAGACAAAGAGCTGCCAATATTACTTGGGAGACCTTTCATGGCGACTACTGAAGCGGTCATTGATGTGAAAAATGGAAGGTTGTTAATGAAAGTGCTTGGGGAAGTCATTGACATCAACATTTTCAATTCTTAGGAACTTCTTGGTTCGGTTGATTGTTTCACTATAGAGGTGATTGAGTCGGGGATGCTTTTGAATTCCCCAAATGATTATTTGGATGAGCTCCTAGCAATCTTTGATGAAGAAGAGGAGGTCCATGTTAAATAAGCCCCCAAGGAAGTTGATGAATTGAAGAGTCAAAATGTGGAGTTAATGTTAGAGATATATTTGCTTAAGAGGGAGAAGAATATACTTCAAAAAAGGGTGGCTGAAACTGAATAAGAAAAAAAAGAAATGAAGGAAAATTTCGAAAGGGAGATGCGGGTCATGAAGGACGAGTTGGAAGGCAAAGTCAATGCTTTGAAAATTATGAGGGTCAAGGAATGTGACTACCTTGCTAAACTTGACAAATCCGAACAAGCAATCAAAGTTTTAACTGACAAACCAAGATTACTCATCAAGAATCATGGTGGTGGGAACCCTCTTGAAACATCTAGGAAGGAAATGAAGAATCAACCACAACTGAAAATGACTTCAAGGGAAGCTCCACCAAGAAAGAAAGAGATCCGGAGAGAAAAGAACATGCAGCCTTTTCACCCAAGAGGCAAGTTTTCTAGTCCATTTCCAACTTGCCATTTTTGCTCTAGAAGTGGACACGTAAGGTCCTAATGCCATGATTACTTCAAAAGTCGCACAATGCACAATAGCTTGACTTGGAGGAAGGTGAGGGTAGTAAGACAAGTTTGGGTTCGTAAGGATGAGTGAAAGGAATTATTAAATTCCCGTATTCGCATTCGTGATTTTTAAATATGACTTAGAGGGTAAGTGAATGGGTTGTTAATCCGTTATTACCAAATTTTTCGGATTAGTCAATATAACAAATATAACCCTAATTCACAAAACAATAAATCAAGTGTAAATGTGCAGAAATATAAACGACACTTGATTTTTTACGTGGACACCCAAACTGGGAAAAACCACGGGCTAGTAAGTGCACCAAACTCAAACCTCGAATCCACTAATTGTGATAGCGTTTACGACCTAATCCCGGTTTACGACCTAATCCCGATCAATAACCCGCTACCACTACTCGCAAGCCTGTAAAAGTGGATCTAGTCCAATTTGCTTATGTGAACACCTAATCCCGGTGTACGACCTAATCCCGGTCATCACACAAGACTTACTTCTCCGAAGAGATCAAACATTAAGTGAATATGCAATGATATCCAAATATGCAAGTAATGCTAGGGTACACTAAATGCTTATCTAGGATTATATGATGACAATAAAATCAATCCTAGATATGAAAATAGCTATATGGCATGGCATACAACTTTAGCTATGTAGAGGATAACCAATCCTAGAAACAAAAGCTATCAAAGACAATCTCAATCATACAATGAGATTAATTAGCTAAATGACATATTAGCATGAAATCCTAGCTATCAAAAAACAATCTCAATCATACAATGAGATTAATTAGCTAGATGGCATATAACCATTAAAACCTAGCTATCACAAAATAACCCAATCAACACATAATCTCAACCATGTATGTAGAAATTAATCTAAAAGCATACATGTTATAAATGAGATAAATTGACAAGCTAGAACACTAATTATGTAAGATAATAGTGAACAACTTACCATACCATGTGTGTTGAAGAAGACCCATGCATTAGCACATACTAGATGTTCCTAGATGATGCTTAGATGATTATTTATACATGTGGAAATGGGTTGGGAGAGTTAAAGAAGCAATCTTGGTGCTTTCTCTCACTAGGGAACTCTTAATCTCTCACTAGGGAACTCTTAATCTCTCTCTAGGGTTTTGTAGTTTTTGTTCCTTGAAAACAAATGAGAGAAAGAGATGTATTTATAGTGCTTAGATGATAGCCCTATAAATTTCATGAATTTCCCTTAAAAAATGAGCCAAATCGGACTCTAAATGAGTGAGATATGGTCAAATTACGAAATAGGGGCGGAGCAGTACGCTGGTCCATTGTGCTGGTATAATACTCGCGCATTGGCAAAACAACACATTAGCTCGAGATTCGAGTGCCCCAAAACATGACAAAATGACATCGAAACCTTTTATATGATATATCGTTGGAAAGGTATAGATGTCTATTTTCTATTCCAATTTACGGAATGACATTTCGATGTCTGTAGAATTCACAAAACAATAAATCAAGTGTAAAGGTGCGGAAATATAAATGACACTTGATTTTTTACGTGGAAACCCAAACTGGGAAAAACCACAGGCTAATAAGTGCGCCACACTCGAACCTCGAATCCACTGATTGTGATAGCGTTTACAACCTAATCCTGGTTTACGACCTAATCCCTGTCAATAACCCGCTACCACTACCCGCATGCCTGTAAAAGTGGATCTAGTCCAATTTGCTCATGTGAACACCTAATCCCTATGTACGACCTAATCCCGGTCATCACACAAGACTTACTTCTCCGAAGAGATCAAACCCTAAGTGAATATGAAATGATATCCAAATATGCAAGTAATGCTAGGGTACACTAAATGCTTATCTAGGATTATATGATGACAATAAAATCAATCCTATGTATAAAAATAGCTATATGGCATGGCATACAACTTTAGCTATGTAGAGGATAACCAATCCTAGATACAATAGCTATCAAAGACAATCTCAATCATACAATTTGATTAATTAGCTAGATGGCATATTAGCATGAAATCTTAGCTATCAAAAAACAATCTCAATCATACAATGAAATTAATTAGCTAGATGGCATATAACCATTAAAACCTAGCTATCACAAAATAACCCAATCAACATATAATCTCAACCATGTATGTAGAAATTAATCTAAAAGCATACATGTTATAAATGAGATAAATTGACAAGCTAGAACACTAATTATATAAGATAATAGTGTATAACTTACCATACCATGTGTGTTGAAGAAGACCCATGCATTAGCACATACTAGATGTTCCCAGATGATGCTTAGATGATTATTTATGCATGTGCAAATGGGTTGGGAGAGTTAAAGAAGCAATCTTGGTGCTTTCTCTCACTAGGGAACTCTTAATCTTTCTCTAAGGTTTTGTAGTTTTTGTTCCTTGAATACAAATGAGAGAAAGAGATGTATTTATAGTGCTTAGATGATAGCTCTATGAATTTCATGAATTTCCCTTAAAAAATGAGCCAAATCAGACTCCAAATGAGTGAGATATGGTCAAATTACGAAATAGGGGTGGAGTAGTGCGCTGGTCCATTGCCCTGGTATAATACCTGCACATGAACCCACGCACTGGTAAATTAGCACATCAGCTCGAGATTCGAGTACCCCAAAACATGACCAAATGACATCGAAACCTTTCGTATGATATATCGTTGAAAAGGTATGGATATCTACTTTCTACTCCAATTTATGGAATGACATTTCGATGTCTGTGTAAAAAGTTATGGTTAATAGAGTGACCAAAGGTCAGAAACGGACAACAACATAGTTGCCCTGTTTTGGTGGTCAATTTGGAGATTTCAAAACCAATCCAAACGGTCATAAAATGTTATGAATAATATACCGTTGGAAAGGTATGGGTGTTTAGTTTGTCTAGAATTTTACAAAACTCAATTTAAATCTTTTTATAAAAAGTTATGGAAAGGTCAGTTTTGAAAAACATTTAAAACATTGAAATTCAATCTTTTAAAACTAGACACATTATTCCAAACAACCAAACCAAAACTACCACTTATCCAAGAGAAGAATGAGACATTCTCAAGTGGTCAACCGTCACGCTAAGACATGCACACCATCGTGCAAGCGTGGACGTTTCCGATCACACAAACGGAAACGAATTACACCACACTTAAAACTATCATGCATGAAGTGCAAGTGTGAGAATTGAAAGCACTAGAATATACCATTGGTGCTTCTTCTCTTGAGGTCTTGAGTGGGCTTTGGTTGTGCAAAACACCAACCATCAAAAACCTAAGCTACCCTTACATCAAGCCCTAATATGTGGTTTGTCCACGAAATAAGCCAATCAATAAATGGGAATCCTTACAATGAGGGTAATCCAGTGTACAACACCACTCAATGTCATGCCTAGACAGTCAAGGATAGTTTAGTGGGAGGCAACCCACTTAGGTAGTTTCAACTTAATGCATTTTGTTTTCTTTTAACTGATAAATTTATTAGTTTTGTTAAATTTTCCCCAAATTTGTGTTGGATATTGATTCATGAAAACTTGTTGAGCAAAATGTGTTGGGAACCATATACAAGACAGGTTTGGGGATTTCTTTTGGCATGATGAATGTTGTGTGATGTGCAGTTGAAAGGAAAGAAAGCAAAATGAAGATTGAGCCACCTCCAGCCAATCGGGGTTAATTCGGCGGCCAAGCCGCCGAATGAAACCACCGATCAACAAAAGAAGTTTCTGCCAATAATCAATGGTTTGAAACGACGGGCATAATTCGGCCGTCGAACCAGTCCAGTAGGTCACTCAAGAAATCAACGGTTTTGTATCGACGGTCAAGCCACAGAAATCTAAACCGTCAAATGTAGAACTTAACAAAACGACCGCATTTTGCCTAAATATTCAAAATCGGCAGTAAAAACCGGTGACCTAGTTGCTTATTTAAACCGCATAATTCGCAATATCTGGTCCAAAATGGCTATCTCTTTCACAAGCAAAAACAATTCCCTCTCTCAAATTTTTGAAAGTTCTCTTCTCTAAGGTGCATTCTCTCCCTTTCCCTTCTCTATCAAGGCTTCAAGGTATGTCATTCTCCCCTCTAAACTTGATTTTCATGATTAAACTTCTCCCTTCTCTCCATGGATTACAATTTCGGGTTGAAAGAATAGAGTTAGGGTTTGGTTCGAAATTTGGGGATTTTTGATGATTGAAGCCAAATTGATTGTAATGCATGCTTGGGTTTTGTTTGTTGGTAGTAATATGGTACTCCTAGGTTGTACATTGATGTTTGACAGTATCTAACTTACAAGTTGTTTTTGTTTTATTACGAATTTTGGATGAAAAATCTCTATTGAAGTGTAGTGTGAATTGCTTGTGAAAAATGTTATGGTTGCTAGATACTTTGTAAATGCTTTGTTGCCAAATTTTTGTTAGTTCGGCATACATTCTTGGCCATCAATTCAATTTTCCAATTTCAATTTTCAAGAGGATGTTTGTATGATGAAAAATGGGGCAAGTTTGGACTTATTTGCTATGTTGTGAAATGTTGAATGAAATGGATAAAATTTCTCTAGTGTGGGTGTGTTAATCAGTTGTCAATGCTCAAGTTGTTGCTACATGCTATTGGTCTTGTATGACTGAATGTGGTTTACTTTTTGTGGTGTGCAGAATTTTTCACTCACTAAATGGCACCCAAAAAGAGCAAAAGTAAAGGAAAAGGACAAAGAGTTGATGAGCATAGCCGTCGCAACGCTCTATATGCTGGTCGTCTCCAGAATTTTCTCACCAGAACCATCCATCCTGACAGGGTCATTGATTTGAATGATGTGGGTGGATGGGACATTAGGCGTAAGGTTGATGGAATAGGGTGGTACCAGTTTGTCACCAAACCCCGTGAAAGTGCTAATACGAGCATTGCTCGGGACTTCTATGCTTCTATGATCCCGAGCGAATACCTAGAAGGGAGGTCTATAAGGGTTAAGGATGTGGATGTATTCATTCATCCCCAAGACATTAATCAATACTGTGGGACCACTCCACATGATGATCTTCCAGATGGGATCTCGAAGAACAACATCTTCAGGCTGTACAATTTTACACTTGCCGAGTCTCTCAGGAGAGAAATGGATAACAGAGGTTTGTGGGACGTAGACCATGACTTTCGCCAGTCTGAATTAGAGAAAGACTTAGCATTTTGGGCCGTCTACCTGTCTCACTCTTTGAAGCCTACACAACAGCGGACGAAGACCTACTAGAGCTTGCTCAGATGTTGTACTACATCAAGTTTCAGTTGCCAATGGACGTGGGAAACCTGATCCATTTAGTAATCACCAGAGCTGGAAAGATAGAAAAGTCAGTTATTCCCTTTCCATGCTTGATCTCTAATTTATGCACACATGCATGGATTCTTGAGTGGCGTGAAGATGAGGATTACACAATGGGCGATCCTTGCAATTCCATAACTTTCAGGGACTTGACAGTGCCCCAGGATGTGAAGCGCCTCCTGCCATTGGGATCGAGAAAGAGACAGAGGGTATTGCAGCAGCAGCAAGAAAGGGATGAGGGCAACAATGATAAGGAGGATCCCGGAGCAGTCCCAGCCACAAACGCAGCTGCAGAGTAGAGACCAGCCTGGTTTGATGCTTGGATATCAGAGTATTCTCAGTAGACACCCGCATGGGCTACAGCCATAATTCAAGGTTAGAAAGACCAGCAAGCACAGATAGTTGAGCTGATCAGAGTCCTACAAACTAGCACATTGACAGCTTCAAAGCGTCATGGAGGAGTAGGACCCAGCTCGGTGCCCTAGGAGCAACAACAGTAGGACGATGATGACACCGCACATTGAGATTTGTCATGCATTTTACTTACTACTTTCAGTATTTGCTTCGTACTTACTTTGAGTATTTTGGCACTTTCAGTTACTTTTAGTTGATTTTAGTTTAACTTTTTAGATGGATTCCATTTTGCTTATGCATATTTCTTGTCTACTTTTGGGAATTTTATTATGCTTCGTTGAATATCTTGCACAAGGCTTTTAGAAGTACCTTTTTGTTCATAAAATGTTTTGGCGCCTTCCTTGTCGGGTCCTCATTATCAACATTGGGGACAATGTTAGATTTAGGTTTGGGGGTGTGGATGTGAATGATATTACTATGACTAGACTTGACTTTTTGTAAAAATAAAATTTTTGAAACAAAATTTTGACAAATTTTTGCGATATAGGCCGTAATTGAGCATATTTTGCTTGGTTTGATACCTTTGTCATGTGCTCATTGACAATCTAAGAATGCATGCATATCATGATTTAGTCCCATACTTTCTTGATTTAAGTAGAAGTGGCCATTTGTTTGAGTCTGTTGGTCTATTAGTGGAGACTACCCTAAGTTCACGTGCCTTAAAAAGCGAATCCATGAGGGTTATGTTTCTCTCCTTTTTGTACTCCTAAACACGTCTCACATTTTGTTATGTATCATTGAAGTCTCATCACATCACTTGCACCACTAATCATAGAACATTCATCAATTGTGGATATCATGTCATTTGTTTGCAATTTCTTGTGGTTGGCCTACTTGAAGGGATGATAGGACTTTTATAGAATACACCTAAACACTTTCACCCAATTCCTACCCGATTTGTGCTCAAGGGTCTAATAATGGTGGCCAAGCACCAAAGCCAAACACTTTCCCAAACACCAACGAACCTAAACACAAATCATACCTAAACTTTCCGATCTTGCTTGCTCAAGCTTTTCTAATATGTATTTAGGAATATTTTGTTCAAGGCTATTAAAAAAAAAAAAAGCCAACACAAAAATAATAATAATAATAAATAATAAATAATAATTTGAGCCTTGTATGCGTCTAAATTGTGTGTTGCTCTAATTGAGTAACAAAAGTTGTTGCAAGTTGCTCAAAATGAGCCTAGTTGGAATTTTTGTAGTTTTTGAGCTCAAACTTAGCTCATTGCTCTTGAGTCGTATGCTTGATCGAAAATTTCCCGTATTTCCTGTATCCACCATTCACCACACAACATCCACAGCCCTATCAATTGGTAGGAAAAGTCAATTTGATCTTGTAGGCCTTCCATTTGAGAATGCAAACTCTTGTCATGCTCTACCACGTTCATGGTTTTTGGTTCCTTTCATGAGACTTATTCACTTAAAAGAGTGTTCAATTTTTGAAATACATGTATGCGTCTTAATTTGTTCCCATTGCATAAACTCATTCGCATATGCTTGTATGAGTGTTAATCTAGGTTCTGAGAGGAAGAATAAGAGTGAATCTTGTAAGGACCTAGTGTCGAGTCGAAATATGGCTGAAGCGCTTATGCAGGTGGTCGCCAAAGCAAGGACATTTTAGTGTGGGATTCATGACTAGCATTGCACTCATTGGATTGATTTTGGGTTCTTTCAACTTTAGCACATCTCTCATGGTATCTCATCATATCTGGCATTCGCAATCTTTTTGGTTGTTTTCATATTTGTGTATATCGGCGGCTAAGTACTAAGTCTTAGTTATGTTATTTTGGTTTATCTTATTTCCCTAGTTTTGTTTTTGAATTTGCTCGGGGACGAGCAAAAGCTAGGTTTGGGGGTATTTGATTAAGCCATTACATATATAGAAATACACCCCCTATTTCCGATACTTATGTTTGACTTTCAAGTAAATTCATGTATTTTATGGCTCGATGTTGATTATACAAGTACTTTTGGGATTCTGGGCTAATCAATGAAGAAACTCGGTGATTTTGGACTAAAAGCGGTGAAAGGAGAGCTTTTGGGAGCAGAACGGTCATTTTACAAGGAAAGAAACAATCGGCGGTTCAAAACAGTGGCCTGGCCGCATATTGAAACCGCCGTTTTCCTCTAGAAGTACCAGTACAATTCGGCGGCCATAATTTGCCCGTCGTTCCAACTGCCGATCCATTCCAGTATCTCCCATCTCAAATCGGCGGTTACCATTCGGTGACTTGGCCGCCGTTTGAAACCGCCGATTCAGCGACATGTCAGCAGCACCGGGATTTCAACCCTATCTTTTGGGACCACATATAAATACCCCTCTTTTCCCATTCTATATTCTTGAGAATTAGTTTAGGTAAATACTCTTAGTGAGGCTCACTTGAGTAGGAGCTTGAACTTATATTCTTGCCAAGACTCATAGTAGGGTTACTTGAGTCAAGGTTCGAATTTGTATGTTAATGAGTTAAATCAATTTAAGAACAAAGCTTGAGTTGGATCAAAGTGCTTAATTGGATTAGTTCATTAAATTAGGAAATCTTTTAGTTGTCTACTCAATTCCCCGATATCTATTCCTATACCTTCACTCTATCACTTTAATTACTTGTTCTTTAAGTATTGCTTTAATTTAGTTAGTTTCAAAACAATCTTCAAACCAAAAATGAATTTTACTTTTCCGCATATAGTTTAGATTAGTGTACATAGCTTAGTTATAGCCAAGTATCCTCCCTTTCCTTGAGGAATGATCCCGCTTGCCGTTATACATCTCATTCGATTTGTGTATTCCAAGTGTGGAATTTTGGTACTTGCAAAAGTCCGATCAAAGTCATTTCTAGAATCAATTTCATGTGAATCAAGTTTAGCTAAAAGATATTCAAAAGAGATCACAAAGCTAACACTCAACAATCAATCGAACAAATAAACCTAGAATATGAATTAACATCATTCTTAACACATTTCATCTATCAAATAGGAAGATTAAAAGAGATGATTAAAAGAGAAAGTGAGAAGAAGATGTTTCACCTACAAATGTTGAACCACGAACTGAAATCTATTCACTGCTCAAAATCACGACATCATTTGGTTATGAAAATGCATGAGGTTTGTTTCTCTCTTCAAGACCAACATTTTTGGCTTTTGAATCACTGGATTCGGAGTTCGAATGAGAGAGTTACGATCAAACAAGAAATCAAAAACTTGATGAAATTTTTTACTCTTTCTTTTTCAATTTTTTCTTCACACATATTTGGAGGTAAAGAGAAAGATATTCAAAAGAGAGACGGAGGGAGTTTCAATGGCAAACAAAGGAGGCCACATCACCATCCCTGTGAGAGGTGCATGAGCCTCATGGGGCAAAGAGGGGTGCTGGCCCGTGAGGCTCATGCGCCCCTCACGGGCTCCCTTGCAAAATGGCCTTTGGCCATTTCAAGCCTCTCTTGCACTCCTCACGCATTCTTTAGCCGTATTCGGGCATCTGAACTCCGAATTCGAATTCATCTTCGGATTACGAAATGTGACTCCCTCATGCACAAGGAAGAATATGAAACTTACACAAAAGGTTGAGAATTTGACTCAGTACACGACGATAAAGACAACACAACGAATGAGAACGCAAAGTAGCGTAGCTTCCTAGTTTGGACTCGAAACCTAATGAATGAGTAACCGATATGACTGGAACTAAATAAGGAATCATATGAGAACATGTTTAAGTTCAAAACAAAAGAAACACAAACAAATAAACACAAGGTCACACAAGTATGCTATTTTCTAGAGATAGTCCTAGAACATGCAATTCCACTATGTTTGTCAAAATGAGAATAATGCATTGCATACTTCAAGAAGTGTGTGAATGTGTTATACCAAATGTAGCACAACGATGCAGGGACACACATGAATAAATTGTGTGTGTGTGCTTTAACGCCTTGCAAGAGGAAGATGTATCTCGATACCTTAGCATCCAAGTAAGTGTTTTTCCTCTTGATGGCGATATTTGCATGAGAAGTTGTTTTTCTCCTTTGAAGCTTCTTTTCACCAAGAACCACCTAAGCAACTAACCATTACAAATAAAGAGTGTTTTGCAATGGAATCAAGTCAACATAAATCAAGGATCTTACAATCTCCCCCTTTGGCTATTCCATGGCAAAACCTCATCCTCACCATACAATGTTCACTCCAATAAACTCATATTTAATTGCATACTCTCATCCTCACATTACAAAGAGATTCCTAGACTAAAATATCTTCATGTCTTCATGAGTCTTCAAGAATCCCTTCTTTGAACTTCAAGGTACCTATGAGAAAAATAGCAAGCCAAACAAGAGATCTTCTCCAAAGAAGAATGGTGAGATATTTTACCAGAAACAAATAACAACTTCCCTTATCTAAAACAAAAGCATTATCTTAAGCAAATGAATGTTCATATTAAAGCTCACCCTAAGATCCTTAACATTATAAAACAAGAATTCTTTTCTCCCTCTTAAGATAAGAATTCTCTCCCTTAAGACAAAGTCTCAAATAAGCACAACGAGGAAATTCTCACACATTTGGAACATTTCTCCACACATGGTGAGGTATACATTTCTCATCCTTTTTGTCAATGAATAGACAAAGGACACAGGAGATAAAGAACGAGATATTAAGCAAACAAATCGTATAGAAAATGAAGTTGAATAAACTAAGCTCCCCCTAAACATATGCTCCACATTATGATCACCAAGTAGATTTGTTCACAAGGGAAACCACACATTCACACATTCAAGCAATAAGAGAAAATATTTCATCATTTTTTAAAGTCCAAGAGAGAATCATAGATTTTCATTAATCTTTCAAAAATATTCTCACATTGCTAATGAATCAAGTACATAAGCAAAATATGTGTGTATGTGTGAATGCTTCTAACATATATACAAGGAGTAATTGTGATATCAACATGCAAACTATATCCACACCTGTCCATGTAAAGCATTTCCAATCTAGGTCAAACCGATATTCATCCGGTTTTTGCTTTTAAAGAGAATAAATTTCAACATGTGAGCGTGTGTGTGCATGTGGCTCGTTTACTCATTTCTATTTGACAACCCGAGCATTTCACAATTCTCAACTATACACCATTAAGCCTTTTATTTTTCATTTCTTTTATGCTTAGAATTAAATATTTTTTTATTTAATGATGAAAGTTCTGGAGGCGTGTTTAATATATAAAGCTAGAGGGGGGGTGAATAGATTTTATCTAATTATTACCCAATTTTCGCGTGCATGTCAATTTTACGAAAATACCCCTAGCAAGTCAAAAATACATACAAGTGTAATAAGATGCGGAAATAATAAATGACACTTGATGTTTACTTGGAAACCCTCACGGGAAAAAAACCACGGGCTGTTTAGTGCGCCACACTCAGACCTCGAAATCCACTAATTGAAATGGAGTTTACAACCTATGTAGACCTTGTCTAACACTCCGATCAATAACCCCCCACTTCTACCACGCGGGCCTTTAAAAGTGGCTCTAGTCCAATTGCTTATGTGACCACCTATTCCCGGTGTCCGACCTAATCCCGGTCAATCACACAAGACTTAAATCTCTCAAAAGAGATGCACAACCCTATGTGAATATGCAATGATATCCAAATATTGCAATAAGAGCTAGGGTACTCTAGATGCTTACCTAGGATTATAAGATGACAATATAATCAATCCTAGATATCACATATAGCTATATGTCATGTGTTGGGAAAAATACCGTAGTACGCAGCGGAAGCGAGACTAAAAATAGATTTAGTAGTTTTAAAATTTTTCCTTTTTATGAACCTTAAACCCTTTAATCAATTAAACATATATATTATCTAACAAAAGAAGAATACCTTTTGTCGCGTGATCCGATTGACTTACGTCGATGGTAATCCGCAAGATCTTCAATCCTAGCACGAACGTGAATCACCTAGGAGCGTGGTCTCCCTTTTCTTTGAATTGCAAACCTATGAATGGACAAACAAACTTTTCTTTTCTTTGTTAGTCACAAAAACAATCAAAAGAATACTAAGATTATTCTGGTCACTTTTGAGTTCTCAATCTAATGATCGAAACTCACGTGAACCTAAATCGATGTTGTACACACAAGCTTATTGATGAACAAGCAAATAGTGTACCATCAAAGAATAATCTATTCACTCTTTTATGTTTTAGTATAATAAAAATAATGCTCTCTATGAATTAAGAAGAAGAAGAAAAATTGTCTCTCAAGCACAAAAGCATTAGGTGTGGCCGAATTCTATACATGTGAATATATAGATGGCCAAAATTTTCTTCCTCTTTCCTATTAGGGTTGCCGAATTCTCTACTCAAAAAGGACTAGGGTTGCCGCAACACACAAGCTTAAAAGAGTTTGTGTTGTACCCTAATTCCCATCTAGTTTAAGACTTCAAACCCTAATACATTACATAGATATTTTATTCTTTTATTTGACTAAATAAAAAGACTTCTTATTTGATTAAATAAATAAAATTAATTATTTATTTCCTTATCAAACAAGTCTTTTACTTTTACTTTAGGAAATATATTTCCTGATCAGAAAAGATTTGTTTCTTAATTAAACAATTAATTAATAAATTAATTAATTCTTATTTAATTAAAACAATGAAACAAAATAATATATTAGGTTAAAAACCACCTTGCCGCCCCACTTAAAATAAATGGGCCAAATATTATTTTCTTATTTCATTTAATCCATTGGACTTTAAATAAAAAGCCCACATGTGAACCAGACCCATTCTTACTAAAAGAAACAAGCCCACATGCCTTTCATTAATATATTAATATAATTGAGCAGCCCATTACATAAATAATGTGCAAATTATATTCTTAATATATTAAATGCAATTCTAGATGGACCCTTAAATTGGTCCGGTAGAATATATCAAGTGATCCATGCAAGTCCGTGTGGATTAGGGATCTTGGCGGGCCATCTAAATTTAAGCTTCAATAGACATAACCTAATCACAATCAACAAATGATTCACTTAGGTCCGATCCATTAATTTTAACTCATTCCACTAAACAGCTAAAACTGAACTCTTAAATAAAGATAGAAAAGGAAGATGTTCCTCATTCATACCCTAGACAATCATATTGGAGATAATGTATCCTCGTGATTAATATCAGTAATCGCCAAGAGTTCATAGACCGCCTATAACTCTCCAAGTTACCATATTTACTCATATGACCACGTTTTGAACTTGGATATTTTGACTTGTCCAGAAGCCATGTTTTCAATAGACACTATCGAAAACTCAACGTTGAGATTTAATATCCAATTACCTCAAAACATCCATATGATGATATTATACTCTCATTTAACAAATGGAGCCACGATGTCCATATCTATAAATGAAGTCCTCTATCGATTAACAAATGAATATCACCAAACTATCGAGGATAGACTATGCGATATAATCGTACTCATTGATAACTCAAATGATATCACTTGCAACCATAAGTCCATCATTTATCTCAGGATTAAGATAGACTCTCCGATTGTCCTGATAATGAAAAGACTTTTATCTACTGACGGTTATAGATAAAGTATTTCATTGTGATCCAGTTCAATGCACCCAGTGCACTAGATTCTTTTGCTCGAAGACACTCCGATGATTTTAGACTCATCATATCTCATTTGATCCCACTCAAATGCTAGCAAAAGAATTCTACAACTTTAACAAGATAAAGGTGCCCAACCTTTAACTTAAGTTGTGAACAATATTCAAGACTAACTAAAGAATTGTGTCTACCACATACATATCCAGATGTACGAACAATTCTTCTTTTCTCATAGTCTTTAGACCTTATGATTATTTACTTTGACAATTATAATATTAAACTATAAATGCTATACGATTTGTTAAACCAGAAATCACTTTATTAATATGAAAAAGATTGTTAATTACAATATTACACTCTTGCTATTGAGCATAATCCTAACATCATGGCATACAACTTTAGATAAGTAAAGGATAACCAATCCTAGATACAAAGCTATCACAAAAAACCCACAAACATTCAAAAGATTAACTAGTCGATTAAAAAACAATTTATCAACCTAGTTATAAATAAATCACACAAGAATGTTTATGGCATAGCTTTTAGGCAATAATGACCTAATCAATTAAGCTATCAAAAATAATCTCAATCATATAATGAGATTAATTAGCTAGATATAAAATAGGCATGAAAACCTAGCTAACATAAATAACCCAATCAACACATAATCTCAATCATGTATGTAGAAATTAATCTAAACACATACAAGTAATAAATGAGATAAAATTGATAAGTAGAAACACTAATTATGTAAGATAAAAGTGTTCAACAAATCATACCATGTGTGTTGAAGAAGACCCATGCATTAGCACATGCTAGATGAACCTAGATGATGCTTAGATGAAGATTTATGCATATGGGAATGGGTTTAGAGAGATAAAGATATGATCTTTAAGCTTTCTCTCTCAAGTCTCTCTAAATATCTCTCTAGGGTTCTTAGAATGCAAGACTTGTGTTTTGAACTAGAGATAAGGATGTATTTATAGAGAGTGAAAAAGGTTGGGTGAAAAGACAATTTTATCCCAACTTTACGGGCCAAATCGGTGGCCCATTCTGCTGTCCATGCCAACAGAATTGAGGGCGCAGAATTGACCTGACGTTCTGGTCCCTTTTCTGCGCCCTTATTTTGCGGTCACGGCCCGTAGAAATCCGCCACAGCAAAGCTCAATATTTGAGCGCACCGAAACATGACCAAACGATATCGAAACCTTTCATATGATATATCGTTGGAAAGGTATGGAAGTCTACTTTCTACTCCAATTTATAGAATGAAATTTTGATGTCTACAGAAAAGGTTATGGTCAATTGAGTGACCAATGGTCAGATTCGGATCACAGCTGTGATGCCCTGTTTTAGTGGTCACTTTGGAATTTTCAAAACCAATCCAAACGGTCATGAAATATTATGAATAATATACCGTTGGAAAGGTATGGGTGTCTAGTTTTCCCAGAATTTTATAAAACTCAAATTCAATCTTTTTATAAAAAGTTATGGTCACAAGACCATGCAAAGGTCAGTTTTGAAAAACATTTAAAACATTGAAATCCAATCTTTTGAAACTAGACACTTACTCCAAACAACCAAACCAAAAGTACCACTTATCCAAGAGAAGAATGAGACCTTCTCAAGTGGTTAACCATCGTGCTAAGACATGCACACCATCGTGCAAGCACGGACGTTTCCGAACATCCTTCGGGAAACGAATTATACCACACTTAAAGCTAACATACATAAAGTGCACGTGTGGGTATTAAATGCATCCTAATACCTAACATATCATGGCATTGTCATAGAACAAGATGCACTCAATTCAAACATGCAAGAAGAGATGTTGAATAAATCAATAAAGCACAATGCACACAAAATATAAACACAACATTCAAGAATAAGAGTTATGCATGTTGTGTGTGTGTGCAACTATATCTCTTCAAGACAATGTAAGCACTAGATATATACCTTTGGTGCTTGTCCTCTTGAGGTCTTGGAAAGGGTCTTTGATCTTCAATTAATCACCTAGACTACCCTTACAACCAAACCCCAACATGTGGTTTGCCCACGAAATAAGCCAATCAATTAAAGGGAATCCTTACAAATGATTCTTTTCAACACTTTTTTGATTTTTCTAACATAAACATATACGCTTCATGGCAGTTTTCACTTATCACAATGGCATAGCCCTTTCCTACATTGGGTGGCTGCACAATCAAGGTGTGTAGCCCTTTTCATGAAGGTGCTCGTTGAGTACTATGTAGTGCCGAAGCAAAATGGATACATACCATAGGTCATCTATCATGTACTAAGCAATAGGCTTCTAGATACACCCATAATCTACATATTTTCAACCACAAATACTCAAAACTAAAACATATAAGAGAAGCATTAGTGCACTTTTCAAAAATAAGATTTTCAAGCTCAAGTGCATGTTCTAGAAACAATAAAATTTATTTGTTTAAGATCATTACTTCTCAAGTGAGTAGCTCTCAAAGATATTGATAATCAAATAAAGTTTTGCTCATCAAGCCACTCACAATCACACAAAGACATCAATCAACACAAATCATGCCAATGGACATTCTAAGAGATTTAAATCTCTCTTTGCCCAAGGGCTTGGTGAACAAGTCCACAAGTTGATTTTTAGTAGGCATATGCTCTAGGGTAACAATAGAATGTTCAACTAGATCTCTAATGAAATGATGCTTAATGTCTATGTGCTTTGTGCAAGAGTGTTGACCGGATTTTTAGAGATGTTAATGGCACTTAAGTTATCACAATAAAGTGTCATTTTTCCTTGTTCTATCTTGTAAGGATTCCCAATTATTGATTGGCTTATTTCGTGGACAAACCACATGTGAGGCTTGTTGTAAGAGTAGCTTAGGAATTGGTGAAAGTTCAATGGCCCTCTCAAGACCTCAAGAGAAGAAGCACCAAAGATAAATTCTAGTGCTTACATGCTTTGAAGAGATCATAGTTGCACACACTCACAACTCATGCATATTTCTTATGCTTATATGTTGTGTGTTTTCATATTTGTGCATTCATAATTGTTGAATATCTCTTCATGCATGTTTATTTAATTGCATTTAGTTTATTGAAATGCCATGACATGTTTAGGCATTAGGATGTAAAGTCATGAATTTTGTCATGAATTTTATTCATGCATGTTTGAATTGAGTGCATCTTGTTCAATGATAATGCCATGACATGTTAGGCATTTGGATGCATTCAATACCCACACGTGCACTTAATGTATGTTAGCTTTAAGTGTGGTATAATTCGTTTCCCGAAGGATGTTCGGAAACGTCCGTGCTTGCACGATGGTGTGCATGTTTTAGCATGATGGTTTACCACTTGAGAAGGTGTCATTCTTCTCTTGGATAAGTGGTAGTTTTGGTTTGGTTGTTTGGAGTAATGTGTCTAGTTTCAAGATTAGATTTCAATGTTTTAAATGATTTTCAAAACTGATCTATATATGGTCTTGTGGCCATAACTTTTTACACAAAGCTTCAAAATGAGTTTTGAAAATTTCTATACAAACTAGACACCCATACCTTTCCAACGGTATATTATTCGTAATATTTCATGACCGTTTTGATTGGTTTTAAAATCTCCAAAGTTACAACCAAAACATGGCAACTCTGTTGTTGTCCGTTTCTGACCTTTGGTCACTCAATTGACCATAACGTTTTCTACAGATATTGAAATGTCATTCTTTAAAAACGAGTAGAAAGTATACATCCATACCTTTCCAACAATATATCATATGAAAGGTTTTGATATTGTTTGATCATGTTTCGAAGCGCTCGAATTCTGAGTCGCTGCACTGATGCGAGTACCGCGAAAATGCCCATAATTTTGCTATTTCTTCCAAAACGACATAGTTTCACTTGGGCATTATAAATACATAACTTTCTCATAATTTTGAGGGTAGAGCCACAAAATCAAACCCTAGAGAGAGGCTCCTTATTCTTGAGAGAGAAAGAGAGACTTGAGAGAAAAAGCTTAAAGATTACATCTTTATCTCTATAAACCCATTCCCACATGCACAAATCATCATCTAGGCATCATCTAGGTTCATCTAGCATGTGCTAATGCATGGCTATTCTTCAACACACATGGTATGATTTGTTGAACACTTTTATCTTACATAATTAGTGTTTCTACTTATCAATTTTATCTCATTTATTACTTGTATGTGTTTAGATTAATTTCTACATACATGATTGAGATTATGTGTTGATTGGGTTATTTATGTTAGCTAGGTTTTCATGCCTATTTTATATCTAGCTAATTAATCTCATTATATGATTGAGATTATTTTTTATAGCTTAAATGATTATGTCATTATTGCCTAAAAGCTATGCCATAAACATTCTTGTGTGATTTATTGATAACTAGGTTGATAGATTGTATTTTAATCAACTAGTTAATCTTTTGAATGTTTGTAGGTTTTTTGTGATAGCTTTGTATCTAGGATTGGTTATCCTTTACTTAGCTAAAGTTGTATGCCATGACATATAGCTATTTTCATATCTAGGATTGATTTTATTGTCATCATATAATCCTAGGTAAGCATCTAGAGTACCCTAGCTCTATATTGCATATTTGGATATCATTGCATATTCACTTAGAGTATTGATCTCTTCGGAGAAGTAAGTCTTGTGTGATAGACCGGGATTAGGTCGTACACCGGGATTAGGTGGTCACATGAGCAAATTGGACTAGATCTACTTTTACAGGCCTATGGGTAGTGGTAGTGGTAGCGGTAGCGGGATATTGGCCGGGATTAGGCCGTCAAACCGGGATTAGGTTGTATACGCTATCACAGTTAGTGGATTCGAGGTTCAAGTGTGGCGCACTTACCAGCCCGTGGTTTTTCCCGTGAGGGTTTCCACGTAAATATCTAGTGTTATTTAATTTCCGTACCATATTACACTTGCTATATTATATTGTCTAGTTTGGGACATTTTCGTAAATTTGACTAAACGCGAAAATTGGGTAATAACAATTAAAATCTATTCACCCCCCCTCTAGATTAATATTGAACACACCGTTAATTTGTTTCATATCTCATAATCCTTAAGGAATTGTTTTATCCAAAGCAATTGTGTGCATGCACTTCCGGCCGCAATGTACTCGGCTTCGAAAGAAGAAAGGGAAACAAAATTTTGTTTCTCACTAGACCAAGAGACCAAGTTATTCCCAACATAAAAGCAACCGCCCGATGTGCTTTTACAGTCATCTATGTTTCCCGCCCAATCGACATCACAATAGCCTACAAGGATATCATTGGTATCAAATGAATAAAATAGACCAAGACTATGTGTTCCTTTGATGTACCTAATAATCCTCTTGACGGCTTTTAAGTGAGATTCCTTAGGATTGGCTTGGAATCTAGCACACAAGCCTACACTAAAGCAAATATCTAGTCTACTAGCCGTTAGGTAAAGTAGACTTCTTATCATGCTTCTAAAAAGGCTTTGGTCAACACTTTTCCCCTTTTCATCTTTGTCAAGTTTAAGAGTAGTACTCATGGGAGTTTCAAAATCTTTTCCATTTTCTAGGCCAGATCTCTTAACTAGATTTTTAGCATATTTAGATTGATTCAACATTATGCCCATGCTAGTTTGCTTCACTTGCATTCTTAGAAAGTAATTTAACTCACCAACCATACTCATTTTAAATTCACTTGATGAAAGTAATAATGCACAGTGTGTATAAAACTATCTAGAGGGGGTGAATAGATTTTAACCCTTTTTACCAATTTTCACGATTAATCAATTTATGAAAATACCCCAAACTAGTTAAAGCAATAAATCAAATGTAATAAGTGCGAAATTATAAATGACACTTGATTTATATGTGGAAACCTTCAATAAGGAAAAACCACGGGCTGTTATGTGTGCCACACACGAACCTCGAATCCACTAATTGTGATAACATTTACAACCTCGGTTGACCTCAACCTCTAACGGTCAATAACCAGCTACCACTACCCGCAGGCCTGTAAAAGTGAACCCAGTCCAATTGCTTATGGCCTAAGCAACCTTAGCCACAAGACTTAGTTCTCACTAAAAAGATTAAACAACCTAAGTGAATATGCAAAGATATCCAAATATACAAGTAATGCTAGGTTACACTAAATGCTTATCTTGGATTTAAAAGATGTCAATTAAATCAATCATAGATATCAAGTGCTAAATGACATGTCTTAATGCATAGCTAAACATAGATTAAGAAATCCTAAGTTTAGCTATCATAAAACAACATTCAATCACAACAACACAACTATCATTATCTTGTATATAAGAATATAATCTATGAAATACAAGTAATTAAAGAAATGCCTTTTTAAGTAAAACACTAAGATTAGATGAAATTAGTGAATAACTTACCAAAGCAAGTGTGTTAATGAAAGGCCTATGCAAGCAAGCATCCTAGATATGCTAGAAGATGCTAGATGAAGTTTAATGCATATGAAAATGATTTTGAGTGTTTAAATGAGCCATCTTGATTGCCTTTTCTCTCACAAATCTCTCTATAGACTTTAGGGTTTTTGTATTGAAAGAGTTAAGTTCAGAGAGATGAGAAAGTGATGTATTTATAGACATCAAAAAGAGGACATGTGAAAAGATAAGTTTGCCCCTGAACCACACGATCAACGGTTTGAAACCGCCATTTCAACCGCTGAATTGATCCTGAGAGAACAGGGGAACATCGGCGGTTTCATAACCGCCGATCACAACCGCAGAAATAGACCCGGTAGATTAAATCGACCAGGTATGATCGGCGGTTTTGAACGGCAGTCGTGGCCGCCAATCATAACCGTAGAAAAGCTCCAAAAACTTATGCACTCAAACGGCGGTCTCATCCGCCGTTTCACCACTTTTGGTGAAACCAATAGAGAAGCCAAGGGCATTCTCCAAAGGCGATCATCGTGCTAACCAAGCACACCAATGTGCATGCGCGGACGTTTCCGAACAACAATCGGGAAATGAATTACTAGACACACTAACACACAAGAAATACAACAACAAAGTGCAAGTGTGAAATGTGACATGTGAAGAGGATGCACACAAAAGTAAAGCATACATATACAAACATTACAAGTATGTGTGTGCAACTAAATCTCTTCAATGAAAACTAAGCATTAGAGATTATACCTTTGGCGTACTTATCATATTGAGGTCTTGATAGGGCCCTTGAGCTTGATCATCATTCACCTAAGCTACCCTTACAATAAAAATCCCAATTGTGGTTTGTCACCGAAATAAGCCAATCAAACTTTGAGAAACTTACAATCTCCATCGTTAGCTATTTCGTGACAAAACCAACTCTCACATTGATCCTCACAACAAGATAGAAACTAACGAGCAACAAGGATTTTCTACATTACAAAGAGATATTAAAAAGATAAATCTTCAAGTCTTTAATCTCTTGTAGAACAACCAACCCTTCAAAACAAAGTTTCTATACTTTCTAATACAAACGAAATGTGAGATGATCAAAAGAAATTAAAACAAGCATTTGCATTTAAGAATTTAAGCACAACATCATGCAATGTATGTATAATGCAATACTCCCCCTCAACGAGTTACCCCCCTTAATTAGTAAACTCCCTAATAAGCGAATTTGCTACTATAATTCCCTCTACATACTACTCCCCCCTTTAGTCATGATATAGGCAAAGGAGTATCTGATTGGATAATTTACATACCTATTTGAGGTCCCCATTTCCTAGATTTTGTACTCATTGTTGAGCATGTTTTTGTATATAATGCGTTTTGTGAGCATTGTGTAGGTTGTATGCTCTAAAATAAGGTGTTGAGCATAATTGAAGAGATTTGGAGGTTAAAGGGCTGAAATTGTAAATCTTAGTGTAGAGCTTTCAACTTTCGGGGCCCATATCTCCCTTCTCCGATTGAACTATGTTTTTTGTAACCTATTTTTGGAAAGCCCCATGAGTATACTTTCCAACGCTTTTTACAGATCACGATTCCGAATTCTCTAGAGGATGTTATGGCCATTTTCATAACGGTGTGCGAAGCTGGAAAACTTCACCCGAGAGAGATGCGAGCCCAAGGCGAGCTCAAGCAGCTTGCCCCGAGCTCGCTAACCTCTCGGGTCCAGGCTGCAAATCTGCATAGGTGAGCTCAAGGCAAGCTCACCAAGCTTGCCCCAAGCTCGCCCTTTGCCTAGAATTTGTTTTTCTTCATGGAAATTACCTCCTTGCCCTTGACCTATGAAAATATAAATAAACGAGTCCTAAAATAATCTAGAGGGGGGGTGAATAGATTTTTAATCACCTATTACCAATTTTCGTGATTAGTCAATATTCAATGAACAACCCCTAACTAGTCAAAGAAAACAAGCAAGTATAAAATGCGGAAAGTAAATAACACTTGTGTTTTTACGTGGAAACCCACACGGGAAAAACCACGGGCTGTTATGTGTGCCACACACGAACCTCAATCCACTAATTGTAAAGGCAATTACAACCTAGGTTGACCACGTCAAACCTCACATGGTTACTAATCTAACAATACTACCCGCAGGCCTTCAAAAGTGAACTAGTCCAATGCTTGCAATCTACCAATGGTAAATACAATACTTGTCTCTAAAGTGAAGAGATAACACAACCTATGGTGAATATATGCAATATTAAAGATGCTAAAATGCAAGGTTAGACTTTCAAGCTTATCTAGGCATGGATGAACATGTTAGGCATTCCTGTAAGGATTCCCTTTAGTTGATTGGCTTATTTCGTGGGCAAACCACAAGTTGGGGTTTGGTTGTAAGGGTAGTATAGGTGATTAGTTGAAGATCAAAGACCCTTTCCAAGACCTCAAGAGGACAAGCACCAAAGGTATATATCTTGTGCTTACTTTGCCTTAAAGAGATATAGTTGCACACACACACAACATACATAACTCTTATTCTTGAATGTTGTGTTTATATTTTGTGTGCATTGTGCTTTATTGATTATTCAATATCTCTTTTTGCATTAAATTGATTGCATCTTGTTCTATGAAATGCCATGACATGTTTAGGCATTAGGATGCAAAGTCATGAATTTTATTCATGCATGTTTGAATTGAGTGCATCTTGTTCAATGATAATGCCATGACATGTTAGGCATTAGGATGCATTCAATACCCACACTTGCACTTCATGATTAGTCTTAAGTGTGGTGTAATTCGTTTCCGTTTGTGTGATCGGAAACGTCCGCGCTTGCACAATGGTGTGCATGTCTTAGCGCGATGGTTGACCACTTGAGAAGGTCTCATTCTTCTCTTGGATAAGTGGTAGTTTTGGTTTGGTTGATTGGAGTAAGGTGTCTAGTTTTAAAAGATTGGATTTCAATGTTTTAAGTGTTTTCAAAACTGACCTTTGCATGGTCTTGTGACCATAACTTTTTACACAAAGTTTCAAAATGAGTTTTGAAAATTTTTGTACAAACTAGACACCCATACCTTTCCAACGGTATATTATTCGTAATATTTCATGACCGTTTGGATTGGTTTTAAAATCTCCAAAGTTACAACCAAAACAGGGCAACTCTGTTGTTGTCCGTTTCTGACCTTTGGTCACTCAATTGACCATAAATTTTTCTACAGATATCAAAATGTCATTCTGTAAAAACGAGTAGAAAGTAGACATCCATACCTTTCCAACGATATATTATATGAAAGGTTTCAATGTCGTTTGGTCATGTTTCGAAGAGCTCGAATGTTGAGTCGCTGCACTGACGCGAGTACCGCGAAAATGCCCATACTTTTTCCATTTCTTCCAAAACGACGTAGTTTCATTTGGGCATTATAAATACATATCTTTCTCATCATTTTGAGAGGAGAGCCACAAAATCAAACCCTAGAGAGAGAGGCTCCTTATTCTTGAGAGAGAAAGAGAAACTTGAGAGAAAAAGCTTAAAGATTACATCTTTATCTCTCTAAACCCATTCCCACATGCACAAATCATCATCTAGGCATCATCTAGGTTCATCTAGCATGTGCTAATGCATGGGTCTTCTTCAACACACATGGTATGATTTGTTGAACACTTTTATCTTACATAATTAGTGTTTCTACTTATCAATTTTATCTCATTTATTACTTGTATGTGTTTAGATTAATTTCTACATACATGATTGAGATTATGTGTTGATTGGGTTATTTATGTTAGCTAGGTTTTCATGCCTATTTTATATCTAGCTAATTAATCTCATTATATGATTGAGATTATTTTTGATAGCTTAATTGATTAGGTCATTATTGCCTAAAAGCTATGCCATAAACATTCTTGTGTGATTTATTTATAACTAGGTTGATAGATTGTTTTTTAATCAACTAGTTAATCTTTTGAATGTTTGTGGGTTTTTTGTGATAGCTTTGTATCTAGGATTGGTTATCCTTTACTTAGCTAAAGTTGTATGCAATGACATATAGCTATTTTCATATCTAGGATTGATTTTATTGTCATCATATAATCCTAGGTAAGCATCTAGAGTACCCTAGCTCTATATTGCATTTTTGGATATCATTGCATATTCACATAGGGTTGTGCATCTCTTTTGAGAGATTTAAGTCTTGTGTGATTGACCAGGATTAGGTCGGACACCGGGAATAGGTGGTCACATAAGCAATTGGACTAGAGCCACTTTTAAAGGCCCGCGTGGTAGAAGTGGGGGGTTATTGACCGGAGTGTTAGACGAGGTCTACATAGGTTGTAAACTCCATTTCAATTAGTGGATTTCGAGGTCCGAGTGTGGCGCACTAAACAGCCCGTGGTTTTTCCCAGTGGTTGGGTTTTCCACGTAAACATCAAGTGTCATTTATTATTTCCGCATCTTATTACACTTGTATGTATTGTTGACTTGCTAGGGGTATTTTCGTAAAATTGACATGCACACAAAAATTGGGTAAAAATTAGATAAAATCTATTCACCCCCCCTCTAGCTTTATATTAAACACGCCTTGAGTATTTAATTACTTACAATTGGTATCAGAGCGGGTTCCTAGATATACTTAGGTGATCCAAGCTCATTTTTGGTGTGTTGTGCATTTTGTATGATTATTGTTTTTGACATACATCTTGCATTCTTCTCATATGCATCCATTTGACTCAAAAACTATGAGTGAATTTGAGAGAGAAGAAAATAACTCCGATGAGGAGATGTCCCTCTAAGGTGAGAGAGGAGACGAAGATGAAAGGGCGTTGCTCATCACCAAAGAGCTTCAAGCCCAAGCCTTCCTCAATCTTGGTCTAACCAACCAAGAAGGCTAACTTCCCTCAACCTACGATCCTAAAAGGGAAGTGCTCAATCATGCAAGCTCAACCGAGCAAGCAACATTGTCTTAGTCATCAACAAAGGAGGAGAGATCCTATCCAACTACCAAGACAACCACAACGACAAGGGAAAGCACCTTTGCATGCTCAAGGGAATGGTATAATTCCTAACCTTATCTCCTCTTGTCATTTGTGTGATATTGATGGTCGTGTTAGACCAAGTTGCTTGCATTACATTAAAATATGTAGATTTTAATGCATGATTGAAAAGAAAAAGGCTAGAGCTAAGATGCATGATCCTTTGACATCTATAACTCTAGAACCTATGACCACTAGAAATGTAATTGAGACATCTATGTGGATTAGAAATGATGAACCCGCTTGCTACGAGACTAACAAGTCTCAAATAGGTTCAACTAAGTCCAAAGGACTTGGTAGGTCCATAGGACCTCATACCCTTCTTTGAAGAGGTATGGAAAATTGACCCCATATGGGGAACTTGAGCAAAGAGAGCTATTTTGCATTCTTGTCACTTGCAAAAAATTTGAAATATCTTATGCTTCTCTTTTTGTTGCTTGAGTAAGCTTGGTTACACTATGTATATATATTTTCTATTCAATAAGTGTGATCAATGCTTGTATTGCAATCTATGTCATATTTATGTTCAAACATGCATTTTTGGACTAGGAGATATATACATAGGATAAAATTTGAATGACCTATAATGATCTCCATGACATGATGATTGTTAAATGACATGCTAAATGCTAATCTTAAAAAGCATGTTTTGATGATTGCATTTCTTAACTGCAAAAAATGTGTGAAAAAGCTTATGAGACTCAAATGAAAAAGGATCTTGTATCCATTCAAGGATTTTACATTCCAAATGTCTCTCTTTCTTTATTGGTTGAACATGTCTACTATCATACGGATATCTTATCCGGAAAAATCAAGTAGGGTGCAAAGTCGCTCATGACATGTTTGGCTTATAAAGTTGGATATAGTTGTTCCTAAATTAAAATCAATGAAAACCTATATCCTTGCTTCTCTCATGACATTGGTGAAATTGGTTTGAATTCATATTAAAAACCTTTGTCATTTGCTTTGCCAAATACCATGGTATTTTGGACTTAAATGCTACATGTCTTGTATGCAAAGCAATTATTTGATTCACACATTTTTCCTTAAATAAATCTCCTTGTTTCTCTCCAATTAATTGAGATTGCATAAAGTGACTTATATTGATTATGCAAATATCTAGAATGCTACTATCTCTCTTTGCCTTGAGTGACCCGGTTGAGGGACTACTCCTTTGTCTATATCATGACAAAAAGGGGGAGTAGGTTGTGGTAAGGGGAGTTGCAAATTGTAGTAGCAATTGTGCAGGTTGGGGAGAATACTAATTGAGGGGGAGTAACCCTTTGAGGGGGAGCATTTGCACATTACATACATTGCATGATGTGTGCTTAAATTCTTAAATGCAAATGCTTGTTTTATCTCACTTGATTCATCTCACCTTTTCTTGTATTGGAAAGTATAGAAACTTTGTTTTTCAGGGATTGATTATTCTACAAGAGATTGAAGACTTCAAGATTATTTTATCTTATCTCTTTGTATTGTAGAATATCATTATAGACCCGTAGTTTCTATTTTGTTGTGAGGAATCATTGTGAGTGGTGGTTTTGTCACGAAATAGCCAAAGGGGGAGATTGTAAGGATTCCCTTTAGTTGATTGGCTTATTTCGTGGGCAAACCACAAGTTGGGGTTTGGTTGTCAGGGTAGTATAGGTGATTAGTTGAAGATCAAAGACCCTTTCCAAGACCTCAAGAGGACAAGCACCAAAGGTATATATCTTGTGCTTACTTTGCCTTAAAGAGATATAGTTGCACACACACACAACATACATAACTCTTATTCTTGAATGTTGTGTTTATATTTTGTGTGCATTGTGCTTTATTGATTATTCAATATCTCTTTTTGCATTAAATTGATTGCATCTTGTTCTATGAAATGCCATGACATGTTTAGGCATTAGGATGCAAAGTCATGAATTTTATTCATGCATGTTTGAATTGAGTGCATCTTGTTCAATGATAATGCCATGACATGTTAGGCATTAGGATGCATTCAATACCCACACTTGCACTTCATGATTAGTCTTAAGTGTGGTGTAATTCGTTTCCGTTTGTGTGATCGGAAACGTCCGCGCTTGCACGATGGTGTGCATGTCTTAGCGCGATGGTTGACCACTTGAGAAGGTCTCATTCTTCTCTTGGATAAGTGGTAGTTTTGGTTTGGTTGATTGGAGTAAGGTGTCTAGTTTTAAAAGATTGGATTTCAATGTTTTAAGTGTTTTCAAAACTGACCTTTGCATGGTCTTGTGACCATAACTTTTTACACAAAGTTTCAAAATGAGTTTTGAAAATTTCTGTACAAACTAGACACCCATACCTTTCCAACGGTATATTATTCGTAATATTTCATGACCGTTTGGATTGGTTTTAAAATCTCCAAAGTTACAACCAAAACAGGGCAACTCTGTTGTTGTCCGTTTCTGACCTTTGGTCACTCAATTGACCATAACTTTTTCTACAGATATCAAAATTTCATTCTGTAAAAACGAGTAGAAAGTAGACATCCATACCTTTCCAACGATATATTATATGAAAGGTTTCAATGTCGTTTGGTCATGTTTCGAAGAGCTCGAATGTTGAGTCGCTGCACTGACGCGAGTACCGCGAAAATGCCCATACTTTTTCCATTTCTTCCAAAACGACGTAGTTTCATTTGGGCATTATAAATACATATCTTTCTCATCATTTTGAGAGGAGAGCCACAAAATCAAACCCTAGAGAGAGAGGCTCCTTATTCTTGAGAGAGAAAGAGAAACTTGAGAGAAAAAGCTTAAAGATTACATCTTTATCTCTCTAAACCCATTCCCACATGCACAAATCATCATCTAGGCATCATCTAGGTTCATCTAGCATGTGCTAATGCATGGGTCTTCTTCAACACACATGGTATGATTTGTTGAACACTTTTATCTTACATAATTAGTGTTTCTACTTATCAATTTTATCTCATTTATTACTTGTATGTGTTTAGATTAATTTCTACATACATGATTGAGATTATGTGTTGATTGGGTTATTTATGTTAGCTAGGTTTTCATGCCTATTTTATATCTAGCTAATTAATCTCATTATATGATTGAGATTATTTTTGATAGCTTAATTGATTAGGTCATTATTGCCTAAAAGCTATGCCATAAACATTCTTGTGTGATTTATTTATAACTAGGTTGATAGA
This sequence comes from Acer saccharum, assembly GCA_030490815.1. NCBI lineage: Eukaryota > Viridiplantae > Streptophyta > Magnoliopsida > Sapindales > Sapindaceae > Acer > Acer saccharum. Next base: position 35,239,293 of record CM059869.1, read on the forward strand.
TTGTTTTTTAATCAACTAGTTAATCTTTTGAATGTTTGTGGGTTTTTTGTGATAGCTTTGTATCTAGGATTGGTTATCCTTTACTTAGCTAAAGTTGTATGCAATGACATATAGCTATTTTCATATCTAGGATTGATTTTATTGTCATCATATAATCCTAGGTAAGCATCTAGAGTACCCTAGCTCTATATTGCATTTTTGGATATCATTGCATATTCACATAGGGTTGTGCATCTCTTTTGAGAGATTTAAGTCTTGTGTGATTGACCAGGATTAGGTCGGACACCGGGAATAGGTGGTCACATAAGCAATTGGACTAGAGCCACTTTTAAAGGCCCGCGTGGTAGAAGTGGGGGGTTATTGACCGGAGTGTTAGACGAGGTCTACATAGGTTGTAAACTCCATTTCAATTAGTGGATTTCGAGGTCCGAGTGTGGCGCACTAAACAGCCCGTGGTTTTTCCCAGTGGTTGGGTTTTCCACGTAAACATCAAGTGTCATTTATTATTTCCGCATCTTATTACACTTGTATGTATTGTTGACTTGCTAGGGGTATTTTCGTAAAATTGACATGCACACAAAAATTGGGTAAAAATTAGATAAAATCTATTCACCCCCCCTCTAGCTTTATATTAAACACGCCTTGAGTATTTAATTACTTACAATTCCTAGATATCATTTTGCTAGATGACATGCATATAACAAAGCTAAATGAGCACACAAAGTCCTATATGCTATATCTACCACAAGCAACTCATAAAACACAATAAAGAAACTATCTTGAAAACATTCAAGTCATAAAGAAGCAATCTTGAGACAAGTCAAGTCATAAAAGAGCAATCTTGTAGAGCAAGAACATATAAAAAGATGTAGATAATATTCTAACTACAAGTCATGTGAGAATGAGGAAAACCCATGAGAAAAACATACCTAGATGATGCTAGATGATGAATGAACCATGAAAGGATGATGGGTTTTTGGTTTTGATTTGGATAGATCAAATCTTGGAAGCTTTTCTTTTAAAGACACTCTAAAACTCTCTCTAGTTGATTTGAAACTCAAAACCCACACAAAGGACTAGAGAAAAGGATGTATTTATAGAGAAGAGTGTGAGAATGTGAAAGGTCACGTTTTTAAAAGACCATCAGCCCGTCGACCGCTATCGGTACCGCTGCGAGAGCTGCAGCGGTCCAGCAGTGGTACCCAACCGCTGCGAAAAAGATGGCAGTGGTCCGGGAGCGGTAGCCACTGTCCGTGAATCGCTGTCATACCGCTGTGAGGAAATTGGCAGCGGTCCGGGAGCGGCCAGAGGAACCCAAAAAGCTCTAAAAAAGATTTCATGCAATTTTTCAAGGCCAATAGACAAGGCAAAAACAAATAGGCTACTATAGAGAGATCATGCATGAAAAGAGCATATGCAACACCAATAAACACACATCAAAATATAAATGCAAGGAAAGTGTGTGTGTGGAATCTAAATCTCTTCAAATTAGAGTTAAGTCAAGAATCTACCTTCCTTGAAGCTCTTGATTCCACAATGAGGATTTCCTCAAACCTAAGCTACCCTTACATAATGAACCCCATTATGGTTTTGTCAACGAAATGAGCCAATTAAAAATGAGGCACTTACAATCTAATTCATTCATCTATATAAACTTTTGATATTTTTAAACCAAACGAACTCTCTCACCAAAAAGAACCCAAGACACCATTTTTACTCTCACCTACCATCTTCCACAACCCATCTAGCATCCAAATCTCCTTAACATCCAAACACAACTTGATTCCCACTTTTCCACATCCAACACCACTCCACCTTTTTTAGCAAGAGAGAGTTGAAGAAAGAGAGGAGGAGAAGAAGATCCCAAGAAGAAGAGAAGCTCTCCACTAGTTTTCTCTACATCCTTTCTCCTTTTCTCTTTTTCATAGCCATGTATTTATTTGATTTTATCTATGTTATGGCTATTCTTTGTAATATGAGCTAAATATGTATTGCTAGGATTTGATGAAACCCCACCCATGACTATATATTTATATTGATTCTTGTTTATCCATTTATGTGCAACTTGTGGTTTGTATGAGTATTTTTTGTATGCTTAAAGCTTTCAAGTGATTGATCTCCATTTGAATGAATTATTGTGGTGTGTTATGTACTGACCGGAGATGCACACCACGTGTTCGATAAAATGCCCTCTATACATGTCTAGAAAAGTACACCCACTTAGGCTAGCGTATAGGATTCGTTTAGTGCGCCAACAAACTTAATGAACTCAATTCGTATACTTTGGGTAATCGAGAGATAGGCTTGGGTACGTTTCGGGTGTAATCTACTTTGCTTGACCAAGATTGTAGGTTAATATTAGGGTGCATGAATCTACAAATTGCATGAGTATGTTTTGGGTGGATAATTGAGTCTAAAACGGAAGTCAATTGAGGGTGGGGTGTAGTCAAGTCCTAGCATGTTTTTCTTCGATATTACACTTGAGTTTATTTTAGTGTTATTTTATTTCTTGCATTAGCATTAGTCATTAGATTAAATTAGTTTAATTTACTTAGTTTAAATATCCTTTTTCGCTTGTTTGAATAGCATCTAGGCTAATCAATTTCGATAATCGGTCACTCGATCCCTGTGGGAACTTCACTTCACTTCATCATTACACTACTCTCCGACCTCGTCCTATTGCGAGTGTCGCTCACTAAAGAGAGCTAGCCAGTATCCCCAACTGGGTCAATTTAGCAAAGGGAGATAGCAGCATACTAGACATTTGCATAATCATATAAGCCACTTTATGCTACTAAATTAATTGGAGAAAAACAAGGAGATTTATTTTATGAAAAATGTGTGATTAAGATGCTTTGTATGCAAGACATGTTGCATTCAAATCCAAAAATCAATGGTATTTGGCAAAGCAAATGACAAAGGTTTCCTATAGAATTCAAACCAATTTCACCATTTTTCATGAGTAAAGCAAGGATATAGAGTTGTTTAATCATTCAATTTTAATGAGCAACTATATCCAACTTTATAAGCGAAACAAGGCATGAGTGACTTTGCACCCTATTCGATTTTTCCGGGTATGAAACCCATATGCTAGTAGCCATGTTCAACTAATAAAGAAAGAAAGACATTTGGATTTTAACATCCTTTGAATGGATACAAGATCTTTTATTCATTTTGAGTCTTATAAGCTTTTCACACATAATTTTGCATTTAAGAATATGCAATTATCAAATCATGCTTTTCATTTTTAAGCAAGTCAAAGAATTTCATGCTTTTTCATTTTGAGCATGTTATTTAAATAATCATCATGTCATGGAGATCATTGTAGGTCATTCAACAAGTACTTCTTATGAATATCTCTTGGTCCAAAAAATGCATGTTTGAACATAAATATGACATGGATTGCAATCAAAGCAAGGTTCACACTTATTGAAGAAAATATCATATAAGTATATGTGCAACCAAGATACTCAAGCAATTAATAAAGAAGCATAAGATTTTTCAAATTTTTGCATGCGACAAGTATGCAATAGCTCTTGTTGCTTGAGTTCCCCTTATGGGGTCAATAACCAAACCTCATCAAGTCACAAGACATATCCCAATAGATCTACAAAGTGCATAAAACCTAGTTGCATTTAAGGGTTTAGTAAATAAGTTCGCTAGTTGATCATTTGTACCTACATGTTCAAGTACAATGCATTTGTTCTCAACTAGTTCTCTTATGAAATGATGGCGGATGTTAATATGCTTAGTCCTAGAGTGTTGTACCGGATTCTTGGAAATATTAATAACACTCATATTATCACAAAAGAGGGTTAGAGTACCTTGATTGAATCCGTAGTCGACTAGCATTTGCTTCATCCATAGGAGTTGTGTGCATCCACTCCCCGCGGCTATGTACTCGGCTTTGGCCGTGGACAAGGAATTCGAGTTTTGCTTCTTGCAAAACCAAGACACCAAGTTATTCCCTAGGAAGAAGCAACCGCCCGATGTGCTCTTCCTATCATCGTAATTTCCTGCCCAATCCACATCACTAAAGTCTACAAGACTAGCATTAGTGTCAAAAGAGTACCAAATCCCATAGTTGGATGTCCCATTCACATAGCGAATGATTCTCTTTACGGAAGAGAGATGGGACTCCTTAGGATCCGCTTGGTACCTAGCACACACACCCACACCCACACTAAAAGATATATCGGGCCTACTTGCTGTCAAATAAAGCAAGGTTCCAATCATGCCCCGATATAGAGTTTGTTCCACACTTTTACCACTAGCATCCTTGCTAAGCTTCAAAGTGGTACTCATAGGTGTATCACAATGTTTGACATTCTCAAGACCAAACTTCTTCACTAGGTTTTTAGCATATTTAGCTTGGGTTATAAAAATCCCATCATTCAATTGCCTAATTTGTAAACCTAGGAAGTAACTTAGCTCACCAACAAGACTCATCTCAAACTTATGAGATACAACATCAATAAATTGTTGAACTTTGGTGTTGTTGGTAGAGCCAAACACTATATCATCAACATATATTTGAGCTATAAAGAGCTCATCATTGTCTTTCTTGATAAATAGTGTCTTGTCAACACTACCCCTTGTGTAGTCATTATCAACAAGAAATTGAGTGAGGCGTTCATACTAAGCCCTTGGTGCTTGTTGAGACCCATATAGAGCCTTCTTAAAACAATAGACATGGTTGGGGTGGTGTGCATCCACAAACCCCTTGGGTTGTTCAACAAACACTTCCTCTTGCAATAAGCCATTGAGGAAGGCACTCTTGACGTCCATTTGGTGCAATTTAAACTTGTGCACACAAGAGATGGACAAGAGAAGCTTTATAGACTTTAATTGGGCAACGGGAGCAAATGTCTCCTCAAAGTCGATACCCTCAATTTGAGAGTGCCCTTATGCAACAAGTCTAGCCTTGTTACGCATTATGTTACTAACAAAGTCGTTTTGTGTGTATTTAAAATCCACTTGTCAAACAATATTTATAAAAACCTCACAAAGCCTTGAATGGTTTGAAAACACATGTGTTATCCTGAAAATTCCGTCAGGAGTTTCCCGGGACAACTTGGACCACGACGTACGGGTGTGCCACGGCTAGTTCGGACCGGGTAGGGGGTGGCTCCTCTCCTCTCGGGGTAAATATCGGATAAGGCCCTTGGTCCGGATGCCAGGGACAGATACAAATGCAATAGGACCGGTCCTGCAAGGAGGTGCGAGGTCGAGATAGTGTGTTTGGGGAGTGTGACAGGGGTAGCTTACTACACTAAAGGAGGGGGCTTTTTATTATTTAACGATGGGATACATTATGGGCTGCTTCACATGCTACGGTGAATTATCACAATGAAAGAAAAGAGCACAAATGCCCAGTACATTATCATACATGGGAGTTTGAACTAAGGGTAACGATCGCTAGGTGAAGTAACATAATGGAGTTTGAGTTAGGTAGGGTAGTAGCTACGTAGATCACATATAGGAGCTTGGGTTAGGCGAGGTAATAGCCAAGTAGATTACACATAGGAGCTTGGGTTAGTCGAGGTAGTAGCCAAGTAGAATACACATAGGAGCTTGGGTTAGGCAAGGTAGTAGCCAAGTAGATGTCTAGATTTTCAGGTCCAACCTCTTTCTCCTTGGAATGCAGGGGTATTTATAGTGTCTTTTCTAGGGAGGCAGATGGAGGTAGCTTATTTAGGCGGGAATCCTTGGCTCTATCTCCATTGTTCCCTCCAGCCAATGATCACGATGGTGAAGGATCAAGGGTCAGGATCGTGCCACCGGGGCTCCTCCCATGTTGGGACCTTGGTTTTGGTAGGTGGGAGCCCTAGTCCCTAGGGCGGAATCGGTGGGGTTGATCCTAGCCCTTATTTTTGAGCAGGCCGTGGCAGCCACATGCCTTGGAAGGCCTTTATCGTTCCATCTAGGCCTTAGATCCATATAGGCCTTTCTATAGGGCTGATATGGCGGACCGGTGGTGTTTTCGATGGTTTTGATTGGTCAGATGGGGTCATAGCAATGGTTGGAGGTCGCTATCAAAATCCGGTTTAGTGGGGGACAGTGTCAGCTCATGTCCCGCTGCACACTGTCAGGCACCTTCTTCCACCATTTCTTTCTTTATGCTTGCTGGGTTCCTGTGAACGTTTTACTGGGGAAATACAGTATCTCCTTTCATGTATGAGATAGTTGACCTCCAACTAGGGCTGAGATGGAGAGAGGCTCAACTGTTGATGTAGTGTGGCCAATAGATGATCCCAACCGTATGCTGCTTATCTTTCCTCATTTATATGTGCTGCTTCATATTAATGAGCTGGAGCTAGGGCTTTGCAGGTTGTTTCCAGTCCCCTCTTTTCTCCCATGTGAGCTAGGGTGAGGGCTGGCGTTAGCCCTTGGAAGGGTTGTGACTTGTTGGCTGTTATGGTCAGTTTCAGCCTTTGGAGCGGTGGTCACTAGAGTGTTCCTAAGAATTTTCCTCAAAGGGGGTCGTTTTTTGTTGAAGGAATGGGTTATGCTTGACTAGGTAGGCACTGCTTAGGATGGTCCCTGGGAGTGGGTTCTCTGGTGAACCATGTCCTTCTTCTTATTAGGTGCTCTAGGGGAGCCAGATCCTTAACGGATCGCGCCCGGGGAGGCGGGGTCCTTGGAGATGTTTTAGGGAGACCGGGTCCTCGATGGATTACGATAAGGTTAGGTGTACTCGGGTGGTGCGGTACATGATGGACCGGGTCCTTTTTCTCACTAGGTGCTTTAGGGGGGTCAAGGTTGCTTCCATGGCTGGTACCACGGGGTGGCGAGGCTCTCTAATTGGAAAAGCTCTTCCTTGAATTAATTGCCCATTTTTCCGGTTAACAACATGTATTGTGGCAAGCAAGGGTTGTCCACAGAGATCGAAATTTAGCTAAAACTAATCTATACTTAAGTGATATTAATGCAATAAAGATAAATGGTTGATGATGTTGAAATGTGAAATAGCAAATACTTAATACGGAACTAAAAATATAACTAAAAATGGAATATGAATGTAATGAAAGATAGATATGATGGAGACTAGGGAGTTAACGGATTAGAAAGCAAACATTTGGGCAAGTGTAATAAACTCGTAAATATGCACGTTTTGACGAATGTAGCCAACCTAGAGTGTATAGGTTGGCTATCTATCCCTAGCAAGGGGCTTACCTAGGGTGTATAGGGGGCCTCCTACTAGTGATTGATGCCTCCTAAACAACCAACGGATATGACCAAAATTGGTATGATTTTGGCCCTCATGTCCTTCTCCTTTTGCTTGATTTTTGGGTAATATCCCGTGATTTAATTTTATAAATTAAGTGTTTTCAGGTATTTACAAAGTTCAGGAGCATTGAAGTAATATTGGAGAAATAGGGGCAAAAATGTAATTATTGAAGGAAGATTGAAGTTACCGTAGATATGGAAGAGATTAGGGCCTAATTGCAATTCGCCACGCAAGGCAGGCGAGCGTGCCACGTCAGCTAAAGGAAACGATGCGTTTTGATGATAGGTATAGGCCTCTGAGTGAGCCCCAGGCCACTACTAAATGCACCCCAAAAGAGATAAGCAGCCCACGCCACCCACTTAATGAAACGGTGCGTTTTGAGGATGTTGGGCCTCTAAGCGTAGCCCAAGCTATTTCTATTCTAAACGAACCCCATAAGTGACAAGAAGATAAGCAGCTGAATGCACCGCTGCCTCTTGCTGATTACACCCCAAAGAAGACAAAGGACTTGTAGCTAAGCGTACCCCAGCCCACTTCTGAGTGCACCCACCTGTCATCTTCAACCTTTTCTTTCTTCCTCAACGAGCAGTAGCTATGGCGTCCTCCAAACCCTAGTGCCGTAGCTTGAAAGTGCACCCTCATCGACCTACTGTCGACCGGTTTTTGACCCAAATGTACGGTGAAGTCAACGGTAAGCCAATCCTAACATTCCTGGCGCTCCAATCGGTCGGAATCCAAGCCACCAATCACACCTAAACCTCCCATATGTCGCCCTCAATCCCAAACCGCGACAAAGATGTCACCATGGCGACAGGGACTTGATTTTGGCTCCAGATGATGTCGCCCCAGAGTCGCCCTAGTGTCGCCAGTGAAGCAAGTAGTGACCTCTTCTTTGTCAAACTCTAATTGGTGGGGAAAATTACACGATGTCCCCCTCTTGAGGACTAAATGGTAATTTGCCATGGTCAGGGGTGTTTTGGTAATTTACCACTTGAGACCTAAACTGAGAATCTTATAAATTCATTACTATTTTCCCTTTTAAAACAACTCTTGGCAACTCTTGACAACCAAGAAACCTCATTTCTACCATTCCTAATCCCTCCATTTCTCCTCCACCATAAACTCAACATCTAGATTACCTTTCCCAAATCATTCCTTTCTTCCCATCTTCTCCATATATCTCCTTAGTCACTTCCCATTTGACTCATGATCGGACCAAAATTGGTACGATTTTGGCCCTCACTTCCTTCTCTTTATGCTTGATTCTCGGGCATTATCCCGTGATTTAATGGTGTAAATTAAGTGTTTTCAAGTATTTATAGAGTTCAGGGGCATTGGAGTAATTTTGGTCATTTAAGGGCAAAAGTGTAAATTGTGAAGAAGGTTTGAAGTTATTGTGATTTTAGAAGAGTTCAAGGGGCTATCCGTAATTCACCAAGCAGAGCAGCCAAGGCTCGCCACGTCACCTGATGCGGTGCGTTTTGGGTAGTGGCTGATAGTGGGCTTCTAAGCATACCCCGTCCTATTTCTTTGTGTGCCCAAACACAAGCCCACAGCCCATACCTGCATTAGTGAAACGGTGCGTTTTGAGAGGGGTATGGGCTTCTAAACGAGCCCTATGACCTTGCTAAATGCACCCCATTCAAGGCAAAAGAGAGGCAAGCTGTGCACACCCCATGCCTTTGCTAAGGGCACCCCACCTTCACATGTTCATCTTCTTCTTCCTTGCGTGCAGCAGCAATGGCATCCCTTCAAACCGTAGCTTGCGCCTCTGCCCGACAACGCCCATCCTCAACCTATCGCCAACCTATTTTCGGCCTAAACAAATGGCCACATTACCAGTAGCCTCGTCGCAACAGTCCTGGCGCTCCAAACCCACTGAAATCCAAGCTCCAATCCACGCCTAATCTCCCCTAAATGTCGCCCTTGTGTTGCCATTTGTCCTTCGATGTCGCCACTTGCGTCGCCATAACGCGTCGCCATTTGAAGAAGCAACGATAATCACTGTGTTCATCGGTGATTGGCTGAATTTTTATGGTAAATTACAAGATGCCCCCATCTTGAGGACTAAATGGTAATTTGCCATGGTCAGGGTTGTTTTGGTAATTTACCACCCAAGACCTAATTTGAAAATCCTATAAATTCATCACTATTTTACAACATTTGGCCATTCTTGACAACCAAGAAACCTCCTTTCTACCATTCCTAATCCCACCACTTCTCCTTTACCAAAACTAAACATCTAGATTACCTTCCCCAAATCATTCCTCTCTTCCCATCTTCTCCACATAACTCTTTAGTCACTTCCCATTTGACTCCACCTATCTAGACATATCCTCATCATCCACTCTTTGCACAAGGAGCATCAAAGGCAAGGAAATGATCAAGCTTACAAAAGGAGACCCAAGGGTGATTTCCTAATCTTTTACTTGCCTTCCCTTTGATTGTAATATATGTAAGGTTCATGATTTGTATTGGCTTGATTCCATTGCAAAACACTCCATATTTGTATTAGTTGTTGCTTAGGGTATTCTTTGAAGAAAGGAAGCTTAAAAAGTGAAGAGCAACGTCTAGTGCAAAAGTCGTCTTCAAGAGGTGAAAAGCGTCAAAGGTATATCTTGACTCCTATCCTCTTGCAAGGTGTTAGTGCACACACACACAATTCATACATGTGTGTCCCTGCATCGTGGTTCAAAATTTGGTATAACACATTCACACACTTCTTAGTATGCTCATGCATTGATCTTGTATTTACAAACATTGTAGAATTGCATGCTTTGTGACTATCTCTTTGATATGGCATGCTTGTGTGAATTTGTGTTTGTTTGTTTTCTTATTTTTGTATTTGGACTTGAATATGTTCTTATTTGATGCCTTATTGAGTTCCGGTCGTTTCGGTTACTCATTCATAAGGTTTCGAGTCCAAACGATGTAGCTACGCTACTTTTCGTTCTCATTAGTTGAGTTGACTTCATCGTTGTTTTCTGAGATGATTTCTCAACCATTTTTCAAATTTTTGTAGTTGTAGTCGTGCATGAAGGAGTCACGGTTCATAATCCAAAAACGGATTTGAAATCAGAGTTCAGATGCCCAAGATACGGCTGAAGAACGTGAGGGAACGCGCGAGAGGCAAGCATGGCCAAAGGCCATGCATTGGCCACCACGTGTGGAGCCCGTGGGACCCACGGCCAGAGTACCCCTCTGGCCCTGTGTGGCCCATGCGCTCCCCATGGGGTGCTGATGTGGCAGCCTCTGATTGGCTCCCGTCATCCTCTCTCTTCTCCATCTCCTTTCCCTCCATTTATATTCGAAATCCCGAGCAGAATTCTTTACAATTTTTGATTTCTTATTTTGATCATATCTCTCTCATTTCAACTCCGAATTGAGTGATTCAAAAGCCAAAATTGTTGGTCTTGAAGAGAGCTACAAACCCCAAGTATTTTCAGAGCCATTTGAGTTTGTCATTTTTCCCAGTGATCTGATTTCAGTACGAGACTCAACTTTTGTATGTGAAACTTCTTCTTCTCACTTCATCTTTTGATCATCTCTTTTAATCTTCCTAATTGATAGATGATATGTGTTTAAAATGTTGTTAGATCATATTCTAGGGGTGGTTGATCTATTGATTGTTGAGTTTTTAGCCATTTGATTTCAATTGAATATATATTGCTAAACTTGACCTATCTTGATATTGATTCTAGAAATACTTTTTGTTCTTGAACTTGATTGTTGATTTCTAGGTTTTTATCACATGTTCATGAACTAGGATATTTGATTGTGCTATCTATCATTTAAATCTAGTTCTTGTTTGGATTGAATATGTTGTGGATTTCAAGTGTTAACTTGTTCACTTGATTTCAAAGCTAGTTTTGTGATTTTTATTGAAAACTTGTTACTCTAGCTTTGATTGACATGTTTAGGTTTCTAGATATTTTTGTGAATGACTTTGAATGTCTAATCTAGACTTCTAATCACATGTTCATAAGAATTAGCTAAATTTGCTTGTGAGCTTGATTTGTGCAAATCTAATTCTTCATAGAGTGTGTTTGATCTACTTGCTCTATTTGCTTGTGTTTGCATCATTTGCATCACTTAGACCATTGCCTTGTGAAAGGTTGAAGTCTCTTGCAAAGTGAGTGAAGCTTTGTCTTGAGCAAGAAGTCTTGGCTAGGAAAGTGTTCCGGATAGCCAAGCAAGAAGCCTTGATTAGAGTCGGGAGGACTCGGATAGTCAAGCAAGAAATCTTCCTAGAGACGTGAGCGTCTTGGATAGGAAGTTGCTTTCTAGAGGTGTAGGATACATCTCGGATAGGAAGTAGGCTTGGTAGTTCACTTACCCAAGGGTAGATTAGGAGGTGATAGCTTGAGCGGATATCATGTGTTGATAGCTTGAGTGTGTAAGTCCTTTTCATATAGTGGATTGCTTTGTCAGTGGTTGTGGTATCAACCCGTGGATGTTTCCTCTTTGAGGTTTTACAATGTAAAAACACTTGGTTTATTTTTGTTTTTATTTTTCTTTATCTTCCATATCTTACATTGATTGCATATCTTGTAAATTGATTATCTCTTGTATTAGTGAAATCAATTCATTTGCTAAATCTAATCAAGTGTGCATTATCTTTGTTATATTCCGCATCAATTTTAATATTGGAAGAATTTGAGTAAATACCTATTCACCCCCCCCCCCCCCCCCCCCTCTAGGTATATTTTACACTATATTGCTTAAGGGAATTTCAATTGGTATCAGAGCGGGTGTCTAGAAGTAATTAGATAGATCCATATTATAGTGTTTGTGTTTTTTGTTTTGTTGTGTTTTGTTGTGTTTGTTCTTTTTTGTAGCTATGGGTGATTCAATGCCGGAAGGTGCTTCTAGTGGTAGACCTCCTCTATTAAATAGTGGTAACTACACCTTTTGGAGAAATACAACGAAAGCCTACATTAAAGCATTTGATGATAAATCATGGATAAGTGTGAGTGATGTAGTAGAAGAAGAGGAGTCATTGGATGATTGCGAATCTACTAGCAATTACATTGCTCATGTGGCTATATATGAAGGAAGATTTGAGGATAGTAGTGAAGAGTCCTCAAGTAATGAGGAAAGTGATAACTCTTCAAGTAGTGAAGATAGTGAAATCTCCTCCAATCAAGAAGAGTTCGAAGCCTCCTCAAATCAGGATTATATAAGCTTCAATGACAAGATCCTTCAACAAAAGAATGAAGAGAACAACAAGTTGAAGTTGATCAATGCCAATTTAGTAGTGATCTTTAAAGCTCTTGTCAATGAAAAGAAGATGTCATTGGAGAAGATGAGCAAGCAAAGTGAAGTCATTAAGGAGCATGAAAAGACCATTGAAAAGTATGTCTCAAAGATGGAAGAAAGTGCTCAAGAGCTAGATGATCTAAAAGAAGACTTTACTATGAAGTTGTTTGCCATGGAAGAAGAGATTAAGCAAAAAGAGAACTCTTTGTCTATCATGAAGATAAAAGAGTGTGAGCTTATAGATGAAGTCAAAGCTCTCAAAGAGTCTATTAATGGCATGAAAATTGGAGCCATTAAGCTTGATGATGTGATAAAACTTGGAAAGCATCATGGAGATAAAAGTGGCTTGGGTTATGTAGAAGAAGTTAAGAAGACTCCTACAACCAAGAACAAGTCAAGAAAGTCCAAGAAGAATAAAGACTCTAGTACTATTCCTTCCAACGTCAAAGACAAAGGCAAGAAGAGCAATGGAACTTCTCAACCGACTTCTCAACCAAAGCATGCACACCCAAAAGGTAACTTTTCTAAATTCATTCCGGTTTGTCATTATTGTAATGTGGTTGGTCACATTAGGCCTAAGTGCTATGAATATGCTAGGCAATGCAAACTAGGAAATGTGGAACATGATAAAAATGTGAAAAAGTTACCTAATCATTCTCCTAAGCATGTGTTTAAGTCTAGAGCTAAACATAACATCTCTAAGTTTATCCCGGTTTGTCATTTTTGCAATGTTGTAGGGCATATCAAACCTAAATGCTACAAGTATATTAGACAATGCGAACTAGGGAATGAGATGCATGCTAGTGAGATGAAAAGACTTCCTTTGGTTGTTTCTAAACATGTTAGGGCATTAGAGACTATGCATGATGAACATGTTAATGAAAAGAAATCAACAAGGGAAGTTTGGGTTAAGAAAAATAATGTGCATACTTGTGAAATGGATAAATCTTCTTTGAAAGTTTCTAAACATGACAATAGCTTTGATGCTTTGAGAAATGTGCATATTGATCATATTCATGTGAAGAAACCTACTAAGAAAATTTGGATTGAAAAGAATGACATGCATGTAAATGATAATCATGTTAAGAAAAATGTTGAGAAAAAGTTGGTTAAGAAGAGTGTTAACCATGATCATTTGAAGAGTCTTGATGAAATATTTGTGCGTGGCAAAAATGATGACTTTAATATGAGTGATATTTTCATGAAGAAGATAGTTGATTATTTATCTTCTAGATTTCATATTGCCATGCGTAATGATCATGATGTTGTTTTTGTTGGTTCACCTAAGACTAATATGGTTAAAGGTGAGTGTTCTCATACTTGATTGAGTAGCACATATGAGAATATTCTTGTTCTTGTTTGATAAGAGTTCTAAGTTTGATGCTTGACTAAGCTATTTGTAATGTGCTAGGTCTAGTATTCAAACTTGGTGTCTCTAATCAATTCATGAACTTAAAATTCTCATATTCACTATGATAGTCAAAATTTGTTGATTAACTTTAAAGAAGTTGAATTTTGAAATCTATTTTGTGAAAGTTTGTGTTAAGACTTTTAGAGAAAGTCATTTTCATGTGTTTGTTTGAGTTGAAAGTGTTTGGTCTTTATTTTCTTGGGATGACATACCAACAACTTATTGTCATGAGGACAAGCAAGCCAAGAAAGCTCATAAAAAGAGCGGAGACCTTTCATTAGTGAAAAAGCTTGCTAAGGTATTTCTCTACTCTAAAAGCTTGCTTTCTATTTCATTTTTTCAACTCTATGTATGCATGATATCATTGCACATAGATATTAGGCATCATTTCATTAGAGAACATGTTGAACTTTCTATTGTTTCTCTAAAGCATATGCCTACTAAAAATCAACTTGCGGATTTGTTTACTAAGTCCTTGGACAAAAAGAGGTTTAAAACTCTTCTAAGATCCATTGACATGATTTGTGTTGATTATTGTCTATGTGTGATTGTGAGTGGCTTGATGAGCAAAACTTTATTTGAATATTAATATCTTTGAGAGCTACTCACTTGAGAAGTAATGATCTTAAATAAATAACTCTTATTGTTTCTAGATCATGCACTTGAGCTTGAAAATTTATTTTTTGAAAAGTGCACTAATGCTTCTCTTGTATGTTTTAGTTTTGAGTATATGTGGTTGAATGTGTAGATAATGGATGCATCTAGAAGTTTATTGTTAAGTACATGATAGATGACCTATGGTATGTATCCATTTTGCTTCAGCACTACATAGTAATCAACGAGCACCCCCATGGAAAGGGCTACACACCTTGGTTGTGAAGCCACCCAATGTAGGAAAGGGCTACGCCATTGTGATGAGTGAAAGCCGCCATGAGGAGTATATGTTTTTATTAGTAAAATCAAAGAAGTGTTGAAATGAATCATAAAAAAAAAAAAAAAAAAAAAAAATTCTTTGATTCAAGCCTAAAACAAAACAAAAAGGCTTATAGTGTATAGTTGAGAATTGTGAAAAAGCTCGGGTTGACAAATAGAAACGGGAAAACGAGCCACATGCACACACACGCTCATATGTTGATATCTATTCATTTTAAAAGCAAAAATCCAGATGAATATCGGTTTGACCTATTTTTGGAAAGGCTTTACATGGATAGGTGTGGATAGAGTTTGCATGTTGATATCATAATTACTCCTACTATATATTTGAGAAGTATTCACACACACACATTTTGCTTATGTGCTTGATTCATTAGCAATGTGAGAATATTTTTGAGAGATTATTGAAAATCTATGATTCTCTCTTGGACTTTGACAAGTTATGAAATATTTTCTCTTATTGCTTGATTGTGTGATTGTGTGATGTCCCTTGTGAACAAATCTACTGGGTGATAATATGTGGAGCATATGTTAAGGGGGAGCTTTAGTTTATTCAACTTAGCTTTCTATACGATTTGTTTGCTTAATATCTCATTCTTTATATCTTGTGTCCTTTATCTATTCCTAGACAAAAAGGGGGAGAAAATGTATACCTCACCATGTTTGATATGGAGGAATCCATGTTTGATATAGGGGAGAAAATTGTATACCTCACACCATGTGTGGAAAAATGTTCCAATTGTGTGAGTCTTGTACCTCTTTGTGCTTTTATGGAGACTTTGTCTTAAGGGGGAGAATTCTTGTCTTAAAGGGGAGAAAAGAATTCTTGCCTAATTGGGTTAAGGATCTTAGGGAGAGCTTTAATGTGAAAACATTCATACACTTGAGATAATGCATTTTTGTATGAGATAAGGGAAGTCTTGTTATTTGTTTATGTGAATATCTCACCATTCTTCTTTAGAGAAGATCTCTTGTTTGGTTGCTATTTTCTCTCATAGGTACTTTGAAGACCAAAAGAGGAATTCTTGAAGACTTGAAGACTTTTTAGTCTAGGAATTTCTTTGTAATGTGAGATTGAGAGTATGCTATCGACTTGAGTTTATTTGAGTGAAACATTGTATGGTGAGGTTGAGGTTTTGCCAATGGAATAGCCAAAGGGGGAGATTATAAGGTTCATGATTTGTATTGGCTTGATTCCATTGCAAAACACTCCATATTTGTATTAGTTGTTGCTTAGGATATTCTTTGAAGAAAGGAAGCTTAAAAAGTGAAGAGCAATGTCTAGTGCAAAAGTCGTCTTCAAGAGGTGAAAATCGTCAAAGGTATATCTTGACTCCTATCCTCTTGCAAGGCATTAGCGCACACACACACAATTCATACATGTGTGTCCCTGCATCGTGGTTCAAACATTTGGTATAACACATTCACACACTTCTTAGTATGCTCATGCATTGATCTTGTATTGACAAACATTGTAGAATTGCATGTTTTGTGACTATCTCTTTGATATGGCATGCTTGTGTGAATTTATGTTTGTTTGTTTTCATATTTTTGTATTTGGACTTGAATATGTTCTTATTTGATGCCTTATTGAGTTCCGGTCGTTTCGGTTACTCATTTATAAGGTTTCGAGTCCAAACGATGTAGCTACGCTACTTTTCGTTCTCATTCGTTGAGTTGACTTCATCGTTGTTTTCCAAGATGATTTCTGAACCATTTTTCAAAGTTTTGTAGTCTTAGTCATGCGTGAGGGAGTCACGGTTCGTAATCCAAAAACGGATTCAAAATCGGAGTTCGGATGCCCAAGATACGGCTGAAGAACGTGAGGGAACGCGCGAGAGGCAAGCATGGCCAAAGGCCATGCATTGGCCACCACGTGTGGAGCCCGTGGGACCCATGGCCAGAGCACCCCTCTGGCCCCGTGTGGCCCACGTGCTCCCCACGGGGTGCTGACATGGCAGCCTCTGATTGGCTCCTGTCATCCTCTCTCTTCTCCATCTCTTTTCCCTCCATTTATATTCGAAATCCCGAGCAGAATTCTTTACAATTTTTGATTTCTTATTGTGATCATATCTCTCTCATTTCAACTCCGAATTGAGTGATTCAAAAGCCAAAATTGTTGGTCTTGCAGGGAGCTACAAACCCCAAGTATTTTCAGAGCCATTTGAGTTCATCATTTTTCCCAGTGATCTGATTTCAGTACGAGACTCAACTTTTGTATGTGAAACTTCTTCTTCTCACTTCATCTTTTGATCATCTCTTTTAATCTTCCTAATTGATAGATGATATATGTTTAGAATGTTGTTAGATCATATTCTAGGGGTGGTTGATCTATTGATTGTTGAGTTTTTAGCCATTTGATTTCAATTGAATATATATTGCTAAACTTGACCTATCTTGATATTGATTCTAGAAATACTTTTTGTTCTTGAACTTGATTGTTGATTTCTAGGTTTTTGTCACATGTTCATGAACTAGGATTTGTGATTGTGCTATCTATCATTTAAATCTAGTTCTTGTTTGGATTGAATATGTTGTGGATTTCAAGTGTTAACTTGTTCACTTGATTTCAAAGCTAGTTTTGTGATTTTTATTGAAAACTTGTTACTCTAGCTTTGATTGACATGTTTAGGTTTCTAGATATTTTTGTGAATGACTTTGAATGTCTAATCTAGACTTCTAATCACATGTTCATAAGAATTAGCTAAATTTGCTTATGAGCTTGATTTGTGCAAATCTAATTCTTCATAGAGTGTGTTTGATCTACTTGCTCTATTTGCTTGTGTTTGCATCATTTGTATCACTTAGATCATTCCCTTGTGAAAGGTTGAAGTCTCTTGCAAAGTGAGTGAAGCTTTGTCTTGAGCAAGAAGTCTTGGCTAGGAAAGTGTTCCGGATAGCCAAGCAAGAAGCCTTGATTAGAGTCGGGAGGACTCGGTTAGTCAAGCAAGAAATCTTCCTAGAGACGTGAGCGTCTTGGATAGGAAGTTGCTTTCTAGAGGTGTAGGATACATCTCGGATAGGAAGTAGGCTTGGTAGTTCACTTGCCCGAGGGTAGATTAGGAGGTGATAGCTTGAGCAGATCTCATGTGTTGATAGCTTGAGTGTGTAAGTCCTTTTCATATAGTGGATTGCTTTGCCGGTGGTTGTGGTATCAACCCGTGGATGTTTCCTCTTTGAGGTTTTACCACGTAAAAACACTTGTGTTTATTTTTGTTTTTATTTTTCTTTATCTTCCATATCTTACATTGATTGCATATCTTATAAATTGATTATCTCTTGTATTAGTGAAATCAATTCATTTGCTAAATCTAATCAAGTGTGCATTTTCTTTGTTATATTCCGCATCATTTTTAATATTGGAAGAATTTGAGTAAATACCTATTCACCCCTCCTCTAGGTATATTTTACACTATATTGCTTAAGGGAATTTCAATATTTGTAATTAAACCCCCTTTTCTAGGGTTTTGATGTGAGAACATTTGGATTGGGTTTTGCTTAAGCTTTAATATATTTAATCTCTATTTGTGTTCTATTCATTTTATAATTAGATTCTATGCATTATATAATTGACATGTATATCCACTAGTTGATACTCTTGTTTAGGATAATTTGCTATATAATCTTGATTGGATTGACAACCATGATGGATTGAGAACATAGTGACTAGGATAGATCGTCGGAGGGTATATTAACCGTGACTATCTAAACCGTTAATTGTAACAAACCGATCCCGCCGTGACCCCCTCTCCTTAATCGGTTAGGCATTGCGGTGGGAAGTTGTTTAGGGTTCATAGTAATGGTCTAAACACATCCTAGAAATCAATTGGTTAACATTTGTGAGGTTGGCTCACTAAGGTAGCTTGAGAAGCACTTCCCGTAATCCACTTGTGATCCCATTTATTCCCTAGCAATTCCATTAATTGTTTATCCCATATATCTCTTATCTAGATTTCTATCTATTTTATTAGGTTTATTAGGTTTATTTTACATGTATGTTTGATGGCTTGACAAACCATACAACCATCCATTGCTTATGTTTTATTTTATCGCATTTAGGAATTGTTAATTTATTCAACTAATTACTCTAATTCCCTATCGAACGAATCCTACTTGCCACTTTACTAATTTTACATCTAAGTGGTGAAATCGGTTTTCAACACGAACACATTTTAAAACAATCATTTTGTTGAGTACACAACGACGGCTCATCAAATCCACCTATCTAGACACATCCTCATCATCCACTATTTGTACAAAGAGCATCAAAGGCAAGGAAAGGATCAAGCTTACAAAAGGAGACCCGAGGGTGATTTCCTAATATTTTACTTGCCTTCCCTTTGATTGTAATATGTGTAACTAAATCCCCTTTCTAGGGTTTTGATGTGAGAACATTTGGATTGGGTTTTGCTTAAGCTTTAATATGTATTGAATATCTATTTTGTGTTCTATTCATTTTATAATTAGATTCTATGCATTATATAATTGACATGTATATCCACTAGTTGATTATACTCTTGTTTAGGATAATTTGTTATATAACTTGATTGGATTGACACCCTTGATGGATTGAGAACATAGTGAGTAGGACAGATTCTCGGAGGGTATATCAACCGCGATAATCTAAACCTTTAATTGTAACAAACCGATCCCGTCGTGACCCCCTCTCCTTAATCGGTTAGGCATTACGGTGGGAAGTTGTTTAGGGTTCATAGTGATGGTCTAAACACATTCTAGAAAACAATTGGTTAACATTTGTGAGGTTGGTTCACTAAGGTAGCTTAAGAAGCATTTCCCGTAATCCACTTGTGATCCCATTAATTCCCTAGCAATTCTCTTAATTGTTTATCCCAAATATATCTTATCTAGATTTGTTGAGCATTCTACTTTATTAGTTTTATTAGATTTATTTTACATGTATGTTTGATGACTTGACAAACCATACAACCATCCATTTCTTATGATTTATTTTATTGCATTTAGGAATTGTTAATTTATTCAACTAATTACTCTAATTCCCTGTGGAACGAATCCTACATACTACTTTACTAATTTTCCATCTAAGTGGATTTTCTAGTGGTGAAATTGGTTTTCAAAACGATCACATATAAAACATTATTTTGTTGAGTACCAAAACGACCTCATCCCCAACCTAGGGTGTATAGAGTCGGTTGCTCGATTAGGACCCTAACAATGAAGCTCGTGTATCTATCTCGGGCTCAACCGATTCTAGTATAGCCAATCTAGGGTGTATAGAAGAGGCTTCTAAGCCTCTCACGAGAGCCGTCCGAGGATGTATAGAACCGGACACCCATTTGAAGTTAGATGAAGAGCGTGACTATCGAGCCGGGATTACAAGAATCCCATCTATTCGTGAGAGCAAAAAACAACTATATATGATGTATATCTAGTTGCCTAAAAAGATAGAATCCAATAGAAGCTTGCAAAGAGAGTGTATCTAAGACAAGTAAATCCAATGAAATCCATTCATACTCTTGAATAAATCAATAAAAGATAGACATATAAAAGAAATCAAACTTATATACAAAAGCCCAATCATTCACAAACTAATCCATAGACCCCCTGACGCGCCCAAATCAGTTCTAATTAAATTACACTAATGAGGATGACTAAAGCTAAGCGGATCCTAGGTTAAGGATGCTAAGCAATTAAACTACAACATGAATTAAAAGGGCACGTGGGTGGTTCACCCTTCACAAGTGCACAAGTTGTGTGAGTAGTAAGGGGTACACTAGTAAGGGTGGTCGTTCCCACGAA
This sequence comes from Acer saccharum, assembly GCA_030490815.1. Lineage (NCBI taxonomy): Eukaryota > Viridiplantae > Streptophyta > Magnoliopsida > Sapindales > Sapindaceae > Acer > Acer saccharum. Next base: position 35,259,905 of record CM059869.1, read on the forward strand.
GAGGTGGATTAGCTAACAAGTAAGCTCTAGGTTATCATTGATTATTGATTTCTAATTTCTAAACAAGTTCACTAGTTAATGTTACCTAGATTAATTATACTAAGCTTGCAATGAACTATGGATTAAGCTAGATTAAGATGATTAAGCTAGATTAAAGATGTTAGGGGATTGATTTATTCAAGTAACAACCATTTCATTAACCAATCATTCATTAAGCACATTCACAACATTCTAAGACATGTATTTCATTATCAATAATGTAAAGTACCAAATCCATCTGTAGGGAAAACCAACGTGCACGCAGCGGAAGCGAGACTAAAATAGGTGAAAGTATACAAACAAAGTTAAATAGCTTAAAGCATACTTAGAAGGGGGGGGGGGGGGGGGGGGGGGGGTTGAATAGGTTTTTATGCCTTTTTCAATCCCTTGAACAAACTTTTATTTGTCCCTCAAGGTAGCCTTACATACAACACATAAACCATAAATCCATACATAGACAAGATAAGCATATGATTATATAAGCATAGTCTATGAAAATCAATTAGTTGTATGAGGTATAAGAACACATAAACTCAACATCAAAGGATACTCGTATTTCAATGTTTGTTCAATGTATTACAAGTATAATCAAATATTACTATACACAAGAAATACAATATACAAAAGAATTATATTTACAAGTAAGATCAAATGACTAAGTTCACAAATCACACTTTATAAAATCTTGTTACAAAAATACATCACAAGTGAATATTATGCAACAAGATAACAACATACACATATACAAATATAAGAGATAGAGATGGGAAGAATTAACACAAAATTTTTTAACGTGGCAAAACCTCTAAGGAGAAAACATCCACGGGTTGAACTATAACCATTGGGTATTTATATATATTGGAAGGTAAATTAGAAATTCCACAAAGTGACCAATCTTTAGCTCACCCAACCTAGTGGAGTCTATGTCTACCCAACCCTATTGAAAAGTACGAAATCCCTCAATGATGTGGAGCCACCATAGATTGGACAACATACAAAACCAACATCGATGGAAGATTAGAAATTCCTCAAGAGTGCATACACATCCCATGTACCCCGCTCTTTTGGAGTCTATGTCTATCCATACGCCTAGGCCTACCAACATATAAGCTAACTCCCTATCCAAGGCACTCATGCCTCTAGGGAGCCTCCCATGCATGACTATCTGAGTCTTCTTGACTCTACCCATGACTTCTTGCTTGCCTATCTGAGTCCTCCCGACTCTAGACAAGTCTTCTTGCTTGGCTATTCGAGTCATCCAAACTCTAACCAAGACTTCATACCTTTTATAAGGACTTCTTAGTGTGATCATGTGAATGCAAATGATGCAAACAATCAATTCAACATAGAACATGTGATCAATACATTCCATGGTACAACTAGACCTAAACATGTGATAACACAAGTAATAAAAGTCTAGATGTAAAATTAGAATAAAACCTAGAGCATGTGTAAACACCTAACACATAAAACTCATAGTCTAAGTCACACATACAACACTTGAACAATACATATACATGAAGCACAAGTTCAAGATGCTATAAACATACAATAAAATGCTAGAATCATAAAATCAAATCAATGAATATTCTAGCCAAAGATTTAGAGCAAGGATTAAAAGATAAATCAATTGAATCCAAGATTGCTCTAAAAACACATACAAATACAATTATCCTAGATTTCATCAATCAAAGGATCAAAACACATTTCATAGTTATTTATCACAAAATTGATTCAATCAAGTCACAATCAACCCAAGATATCAACCTAATCACAATACAACTCACAATTATGTGAAAAACCTATAATCAAAGAAACTAGTTCACATATGTCTCTAATTAGACTTTTGATTAGGATTCATTATGAAGCTATCTTTCTCTATAGCATTCATAATACATACACATACATGTAAAAAAAGGAACCCCAAGGTAATTGAAGGTTATAAAAGAAGAAATCCCAAAGATATGAACACTACCTTGGATTCACTAGCTGGTTCGGTTTTTAGTGTGTAACCACCAGAAAAGTCGATCAAACAGCTGCCAAATCACTTGAAAAGGTAGAGGACTCGATTACGAACAATCTCCAACTTGAATCACACAATTTCGAGTTCGTATGAGAAAGTTATGATGATTTGAAGATGAGAAAAATTGGAGAGAAATTCTTGACGGGATTTCACACTTTTTCTTCTTGAAATCAAATGGGAGGGAATTGGAATATTTAAATGGAGGAGAGAGAAAGTAGATTTCAGCCAATCAAAATAGGCCACCTTAGCCTAGGCTCGTGTGGGGCACGTGGGCCACACAGGACTAGAGGGCTGGTCTGGCCATGGGCCCCACGACCTTCACACGGGGTGGCCTAGCTTGACCACTTGGCCTCGCTAGCTTCTCCCGCGCACCACTCACATTCTTCGGCCGTATTCGGGCCTTCGAACTCCGATTTTGAATTCGTCTTTGGATTAGGAGTTGTGACTCCCTCACGCACAATGGAGACTATAAAAATTTGATAAAAGATTGAGAATTCATCTCAGAAAACGATGACGAACACAACTCAACGAATGAGAACGAAAAATAGCGTAGCTACATCGTTTGGACTCGAAACTAAATGAATGATTAACCGAAATGACCGGAACTCAATAAAGAATCATAATAGAACATGTTCAAGTCCAAATACAAAAGTACGGAAATATACAAACACAAAATCACACATGTATGCCATTTCCTAGACATAGTCCTAGAACATGCAAATAACAAAGATTGTCAAATTAGATCTAATGCATGAGCATACATTATCAAGTGTGTGAAAGTGATATATAAATGATGTTCAACCATGAAGGAACACACAAGAATGCTATATGTGTGTGTGCCTAACCTTGTAAGAGAAATGAGGTCTTATATACCTTTGTAGACCGATGAAGCACATTTCTCCTTGAAGTCGGCATCTTGCATGAATTGTGGCTATGTCTTTCTTTGACGACTTGAATCTTCAATACTTAGACCACTAAACATAACAAGAGAAACACGTTTTGATATGGAATACATGCCAAGACAAACCAAAAACCTAACAATAGGTTTTAGTACGTTTTAAAATTTTTCCATAAGTTGAACCTTAACCCCTTAATTAATTAACATATAACTAAAAGTATCATACCTTTGTCGCATGATCCGATTGACGTTGCGTCGATGGTAATCTGCAAGATCTTCCAATCCAATCACGAACGTGAATCACCTAAGAGCGTGGTCTCCTTTTCTTTGAATTGTGTACCTGAGGATGGATAACAAAAACTTTTTCTATTTCGACTAAACCTCCAAAAGATAACAAAGAACGTTCCGGTCACTTTTGAATTCTCAATCTAATGATCGAAACTCGCGTGAACCTTATTCGAAGTTGTGCATAAAACCTATTGATGTATAAGCTACTAGTGCACTATCGAAGTAAAACGATCTCTTCTCTTTTTCTCTCTTGGCCAAATTATCACACTAATCTCTAGAGTTGGATTTTATTTTTCTCAAGCAAAAGAAAAATATTCTCAAGCCAAAAGACCTAGGCTTTCGCCAAATTCTTATTGCCATAATATATATATTTTGGGGCCGAATCAAATTGCCATATAAATAATATATATTATAGGTGACTTATTCTACATGCCTTACAAAATATATATATATATATATTGTGTATATCTTAGAATTCTTCTTCCCATATATATATTATATATATCTAGTGGACCGAATTCCTTTTACTATATATTTAGGGTTTCCGAATTCTATGATAGATCTAGAAGGTGGCCGAAATCCTCTTTTCAAGGGGATTTGTGTTTCACCAAAATACCTATCAAGCTTAGAATCCTAACCCTAATCCATCTCTTTAGTGTTTTATTCTTTTATAACTATATCAAAGACTTCCTAATTTGACTAGATAAATAAAATCCTTTTATTTATCTTCTTATCAAATAAAGTCTTTTATTCTCATTATACTACCACAATAGTATACTACTAAGAAACATATTTCCTAGTCAGAAAAAGATTTTGATTCTTAATTAATTAATTAACTAATAAATTAATTAATTTTCATTTAATCAAATAATAAAATAATATAATATTTTAGACTAATAATTTAGCCTTGCCGCCCATATACACTTACATGGGCCAAATATTATTTTTCCATTCTATTAATTCCATTGGACCTTAATTAAAAGGCCCACATGTGAACTAGGCTCATTCTTACTAAAAAAAACAAGTCCACATGCCTTAATACAATTCTAGATGGACCCATAAATTAGTCCGGTAGAATATATCAAGTGATCCATGCAAGTCTGTGTGGATTGGGGATCTTGGCGGGCTATCTAATTTCAGCTTCAATAAACATAACCCAATCACAATCAACAAATGATTCACTTAGGTTCGATCTATTAATTTTAGTTCATTCCACTAAAGAACTAAAATTGCACTCTTAAATAAACATAGAACAAGTAAATGTTTCTCATTCATACCCTAGACAATTTTATTGGAGATAGTGAATCCTCGTGAATAATATTAGTAATCGCCAAGAACTCATAGACCACCTATAGCTCTCCAAGTTACTATATTTACTCATTTGACCATATTTTGAACTTGGATATTTTGACTTGTCCAGAAGCCATGTTTTCAATAGACACTATCGAAAACTCAACGTTGAGATTTAATATCCAGTTACCTCAAAACATCCATATGATGATATTATACTCTCATTTTATAAATGGAGGCACGATGTCCATATCTATAAATGAAGTTCTCTATCGATTAACAAATGAATACCACCAAACTATCGAGGATAGACTATGCTATATAATCATACTCATTGATAGCTCAAATGATAACAGTTGCAACCATAAGTCCATCATTTATCGTAGGATTAAGATAGACTCTCCAATTGTCCTCATAATGAAAAGATTTTCATCTACCGACGGTTATAGATAAAGTATTTCATTGTGATCCTATTCAATGCACCTAGTGCACTAGATTCTTTTGCTCAAAGCCACTTTGATGATTTAGACCCATTATAACACATTTGATCCCACTCAAATGCTAGCAAAAGAATCTACAACTTTAACAAGATAAAGGTGCCCAACCTTTACCTTAAGTTGTGAACATTATTCAAGATTAACTAAAGAATTGTGTTTCCCTCATATATATCCAGATGTACGAACAATTCTTCTTTTCTCATAGTCTTTTGACCTTATGATTATTTACTTTTGACAATTATAATATTCAATCCATAAATGCTATAAGATTTGTTTAAAACAGAAATCACTTTATTAATATGAAAAGATTGTCAAAAACAATATTACACTCTTGCTATTGAGCATAATCCTAACAATCTCCCACTTGCGCTATAGCAGATGTGTCATATCTCTCATTCCCATGTTCTCTAGGTGCCCATCAAAACTCTTCTATGGTAGAGCCTTTGTGAAGGGATCCGCTAGATTTTCTGCTAACGCGATTTTGGTAATCGTCACGTCACCCCTATGCACAATCTCCCTCAAAAGATGATATTTCCTTTCAATGTGTTTTCCCCTCTTATGACTTCTTGGTTCTCTCGAATTAGCCACTGCTCCATTGTTGTCACAGTAGATAGTGATCTACTTATTCGCACTGGGAACCACTTCCAAGTCAATCAGGAATTGGCGGAGCCAAACAGCCTATTTGGTAGCTTCACATGCGGCAACATACTCAGCTTCCATGGTGGAATCAGTAATACAAGATTGCTTGATACTCCTCCATATGACTACTCCTCCTCCAATAGTAAACACAGATCTTGATGTGGATTTTCTGGAGTCAGAATCCGACTGGAAATCAGAATCTGTATACCCAACGGGAATTAAATCCCCTTATGAGTTTACAAGCATATTATCTCTCGTTCTCTTGAGATACTTGAAAATATGCTTGACTGCCGTCCAGTGATCAGGACCAGGTTTCGATTGAAACCTACTAACTATGCCCACAGCAAAACAAATATCTGGTCTGGTGCAAAGCATTGCATACATGAGACTTCAAACTGCCGAGGCATATGGAATCCTACTCATGAATTGCTTTTCATGCTCATTCTTAGGAACTTGCTCCTTAGAAAGTTTGATTCCATGTCTGAAAGGTAACATACGTTTCTTAGAATCTTGCATGGATAACCCAGAATAGATTTTATCTATGTATGAAGCTTGGGATAGTGCAATCGTTCTATTCTTTCTATCCCTTATTACTTGGATACCAAGAATATAACTTGCTTCTCCTAAGTTCTTCATATCAAACTGTTTTGCAAACCTTTTACTAATGTCAATACACCTACATTGTTTCCGATGAGTAGTATGTCATCAACATAAAGAATGAGGAAAACCATCTTATCGCCTTTAATCCTTTTGTAAACACAGGATTCGTCAAGGTTCTGAATAAATCCAAAACCTTTAACTGCTTGATCGAACTTTATGTTCTAAGATCTGGATGCTTGCTTTAATCCATATATGGATCTTTGCAACTTGCATACCTTTTCCACTTGGCCTTTTTCAATGAATCCTTCTGGTTGCACCATATAGATGCTTTCGTCAAGACTTCCATTAAGGAAAGCTGTCTTGACGTCCATTTGCAAATCTCTAGATCTAGAGATGCTGCAATGGATAAGAGTATCCTAATGGATTTAAGCATGGCCACAGGAGAGAAGGTTTCCTCATAATCGATACCTTTTTTCTATGTGTAACCTTTAGCTACTAGTCTAGCTTTAAAGGTTTCCACCTTTCCACATACCTCTTTTCCTCTTGTATACCCACTTGCAACCAATGGGTTTTATCCCTTTAGGCAAGTTTACAAGAGACAAGACTTTGTTATTGAACATAGATTCAATCTCAGATTGCATTGTCTTTTGCCAATGGTGACAATTAACATCCTCTATTGCTTCCTTATATGTGTAGGGATCATCGTCGTCCGAGAGATTCTCCACTGATTCTCCCAGACTGATGTATCTCTCGGGTTGACTTCTAACCCTCCCACTACGACGGGGAATGGTGGGTTGTTGATTTTGTGATGGTGTGGAACTTACAATTGGGCTAGGTTGTGTATCCTCTTGTGAAATTGTATCTCCTGACATCTCATTCAGGACAATTCTACTTTTGGGTACAAAATTATTCATATAGTCCTCTTCCAGAAATTTAGCATTTGTTGAAACAAATACTTTAAGATTTGAAGGACTATAGAAATAATATCCCTTAGTTTCTTTTGGATACCCCACAAATATGCATGTTTTCGAACGAGACTCCATCTTTTCTGTCTTTCCTTTTAACACATGTGTAGGACAACCAAATATCCTTAAGTGTTGTAAATTAGGCTTTTGCCCAGTCCACAATTCATGCGGTGTTTGAGGAACCGACTTAGATGGTACATCGTTTAGAATGTATATTGCAGTTTGTAAAGCATATCCCCAAAAAGAAATAGGAAGCGTTGAATAACTCAACATAGACCTAACCATGTTCAAAAGAGTTCTATTTCTCCTTTCTGCCACCCCATTTTGTTGAGGTGTACCTGGTGCAGAAAACTGAGAAATGATTGCATTATCAATAAGATATTGCTGAAACTCACCAGATAGATATTCTCCACCACGATCAAATCTTAAGATTTTTATGTGTTTCTATAGCTGATTTTCCACTTCAGCTTTAAATGCTTTGAACATGTTAAAAACATCAGACTTATGTCTCATGAGATACACATAGTCAAATCTCGAGTAATCATCCGTGAAAGTGATGAAGTACTCATATCCACCTCTAGCTCTAATGCTCATAGGACCACATACATCAGTGTGTATTAATCCTAAAAATTCAGTGGCTCTTTTGCCTTTGATCGTAAACGACCTTTTGGTCATTTTACCTTCCAAACAGGATTCACAAGTTGATAGATCATTAACCTTTAAGTCGCTTAAAGGTCCATCACTAACCAATCTTTTAATCCTATTAAGGTTAATATGACCTCGGCGCAAATGCCATAGCTAGGTTTCATCTTTTGATAATTTTATTCTTTTATGATTAGGTTGCGTTATTTCTGTGTCCAATAAGTGAGAGACATTTCTATGTAAATATTGTAGGGAAAATACCGTAGTACACACAGCGGAAGCGAGACTAAAAATTGATTTAGTAACTTTTAAAATTTTTCCTTTTTATGAACCTTAAACCCTTTAATCAATTAAACATATATATTATCTAACAAAAGAAGAATACCTTTTGTCGCGTGATCCGATTGACTTACGTCGATGGTAATCCACAAGATCTTCAATCCTAGCACGAGCGTGGATCACCTAGGAGCGTGGTCTCCATTTTCTTTGAATTGCAAACCTGTGAATGGACAAACAAACTTTTCTTTTCTTTGTTAGTCACAAAAACAATCAAAAAAAGACTAAAATTATTCCGGTCACTTTTGAGTTCTCAATCTAATGATCGAAACTCGTGTGAACCTAGATCGATGTTGTACACACAAGCTTATTGATGAATAAGCAAATAGTATACCATCAAAGAATAATCTATCACTCTTTTATGTTTTTAGTAGAATAAAAATAATCTTTCTATGAATTGAGAAGAAGAAGAAAATAGTGTCAAGCACCAAAAACCTAGAGTGGCCGAATTCTATAAGTCCACATATATAGGTGGCAAAATTTTCTTTCTCTTTTTCTATTAGGGTGGCCGAAAATCATAACCTAAAAGGGACTAGGGTTGCCGCAATACTCAAGCCAAAAAGGAGTTTGTATTGCACCCTAATTCCTATTTAGTTTAAGACTTCAAACCCTAATTCAATTCATAAATCTTTTATTCTTTTATTTGACTAAATAAAAAGACTTCTTATTTGATTAAATAAATAAAATTAATTATTTATTTCCTTATCAAACAAGTCTTTTACTTTTACTTTAGGAAATATATTTCCTGATCAGAAAAGATTTGTTTCTTAATTAAACAATTAATTAATAAATTAATTAATTCTTATTTAATTAAAACAATGAAACAAAATAATATCTTAGGTTAATAAACCACCTTGCCGCCCCACTTAAAATAAATGGGCCAAGATATTATTTTCTTATTTCATTTAATCCATTGGACTTTAAATAAAAAGCCCACATGTGAACCAGACCCGTTCTTACTAAAAGAAACAAGCCCACATGCCTTTCATTAATATATTAATATAATTGAGAAGCCCATTACTTAAATAATGTACAAATTATATTCTTAATATATTAAATGCAATTCTAGATGGACCCTTAAATTGGTCCGGTAGAATATATCAAGTGATTCATGCAAGTCCGTGTGGATTGGGGATCTTGGCGGGCCATCTAAATTTAAGCTTCAATAGACATAACCTAATCACAATCAACAAATGATTCACTTAGGTCCGATCCATTAATTTTAACTCATTCCACTAAAGAGCTAAAACTGAACTCTTAAATAAAGATAGAAAAGGAAGATGCTCCTCATTCATACCCTAGACAATCATATTGGAGATAGTGTATCCTCGTGATTAATATCAGTAATCGCCAAGAGTTCATAGACCGCCTATAACTCTCCAAATTACCATATTTACTCATATGACCACGTTTTGAACTTGGATATTTTGACTTGTCCAGAAGCCATGTTTTCAATAGACACTATCGAAAACTCAACGTTGAGATTTAATATACAATTACCTCAAAACATCCATATGATGATATTATACTCTCATTTAACAAAATGGAGCCACGATGTCCATATCTATAAATGAAGTCTTCTATCGATTAACAAATGAATATCACCAAACTATCGAGGATAGACTATGCGATATAATCGTACTTATTGATAACTCAAATGATATCACTTGCAACCATAAGTCCATCATTTATCTCAAGATTAAGATAGACTCTCCGATTGTACTGATAATGAAAAGACTTTTATCTACTGACGGTTATAGATAAAGTATTTCATTGTGATCCAGTTCAATGCACCCAGTGCACTAGATTCTTTTGCTCGAAGACACTCCGATGATTTTAGACTCATCATATCTCATTTGATCCCACTCAAATGCTAGCAAAAGAATTCTACAACTTTAACAAGATAAAGGTGCCCAACCTTTAACTTAAGTTGTGAACAGTATTCAAGACTAACTAAAGAATTGTGTCTACCACATACATATCCAAATGTACGAACAATTCTTCTTTTCTCATAGTCTTTAGACCTTATGATTATTTACTTTGACAATTATAATATTAAACTATAAATGCTATACGATTTGTTAAACCAGAAATCACTTTATTAATATGAAAAAAATTGTTAATTACAATATTACACTCTTGCTATTGAGCATAATCCTAACAAATATAATAGACCATTTTCCAATGTACCTTTGCAAATAAATTTGTCATTCTTACTAATAATAAAAATTTTATTAAAAGTAACCGAATATCCAAAATTATTCAAACAAGAAACTGAAATTAAATTCCTCTTGAATTGAGATATATAATAAACGTCTATTAAATCAAATGCCTAAAAGAATCTAGATTAACTTTGAAACAAATACTCGGTGTGTATAATATTATCTAGAGGGGGGGGGGGGGGGGGGGGGGGGGGGGGTGAATAGATTTTAATTGATTTTACCCAATTTTCGTGTATGGTCAAGATTACAAAAATGCCCCTAATAGTTAATAAAATATATAAAGTGTAATATGGTGCGGAAATTAAATAACACTTGATATTTACGTGGAAACCCTCACGGAAAAAACCACGGGCTAGTAAGTAAGCCACACTCGAACCTCGAATCCACTTAATGTGTAAACCGATTACAACCTAATCCCGGTAAGTAATCACACACCTACCTAATCCCGGTATAAGTGAACCTAGTCCAATTGCTTGTGATTTACGCAACCTAATCCCGGAAGCTACACAAGTCTTACTTCTCAATGAAGAGATAAAGAGCCTATGTGAATATATGAAATATCCAAAATGCAATAAAGAGCTAGGTAGCCCTATATGCTTATCTAAGATGATGATATAGCAAGAAATACAATCCTAGATATTAAAGAGCTAAATGACATGTCAAAAAACTTAGCTAAATAAGGATTATGAAAACCTAGAAAGCTATCACAATACAACTCTCAAACATTCAAAACACTAATCTCAAATATGTATCTAAGATATATATCAATGACATACAAGTGATAAATGAGATTGCTTAGGAAGAAAGACACAAAATATGTAAGATATAAGTGAAAAACTTACCAAGCAAAGTGTGTTGAAAAATCCATACAAAATGATATCTAGATGATCAAGGATGATGCTAGATGATGTTTGATGATCATGGAAAGGTGTTTAAGTAAAGAAAGGTGAGTTCTTTGGTGAAATTTTTCTCTTGGAAAAATATGCTAAGTAAAAATATGCTTTTGAACTCTTTAAAGATGACCTAAGATGAAAGAGGCATATATATAGGGTGTCAAGATGAAGTGACATCATTTTGAAAAGTGACACACATTTTGCCTTGGGCGCTGTACAGGTCGTTGTACGTAGAGTGACTTGTACAGCGCCTTTCTAGAAAAATTGAAGAATATTCTTCATTGGCTCTGTTCGAATAGCGCTTCTAAACAGCGCCTCTTCTCTGTTCTCTCGGGTCAAGGATAGGCGCTATACGTACATCGCTTTTGAACAGCGACTGTACAGTGCCACTCCAAAATGCATCACACCTGATGCATTTAAAAGACCATTTACATCAGGTCTTGAATAGGCGTTGTTCGTACAGCACTTTGTAGAGCGCTTTGAACAGCGCATTTGCAAACAATGCACTCCTAGGCCTAATGCATGACAAGGCTTTGGAAATACAAAATGCAATCATGTAAACGTACAAGAAGAGATGCTAATGAACATTAATGCACAAAAATAAGACACACGACATACAAGAATTAAACATATGCATGAGTTGTGAGTGTGTGCAACTATCTCTTCAATGCAAGTAAGCACTTAGAAATTACCTTTGGTGCTTATCAATGATGAGGTCTTCAAAGGGCATTGAACTTCAACATCAATACCTAAACTACCCTTACAATGAATCCCCAACATGTGGTTTGACCACGAAATGAGCCAATCAACAAACAGGAACCTTACAATCTCCCCCTTTGGCTATTTCGTGACAAAACCACCACTCACATTAATCCTCACAACATAATTTAAGCTACGGGATAACAAAGATATTCTACATTACAAAAAGATATTAAAAAGAAAAAAATCTTCAAGTCTTCAATCTCTTGTAGAACTATCAGCCCTTTAAAACAAAAGTTACACTTCCAAAGCAAGTGTATGTGAGATGATCAAGTGAAAATAAAACAAGCATTTGCATTTAAGAATTTAAGAACAACATCATGCAATGTATATATGCAATGCTCCCCCTCAACGGGTTACTCCCCCTCAATGAATATTCTCCTTTGAAATTCCCTTAAGCAATATAGTGTAAAATATACTGTTGACGGTGATTTTTGGTGATCACCAAGTCAACGATTCGTTTTCGAATTACTGCAGTTTATATTAGAGTATGGTCAAAGATTGTAAAGAAATAACAGGTGATTTACGTGGTAAAACTCCAAAAAATCGGAGAAACATCCACGGGATCGTTGCCTCTAGCAACAAAGCCAAATCCACTATGAATCACGATTACAAGATGATGAATGACAAAGAATGATTACAAGCTTTTCAATACTATTCTCTCTCTCTCTCCTGTTCTACTTCTCACGTACCTCTGCTTTATGAATAAAAGGGGTATTTATACATGTTGTATCTAGGGTTTTAAGATGATCGCTAGGGTTTAGTGTTGTGGCCCCCAAGTCTCGAGCGGTTTCCTAGTCCTATTTAGATTGTACTTCCCTTATTCGGCTGTATTCAATTCTGAATGGAATTCTTTCTCCTTTATTCACGGGAGAACTGCTTGTTTCCTTTTTTACCTCTTATGATCCACATCGTTGCTTATCGTGGACCTGCTGGTTGCAAAAGTGTTGGTGACTGTTTTATTGTTTCCCGAGTGAGTTTGCCCGAGTGTGCCCGAGTGTGTCCGAATCCGATCTGCTGCTCATGCTGATCGTCTTTGTTTGTGGTCGGACTACTTATCCTCTTTTCCGAGTAAGTTATCGTGAAGGTTCATACTCCATAGGTTGACTTATCTTGACTTCTGCTGACCTGGCCTTCCATGGTGATGACGTGTCTTATCACGACTATTTTTACCTATAACAATACCCCCTTAAATATTTGAGCCGATCACGCTTAGTCAAGTTCTCTCGGGTCTAATATTTAACTTCAATATTTCTTTATGGTTAATCCTTACTTGTCGTTTCCTGCATTAAAGTATCCTCGTTTGGATCAGAGCTTTAAATGACGTGTTTTAATTGCGACCGCACACGTTTGATTTATCAATCATTTCAAATCTTTATGATGGAGATGCTTCTGCTCTTCGGCGGCGCCTGACGTTCCCTTGCTGCCACTTGTCCCTATTTGTTTGGCTGTGGTACGATGTATTTATGGGATGTGACCTTTCTGCTCGTCTGCGCTCAACCTACGTCATCAGTCTTAACCCCTCTTTTTTCCCGCTTTTTCTGCAACCGCTCCTAGGGTTTTGGTATTTTTAAAATCGAGACGTCGCCTATATATTCTGGTTTTGATTTCTTCTCTTATACCTTTTTCTTCCATTTTTCGCTTTTATCTTCTCTTCCAGTATCTTTGCGTGCTCTTCGAAGGAGGTTTCATCTGTGCCTTTTGATCCTCTGTTTTCTGTTTGGTTTACTAGCCCGTTTCTTCTAACCCTGCCATCTTTGAGTTTACCTGCTTCAACCCCCAGATTTTTCCTCGGAGGCTTTTTCTTCTGCGATCTGCGCCGTCTTCATTCTTTACTTCATCAAGGTTAGTCTTTATGGATTCCGGAGCTAGATATCGTCTTTTTACTGTTGGTATGATTGCTATTGAGCGAAATGATGCTTTCACTGCGTCGGTTGTTCACAGGTTATTAGACGAGCCCCGTTTCGATCAGCCGCGCTATACCGACGTTGATATTTCTGGACTTTTTCCGGAAAGGCCTGAGACTTCTGAGGTTCCTCCTGCTTCAGAGATCCCTTCTGCTTCTGCCAGTTCATCCCCACCTTACTCATACCAACCTGAAGCTTGGTCGGATTCTTCTGCTTGTACTGATATTCGCCCGAGCAGAAGACCAGGAAAGAGGATGACCACTCGCAAAGTTTACAAAGACTCGCATTCTCGGGAAAGCCGAGTGGCGGCCCAAAGGATTATTGAAGATGATATTGAAGAGGAGCACAGGGCCGCTCGCATTCCCTTTTCCCCCGAGCGTATTTGCGTCTATGATGTTGAGCCGAACGTGGTCGGCCCTGACGAGATAACGCGATATATGCGGCGGTTTGATCCGGACAGCAATGAGATTTCGCTGATTCCAGCCGAAGGTCGGGCTGCATGGAACCCACCCCCTGGCCACGTAGCAATTTACGGGTCCATGCTCACCTGCGGCGTCACTCTTCCTCTTCAGCCTTTCATTACTTGGTTCTTGGCTGAAGCCCGACTCGCTCCGGCACAGCTAACACCGAACAGTTATCGCATCCTGATGTGCATGTGGCACATGTGGCATAGAATGAAGCGGCCACCTCCCACCCCTCGCGAGGTTCGCCATTTTTATTCGCTGAGGCCAGTGGGGAAGACCGGGATTTATTTTCTCCAGTCGAACCAGCCCGAGTTCTGGATTCCAAAGGATGTCGTGGTCAAGGGCAGTGTCGAACCGACTACGGACGAGAAGATGAAAAGGGTTCGTTTGGGGCTTCCCGACCTCGAACAAGTTTTGGAAGAACAGCTGGTTCTTCGTGGGCAAAGACTGGGGCCAGTCGATCAGTTTCGACTTGGACGGCACTCAGATGACCTGCCGGGTTCCTCGGTACTTCTGCACGCCGCAGTGGAACCATCTAACTTCAGCTTTTACTGATGAGGAGCTGAAGACCTTGGCTCGGGCAGCAGTCCGCCCCCTAGAGAAAAGGGGAAAACCCTATCTCTATAGAGAGGGGAAAATGATCAAGGCCCATTTCTTCCCTCAGATTTCCGCGTGCCGCAGACGCCGTAAGTATGCATTTTTTATTTGCAACCTGACTTCTAAGCTTGCTTGCTAACTCGGATTCTTCTTTTTTTTTTTTTTTTTTTTTTAAGTGTTTGATGTAGATATAGTCAGTGATGGTCTGGCACGCCGGATGAAAGGCATCGTAGAGGCGAGTCGAAAGGCAGTCCTTCGCCAGCGAGATGCTGGGATAGCCCCTCCTGAAGACGAATCTGACGAGGGTACTCCCGAGAACGTTCCCGAGGGAGATGATGAAGAGGGAGTACCTGATTATGTGCCCGAGGAGGCTCATGACCAAGAACCGACCGTATGTTCGGCGGGAGCTGAGGGCGCCTCGGGGAACTTTGGAGTAAGTAGGACCTCTGCTGATTCGGGCAATCCCGCAGGTCCTTCCTCCAAGGGGAAAGAAAAAGTAGGGGATCTCCCTGAGCCCGAGCAGGCGAATCTCCCCAGCGGATCTGGTTCTCCCCACTCTACTGCTGATATGCAAAACGTCCCTTTTGAAGTAGTTGGGGGGCCTTCAGGTGCGGTAGCTCCGGAGTTTCCGACTTCAGTTGAACCGAATCGTTCTTCTTCGGAGATTTCTGCCTCTGCTGATCCGATTTCTACTCCTGGGGACAGCAACACTGAAGCTGGGCAGACTGGGAAAAGGAAGGCTTCGTTTTCTTCTGGTCGCCCTTTCCCAAAGATTCCCCGAGTAGTTGCGTATGTTAATTCCTCTTCGGAGGACGAGGGGGAGGATGATGCGAGCGTGACCCCTCCGCGGGAGCATGTCAGAGAGAGTGCTGGTGGCTCAGCCGGCCTTCCTCGGGCGGCCCCGTCCGCCGAACTCCCCGAAGGCGATGTGGGTGATATGGGCTCCTCTCCCCAAATCGATGATCCCACCCCCGAGACTATTTTCAGGGCCATGGCTTCAGGCCGAGCCTATATTGGGGAGGATCGTTGGAGTCATTTCAGGACCGGGACTGTGTCTGACCGACTCCGCAATTTCTTTAACAGCGTTTCCTACGTGAGTGACTCTCTCATATGCGTCATTTCGCATTCTTCCTTTTTTTATTTATATTTGTTGTTGATTTGTTTGTTGCAGATGGTGGCCTAGATGTCTGGGGCTTGCCAAGCTGGCGAAGCCCAAGCGGAGAAAATAAGAAGGCTAGAAGCCCAATTGAAGGAGAGCGAAGATCACTGCTCTCGGGTTGAATTAGCTCGTCAGGAGGAGGCCAGGTCGAGTGAGACGCTCATAAATCAGTGCTTAGGACGGCAAATGGAAGCCGAGCAACGGGCAACTTCTGCCGCGGAGGAGGTCAGGACTCTGCAGGATCAACTGTCATCCACCCGGGAAGCCTTGCTTCGAGCCGAACAGAACGCCGAAGACGCCAAGTCTGCTTATGAACGTCGAATCGACGACTTGGAGTGTCAGGCCCTGACGGCCAAGGAACTGTCGAAGGGAGCTAGGCTGGAAATGGAGCTACAAAGCGTTGACCGTTTTAAGAGATCTCCAGCCTATGATGCTCTGCTTCTTCGGGAATTCCAGCGGGGAATGGTCTCGGCCGGCGAATTTTTTAAGCAAAAGAACAGGGCGACTGATCGGGCCCGGGCCAACTGGAGCCTCTCAATTAGGAAGCATGTGGATACATCCTTGGAGTCTCTCCGGATCCAGATGAAGGAGTGGCGGGCGTATTGTAGAAGTAAAGGAAAAACGCCACATCCCATGCACCTTGAGGTTCCAACCGCCGAGTCGTTCTCTACCTTTTACGCCAGTGAAAGGGCGAGTTTTAACAACGAGATACCCGACTTGGGGCCCGTTCCTGGTACCGACTACAGTCCCTGGATGGATGACGAAGAAGATGTGATCGTGTGGCCATCGGACGACAGTCTTCTGAGCGAGTACGTGATGGAGCCTGACACTGATGTTGGCAGAAGCAGCTCACCACCCCCGGCGCCTTCCTCTTGATTTTCAAGCCTTTTTGTAACGAGCCTTTTTGTAACTATACTTGTACATCTTTCATATAAACACCATACATTGTATCTTTCTATACATTAAGAATATAAGACCAAATTTTACTCTTACATTCTACTTTTTGCCGAGTATCTTATGTATTCTGGCTTATCAATTTAGACCGAGTATCTTATTTAACCGGTAACTAATTTTTTGCCGAGTATCTTATGTAACTGGCTTATCAATTTAGACCGAGTATCTTATTTAACCGGTAATTAATTTTTGGCCGAGTATCTTATGTAACTGGCTTATCAATTTAGACCGAGTATCTTATTTAACTGGTAACTAATTTTTGGCCGAGTATCTTATGTAACTGGCTTACACCCTTTGATTTATTTGGGGTTGTTTAACCTTCACGTTGCGTCGGGGCTCGCCGCGACCATACGTTGAGGTCCTTGCACAAGTCACCTAGGACGTCTCCTGGTTTTATCTGCGCAAGGGTTCGTCGAATCGTTGGGGTACTTTGTACCGGCCAACACGACTGCGCATCTCACTAGTCTTTCTAGCGGCGCTCCGAGCATTTTCCCAGTTATCCTGGTGCCTCGGTTTTGCCTTTTTGCTAAGGGACGCGTTTGCATCGCTTTAACTAGGCGGGCATGCTACTACAGCTTTTCCGCCCTTCGAGCACCACTCGTCCGCTCTTTCGCGGCCTTGTAGCGCTCGACTTTTTTCGGTGTTTATTCGGTCGCCTTGAGTGGCCTCCATTGAAATATTGCTCATGGATTTTATTGATTCCGCCACATCGTATTTGCAACTGAACTTTATTAGATGATCATGAACATGAAATTAATAAATAAACCAAAATTTCAACGCAGAAACTAAAAACTGAGCTAAAGCAGAATAAATAAACTGTAGAACCATAACCGGATTCTTTTAGGGATAGAAGATCTTCAGATATTGTGCGTTGCATGGTCGGGGTACCAGGCTACCTTCTGGTCGGGCTATCATGTAGGCCCCGTGCCCTACGATTCTCTTGATGATATATGGCCCTTCCCATTTGTCGGCGAGGGATCCTGATGATTTATTCTTGGTATTCGGTGATACTCTCCTCAGCACTAGATCCCCGAGTTGGAATCTCCGCTCCCGAACATGAGAGTTGTAGTACCTAGCGGCCCTTTGCTGGTATGCGGAATTTCTTACTTGTGCTGCGTCTCTGATTTCTTCAAGCTCGTCTAGGTTCTGCTGCAGCATGTCTATATTGTGCTCGGGACTGTATAGCTGGACCCTGGGGGATGTGAAAGTAGTTTCTGCGGGGATAACAGCTTCTGTCCCGAATGCCAGCGCGAAAGGAGTTTCCCCTGTGGAAGACCTCACAGTTGTTCGGTATGCCCATAGCACCTCAGGCAGTTTGTCTGCCCAGCCACCTTTCTTTGCCTCTAGCTTTGCTTTCAATGTGTGCTTGATCACTTTATTCACGGCCTTCGTTTGGCCATTGGTTTGAGGATGAGCAGGTGATGCATAGTAGTTTGCGATCTTGAACTCTTCACACATTTCTCTGAACTTGTTATTATCGAATTGAGTCCCATTGTCTGTTATGATGACGCTCAGGATCCCAAACCGATATATTATATTCTTTTTAACGAAGCTGGTGGTGTTTGCCTCGGTGATGTGCACAAGTGCTTCTGCCTCTGCCCATTTGGTAAAATAATCCACTGCCACAATAGCATGCTTGGCTCCTCCCTTCGTTCCTGTGGGCATTGGTCCTATCAGGTCGAGTCCCCACATGGCAAAGGGCCAAGGCGAGGTTAAGCTTCTGAGCAACTCTGGGGGTCGCCGAATGTCATTTGCTACTCTTTGGCATGTTTCGCAACTCTCTGCGAATTGCTGCGCTTCCGCGAACAGAGTCGGCCAGTAGAACCCTTGCCGGAGTATCTTGTGCGCTAAGCTTTTACCCCCAGTGTGGTTCCCACATACTCCACTGTGGATACTTCTCAGGATCTCTCTAGTCTTTTCACCGGAAATGTATCTCTGTAGTACCTTCGAGAATCCTCTCCTATATAATTCTCCTCTCAGAATCGTGTATCGGGCTGACCTGTATCTGATGCGTTTAGCTTCCACAGCATCCTCCGGTAGTATGTTCTCCTCCAAGTATTTTCTGAGTTGGTATGTCCAGTCGCCCGGGCTAGGTCGGATCTCTGCTATTATGATTTCCTCGGGTTCCGCTGTACTTGGTTTAGTCAGGTGCGCCACTGGTATCGCTTTGGATCTGATGCTTGTGGTGGCTGAAGCTAGTTTGGACAAAGCATCTGCCTTTTCGTTCTCTTCCCGAGGGATCTGAGAGATTCTGTATGCTTTGAACTTTTTAAGTAGTTTTTTTGCAATGTCCAAATAAGCTATCATGTGCTCTTCCCTGGCCTGGTATTCATTCAGTACCTGATGGACCACTACCTGTGAATCACTGTAAACTTCCAGCTCATTTGCCCCTAGTGCTATGCAGACCCTCAGACCGGCCAGCAAGGCCTCATATTCTGCTTGGTTGTTGGTTGCCTTGAAATCGAACCTCATGGCACATTCTACAGTATCCCCCTCGGGGGTCGTTATGACTATTCCTGCCCCGCTGCCATGCGTGTTCGATGACCCATCTACATGTAATTTCCATTGGAATTTAATAGTCTGTTCATCTTCCATTGCCCTCCTTACCTCGGCGTCTGGCTCGGTGAATTCTGCTATAAAGTCGGATACCGCCTGCCCTTTGATGGCCGTTTTTGGTGTGTATCTGATGTCGTATTCGCTGAGCTCTACCGCCCACTTGGTCAGCCTTCCTGACACTTCTGGCTTTTGAAGAATGAGTTTCAGCGGGCAGTCTGTATATACCTCTATTGTATGTGCTTGGAAATATGGCCTTAGCTTCCTGGCCGATGTGATCAGAGCTAACGCTATTTTTTCTGCCGGCGAGTATCTGGTTTCCGCCGCTAACAGCGCTTTGCTTGTATAGTAAACTGGCTTTTGTATTCCTTCCTCCAGTCGGATCAACACCGAACTCGTCGCCACCTCGGTGACCGAGAGGTATAAGTATAATGTTTCTCCCACCACCGGTTTTGAAAGGATTGGTGCTCTCCCCAGATATTCTTTTAGTTTTTGAAAGGCTTCTTCACACTCTGTACTCCATTCGAGCCCTTTCCCCTTTTTTATTGCTTTAAAGAATGGGGCGCATTTGTCTGTTGACTTGGCTATAAACCGGTTGAGTGACGCGAGGCATCCCGTTAGCCTCTGCACATCTTTTAGCATCCTGGGTGAAGCCATTCCTTCTAGTGCTTTGATCTTCTCAGGATTTACTTCGATTCCCCTCTGGTGCACCTGAAAACCTAGAAACCTTCCCGAAGGTACCCCGAACACACACTTGCTTGGGTTGAGCTTCATCTGATACTTTCTTAGGACGTCAAAGGTTTCCTTCAAATCCTCCGTGTGCTTTTCTGCAGTGGTGCTCTTAGTTAGCATATCATCCACATAAACCTCCATATTTTTTCCAATCTGCCGAGCAAACATCCTGTTTACTAGCCTCTGGTATGTTGCCCCGGCGTTTTTCAATCCGAATGGCATCACTTTGTAGCAATATAAGCCCTGGTCCGTGGTAAACGACGTCTTTTCCTCATCTGCCTTATTCATCCGGATCTGATTGTATCCCGAGTAGGCATCCATGAAGCTCAACAATTCGTGTCCTGCTGTCGCATCTACTAACTGGTCGATCCTCGGTAGTGGGAAACTATCTTTTGGGCAAGCTTTGTTCAAGTCTGTAAAGTCTACACACATCCTCCATTGCTTGTTCTTTTTCTTGACCAACACCACATTGGCCACCCACTCCGGATACTTGACTTCCCTTATCGACCCCGCGGAAAGTAGCTTTTCTACTTCCTCCTTGATTGCGACGCTTCTTTCTGGATTGAATAGTCTTCTTTTCTGTACCACGGGTCGGAACTCGGGGTTGGTGGAAAGATGATGTGAAATCACCTTCGGGTCTACCCCCAGCATATCTTCATGGCTCCAAGCGAAAACATCCTTGTAGTTTCTTAGTAGCGCAATGAGTACGGTTTTGACATGTACGCTCAAACTTGCCCCTACTTTCACTGTCCTACCTGGATCCTCCGGGTCTAGTGCCACCTCTTGGGTCGGCTCGTCTTCCCTATCCTCCGGTCCTTCTCTGGGATCCAACTCAAAATCTTTCGGCACTTCTGCCTGTTCTTCAGGTTCTCTATCCTTTTGCTGGACTGTTACCATGTATACCTGGCGTACCTCCCTATCTTTATATACTGATAAGTTTGCTCTTCGGGCCATCTCTTGTGACCCTTTGACCACTCCCACACCATATTCGGTCGGGAATTTCATCATGAGGGCATAAGTTGCTGTCACCGCCTTGGCTTTATTCAAAAATGGTCGGCCCAGTAAAGCATTATACGGCCAGTTTTCCGTATCTACCACCACAAAGTCGAGCAGCACTGTTTTCTGGCAAGGGGCTTTTCCGATCTTCACGGGTAGCTTAACCGTGCCGAGTGACCTTACTTCGACCCCTCCAAATCCTCTAAGGGGTGTGGGAAAAGGCTGTAGGTCTTTCCTGTCTAGCCTCAGCTGGTCATATACTTCTGCACTAAGAATGTCTGTCGAACTCCCATTGTCGATCAGAATTCGATGAACTTCTCTATGGCCGATCCGAGCGCTGACCACTAGTGCGTCATTTGGCCTAACATCCACTCCGTGTGAGTCGGCCTCTGTGAACACGATCGGGTCCCAGCCCTCCTTGATTCTTTTCGGGTCGGGCTCAATAGAATTGACGTCCAGGTCTCTCCGTGCCTCCATAGCTTCCCGAATCTCCTGGGTTCTTTCCCTGTTACTCTTGCCCGTTGCTGGACCTCCGAAGATGGTGTTAATTGCTCCTTCATCCTCGGCTTTCTTGGGACTAAGTTTTCTTGCCCGTCCGTCCTGTCGGCTATCTTTCTGTCCATCTGCCCTGTCCGTCTTTTTGAAAACAATGTCCTTCAAATGCCCTTCCCTAATGAGAGTCTCGATATGATCCCTTAGCTGGAAACACTTGGATGTCTCGTGCCCATTCTCTTTGTGGAAACGACAATATTTGGTGGTGTCCCTCCGAGCATATGTCGATTGCTTAGGTGGTTCTTTGGACATGTTCTTCTCTTATAGGATTGCCAGGACTTCTTCTTGATCTTTCTTCAACGGGGTATAATTTGTATATCGGCCCTGGAACCTCTGCCGTGGTTGATCGGTTTTTGGGTCGTATGCTCGTCGTCCATCCCGACCATCCCGTGCTTTATTCTTCTGCTTGTCACCTTTGGTATCGGGCATCTTGGTCTGGTCCTTGGTTTTGGATCCCTCTGGGCGACCGCCATGTACGAAGTAACCTCCTGTGGCAATTTCCTCTTCTTCGGCCAAGGCGTAACCCCCTGCCATGTCCATCATATCGGCATAGCTGGTTAGTCGGGCTCTTCTGAGGTCAAAGGACAGTTGGCCATTCT
Organism: Acer saccharum; assembly: GCA_030490815.1. NCBI lineage: Eukaryota > Viridiplantae > Streptophyta > Magnoliopsida > Sapindales > Sapindaceae > Acer > Acer saccharum. Next base: position 35,282,509 of record CM059869.1, read on the forward strand.
GAAGGTTGTTAATGAACGCGGCAATTATTGCTTCGTCGTTTGCACTTCCGATCTCGGACACTTCCTGACCGAACCTCCCTAGATATTTCTTCAGCGACTCGTCTTTTCCCTGTTTGAGTTGGGATAAATGAGCCACTGACTTTTTCCTGTGTACATTCCCGAGGAACTGCCTTGAGAAAGCCTTGCTCAGCTCGCCGAAGCTACTTATGCTTGCTGCTGGTAACCTTCCAAACCACCGGGAGCCTAGATCCCCAAGAGTCTGTGGAAAATTCAAACATAGTAGTGCATCATTATGGACATATTGCGCCATAGCGCTCCTATACCTCCGGACGTGTTCTTTTGGGTCGGTATCCTTCTTGAACAACTCGATGTGGGGCATTCTGAATCTTTCTGGGAAAGGCATCCTTAAAACCCCATTGGTAAAAGGGCTTCCGGATTCATCGTCTGACAGCTCATTACGCCCATACCGCCTGACCAAAGCATCCATTTGTCGACGATTATTCTGAACTTCCCGGGTGAGGCTCTGTATAAGTATGTCTCTGTCCCCTTCAGGCTCTCCTAACGCATCGAAGTTCTGGCTTATGGTCAGTTTTTGGCCCCTCTCCTCGGGATTCAACTCTCTATGATCTCGGTTTAGGCCATGCAGTCGGACTGTTCCCCTTTGGCGCTTGCGATGATGGTCCTGCTCACTTTCTTCCGAGGATGACCGGTCTCTCCGGTGGCCACGCCTCCTGGGGCGGTCTCGATCTCCGGCTACCCGATCTTGATAGTACTCTTTATCGGAATCTTTCCCCTCTCTGTGCTCCCTACTTCTCCTGGCCACTCTTTCAGATAGCATCTCTGGTCTGCCTGTAGGATCTTGTCTCGCCTTTGGGGGTGCATCAGGGGTTGGTATCACCACTGCGGAGCGCAGCCTTGCTGTCTGCTGGCTTGGGGCGGACAGTTCATGAGGTGACATCAAACCTTCCGTAACAGAGAGATCAATTCCCTGCCTTGCTGCGTCTGATATGAGTTGTTGTAGAGAAGCGCGGAGTCGCTGCGCGATTTTTTCATTAGCTGTAGGTAAACGTTGAATACCAGCCAGGGCAGCTGACTGGTCTGCCGTCGTCAAAATTGCATCCGCCGTATTGAGCGCGGTGTCATCTTCCAACTCGTTACTTGGCACGCCCTGACTGTACCTGGAATCGCTACCATCTCCGTCGCCAGCCATTGTTGTCACAAAGTTCTGGGTTCCCCCTCCTTCTAGTGCCAATTGTTGACGGTGATTTTTGGTGATCACCAAGTCAACGATTCGTTTTCGAATTACTGCAGTTTATATTAGAGTATGGTCAAAGATTGTAAAGAAATAACAGGTGATTTACGTGGTAAAACTCCAAAAAATCGGAGAAACATCCACGGGATCGTTGCCTCTAGCAACAAAGCCAAATCCACTATGAATCACGATTACAAGATGATGAATGACAAAGAATGATTACAAGCTTTTCAATACTATTCTCTCTCTCTCCTGTTCTACTTCTCACGTACCTCTGCTTTATGAATAAAAGGGGTATTTATACATGTTGTATCTAGGGTTTTAAGATGATCGCTAGGGTTTAGTGTTATGGCCCCCAAGTCTCGAGCGGTTTCCTAGTCCTATTTAGATTGTACTTCCCTTATTCGGCTGTATTCAATTCTGAATGGAATTCTTTCTCCTTTATTCACGGGAGAACTGCTTGTTTCCTTTTTTACCTCTTATGATCCACATCGTTGCTTATCGTGGACCTGCTGGTTGCAAAAGTGTTGGTGACTGTTTTATTGTTTCCCGAGTGAGTTTGCCCGAGTGTGCCCGAGTGTGCCCGAGTGTGTCCGAATCCGATCTGCTGCTCATGCTGATCGTCTTTGTTTGTGGTCGGACTACTTATCCTCTTTTCCGAGTAAGTTATCGTGAAGGTTCATACTCCATAGGTTGACTTATCTTGACTTCTGCTGACCTGGCCTTCCATGGTGATGACGTGTCTTATCACGACTATTTTTACCTATAACATATACCTAGAGGGGGGGGTGAATAGGTATTTACTCAAATTCTTCCAATCTTAAAAATGATGCAGAATATAACAAAGAAAATGCACACTTGATTAGATTTAGCAAATGAATTGATTTCACTAATACAAGAGTTAATCAATTTACAAGATATGCAATCAATGTAAGATATGGAAGATAAAGAAAAATAAAAACAAAAATGAACACAAGTGTTTTTACGTGGTAAAACCTCAAAGAGGAAACATCCACGGGTTGATACCACAACCACCGGTAAAGCAATCCACTATGTGAAAAAGGACTTACACACTCAAGCTATCAACTCCTAATCTACCCTCGGGCTAGTGAATCACCAATCCTATCCGAGATGTATCCTACACCTCTAGAAAGCAACTTCCTATCCAAGATGCTCACATCTTTAGGAAGATTTCTTGCTTGCCTATCCGGATCCTCCTGACCCTAGACAAGACTTCCTTGCTTGATTATCCGAGTCCTCCCGACTCTAATCCAGACTTCCTTGCTCTATCCACAAAGCTTCACTCACTTTTCTAGAGACTTCAACCTAATGCAAGGCTATGATCTAAGTGATGCAAGTGATGCAAACAGAAACAAATTAAGCTAGATGATCAATCAAGCAAAATGTACATGTTCAATGACAATCTAGAATATGCTTCCAACACACAATCACAAGATTATCTAGAAATCAAGACATGTAAATCAATAAGAACAAAGGTATGAGTATTCAATATATCACACTAAAAACCTAGTTCTTAGATCATGAAATAAAACCTAGAAATAATATGAGACACATCATATATAAATTTTCTAGAATCAATTTCAAACAAAATCAAGTTTAGCACATATATGTTCAAGTAAAGTCACAAAGCGAAAACTCAATTGACAAATGATCAAACATTCCTAGCATATGATCTAACATACTTCTTAACAAATTTCATCAATCAAATAGTAAGAATCAAGAGACGATCAAAGATGAAATTGAAAAAGAAGAAGTTGAACAATCAACCTTGACCTCGTACTAGAAATCAGGCTGCTGAGAAATATGACGAAGTCGGCTCTCTCTGAAAATGCTTGGGGTTTGTAGCTCTTCTCAAGACCAACAATTTTGGCTTTTGAATTGATTGATTTCGAGTTCGTATGAGAAAGTTATGATCGAAATAATAAAATGAAAATTGAAGAAAATGTGCAGAATTTCGTGAAAATCACTTCAAGTTCTTCAACAAGTGTGGAGGGAAGGAGAGGAGTTTAAAAAGAGGAGAGAGAAGGATTTCAGGGGCCAATCAACATGAGCCACATCACCCTCCTGTGGGGGGCACGTGAGGCTCACGGGGGCAGAGAGCCCCTCTGGCCGTGAGCCTCACGGCCTCCCTCACGGCGTGGGCAAGGTGGCTCACGGCCTCCCACACCTCTCTCGCGCACTCTCCGGTTCTTCAGCCATATCTTAGGCATCCGAACTCTGATTTCAAATCCGTTTTCTGATTACGAATCATGACTCCCTCACGCATGACTACAACTAAAACTTTGAAAAATGGTTGAGAAATCATCTCGGAAAATGACGATGAAGTCAACTCAACTAATGAGAACGAAAAGTAGCGTAGCTACATCGTTTGGACTCGAAACTTTATGAATGAGTAACCGAAACGACCGGAACTCAATAAGACATCAAATAAGAACATGTTCACATCCAAAACACAAAATACACAAACAAATAAACACATATTCACACAAGCATGCCATATCAAAGAGATAGTCACAAAGCATGCAATTTCACAATGTTTGTCTATACAAGATCAATGCATGAGCATACTATGAGATGTGTGAATATGTTATACCAAATGTTTGAACCACGATGCAGGGACACATATGTATGAATTGTGTGTGTGTGCACTAACGCCTTGCAAGAGGATAGAAGTCAAGATATACCTTTGATGCTTTTCACCTTTTGAAGACTTTTGCACTAGACGTTGCTCTTTACTTTTTAAGCTTCCTTTCTTCAAAGAATATCCTAAGCAACAACTAATACAAATATAGAGTGTTTTGCAATGAAATCAAGCCAATACACATCATGAACCTTACAATCTCCCCCTTTGGCTATTCCATTGGCAAAACCTCAACCTCACCATGCAATGTTTCACTCAAATAAACTCAAGTTGATAGCATACTCTCAACCTCACATTACAAAGAGATTCCTAGACTAAAAAGTCTTCAAGTCTTCAAGAATTCCTCTTTTGGTCTTCAAAGTACCTATGAGAGAAAATAGCAAAACAAACAGGAGATCTTCTCTAAAGAAGAATGGTGAGTTATTAACCATAAACAAATATAGAAGACATCCCTTATCTCATACAAAAATGCATTATCTCAAGTGAATAAATGTTTTCACATTAAAGCTTTTCCTAAGATCCTTAACACAATTAGGCAAGAATTCTTTTCTCCCCCTTAAGACAAGAATTCTCCCCTTTAAGACAAAGTCACAATTAAGCACAAAGAGGAATATGTTTCACACAATTGGAACATGTTTTCCACACAAGGTGTGAAGTATACAAAATCTCCCCAATATCAAACATGGTGAGGTATACATTTTCTCCCCCTTTGTTTCAAGGAATAGACAAGGGACACAAGAGATAAAGAACGAGATACAAAGCAAACAAATCGTATAGAGAGCAAAGTTGAATAAACTAAAGCTCCCCCTTAACATATGCTCCACATATTATCACCAAGTAGATTTGTTCACAAGGGACATCACACAATCACACAATCAAGTAATAAGAGAAAATATTTCATAATTTGTCAAAGTCCAAGAGAGAATCTTAGATTTTCATTAACCTCTCAAAAATATTCTCACATTGCTAATGAATCAAGCACATAAGCAAAATGTGTGTGTGTGAATGCTTCTCAAATATATAGTAGGAGTAATTGTGATATCAACATGCAAACTCTATCCACACCTATCCATCTAAAGCCTTTCCAAAAATAGGTCAAACCGATATTCATCCGGATTTTTGCTTTTAAAATGAATAGATATCAACATATGAGCGTGTGTGTGCATGTGGCTCGTTTTCCCGTTTCTATTTGTCAACCCGAGCTTTTTCACAATTCTCAACTATACACCATAAGCCTTTTTGTTTTGTTTTAGGCTTGAATCAAAGAATTTTTTTTTTTTTTTGATTTATTTCAACACTTCTTTGATTTTACTAACAAAAAACATATACTCCTCATGGCGGCTTTCACTCATCACAATGGCGTAGCCCTTTCCTATATTGGGTGGCTTCACAACCAAGGTGTGTAGCCCTTTCCATGAGGGTGCTCGTTGATTACTATGTAGTGCCGAAGCAAAATGGATACATACCATAGGTCATCTATCATATACTTAACAATAAAATTCTAGATGCATCCATTATCTACACATTTTCAACCACATATACTCAAAACTAAAACATATACGAGAAGCATTAGTGCACTTTTCAAAAAAAATTTCAAGCTCAAGTGCATGATCTAGAAACAATAAGAGTTATTTATTTAAGATCATTACTTCTCAAGTGAGTAGCTCTCAAAGATATTGATTTTCAATTAGAGTTTTGCTCATCAAGCTACTCACAATCACATATAGACATCAATCAACACAAATCATGCCAATGGACATTCTAAGAGTTTTAAACCTCTCTTTGTCCAAGGGCTTAGTGAACAAGTCCGCAAGTTGATTTTTAGTAGGCAAATGCTCTAGAGTAACAATAGAATGTTCAACTAGGTCTCTTATGAAATGATGCCTAATGTCTATGTGTAATGATATCATGCATACATAGAGTTGAAAAGATGAAATAGAAAGCAAGCTTTTAGAGTAGAAAAATACCTTAGCAAGCTTTTTCACAAATGAAAGGTCTCCGCTCTTTTTATGAGCTTTCTTGGCTTGTTTGTCCTCATGACAACAAGTTGTTGATGTGTCATCCCAAGAAAATAAAGACCAAACACTTTCAACTCAAACAAACATATGAAAATGACTTTCTCTAAAAGTCTTAACAAAAATTTTCACCAAATAGATTTCAAAATGCAACTTCTTTAAAGTTAATCAACAAATTTTGACTATCATAGTGATTATGAGAATATTAAGTTCATGTATTAACTAGAGACACCAAGTTTGAGTACTAGACCTAGCACATTAAAAATGGCATAGTCAAGCATCAAATCTAGAACTCTTATTAAACAAGAACAAAAATATTCTCATATGTGCTACTCAATCAAGTATGAGAGCACTCACCTTTGACCATATTGGTCTTAGGTGAACCAACACAAACAACATCATGATCATTACGCATGGCAATATGAAATCTAGAAGATAAATCATCAACTATCTTCTTCATGAAAACATCACTCATATTAAAGTCAACATTTTTGCCACGCACAAATATTTCATCAAGACTCTTCAAATGATCATGGTTAACACTCTTCTTAACCAACTTCTTCTCAACATATTTCTTAACATGATTATTATTAACATGCATGTCATTCTTTTCAATCCAAATTTTCTTGGTAGGTTTCTTCACATGAATATGATCAATATGCATATTTCTCAAAGCATCAAAGCTATTGTCATGTTTAGAAACTTTCAAAGAAGATTTATCCATTTCACAAGAATGCACATTATTTTTCTTAACCCAAACTTTCCTTGTTGATTTCTTTTCATTAACATGTTCATCATGCATAGTCTCTAATGCCCAAACATGTTTAGAAACAACCAAAGGAAGTCTTTTCATCTCACTAGCATGCATCTCATTCCCTAGTTCGCATTGTCTAATATACTTGAAGCATTTAGGTTTGATATGCCCTACAACAATGCAAAAATGACAAACCGGGATAAACTTAGAGATGTTATGTCTAGCTATAGACTTAAACTCATGCTTAGGAGAATGATTAGGTAACATTTTCACATTTTTATCATGTTTCACATTTCCTAGTTTGCATTGCCTAACATATTCATAACATTTAGGCCTAATGTGACCAACCACATTACAATAATGACAAACCGGAATGAATTTAGAAAAATTACCTTTTGGGTGTGCATGCTTTGGTTGAGAAGTCGGTTGAGAAGTTCCATAGCTCTTCTTGTCTTTGTCTTTGATGTTGGAAGGAATAGTAGTTGAGTCTTTCTTCTCCTTGGAAATTCTTGACTTGTTCTTGGTTGTATGAGTCTTCTTAACTTCTTCTACAAAACCCAAGCCGCTCATATCTCCATGATGCTTTCTAAGTTTTATCACTTCATCAAGCTTAATGGCTCCAATTTTCATGCCATTAATAGACTCTTTGAGAGATTTGACTTCATCTATAAGGTCACACTTCTTTATCTTCATGATAGACAAAGAGTTCTCTTTTTGCTTAATCTCTCCTTCCATAGCAAACAACTTCATAGTAAAGTCTTCTTTTAGATCATCTAGCTCTTGAGCACTTTCTTCCACCTTTGAGACATACTTTTCAATGGTCTTTTCATGCTCCTTGATGACTTCACTTTGCTTGCTCATTTTCTCCAAAGACATCTTCTTTTCATTGACAAGAGCTTTAAAGATCACCACTAAATTGGCATTGATCAGCTTCAACTTGTTGTTCTCTTCATTCTTTTGTTGAAGGATCTTGTCATTGAAGCTTATATAATCTTGATTTGAGGAGGCTTCGAACTCTTCTTGATTAGATTAGATTTCACTATCTTTACTACTCGAAGAGTATTCACTTTCCTCATTACTTGAGGAGTTTTCACCACTATCCTCAAATCTTCCTTCATATATAGCCGGGTGAGCAATATAATTGCTAGTATATTCTCGTTCATTCGAGGACTCCTCTTCCTCTTCTTTATCACTCACACTCACATCACTCCAAGAAGCCGCCATTGCTAATCCTTTCTTAGACTCTCTCTTCTCATTAGCACACTTGGTGGAGATAAATCCAATCCGTTTGCATTCATGGCATTGAATTAACTTCTTCATAGATTTATCCTTGCAATCTACCACTTCTTTTGGAGTGATCTTCTTCTTGACTTCCTCTCTCTTAGAACATATGTTCTTTAGAAATTTCTTGAAAGTTCTCACCATACAAGCCACATCATCTTCACTCTCCTCATTGGTTACCTTGAGTGCTATTCCCTTACCTTCAATCTTCGGCTTGAACCTAAGCTCATAAGTTTGTAGAGACCCAAGAAGCTCATCAACCCTCATAAGATCGACATTCTTGCTTTCTTCAATTGTGGTCACCTTTGCATTAAATCTCTTAGGCAAGGATCTCAAGATCTTCCAATTAATTCTCTCTTGTGGATATAGCTCTCCCAAAGTTTGACTTTGGTTGGTGATATTCAAGAGTCTAGTTTGGAAGTCTACTAACTTCTCATCCTCATTCATAACAAGACTTTCAAATTGAGAAGTAAGCATTTGTACTCTAGACCTTCAAACTGCTAACGTACCCTCATTGGTAGTTTGTAAAGTATCCCATGCTTCCTTTGCCGATTCAAGGTTTTGGATGTAGATAAATTGAGCACAATCTACACCTCCAAAAATAGCATTCACCGCTCGATGATGCCATTTAGCATTATCAAAATCAATGGCCGACCATTCGGCTCTAGACTTTGCAATCATAGTGCCATCTTCAATCCTTTTGGTAGGCAACTCATAACCTTCCTCAACACTTATCCATGCTTTTTCATTAATGGATCTAATGTAAGCTCTCATCCTAATTTTCCAAAAGGAGTTGTTACCACTATTCAATAGAGGAGGTTGTAAGGATTCCCGTTGTTGTTAATTGGCTTATTTCGTGATCAGACCATTTGTGGGGATTCTTTGTAAGGGTAGTTTAGATGTTGTTGTTAGTGCATTAGGCCCTTTGAAGACCTCATTATTGACAAGCACCAAAGGTAATATTCTAAGTGCTTACTTGTCTTGAAGAGATAGTTGCACACACTCACAACTCATGCATATGTTTAATCCTTGTATGTTGTGTTTCTTTTTGTTGTGCATCAATGCTTATTTACATCTCTTCTTGCTTGTATTTATGATTGCATCTTGTGTTTATAACATCATAGCATTTAGGCTTTTAGGATGCATATTAGTTTACTTTTGTTCCCCTTGCATGATTGCTTGTGGGGACAAAAATGTAGGCTGTGCGCTGGTCCACCAGCGCCACTCACCGGCGTAAAACGCCCAGTGGAGCGCCGCTGGTCGTGCGCTGGTGTGGACCAGCGCAAGGCTACCAGCGCCAAACGCCCAGGTGTGCGCCGCTGGACTGGCACTGGTGGCAGCGCCTGTCGTCCAGTGCTCAAGCCAAAATGTGCTTGTGCGCTGGTCCTGCGCTGGTCCACCAGCGCACAGTACATTTTTCTGGCGAGTTTTCAAAACGACCTCACTTCACTTATGGCCTCTATATATATGCTAACTTGATTTTAGGTCAAAAACAAGAGTTCTTATTCATGCTTCATACTTAGGATATTTTTCAAGAGAAGAAAAATACACAAAGAACTCATTTTTAATTACTCAAACACATTTCCATGATCATCAATCATCATCTAGCATCATCTTAGATCATCTAGATGTCATCTAGCATGGATTCTTCATCATACTTTGCTTGGTAAGCTTTTCACTAATATCTTACATATTTTGTGTTTAATTTATCTAGCAATCTCAATTAATTACTTGATTGTTATTTTGTATGCTTTGGATACAAAATTGAGATTAGTATGATGTATGTTTGAGAAGTTGTATTGTGCTAGCATATTAGGTTTTGTGCTTAATATTGATTAGCTTAACTAATTGACATGTCATTTAGTTTTGATATCTAGGATTGTTCTTAATTGCATATTAATCATCTTAGATAAGCATATAGGGTTTCCCTTGCTCTATGTTGCATTTTTGATATTTACATATATTCACTTAGGGTTGTATTCTCTTCTAGAGAAGGTAAGTCTTGTGTGTAGCAATCGGGATTAGGTTGCTTAGATCACAAGCAAATTGGACTAGGTTCACTCATACCGGGATTAGGTAGGTGTGTGATTACTTCCGGGATTAGGTTGTAATCGTTTGCACATTTAGTGGATTCGAGGTTCGAGTGTGGCTTACTTACATAGCCCGTGGTTTTTCCCGTGAGGGTTTCCACTTAAAAATTAAGTGTTGATTTAATTTCCGCACCATATGACACTTGCTTGTTTATATTATCTTGAGGGTAAATTCGTAATTTTGACTAACACGAAAAATTGGGTAAAAAGCGTAAAATCTATTCACCCCCCCCCCCCCCCCCCTCTAGATAGGTTTATACACACCGTGCTATATTTAGTTTCAGAGGTCTACCACTAGAAGCACCTTCCGGCATTGAATCACCCATAGCTACAAAAATGAACAAACACAACAAAACACAACAAAACAAAACACAAACACTATAATATGGATCTATCTAATTACTTCTAGACACCCGCTCTGAAACCAATTGAAATTCCCTTAAGCAATATAGTGTAAAATATACCTAGAGGGGGGGTGAATAGGTATTTACTCAAATTCTTCCAATCTTAAAAATGATGCGGAATATAACAAAGAAAAGGCACACTTGATTAGATTTAGCAAATGAATTGATTTCACTAATACAAGAGTTAATCAATTTACAAGATATGCAATCAATGTAAGATATGGAAGATAAAGAAAAATAAAAACAAAAATGAACACAAGTGTTTTTACGTGGTAAAACCTCAAAGAGGAAACATCCACATGTTGATACCACAACCACCGGTAAAGCAATCCACTATATGAAAAAGGACTTACACACTCAAGCTATCAACTCATGATATCCGCTCAAGCTATCAACTCCTAATCTACCCTTGGGCTAGTGAATCACCAAGCCTACTTCCTATCCGAGATGTATCCTACACCTCTAGAAAGCAACTTCCTATCCAAGACGCTCACGTCTTTAGGAAGATTTCTTGCTTGCCTATTCGGATCCTCCCGACCCTAGACAAGACTTCCTTGCTTGATTATCCGAGTCCTCCCGACTCTAATCAAGACTTCCTTGCTCTATCCACAAAGCTTCACTCACTTTGTTAGAGACTTCAACCTAACGCAAGGCTATGATCTAAGTGATGCAAGTGATGCAAACACAAACAAATTAAGCTAGATGATCAATCAAGCAAAATGTACATGTTCAATGACAATCTAGAATATGCTTCCAACACACAATCACAAGATTATCTAGAAATCAAGACATGTAAATCAATAAGAACAAAGGTATGAATATTCAATATATCACACTAAAAACCTAGTTCTTAGATCATGAAATAAAACCTAGAAAATAATATGAGACACATCATATATAAATTTTCTAGAATCAATTTCAAACAAAATCAAGTTTAGCACATATATGTTCAAGTAAAGTCACAAAGCTAAAACTCAATTGACAAATGATCAAACACCCCTAGCATATGATCTAACATACTTCTGAACAAATTTCATCAATCAAATAGTAAGAATCAAGAGATGATCAAAGACGAAATTGAAAAAGAAGAAGTTGAACAATCAACCTTGACCTTGTACTAGAAATCAGGCTGCTGAGAAAAATGACGAAGTCAGCTCCCTTTGAAAATGCTTGGGTTTGTAGCTCTTCTCAAGACCAACAATATTGGCTTTTGAATTGATTGATTTCGAGTTCGTATGAGAAAGTTATGATCAAAATAAGAAAATGAAAATTGAAGAAAATGTGCAGAATTTCGTGAAAATCACTTCAAGTTCTTCAATAAGTGTGGAGGGAAGGAGATGAGTTTAAAAAGAGGAGAGAGAAGGATTTCAGGGGCCAATCAACATAAGCCACGTCACCCTCCCGTGGGGGGTGAATGAGGCTCACGGGGGCAGAGAGCCCCTCTGGCCGTGAGCCTCACGGCCTCCCTCACGGCGTGGGCAAGGTGGCTCACGGCCTCCCACACCTCTCTCGCGCACTCCCCGGTTCTTCAGCCATATCTTAGGCATCCGAACTCCGATTTCGAATCCGTTTTTGGATTACGAATCGTGACTCCCTTACACACGACTACGACTATAAAACTTTGAAAAATGGTTGAGAAATAATCTCAGAAAATGACGATGAAGTCAACTCAACTAATGAGAACGAAAAGTAGCGTAGCTACATCGTTTGGACTCGAAACCTTATGAATGAGTAACCGAAACGACCGGAACTCAATAAGGCATCAAATAAGAAGATGTTAAAATCCAAAACACAAAATACAAAAACAAATCAACGTATATTCACACAAGCATGCCATATCAAAGAGATAGTCACAAGGCATGCAATTCCACAATGTTTGTCTATACAAGATCAATGCATGAGCATACTATGAGATGTGTGAATGTGTTATACCAAATGTTTGAACCACGATGCAGGGACACACATGTATGAATTATGTGTGTGTGCGTTAACGCCTTGCAAGAGGATAGAAGTCAAGATATACCTTTGACGCTTTTCACCTCTTGAAGATGACTTTTGCACTAGACGTTGCTCTTCACTTTTTAAGCTTCCTTTCTTCAAAGAATATCCTAAGCAACAACTAATACAAATATGGAGTGTTTTGCAATGGAATCAAGCCAATACACATCATGAACCTTACATCCCCAACATGCACAATAGCTACTACAATTTGCAACTCCCCGTACCACATTCTACTCCCCATTTTTGTCATGATATAGGCAAAGGAGTAGTTCCCAACCGGGTCACTCTTAGCAAAGAGAGATAGTAGCATGCAAGATATTTACATAATTATATAAGTCACTTTATGCATCCCAAATAATTAAAGAGAAACAAGGAGATTTATTTGAAGAAAATGTGTGAATCAAACATGCTTTGCATACAAGCCATGTAGCATTCAAGTCCAAAATACAATGGTATTTGGCAAAGCAAATGACAAAGGTTTCTAATAAGAATTCAAACCAATTTCACCATTGTCATGAGAAAAGCAAGGATATAGAGATTTCATTGATTTCAATTTAAGAGCAACTATATCCAACTTTATAAGCAAAACATGGCATGAGCGACTTTGCACCCTATTTGATTTTTCCGGATATGATATCTGTATGATAGTAGCCATGTTCAACCAATAAAGAAAGAGAGATTTTTGGATTTTAAAATCCTTTGAACGGATACAAGATCCTTTATTCATTTTGAGTCTCATAAGCTTTTTCACACAAGTTTTGCATTTAAGAACACAATCATCAATTCATGCTTTTCATTTGAGCATGTTATATGAATTTTATGCTTTTTAATTTTCATTAGCATGTTGTTAGGTTGATAATTAGTGTTGGCATTAATTCCATATCAAAACGTGTTTTACTTGTAATGTTTAGTGGTTAGTAAATGAAGGATTTCGAAGACGAAGGACGTCTCAACCATTATTCGTTCAAGTTGCCAGCTTTTAAGAGTTTCGGACATTATCGGTCTACAAAGGTATACATGACCTCTTATCTCTTACAAGGCTAGGCACACACTCACACATATCATTTTTGTGTGTCCCTTCATGATTTTATTTCATTTACATTTCACTTTCACACACTTGGCAAAATATGCTCATGCATTCACATTTAGTTAATAAACTTTGTGTTTTGCATTTTCTAGGACTATGTCCGGAAACTAGCATATGTGTGTGTATGTGTGTTTATATGTTTCCGTATTTTGTGTTTAGGACTTGAACATGTTCTTATTCAATGCCTTATTGAGTTCCGGTCGTTTCGGTTACTCATTCATAAGGTTTCGAGTCCAAACGTGTTGACTATGCCACTTTACGTTCTCTTACGTTGTGTTGACTTCATCGATGATTTCCGAGATGATTTCTCAACCGTTTTTCAAAGTTGTATAGTTGTTTTTGTGTGTGAGAGAGTCACGGTTCGTAATCCGAAAACGGATTCAAATTCGGAGTTCGGACGCTCGAGATACGGGCCGACGAACCGAGAGTGCGCGGGAGAGGACAGCCCAGGCCGTGGGCCACATGGGCTGGCCGTGGTTGAGGCCGTGGGCCCCACGGCCTGGAGCCCCTTCTGCTCCCGTGTGGGCCACGCGTCCCCCACGGCCTGGGGGTGACGTGGCACCACATGATTGGTCAATAAGACCTCTCTCTCTCCTCCTATTTCTTCCCTCTCTCTCTCATTTTGAATTTCCAAGCAAAAATTTCAGAATTCCCGTATACACTTCTCTCCAATTTTTCCAAACTTCAAAACACCATATCTTCCTCATCCGGAGTCGGATTTGAGTGATTCAAGTTGGAGAGTGTTCGTATTTGAGTCCTCTAACATCTCCAAGTGGTTTGGTAGCTGTTTGATCATGATTTCCAGTGGTTGACCACTGAATTCCGAACCAGCATCATAATCCGAGGTAATGGTCTCATCTTAGGGATTTCTTGTTATTTGATCTTCCATTTGCTTGGGGTTTCTTCTTCTATATATATGTTATTGTTTTATGAAAGCTATTTGAAAAGGTAGCTTGATTATCATTCCAATTGAAATTCAATTTATTGACTTATGTTGACTAGATTTCATGATTCTAGGTTTTACATTTGTTTGTGAGTTGTATTGTGATTAGAATGGCATCTTAGGTTGTTTGATACTTAATTGAATTAATTTTGTGTTAAAATGACTTTGAGATTTGATTTGGTCCTTTGATTGAAGAAATCAAGGATTTGTGTATTTGTTTGTGATTTAGAGAATATAGGTTTTGATTGATGTAAATCTCAAAACCTTGCTCTATATTTTTGTCTAGTATATTGATTGATTTTAATCTCATATATCTAGACTTTGATTGTATATTGATAGCATCTTGAATTAGGACTTAATGAACATTTTGTGATTCAAGTGTTATATGTGTGAATGAGACTTTGAGTATATGTGTTAGGTGTTTCACATGCTTAGGTTTCTATTCATGGATTTTTGCATCTAGACTTGATTAATTGTGTTTTCACATGTTTAGGTCTATTTGTGCCATAGAATGTATTGATCACATGTTCTATGTTGAAATGAATGTTTGCATCATTTGCATTCACATGATCACACTAGGAAGTCCTTGTAAAAGGCATGAAGTCTTGGTTAGAGTCGGGATGACTCGGATAGCCAAGCAAGAAGTCTTGCCTAGAGTCGGGATGACTCGGATAGGTAAGCAAGAAGTCATGGCTAGAGTCGGGAGGACTCGGATAGTCATGCATGGGAGGCTCCCTAGAGGCAAGAGTGCCTTGGATAGGGAGTTGGCTAACATATTGGTAGGCCTAGGCGTATGGTTAGACATAGACTCCGATAGAGCGGGGTACACGGGATGTGTATGCACTCTTGAGGAATTTCTAATCTACCATCGATGTTGGTTGAGTGTGTTGTCCAATATATGGTGGTTCCGCATCATTGAGGGATTTCATACTTTCCAATAGGGTTGGGTAGGCTTAGACTTCACTAGGTTGGGTGAGCTAAAGATTGGTCACTTTGTGAATGTTCTATGTTTACTTTCCAATAATATAGTACCCAATGGTTGTAATTCAACCCGTGGATGTTTCCTCCTTGGAGGTTTTACCACGTTAAAAAATCCCTTGTGTTAATTCTTTCTATCTCTTCTCTTATATTTTAATTGTATATTTTATTGTCTTGATTCATAATATTGACTTGTGATGTATTTTGAATCAAGTCTTTGTGTAGTGTGATTAGTGTATTCATTCTATAGATCAATTTGTATCTTTGATTCTTTTGTATATTGTAATATTTGTTTAGTGACATTTTGCTCACTCTTGTAACACATTGAACATCTTATGAAATACAAGTTTATTTTGTTGTTATGATTATTTGATATTTTACCTCACATGACTTGTTGATATACTTAGACATTTCAATTATGATTGTGTCATCATATTGTCTATGTATGTCTATCTTGGATTATAGTGTTGTGTGTAAGGCTACCTTGAGGGACAAACGGATGTTTGTTCAAGGGTTTGAAAAAGGTGTAAAAACCTATTCACCCCCCCTCTAGGTATGCTTTAAGCAATTTAACTTCGTTTGTGTACATTCAATTGGTATCAGAGCGGGTCGTCGGACGGCACTCGGCGAGATCCGGTTTACACTTACGAGTGGATTGCTTAGGTATTTGCTAGAATGGTTTTCCAAGATGATGTGATGATCGAAGGGGCTTCGAATTCTAGGCCTCCTCTTCTCAAGGGTCACAACTACGGGTTTTGGAAATTGAGGATGAAGGCTTACATCCGATCTATTGATGAGAGAGCTTGGATGACCGTTGAAGAAGGTTACCTTGCTCCTAACAAGATTGTGGATGGAGAGACCGTTTCCAAGCCTAGGAGTGAGTGGTCTACTAATGAGTTTGAGTTAGCAAAATGGCATCATCGGGCGGTGAATGCTATTTTTGGAGGTGTTGATAGTAGGCAATTCTCCTACATTCAAAACCTAGAAACCGCTAAGGAGGCATGGGAGGCTCTCCAAGTCACCAATGAGGGGACTAAAGCGGTGAAGAAGTCTCGTCTTCAATTGCTCACTTCCCAATTTGAGGTTTTGCAAATGGGTGAGGAAGACAAGTTTATTGACTTCCAAGATAAGCTTCTAGACATCGCCAACCAATGCCAAGCTCTTGGTACTCCTATCTCCGGTGAGAGACTAAATTGGAAGATTCTTAGATCACTTCCAAAGAGGTTCAAAGCCAAGGTTACCGCCATTGAAGAGAGCAAGGACGTTGACGTCATGAGCATAGATGAGTTGCTAGGATCTCTTCAAACTTTTGAGGCGTGCATGAAACCAAAGGCTAAGAACAAGGGTTTAGCTCTCAAGGTTGTCAAGGAAGCTAGTAGTAGCGATGATGATGAGGAGATGGCATTATTGGTTAGGAAGTTTAGGAAGTTCATGAGGAAAGGTGCCAAGTCAAGTGGCAAGTACTCAAGGGACAAGGAAGTCAAGAAGTCCTTTACTCCACCTCATGAGAGGAGTGGCCATGCTAAGAGCAATAGGAAGGTTCAATGCTTCAAATGCAAGAAGCTTGGACATTATGCTTCGGATTGTCCTAGTGGTGATTCTAAGAGGGACAAGAAGGGAAAGGCCATGGCGGCTACATGGAGTGAAGATGATGCCTCTAGTGATGAGGAGAGCTCAAGTGATGAGTCTTCTAGTGAAGAAGAGCTAGTAAGCAACTTTGTTGCGTTCATGGCTTCTCACTCTACTCTAGAGGATGTTAATCAAGATTCATTGGATAAGGAGATTGATCAAAGTCATCAAGAGTGTTCAAATGATAATCCATCCTACATTGATCTTTTGGCTAAGGTGAAGTTTCTTGAGGAGAAGTTGAAATTAGCCTTGAGTGAGATTGATGAGAAGGAAGACTTGATCAAGATTCAAGTGGATGAGTTTGTTGCTACAACTCGTAGGCTTTTGCGTGAAAAGAATGCTATTGAAAAGAAGCTTTGCGAAGTTGAGGGTATTTTGCTTGAAAAGGATAGGATCATCTCTAATATGAACTTAGAGAGCTCAAGTGTAGCGGTGGTTGAAGAGAAGCTCATAGAAGCATCACTTCCTACTAGTGAAGCTATCATTGAAGAGAAAGCTCCTAAGAAGAGACGTTCCAAGAAAAAGAACAAATTGAAGAATAAGGTACCCCTTGAAACTCCCATTTGTCCTCCACCACCACCGGAAGGTAAAATCTCTCCTTTTGTTCCCATATGTCATTTTTGCAATACCTTAGGCCATATCAAGCCCAAGTGCTATAAATTCATTGAATATTGCAACTTAGAAAATGCATCTAGGAATAGAGCGATTGGACCTAATTCTATGCATGCTAAAGTTATTGAATATGGAAAGCATGATAATTTGTCAAAGAATGCTAAGAATATCCGGAAGGTGAAGAATGCATATCCTACAAAGTTTGACCATGCATGTGTTGCTAACAATGTTGAGAAGAAGAGTATTAATGATATTATTGTGAATCAAGTTGTGGAAGAACTTTACTCTAGGTTCAACATTGTGGTCAAAGAGAATCTTGATGATGTTTATGTTTGTCCACCCAAGACAAAATTTGTCAAGGGTGAGTGCTCTTACCATTAGTGTAAGTTGCACATGTGAGTTAGCTTTAAGATTAGTGTCGTTGATAAGAGGCTTAGCTTTTTGCTTTGTATCTTTACAACTTGACATGAACTTAGCTATCTCACTTTGTTTGTTTTGATAGTCAAAATTTGTTGGTTAACTTTTGAGAAGTTTTTTTTTGGAATCTATATGATAACATTATTGTTATGGCTTTTAGAGAAAGTCATTTTTTTTGTTTGTTTGAGTTGGATTACATTGCCTTTAGTCTCTTGGAATCGACACACCTATAACTTGTAGTCATGAGGACTCACAAGCCAAGAGGACTCATAAAAAGGGTGAAGGCTTTGTATTTGGTGAAAATAGCTTGCGAAGGTATCTCTATATCATATTGCTTGCTTACTTGATTTTTCATCTATCAACTCATTGTTTGTATCACTTTCATGAAGCATGTCATAATTGAGAACTAATATAGTGTTTATATGGTACTCTTTGACATTTGCTTGTTTAAGATCTTTTGGTGATAAGTGTTCACATTGATCTTATTTCATGAAGCGTGTTGTTATTTGTATGATTGTTGAGTGGCTAATATTTGAATAATGTGAGCTTCATATTCTTTGATAGCTACTCTCTTGAGAAGTAGAGATCTTAAGTAAGTCTCTTTACTTGCTTTTAGATCATGTGCTTTTAAGCCTTGAAATTGGTTTCAAAAATGCACTTTGCTTCTCTTGTATGTTTTGTTAAGTATGTTGAGCTTGATTGATGTTCGCTTTGGATACACCTTGAAGTCCTAAGGACTAGTACATTTAAAAATGACCAATGGTTGGTATCCATTTGCTTCGGCAACATAGAACTCAACGAGCACCCTCATGGAAAGGGCTACACACCTTGGTTGTGAAGCCACCCAATGTTGGAAAGGGCTACGTCATTGTGATGAGTGAAAGCCGCCATGAGGTGTATATGTTTATGTTAGAAAAATCAAAGAAGTGTTGAATTGAATCATAAAAAAAAAATTCTTTGATTCAAGCCTTAATAAAAAAAAATAAATAAATAAATAAAAAAAAAAAAAAAAGGCTTTTGGAGTATAGTTGAATAATCAAATGAGCTCGGGTTGACAAATAGAAATGGGTTGACGAGCCACATGCACACACACGCTCACATGTTGAAATCTATTCTCTTTATAAGCAAAATTTCGGATGATAACCGGTTTGACCTTTTTATGGAAAGGCCTAAGATGAATAGATGTTGAAATTGTGTGCATGCTTGATTATCAAACTACTTCTTTTCATATACTTGAAGCAAATCTTCACACACTCACTTTTGCTTAATTAGTATTTGTGATACTTTAGCAATTTTTGATGACATATGAGAGTGATTGAAAATCTTGATGTAACTCTCTTAGATATGTGAAGCTTATTTGCAAATCTAATAAAGATTGCTTGTGATGTGATTGTGTGGTGATTTTTGTGAACATTTGTCTATCTTGATTTTAGATGAGGCACTTGTCAAGGGGGAGCATAATATGCTAAATTCTTGTTCTCTTTTATAACATGTTCACATGTTCTTCAAGGTTGTTAATTGTTGGCATTATTCTTATTTTTGATAAATCATGAAGATGCTATGATAAATTCTTACTTGCATGGTGATTTATTAAATATAGTGTTTTGCCTTTGTATATGTTTATTGGTTTCTTATTTGTTTCTTTGTTTCCTCTCACTTTGTTTTTAGTTTGTTTTGTGTTGCAAGATAATGGGTAAAGCAAAGAAGGTTGGTGGAAATACTTCTTCATCTCCCATTGCCAAGTCGAAACCTACAATTTCGTCCAAAATTTCCAAAGGTAACAAAGTTGATGAATTGGGAATTTTTGGGTGCAAAAAGATAATTCAAGAAAGAGGTATTGACTTGGACTCTTGTATTGGATCATATGTTTATGATGTGCTTAAGAGTAGGAATTGGATTTCATGGGTCAACATGTTAGGAGTATCTAATGAGACCATTGTTAGAGAATTTTATAATGCTTACAAATCCGGTTCTACTGTGACTAGTGCTACTCTTAGCATAAGGAAAGTTGTCTTTAGAGTTTGCCCTAGGAAAGTTAATGAATTTCTTAACTTGTCCGATGACATTGAATCGGATTTCCTTGATGTTGATGTCTTGGAAAACCTTGATTTAATGGGTAAGACTCTTTGTGATGATGATGATTTTGTGTGGGGGAAACGTGCTTTTATTAGGCAAGGTGAGCTAACAAAAATTAGTGCATTTTGGCATTTATTTGTATGCTCCAATCTTATTGTTTCTACTAATGCTTCGGAGCTCAATAGAGACAAGATTAAGATTGTGTATGCCTTGGTTACTAACCAACCTATAAACCTTGGTGAATTGCTTGTGGAGCAAATTCAAAGTGCGGCTTGTACTAGTCGTTTGGACAAGAAATTGGCTTTTCCGGGGTTTATAACTCAATTGTGCTTAGCTAAAGGTGTGAGGAATCTTGATGGTGATGTTATGCTTCCTCCCTTAGAGAAGTTGTGTGAGAAACGTTTGGCAACCATGTCATACAAGGACAAGGGAAAGTCTAATGATGTACTTAGGCTTTTTGGTGATTCTCTTGATTCTAACCATGTCCCTTACTCACCCGCTCTTCCTAGTTGGGCTTTAAAATTGAGGAAAGAGGTTGAAGAATCTCATAGGTTGATTGAGGCGTCACAAAGGAAGATTGAAGACCTTAGTGCAAAGCTTGTTGCTCAAGATGAGAGGATCAAAGAGTTGGAAGGAAAATCAACTCCAACAAGGCAATATGTGAGATCCGCACACCGTTCTTCTTTCCTTGGTGGCACAAGTGGCTAGAAAGCTTCATGAGGTATAATTTCTTACTCTTTCCCTTTGGCTTCATATCATGTCAAAAAGGGGGAGAAATATGAGAAACACATGGGAGATATCTAGCTTACTTAGCCTTATGTTAGTTGTTTTTGTATATTTGGTATCTAGCTTGAACTATATGGCATGTAATATTTTTTTGTTGAATCTTGGCTTAGAATATATTGATGGATAGTATGTATTAAGGGGGAGCATACTTGATCCATTTGAACTTATATGCTATTATTTTCTTGCCTATGATTGGATACTTGGATATTGCCATACTTGGTGTCTCTTGGATATTCTTGTGCTTTCAAGTTTTTTTTTAGGTGATATCAAGAGAAGACCAAGATGAAGTTCAAGACTTGATTTATAATTTGTGTCTATATGTGTAACTCATTGTACTCATTGTGACCAAATTTTCTTTGTAATTGTTTTAGTGTTTGTTTAGGGGTTTTGACATGGAATTTGCCAAAGGGGGAGATTGTTAGGTTGATAATTAGTGTTGGCATTAATTCCATATCAAAACGTGTTTTACTTGTAATGTTTAGTGGTTAGTAAATGAAGGATTTCGAAGACGAAGGACGTCTCAACCATTATTCGTTCAAGTTGCCGGCTTTTAAGAGTTTCGGACATTATCGGTCTACAAAGGTATACATGACCTCTTATCTCTTACAAGGCTAGGCACACACTCACACATATCATTTTTGTGTGTCCCTTCATGATTTTATTTCATTTACATTTCACTTTCACACACTTGGCAAAATATGCTCATGCATTCACATTTAGTTAATAAACTTTGTGTTTTGCATTTTCTAGGACTATGTCCGGAAACTAGCATATGTGTGTGTATGTGTGTTTATATGTTTCCGTATTTTGTGTTTAGGACTTGAACATGTTCTTATTCAATGCCTTATTGAGTTCCGGTCGTTTCGGTTACTCATTCATAAGGTTTCGAGTCCAAACGTGTTGACTATGCCACTTTACGTTCTCTTACGTTGTGTTGACTTCATCGATGATTTCCGAGATGATTTCTCAACCGTTTTTCAAAGTTGTATAGTCTT
Organism: Acer saccharum; assembly: GCA_030490815.1. Taxonomy (NCBI): domain Eukaryota; kingdom Viridiplantae; phylum Streptophyta; class Magnoliopsida; order Sapindales; family Sapindaceae; genus Acer; species Acer saccharum. Next base: position 35,304,491 of record CM059869.1, read on the forward strand.
TTTTGTGTGTGAGAGAGTCACGGTTCGTAATCCAAAAACGGATTCGAATTCGGAGTTCGGACGCTCGAGATACGGGCCGACGAACCGAGAGTGCGCGGGAGAGGACAGCCCAGGCCGTGGGCCACATGGGCTAGCCGTGGTTGAGGCCGTGGGCCCCACGGCCTGGAGCCCCTTCTGCTCCCGTGTGGGCCACGCGTCCCCCACGGCCTAGGGGTGACGTGGCACCACATGATTGGTCAATAAGACCTCTCTCTCTCCTCCTATTTCTTCCCTCTCTCTCTCATTTTGAATTTCCAAGCAAAAATTTCAGAATTCCCGTATACACTTCTCTCCAATTTTTCCAAACTTCAAAACACCATATCTTCCTCATCCGGAGTCGGATTTGAGTGATTCAAGTTGGAGAGTGTTCGTATTTGAGTCCTCTAACATCTCCAAGTGGTTTGGTAGCTGTTTGATCGTGATTTCCAGTGGTTGACCACTGAATTCCGAACCAGCATCATAATCCGAGGTAATGGTCTCATCTTAGGGATTTCTTGTTATTTGATCTTCCATTTGCTTGGGGTTTCTTCTTCTATATATATGTTATTGTTTTATGAAAGCTATTTGAAAAGGTAGCTTGATTATCATTCCAATTGAAATTCAATTTATTGACTTATGTTGACTAGATTTCATGATTCTAGGTTTTACATTTGTTTGTGAGTTGTATTGTGATTAGAATGGCATCTTAGGTTGTTTGATACTTAATTGAATTAATTTTGTGTTAAAATGACTTTGATATTTGATTTGGTCCTTTGATTGAAGAAATCAAGGATTTGTGTATTTGTTTGTGATTTAGAGAATATAGGTTTTGATTGATGTAAATCTCAAAACCTTGCTCTATATTTTTGTCTAGTATATTGATTGATTTTAATCTCATATATCTAGACTTTGATTGTATATTGATAGCATCTTGAATTAGGACTTAATGAACATTTTGTGATTCAAGTGTTATATGTGTGAATGAGACTTTGAGTATATGTGTTAGGTGTTTCACATGCTTAGGTTTCTATTCATGGATTTTTACATCTAGACTTGATTAATTGTGTTTTCACATGTTTAGGTCTATTTGTGCCATAGAATGTATTGATCACATGTTCTATGTTGAAATGAATGTTTGCATCATTTGCATTCACATGATCACACTAGGAAGTCCTTGTAAAAGGCATGAAGTCTTGGTTAGAGTCGGGATGACTCGGATAGCCAAGCAAGAAGTCTTGCCTAGAGTCGGGATGACTCGGATAGGTAAGCAAGAAGTCATGGCTAGAGTCGGGAGGACTCGGATAGTCATGCATGGGAGGCTCCCTAGAGGCAAGAGTGCCTTGGATAGGGAGTTGGCTAACATATTGGTAGGCCTAGGCGTATGGTTAGACATAGACTCCGATAGAGCGGGGTACACGGGATGTGTATGCACTCTTGAGGAATTTCTAATCTACCATCGATGTTGGTTGAGTGTGTTGTCCAATATATGGTGGTTCCGCATCATTGAGGGATTTCATACTTTCCAATAGGGTTGGGTAGGCTTAGACTTCACTAGGTTGGGTGAGCTAAAGATTGGTCACTTTGTGAATGTTCTATGTTTACTTTCCAATAATATAGTACCCAATGGTTGTAATTCAACCCGTGGATGTTTCCTCCTTGGAGGTTTTACCACGTTAAAAAATCCCTTGTGTTAATTCTTTCTATCTCTTCTCTTATATTTTAATTGTATATTTTATTGTCTTGATTCATAATATTGACTTGTGATGTATTTTGAATCAAGTCTTTGTGTAGTGTGATTAGTGTATTCATTCTATAGATCAATTTGTATCTTTGATTCTTTTGTATATTGTAATATTTGTTTAGTGACATTTTGCTCACTCTTGTAACACATTGAACATCTTATGAAATACAAGTTTATTTTGTTGTTATGATTATTTGATATTTTACCTCACATGACTTGTTGATATACTTAGACATTTCAATTATGATTGTGTCATCATATTGTCTATGTATGTCTATCTTGGATTATAGTGTTGTGTGTAAGGCTACCTTGAGGGACAAACGGATGTTTGTTCAAGGGTTTGAAAAAGGTGTAAAAACCTATTCACCCCCCCCCCCCCCCCCCCCCCTCTAGGTATGCTTTAAGCAATTTAACTTCGTTTGTGTACATTCACATGTTATATAAGAATCATCATGTCATGGAGATAACTATAGGTCATTCAAATCATACTTCCTATGTAAATATCATAGTCCAAAAATGCATGTTTGAACATAAATATGACATGGATTGTAAACAAGCAAGATTCACACTTATTGAATTAAAAACATATATACATATGTGCAACCAAGCTTACTCAAGCAATTAAAAGAAGAAGCATAAGATATTTCAAATTTTTGCAAGTAACAAGAATGCAAAATAGCTCTCTTTGCTTGAGTTCCCCATATGGGGTCAATCACACAACACATCACTCCACAAGACATATCCCAATAGATCTACTAAGAGTTTTAAATCGAGTAGCATCTAAGGGTTTAGTAAATAAGTCCGCAAGTTGATCATTAGTACCTACATGTTCCAGTACTATGCAATTATTTTCAACAAGCTCTCTAATAAAGTGATGGCGGATGTCAATATGCTTAGTCCTAGCCTGTTGTACCGGATTCTTGGAAATATTAATAGCACTCATATTATCATAAAAGAGGGTTAGAGTACCTTGGTTGAATCCGTAGTTGACTAGCATTTGCTTCATCCATAGGAGTTGTGTGTATCCACTCCCCGTGGCTATGTACTCGGCCTCGGCCGTGGACAAGGAAATCGAGTTTTGCTTCTTGCAAAACCAAGACACCAAGTTGTTGCCTAGATAAAAGCAACCGCCCGATGTGCTCTTCCTATCATCGCAATTTCCTGCCCAATCCGCATCACTAAAGATTACAAGACTAGCATTAGTGTCAAAAGAGTACCAAATCCCATAGTTGGATGTCCCATTCACATAGCGAATGATTCTCTTGATGGAAGAGAGATGGGACTCCTTAGGATTCGCTTGATCCCTATCACACACACCCACACTAAAAGATATATCGGGCCTACTTACGGTCAAGTAAAGCAAGCTACCAATCATGCCCCGATATAACGTTTGTTCCACACTTTTACCACTAGCATCCTTGCTTAGCTTCAAAGTGGTACTCATGGGTGTATCACAATGTTTGGCATTTTCTAGTCCAAACTTCTTCACTAGGTTCTTAGCATATTTGGCTTGGGTTATGAAAATCCCATCATCCATTTGCCTAATTTGCAAACCTAGGAAGTAACTTAGCTCACCAACTAGACTCATCTCAAATTCATGAGACATAGCATCAACAAATTGTTGGACCTTAATGTTGTTGGTGGAGCCAAACACTATATCATCAACATAGATTTGAGCTATAAAGAGCTCATCATTGTCTTTCTTGATGAATAGAGTCTTGTCAACACTACCCCTTGTGTAGTTGTTGTCAACAAGAAATTGAGTGAGGTGCTCATACCAAGCCCTCGGTGCTTGTTTCAACCCATATAGAGCCTTTTTGAGGCAATAGACATGGTTGGGGTGGTGAGCATCCACAAACCCCTTGGGTTGTTCAACAAACACTTCCTCTTGCAAGAAGCCATTGAGGAAGGCACTCTTGATATCCATTTGGTGCAATTTGAACTTGTGCACACAAGAAATGGACAAGAGAAGCCTAATGGACTCTAAACAGGCAACGAGAGCAAAAGTCTCCTCAAAGTCAATACCCTCAATTTGAGAGTATCCTTGTGCTACAAGTCTAGTCTTGTTCCGCACTATGTTGCCATCCTCATTGGATTTGTTCCTATAAATCCACTTAGTGCCTATGACATGTGTGCTTTTAGGCCTAAGAATTAGAGTCTAAACCTCATTCCTTTCGAATTGGTTTAGCTCTTCTTGCATGGCAAGAACCAAAAATTCATCATTCAAGGCTTTATCAACCTTTTTGGGTTCAATTTGAAAGGTGTAGCATGTAAAGCTAATGAGATTAGCAATTTGACGCCTAGTCCTAACACCCTCATTCACATCTCCAATAACATCATCTTTGTTATAGAGTCTTTTAACCCACGGAGCGAATTCATTAGAGTCCACAAGAGGAACTCTATCAAGAGGTTGAGTGGCCTCTTTATCAAGGTTGGACGTCCCAACATTAGGAGTCTCCACAACCTTCTCCAAGGGAGAGTCATCATCTAAAGCAACCTCCTCCTCATGGTCATTAGACTTGAGCCTTGTATCATTAATGACAACATTGGATGATTCCATGACGGTCCGAGTCTTCAAGTTGAAAACTCTATAGGCACTACTATTCAAGGCATAGCCAATAAAGATACCCTTATCACTCTTAGCATTAAATTTGCCAAATTGATCACGGTCATTTAAAATGTAGCATTTGCTTCCAAATGTGTGGAAGTAGCTAACATTTGGTTTCCTACCCTTCCATAACTCATAGGAGGTTTGCCTAGTACCGGGCCTTAGGAACACTCTATTTCCTATATAGTAAGCCGTATTGACAGCTTCGGCCCATATGTTCCTAGGGACATTTTTGCTAAGCAACATCACACGGGCCATCTCTTATAAGACCCTATTCTTCCTCTCAACAACTCCATTTTGTTGAGGTGTACTAGGAGCTAAAAACTCATGGGAGATGCCTACACTATCATAATTGGTTTCAAAAGAAGCATTCTCAAATTCCCTCTCATGGTCACTTCTAATCTGTTTTGTGCTTTTAATGTTTGAGTCCATCTCATTTTGAATTTTATTACAAAGCATTTTAAACTTGTCAAAAGTTTCGGATTTTTCTCTAAGAAAATATGTCCATGTGAACCTAGAGAAATCATCTACACAAACAAAAATGTATCTCTTTCCACCTAAACTCTCGGTTTGCATAGGACTCATAAGTAGGGGTGGGCATTTAATGGATCGGTTCACTTTTCGAGGGAACTGATAAAAAACTGATAATATCCGGTTTTTGAAAAAGTGAACCTATCCCATAAAATTTAAAAGTGTGAACCGATAAAAAACCGATTGAACCGGTTTGGTTCGGCTAGGTTCGATTTTTTTGGTTTTTTCGGTTTTAGGCATATTGGGCCAAATTCAGAACTAAAAATGAGCACATTTATACAAGAAATTAAATTAAATTACTCTAAAAAAATAATTTATTCAATTGACTTTAGGAATCCTTATAGTATCTTTCTCCTTGTCTAAATTTTTAAGATGCTTTCAAGATTAATCTAGAATTTTTTTTTTTAGCTTATGCTAGTTCTATTTGTCACTTGAAATTTGAGTGACAAATTTGACAAATTTTAGCTTATGCTAGTTCTGTTTTTGGGACATACCTTACTGTCTTTATTATCAAATCAACAGCATAAGCTTATTTATTTAGCTTAATTGCTTTAACACTCCAATCACTTGACCAAATGTTTTTCATATTCACGTTCCAAGAAAATAAAAGTGAAATGACTTCAAATGTCAGTATTACATAAAAAATGATCTAGAGTAAAAATTACAGAGATAGAACTATGAAGCTTAAAATGAACTAGAAGGCCAAAAATCAAACTAGATTAGTTCAGCAAACAAGTGATGTTGTTGTAAATATATGGTACTACAAAATTTAGGTATTTTTTATTATATACACCGGTTCTTGGTTCAGTTCATCGGTTTGAACCCTAGAACCGGAAACCGAACCAGAAGTACCGATTTTAAAAAAAACAAACCAAACCAAACCAAACCAAACCAAACCGGTTAACAATGAAAAATCGAAAAAAAACTGATTGGACCGGTTCGGTTCGGTTCAGTTTAATGGTTTTTTGCCCACCCCTACCCATAAGATCCATGTGGAGAAGCTCTAGGGGCTCTTTGGTGGAGAGATATTTGCCCTTTTTGTGCATGGCTTTGGTTTGTTTTCCTTGTTGGCAAGGTCCACAAATACCATTGGCTTTCTTCCCAAGCTTGGGAAGGTCACGCACACAATCGAACTTGCCTAGGATTCGTAAGTCCCAAAAGTTCATGTGGCCAAGTCTTTCATGCCACAACCGAATTTGCTCATCCATGGACACATTGTTTGAGACTATTCTAGCTTCAAGACAATAGCAATTGGCTTTTAGGCCATCAACAAATAAAGCATTAGACAAGGAAGGTAATCCAGGAATGGAAATGGTTCATTTCCCTCTTACTCTTTTCTTAGATCCATCACCAAAGGTGACACTTCCACCTTCCTCCATGACAAGAGTTTCGAAGAAACTCTTGTTTCCCGTCATGTGCCTAGAGCACCCACTATCTAAATACCAAAAATTAGAATAATTTGCCTTCAAGGCAATTTGTGCAACATGGCAAACATTTTCATTCTTTCTAATCCACTTAGGTGAAACATTTTCTTTCCTAGTGGTCTTTGGTACATGGGCTCTAGAAGTCCTAGGATCATGCAAATTAATTTTATCATTCCTAGGGACATGCATCATGGCTCTTTTCTTTTTCTTTTCAATCATGCTTCTAGTTTTGCACATTTTAATATAACAAAAGCATCTTGGTCTAATATGACCATCAAAACCACAAAAGTGACATGTAGGAATAAAATAAGGAATCATACCTTGTCCTTGTGCACACATAGGAGCTTTCCCATGTCTTTGTGGTTGAATGGGTTCAATCCATCTTCGTTGTTGAACCAGTCTTGATTGCTTCCTTGGATGAGTTTGCATGATAGGTCCTTTTCCTTTGTGAGCCATGTGTTGAGGAATGTTGGCTTGAGGTTGTCTTCTTGGAGCCTCCTTCACTTGTGCACTATATGAGCATTGTCCTAGATCAATCTTCTTCCTAGGAGTTTGCATCGGTGAAGCTACTTGTTTGCCCAAGCTCTTGACAAACACGGTATTGTTAGAGGTTGAAATTTTCTTACCATCTTCATACCCAAGACCCCTCTTGTCGCATGGACTCTTTCCAACACCAAGCATGTGGTCAAACTTCTCGGTTCTAGAAGCCATCCTAGATAATGACTTTTTAGCTTCATCAAGCTCCCTCTTCAAACCTTCTTCACTCCTCTTAGATAAGACTAACTCCTCTATTAGCTTATCCTCATTCTTTGTGGATCTCACTACTTGTTCACTTAGTTGGTAAACTTGTGATGAGAGCTCTAGGTTTTCTTCCTTCAATCTCCTAATTTCCCTCTTGTTCTTTAACCTTGAACTCTCAAATTTCTCCATATAGTCTTTGAGATCCATCCTATCCACATTACCATTCGTGGATTGTGATGAAGAGCAATCATCACTTGAGTCACTTTCCACTTGACTCTCATTCTCTTTTTCACTAGCAATTTTGCTCTTGTGAGAAGAGGTAAAGGCTATGAAGTTAGCCACGAGTTCTTCATCATCCGAAGACTCATCTCCTTCATTGGAGTCATCACTACCACTGCATATGGCGGCCATCACTTTCCCTTTCTTCTTGTTAACATGATTAGCACAATCGGGGGCAAAGTGTCCTATGCCACCACGTTCAAAGCATCAGACCCCTTTCTTTTCAGTATTCTCTTGCCTAGGCTCAAACTTCTTGAATGGAGTCTTTTTCTTGAAGTCTTGACCCTTGGATCCGAAACCCTTCTTCTCGAACTTGTAGAATTTCTTGAACCTTCTCATCAATAGAGCCATTTCTTCGTCCGAGTCATCATTCTCCTCCTTCTCAACTTTGGAGGCTTTCAAAGCAATTCCCTTTTGCTTTTTAGGAGGTGTGGAGGTAGGACCCTTCCTAGACTCATAAGCTAGAAGCCTCCCAATCATCTCACTCGGCTTCATATCCTTGTATGTGTTATTCTCCTCTAAAGCCGTCACTTTTGATTCAAATCTCTCGGGAAGCGATCTCGTAATCTTTTGTTGGATCCTCCTATCCGAGTAAGGGTCACCAAGTTGATGACTTTGGTTGACTATGTCCATTAACTTGATCTCGAAGTCGTTGAAGCACTCATTCTCCTCCACCTTAAGAATCTCAAATTGAGTTTGGAGGACTTGAAGCTTGGAGTCCTTCACCACTTCGGTTCCCTCATGTGCAATCTCTAGGATGTCTCATGCCTCCTTAGCTATCCTAGTATTTTGAATCAATTTATATTGATTTTCGTCCATTGTACATAAGATGGCATGCATCGCCTTCCTATTCCATTTTTATGACTCAAACTCTTGCGCGCTCCATTGTGCCTTAGGCTTGAGCACATCCTCTCCTCCACCCGTAGGAGTCATCATGGGTGATGTGTAGCTGTTTTCAACTGACATCCAAGCCCGGTCACGGATTTGACATATGTACGATTCCATCTTGCCTTTCCAAGAGGCATAATTCAACCCGGTAAGAAGCGGAGGCCTTGTGCTAGAAGCACCCTCGTTGCCACCACCATTTCCACCATTTCCACTCATAGTGTTTATGAATGAATGAAATGAATGCAAATGTATGAATGATCAAAAAACACACAAAATGCAAAACACACCAAAATGAGCAAAGGATCACCTAAGTATATCTCGGAACCCGCTCTGATACCAATTGAAACAAATACTCAGTGTGTATAATATTATCTAGAGGGGGTGAATAGATTTTAATTGATTTTACCCAATTTTCGTGCATGGTTAAGATTATGAAAATGCCCCTAATAGTCAATAAAATATAGCAAGTGTAATATGGTGCGGAAATTAAATAACACTTGATATTTACGTGGAAACCCTCACGGGAAAAACCACGGGCTAGTAAGTAAGCCATACTCGAACCTCTAATCCACTAAATGTGTAAACCGATTACAACCTAATCCCGGTAAGTAATCACGCACCTACCTAATCCCGGTATAAGTGAACCTAGTCCAATTGCTTGTGATTTACACAACCTAATCCCGGAAGCTACACAAGTCTTATTTCTTAATGAAGAGATAAAGAGCCTATATGAATATATGAAATATCCAAAATGCAATAAAGAGTTAGGTAACCCTATATGCTTATCTAAGATGATGATATAACAAGAAATACGATCCTGGATATCAAAGAGCTAAATGACATGTCAAAAAGCTTAGCTAAACAAGGATTATGAAAACCTAGAAAGCTATCACAATACAACTCTCAAACATTCAAAACACTAATCTCAAACATGTATCTAAGATATATATCAATGACATACAAGTGATAAATGAGATTGCTTAGGAAGAAAGACACAAAATATGTAAGATATAAGTGAAAAACTTACCAAGCAAAGTGTGTTGAAAAATCCATGCAAAATGATATCTAGATGATCAAGGATGATGCTAGATGATGTTTGATGATTATGGAAAGGTGTTTGAGTAAAGAAAGGTGAGTTCTTTGGTGAAATTTTTCTCTTGGAAAAATATGCTAAGTAAAAATATGCTTTTGAACTCTCTAAAGATGACCTGAGATGAAAGAGGCATATATATAGGGTGTCAAGATGAAGTGACATCGTTTTGAAAAATGACACACATTTTGCCTTGGGCGCTATACAGGTCGCTATACGTAGAGCGACTTGTACAACGCCTTTCTGGAAAAATTGAAGAATGTTCTTCATTGGCGCTGTTCGAACAGCGCTTCTGAGCAGCGCCTCTTCTCTATTCTCTCGGGTCAAGGATAGGCGCTGTACGTACAGTGCTTCTGAACAGCGACCGTACAACGCCACTCCAAAATGCATCAGACCTGATGCATTTAAAAGACCATTTACATCAGGTCTTGAATGGGTGCTGTTCGTACAGCGCTTTGTAGAGCGCTTTGAATAGCGCCCTTGCAAACATTGCACTCCTAGGCCTAATGCATGACAAGACTTTGGAAATACAAAATGCAATCATGTAAACATGCAAGAAGAGATGCTAATGAACATTAATGCACAAAAATAAGACACATAACATACAAGAATTAAACATATGCATGAGTTATGAGTGTGTGCAACTATCTCTTCAATACAAGTAAGCACTTAGAAATTACCTTTGGTGCTTATCAATGATGAGGTCTTCAAAGGGCATTTAACTTCAACATAAATACCTAAACTACCCTTACAATGAATCCCCAACATGTGGTTTGACCACGAAATGAGCCAATCAACAAACGGGAACCTTACAAACTCTAATATCTCCCACTACATTAGCAGACACCAACGCTCCGTTGCCTAAACGCAAGTTGATTTCATTCTTACTCAGCTTTCTCCTTTCCTGGAACCCCTGCAAGGAATAACAGTCATGATTAGTGGCTCCAGAGTCTATGATCCAAGAATCTATAGAATCTGCCAGAAAACATGTTTCAAGATAATTAACAATACCTTGTTCCTTCTTTTTCTTAGACTTTGGGCAATTACTTTTCCAATGTCCCTTTTCACCACAAAGGAAGCACTTCCCTTTGATCTTGGTTACTTTCTTGGTCTCCTTCTTGGTAGGCCCAAATTGCTTTTTGTTCTATTGTTTCTTAACCTTCTGACGGGTCTTAACAGTAGCAACTTTACCAACCACATGAATCTCTTGACCTTCGTTTTTCACAAGGATCTTTTCAGCGCTTTAAACATCTTGCATCAGGCATTACAAGGTGTATTCCTTATTGTTCAAGGTGTAGTCCAACTTGAACTGATCAAAGGAATCTGACAATGAGTTGACAATCTTGTCAATTTTTGTCTCACCTTTAAGTTCTGCAATATTTAGATGTGCTATGACTTTCATCATGTGATCTTTCACAGCCTGTTCAGGTTTCATTTTAAGATTCATAAAAGCAGTCACTGCTTCTCTCTTAGTCGACCTAGATCTCACAGCAAACATCTCCTCTAGAGACATCATTATATCAGCATCAGACTCCATTCCTTCATGCTGCTGTTGCAACACGTCGTAAATGGTGGCCATAATATAACATTTGGCCATATCATCTGATGTCTTCCACTGCTCATACTTGTCTCTTTGCAGAATATTAGATTCATTATTAGGAGCAGGTGGTTTAGGAGTAGTTAGAACGAACTTATGTTTTTCAGCTTGCAGCAACAGCCCAATTTTCCTTTTCCATGTGACATAATTATCTCCAGTTAAAGCATTATCTTTCAGGATGTTCATTAGGGATGGGGTCATGATTTCTGAATAAAAACAAAAATATATATGAGTAACTAATCATGATAAAGCACTTTCGAATATTTATCTTGAATTAAATAAATAACTCAATCGTAAAAATTCAACGTTGATCTAACACCCATAAATGTTACGCCTCCTTTGGGAGTTCGTACCATTTACTAGTTGGACTAGGTCCCACCTAATTGTTAACATAACAATCAGCGTTTTCAATTTTAGCCTTGTGTTTTTATTGACAAGAACTCTTGGGAGGATATCAATAAAATCACATTGAGTGTGTTACCAAGATATCGACCCTTAATATTTTCTCTCATGAAAATCCCTCCTTTGAGAGTAGATCTCGTTTGAGTCAATTGTCTAGTCTATCCTTGTAAGGAAGTATATTGCTAAATTCCATTCATGGACGCCCCTTGGGGGGATTACCAATAAAACATAAAGCTCAACTAACCTTGGAGGTCGTAGGTGCTGCAAAACACCTTCTCCCACTCAATTATTTAAAGCATGTGATTAAATTCCATAGAATGATTTACCATGTTATCTAGATGCCAATTAGATACCTAAATCATTCAATGCATGTCCATACCAAAAGAGATATATGAGTGGCACTCCTATTCTATATGACATGTTATCATACAATAACAAATATTGTAATATTTATGAAAAATAAATAGCCACAATTTTGGTCCATTCTAGAAAAGCAAGTAAATTACATTTGTTTGGAATACAAAAAACTCCTTTCTTGGCAAACAAGTCTTCAAGCAACCATCATCCACTCGCGCACCCCTTGGCTGCCTCTTATGGGCGTGCGCACCCCACAACCCCACAAAGGGCTGCCGTGCGCAGCCCACATACATATGGGCTTGCCATGCGCAGCCTATACCATTCCAAGGGTGCGCATGGTGCTTGTTCCGGTTGCTTCCAATTCCTCAAATCTTTGAATCTTTGATACTCGAATATATTACAGCAGTATATTTACAAATAAATTACTGTAGTATTTTTTATTTTTTATTTTAATCACTGCAGTATTTTAATACAACAAAAAAACTGCACTATTTTGATAAAATAAAAACTGCAGTATTTTTAACACAATAAAAACTGCACTACTTTATTACAATAAAAATAAAGAACTTAGCAACTATCAAGAAGGAATTATGGCGATGATAGACCACCCTTTTTGTTACAATTCCGAAACAAAAAATACATTGAAATTCTAGGACCAAAATCGAGCAACAACAATTCATATAATTATAACAACATATATAAATCCATACATTCCAATGTAATTATATATGTGAATACCTAGAGTGCCATCTCTTTCAAAAACATGCATAATCACAATAAAAAGAAATCGATTCACGTACATATACATTAATTAATTAAAGGGTACAACCAAGGCTCTGATACCAATTGTAGGGAAAAAACAACGTGCATGCAGCGGAAGCGAGACTAAAATAGGTTTTAGTATGTTTTAAAATTTTTCCATAAGTTGAACATTAACCCCTTAATTAATTAACATATAACTAAAAGTAACATACCTTTGTCGCGTGATCCGATTGACGTTGCATCAATGGTAATCCGCAAGATCTTCCAATCCAATCACGAACGTGAATCACCTAGGAGCGTGGTCTCCCTTTCTTTGAATTGTGTACCTGAGGATGGATAACAAAAACTTTTTCTTTTTCGTTATTCACTAAACCTCCAAAAGATAACAAAGAAAGTTCCAGTCACTTTTGAATTCTCAATCTAATGATCGAAACTCGCGTGAACCTTATTCGAAGTTGTGCACAAAACCTATTAATGTATACGCTACTAGTGCACTATGGAAGTAAAATGATCTCTTCTCTTTTTCTCTCTTGGCCAAATTATCACACTAATCTCTAGAGTTGGATTTTATTTTTCTCAAGCAAAAGAAAAATATTCTCAAGCCAAAAGACCTAGGCTTTCACCAAATTCTTATTGCCATAATATATATATTTTGGGGCCGAATCAAATTGTCATATAACTAATATATATTATAGGCGACTTATTCTGCATGCCATACAAAATATATATATATTGTATATCTTAGAATTCTTCTTACCATATATATATTATATATATATAGCGGACCAAATTCCTTTTACAATATATTTAGGGTTTCCGAATTCTATGATAGATCTAGAAGGTGGCCGAAATCCTCTTTTCAAGGGATTTGTGTTTCACCAAAATACCTATCAAGCTTAGAATCCTAACCCTAATCCATCTCTTTAGTGTTTTATTCTTTTATGACTATAACAAAGACTTCCTAATTTGACTAGATAAATAAAATCATTTTATTTATCTTCTTATCAAATAAAGTCTTTTATTCTCATTATACTACCACAATAGTATACTACTAAGAAACATATTTCCTAATCAAAAAAAGATTTTGATTCTTAATTAAATAATTAACTAGTAAATTAATTAATTTCCATTTAATCAAATAATAAAATAAAATAATATTTTAGACTAATAATTTAGCCTTGCTGCCCATATACACTTACATGGGCCAAATATTATTTTTTCCATTCTATTAATTCCATTGGACCTTAATTAAAAGACCCACATATGAACTAGGCCCATTCTTACTAAAAGAAACAAGTCCACATGCCTTAATACAATTCTAGATGGACCCATAAATTAGTTCGGTAGAATATATCAAGTGATCCATACAAGTCCGTGTGGATTGGGGATCTTGGCGGACTATCTAATTTCAGCTTCAATAGACATAACCCAATCACAATCAACAAATGATTCACTTAGGTTCGATCTATTAATTTTAGTTCATTCCACTAAAGAACTAAAATTGCACTCTTAAATAAACATAGAACAAGTAAATGTTTCTCATTCATACCCTAGACAATCTTATTGGAGATAGTGAATCCTCATGAATAATAACAATAATTGCCAAGAGCTCATAGACCACCGATAGCTCTCCAAGTTACCATATTTACTCATATGACCACATTTTGAACTTGGATATTTTGACTTGTTTAGAAGCCATGTTTTCAATAGACACTATCGAAAACTCAACATTGAGATTTAATATCCAATTACCTCAAAACATCCATATGATGATATTATACTCTCATTTTATAAACGGAGGCACGATGTCCATATCTATAAATGAAGTCCTCTATCGATTAACAAATGAATACCACCAAACTATCGAGGATAAACTATGCTATATAATCGTACTCATTGATAGCTCAAATGATAACACTTGCAACCATAAGTCCATCATTTATCTCAGGATTAAGATAGACTCTCCGATTGTCCTTATAATGAAAAGACTTTTATCTGCTGACGGTTCTAGATAAAGTATTTCATTGTGATCCTATTCAATGCACCTAGTGCACTAGATTCTTTTGCTCAAAGCCACTTTGATGATTTAGACCCATCATAACACATTTGATCCCACTCAAATGCTAACAAAAGAATCTACAAATTTAACAAGATAAAGGTGCCCAACCTTTACCTTAAGTTGTGAACATTATTCAAGACTAACTAAAGAATTGTGTCTCCCTCATACATATCCAGATGTATGAACAATTCTTCTTTTCTCATAGTCTTTTGACCTTATGATTATTTACTTTTGACAATTATAATATTCAATCTATAAATGCTATAAGATTTGTTTAAAACAGAAATCACTTTATTAATATGAAAAGATTGTCAAAAACAATATTACACTCTTGCTATTGAGCATAATCCTAACACCATCATCTTACACATAATCTAAATTCATAGATAAGTGATTAAGAGAGAATTTCGGAATAGTGATGTAGAGATTCTCTAATTAACCAAAGTTATGAATTACTTAGATATGTCTCTATAAAATGGATAGTTAAGGATTCATACACATTATGGGATGAAAATATATACTCGCGTGTGTCCAAACAACCTAGAGGGGGGGTGAATGGGTTGTTAATCAATTATTATCAATTTTTTGATTAGTCAAAATTAATCACTATTAACCCAATTCAACAAACAATAAAAATCAAGTAAAAGTGTGGAAATAAGAACACTTAATTTTTACGTGGAAAGCCTCAACAGGGAAAAACCACGGGCTATTATGTGCCCCACACACGAACCTCGAATCCACTAATTGCAATGGTGTTTACAACCTAGGTTGACCTCAATCTCTCACGGTCTATAACCCACCACTACTACCCGCAGGCCTTTAAAAGTGAACCTAGTCCAAATTGCTTGAGCACTACACACTGGTAGTCATAAGATTTAACTCTCAATGAAGAGATCAATAACCTATGTGAATATATGACAATATTCAAAATGCAAACAATGCTAGGCTACACTAAATGCTTAACTAGATGTTATAATGCAAATCAACACTCTAGTTATCAACAATGCCTACATGCACATACATGAGGACTCAATTAGATGCAAAGAGACTCTAGCAACCTAATTGTCAACAAACAAAGTCAATTCAACACATGTTGTCAATAATCATGGCAAAGACTAAAAACATGCAATTAACTAATGCAATCAAGGAATAGTCAATCAAAAAACCAATCAACACAAGTTGTCAATGAACATGGTAAGGACAGTAAAATGCAATTAACAAATGCAATCAATGAGTCCTACAATTAATGTCTAAATGAAAATCATGTAGACTTAGCTAGAGGGCAAAATGGTCATAAAAGTTAACTATCAACAAACAACTCATCTCAACCAAAATCAAAGACTCAATCATGTTATAAACAACATTAAGTGAAGAGTCATGCATTTAATTAACAACTAAATGCTAATCTTAGGCAAACATGTCATAAATATAAAACAAAAAGATGTAGAACATGTAGAGATTACCTAGTCAAAGAAATCAACAAAAACCATGCTTGGATGATACTAGGAAGATGCTAGATGCTCATGGAAAGTGATTTGGTTGAGTAAATGTGAGTTCTTGGGAGCTTCTCTCTCTAGGGTTTGAGTTTCTCTCACTTGAATCTGATTTTAAGCTCTCCAAAAAAGAGCTAGGAAGAAGATGGTATATAAATAGTAGCCTTAGATGAAGTGACGTCGTTTTAAAAAAATTTGCCTGAAAGCGCACAATCGACGGTTTCAATCGGCGATCAAGCCACCGATTCAGAACCGTCGAATTCGAACCGTCACCACTGGAATGGATCGGCGGTCGAATTATGGCCGCCGATGCAAACTGCAGAATTAGTGACAGAAACCCCAAATTCCAAATGGAGGTTAATTCGGCGGTTAAGCCGTAGATCATGACCTCCGATTTCTGACCTATTTTTGAAAATCGATCAGGTCGAAAAAGGGCGGTTTCAATCGGCGGTCAGGCCACCGATTACAAATTGCCGTTTCACCAATGGTGGTGAAATCAAAGAGAAGCGAAGAGCATTCTCTGAGGACAGTCTTCACGCAACACCATGCACACCAACGTGCATGCACGGACGTTTCCGAAAAACTTCAGCAAACGAATTACCTCACACTTAAATCTAACAATACCTCACACTTAAATCTAACAATGAAGTGCAAGTGTGGGTGTGAGAAAATAACATGCATGGAAAGAGATGGAATCATGAATAATCACTAAGCATGTGACACACAACAAACATGCAATATGAGAAAATGCATAAGTGTGATGATAAAGCATATAAGCACACAATTAAGATAAACACAAATGCAATCATAAAGAATGCAATATGAAAGTGTGTGTGTGCAACTAATCTCTTCAATAAGGGTTAAGCATAAGTGATTATACCTTCGATGAGCTCTTGTGCTTGAGGGCTTGAACTCCAAAAGCTTGAACATGAGCAAGGAAGCCCTAAACTACCCTTACATTTTAAACCCCTAAAATGTGGTTTTTCATGAAATAAGCCAATCAAAAATGAGGAACTTACATGGGACACTTTATGCATGAAATCAACTACCAAGTGTGTACAAATAGATGTATATGCAAGACATATCATCCACATATCATTAGAGTTCATTATACACACATACAAAGCCTCAGAGAGTGAAATAAATGATGGGTTGATTAAATCAATGGTTTAATTACAAGAGTTACATCAATCCCTAACAAAAGGGTTTAGTTACACATATAAATACATGAACAAGAAAATACAAAGGAAGAGTAAAACAAACCCATTTGGATTAGTTTCTTGGCCAAGATGACTCCTCCTTGCAATCCAAGCACAATATCCTTCTAGAGCAACTTGAAAAGAGCAAGTCTAAGTAACTAAAGGTGGTGTTTGGCTACCTAGAAAGTGATGGGAAAATATTCTATGAAACTAA
Organism: Acer saccharum; assembly: GCA_030490815.1. Taxonomy (NCBI): domain Eukaryota; kingdom Viridiplantae; phylum Streptophyta; class Magnoliopsida; order Sapindales; family Sapindaceae; genus Acer; species Acer saccharum. The sequence goes on from CM059869.1 coordinate 35,321,894, forward strand.
AACCAAGTGAGAGAGTTCTTCTCTCTCTAAGATTCTACAACTAAAAACTAAGTTAAACTAAATTGTCTAGTTCTAAGTTAACTTACTAACTAAGATAGGATAGATATTGTCTAAGGTAAGTTATCTAAGATATTTATGGTGGTAAGGTGTGTTAGACAAGATTAAGGTGGTAGGAGAGGCAAATGGTGATGGGAGAGGCAAGTGGGACGAGTTGTCATGTAGTGGATGAGTCCAGCTAGCTCATACACTCTATTCTCGTGGGTTTATTCCTGTCGGTGTGAACTCACGGTGAAAAACGATGGTTTCCCGTTAGTTTAGGCTTTCTGCCTTGCGGGATTATTCCCTCGGCATGAACTCGCGGAGATTCCACGGGTTTGGACATGTTGTACACGTGAATAAGGCAGCTGGAAGGAGCTTGAAGCTTGAACTCGGCCATGGAGGCTTTGAAGACTTGGTGGATTTGGTGGAGAGCACGATCACGTGCATGGAAGACTGGAATGGGTGGCAAACGGACTAGAGAGACGTCGACCGTCGTTCTGGGCAGAGAGCCGTCGAAAAAAACCATCGAAAAAGCTGCTGGAACGTCGGGTCTGAACCGAGTTGACGGGTCGGGTTCGTGGGTCTGTTCTGCCCGGTTAGAGGTTAAAGACGATGACGTCATCAATGACATCACGCTTGTATCAGCAGCAACGTTAAAACACTACGTTTCACTTATGACATGGCAGGTGACACCTGCTCTTATTGGCGAATAACAAAATGTACCCCTCAACTCTTCACTAATCACCGAATCTACAATAATTTCTTGAGATTTTCACTTTGACCCCTGATTCTCCATAGTGACGTAATTTCCCTCTTTTCCCATGATTTTGCTACTTTCTATAGTTTGGTCTAGAATACCCCTAATAAGTTGAAATACCTGAAATACACTTATTTACAACATTAAATACCTAAAAGCGCTCGGAAAACGGTTACAAAAGCTAAGTAAGATAGCGCTAAATGTGAACATTTGGAGCGCGATCACCCCCTTAGTGGGGTTTAGCTACTCATTTACAATAATGGAAATAAGAGAAAAGATGAGGAATAACCCTTAAAGATCATCTCCACCTTGATAATCCCTTAGTTGTTGAGTAGAAAGCTTATGAAATGAGAATAAATGGATTCCTAGGTCTAGTTACAATTTTCGGAATTTCTAAGTGTAAAAGCGTACTAAAAACATTACACACACTTTCTATTTATAGTCCCCCAAAATAGGTTACAAATCAGCTTTAAAATAATATCTGACGTGAGGGAGTGCGGGTGGAGTGCGGGTCAGATGACCCACACTGACCCGCACTTTATCATTTCCTTCGACTTTGGACTCCTAAATCTGAGAAGTAGTGCGGGTGAAGTGTGGTTGGATGACCCGCACTCACCCGCACTTTATCAACCTTCAGCAATCAGGTCCTCTGGTCTGGGCAGTAGTGCGGGTGAAGTGCAGTTGGGACCCGCACTCACTCGCACTATATCTGTTTTTAGCAATCAAGTCCTCTAGTCTGGGCAGTAGTGCGGGTCAAGTGTTGTTGGGACCTGCACTGACCCGCACTGTTGAAGCCTCTGATGCTTTTCTCCCTCTTTTTGCAACTCTTAGTCTTCTTTTCGCCCGAAAGTCCCGCAATACGCTCTAATCACCTGGAATGGGGAAATGCTTGCAAATACAAACATAGAACCCATAAGCGACGCTAAAATGAATGAAAATGACATAAAGGTTACGGATTTTAGGGTCGAAATATACAACATATTTGGCGCAATTAGTTACCATCCTCATCGGATTTGTTCCTATAAATCCACTTGGTGCCTATGACATTAGTGGTCTTAGGCCTAGGAACTAGAGTCCAAACCTCATTCCTTTCGAATTGGTTTAGCTTTTCTTGCATGGCAAGAACCCAAAATTCATCAGTTAAGGCTTCATCAACCTTTTTGGGTTCTATTTGAGAGGTGTAACATGTGTAGCTAATAAGATTAGCTATTTGATGCATAGTTCTAACACCCTCATTCACATCTCCAATAACATCTTCTTTGTTATGGAGTCTTCTAACCCATGGAGCGGGTTTATTAGAGTCCAAAAGAGGAACTCTATCAAGAGGTTGTGTGTCCTCTTCATCCAGGTTAGACATTCCAACATTAGAAGTCTCCACAACCTTCTCCAAGGGAGAATCATCATCTATAGCAACCTCCGGTCATTAGTCTTAAGTCTAGTATCATCAATGGTAACATTAGATGATTCCATGACAGTTCGAGTCTTCAAGTTGAAAACTCTATAGGCTCTACTATTCAAGGTATAACCAATAAAAATACCCTCATCACTCTTAGCATCAAATTTGCCAAGTTGATCACGGTCATTTAAAATGTAACACTTGCTTCCAAAAGAGTGGAAGTAGCTAACATTTGGCTTTCTACGTTTTCATAACTCATAGGAGGTTTGCCTAGTTTCGGGCCTTAAGAAGATGAAAATATATACTCGTGTGTGTCTAAACAACCTAGAGGGGGGGGGGGGGGGGGTGAATGGGTTGTTAATCGATTATTACCATTTTTTCAATTAGTCAAAATTAATCACAATTAATCCAAAACACACAAACAATAAAATCAAGTATAAAAAGCGGAAATTAAATAACACTTGATTTTTACGTGGAAACCCTCCAACTGAGAAAAACCACGGGCTAATATGTGCGCCACACACGGTCAATGAAATCAACTATATGAAAAGGAATTTACACCCTCAAGTGATTCTCGGACTCTCACCCTAGATAACCTCAGACTATAGACACTACCACTCGCTACTCTTGGTTCAATCCCTAGTGATATCCTGTGATACACTACTCTTGGCATGAGCAACTCCTAATCTACCTCGCGGGCCTTTTACAGTGGCACTCGACCAATTGCTTGAGCACTACACACCGGTAGTCACAAGACTTAACTCTCTATGAAGAGATCAACAACCTATGTGAATATGTGATGATATTCAAAATGCAAATAATGCTAGGCTACACTAAATGCTTATCTAGGAATTTAATATTTCAATGTGGACAACCCTAGATATCATGATGTCTATATGAATGCTCATAAAGACTTGACTAGATGAAAACATGCAAGTCTAAGACCTAGTCATCAAACAAAGCCAACTCAACACAAGTTGTCAATAAACATGGCAATGACAATGAATATGCAATTAACAAATGCAATCAAGGAATAGTCAATCAAAATGCCAATCAACACAAGTTGTCAATGAACATGGCTAGGACAATAAGTGCAATTAACAAATGCAATCAATGAGTCCTACACATCAATGTCTAAATGAAGATCATATAGACTTAGCTAGAGGGCAAATTGGTCTTAAATACTAGCTATCAACAAACAACTCATCTCAACCAAAATCAAAGACTCAATCATGTTATAAACAACATTAAGTAAAGAGTCATCCATTTAATCAACAACTAAATGCTAATCCTAGGCAAACATGTCATAAATATGAAACAAAGAGATGTAGAACATGTAGAGATTACCTAGCCAAAGAAATCAACAAAACCCATGCTTGGATGATGCTAGGAAGATGCTAGATGCTCATGGTAAGTGGTTTGGTTGAGTAAAGATGAGTTCTTGGGAGTTTCACTCTCTAGGGTTTGAGTTTCTCTCACTTGAATCTGATTTTGAGCTTACACAAACGAGTTAGGCAGAAGATGGTATATAAATAGTACCCCTAGATGAAGTGACGACGTTTTGAAAAAATTTGCCTAAAAGCGCGACATCGACGATTTCAATCAGCGGTTAGGCCGCCAATTCAGAACCACCGAATTCAAACCGTCACCACTGGAATGGATCGGCGGTCGAATTATGGCCGCCGATGCAAACCGTCGAATTTGGGATAGAAACCCCATATTCCAAAAGACGATTAATTTGGCGGTCAGGCCGCCGATCATGACTGTCGATTTCTGACCATTTTTTAAAAATCAATTAGGTCAGAAAAGAGCAGTTTCAATCGGCAGTCAGGTCATCGATCATAAACCGCCATTTCACCAATGTTGGTGAAATCAAGGAGAAGCGAAGAGCATTCTCTAAGGGCGGTCTTCGCGCAGCACCATGCCCACCAACGTGCACGCACGGACATTTCTAAATAACTTCGGCAAACGAATTACCACACACTTAAGACAAACATACATGAAGTGCAAGTGTGGGTGAGAGAAAATAACATGCATGGAAAGAGATGGAATCATGAATAATCACCAAGCATGTGACACACAACAAACATGCAATATAAGAAAATGCATAAGTGTGATGATAAAGCATATAAACATGAAACAAATTATAGCACGGTGTGTATAAAACTATCTAGAGGGGGGGTGAATAGATTTTAAGCTTATTACCCAATTTTTCGTATTAAGTCAAAATTACGAAATTACCCCTAACTAGATAAAGCAATAAATCAAGTATAAAATGCGGAAATTAAATAACACTTGATTTTTACGTGGAAACCCTCACGAGAAAAACCACGGGCTAGTAAGTAAGCCACACTCGAACCTCGAATCCATTAAATGTGTAAAACGATTACAACCTAATCCCGGAAGTAATCACACACCTACCTAATCCCGGTATAAGTGAACCTAGTCCAATTTGCTTGCGATCTAAGCAACCTAATCCCGGAAGCTACACACAAGACTTACTTTCTCAATGAAGAGAATAACACCCTAAGTGAATATATGAATATCCAAATGCAACATAGAGCAAGGGAAACCCTATATGCTTATCTAAGATGATTAATATGCAATTAGAACAATCCTAGATATTAAAAACTAAATGACATGTCAAATAGTTTAGCTAATCAAGATTAAGCACAAAACCTAATTAGCTATTACAATACAACTTCTCAAACATACATCACACTAATCTCAAATTTGTATCAAAAGATATACGAAAATCATACAAGTAATAAAATGAGATTGCTTGTTAAGAAAAACACAAAATATGTAAGATATTAGTGAAAAGCTTACCAAGCAAAGTATGATGAAGAATCCATGCAAGATGACATCTAGATGATCAAAGATGATGCTAGATGATGATTGATGATCATGAAATAGTGTTTGAGTAAATAAAAATGAGTTCTTGGAATTTTTCTTCTCTTTGAAAAATATCCTAAGTATGAAATCTGAATATGAACTCTCTTTTTTGACCTAAAGTCAAAGTGGCATATATATAGGAGGCCAAACCAAAGTGTGGTCGTTTTGATATGTTTGCCTCACATTTTGTCTTGGGCGCTGTACGTAGGGCGCTTTTGTACAGGGCCCCTGCTCTGTTCTCACGGGAAAACAGAGGGGTGCTGTACGTAGAGCACCCTGTACAGCGCTTTGTACGGTGCCTGTACGGTGCCTGTACAGCGCCCGTACAGCGACCGAATTAAATTGATCAAGTCTGTACAGCGCTCGAAGGGGGCTATTCGTACAGCGCTTTTAGGAGCGCCCAATGCAAAAATGCAATCCTAAGTCTAAGCATGACAAGGCAATTGGATATGCAAGATGCAATCAAACTAACATGCAAGAAGAGATGTTAATGAACAATAAAGCACACAAATAAGACACACAACATACAAGGATTAAACATATGCATGAGTTGTGAGTGTGTGCAACTATCTCTTCAAGACAAGTAAGCACATAGAAATTTACCTTCGGTGCTTATCAAGACGAGGTCTTCAAAGGGCTTCGAACAAGAATACCAATACCTAGGCTACCCTTACAAAGAACCCCAACATGTGGTTTGTCCACGAAATGAGCCAATCAACAAATGGGAACCTTACAAAACACACAATTAAGATAAACACAAATGCAATCATAAAAAATGCAATATGAAAGAGTGTGTATATGAAAGTGTATGTGTGCAACTAATCTCTTCAATAAGGGTTAAGCACAAGTGATTATACCTTCAATGAGCTCTTGCGCTTGAGGGCTTGAACTCCAAGTAAGCTTAATCACGAGCAAGGAAGCCCTAAACTACCCTTACATTTTAAACCCACAAAATGTGATTTGTCATGAAATAAGCCAATCAAAATTAAGGATCTTACAGAAGACTCTATTTCCTATATAGCAAGCTGTACTGACGGCTTCGGCCCAAAGATTCCTAGGGACTTTGTTGCTAAGCAACATCACTCGAGCCATCTCTTGAAGGACCCTATATTTCCTCTCAACAACTCTATTTTGTTGAGGTGTCCTAGAAGTCGAAAACTCATGGGAGATGCCTAAGCTATGGTAATAGCTTTCAAAGTAGGCATTCTTAAATTGTCTCCCATGGTCACTTCTAATCCGTTTAATACTTTTAATGTTAGAGTCTTTTTTATTTTCAAGTTTATTACTGTTAGGATTCCCGTTGTTTTTAATTGGCTTATTTCGTGATCAAACCACATGTGGGGATGCTTTGTAAGGGTAGCTTAGATGTTGTTGTTATTGCTTAGGCCCTTTTTAAGACCTCACTATTGACAAGCACCAAAGGTAATATTCTAAGTGCTTACTTGTCTTGAAGAGATAGATGCACACACTCACAACTCATGCATATGTTTAATCCTTGTATGTTGTGTGTCTTTTATGTGTGCCTTAATGCTCATTAACATCTCTTTTTGCATGTTAGGTTGATTGCATCTTGCATTGCACATTGCCTCTTCATGCACATTTTTAGAATTCAAGCTTTGCATTGGGCGCTGTTCAAAGCGCTCTACAAAGCGCTGTTCGAACAGCGCCCATCACACCTGATGCAAAAAATGTGATTTAAATGCATCAGGTCTGATGCAATTTTCATGGGCGCTGTACGAGCGCTGTACAAAGCGCTGTTCGTACAGCGCCCCTCTGTTTCCTCGTGAAAACAGAGCAAGGGCGCTGTACAGGCGCTGTACAAGGGCGCTCTACGTACAGTGCCCAAGGCAAATATGGGCAAACTTATCAAAACGACCACACTTTGTTTTGGCCCCCTATATATATGCCACTTTGACTTTAGGTCAATCACAAGAGTTCATATTCAGATTCCATACTTAGGAGATTTTTCAAAGAGAAGAAAAATTCCAAAGAACTCATTTTTAATTACTCAAACACTTGTTCCATGATCATCAATCATCATCTAGCATCATCTTAGATCATCTAGATGACATCTTGCATGGATTCTTCATCATACTTTGCTTGGTAAGCTTTTCACTAATATCTTACATATTTGTGTTTCTCTTATTTAGCAATCTCAATTTAATTACTTGTATGTGATTTTATATTCCTTGAATACAAGATTGAGATTAGTATGATGTATGTTTGAGAAGTTGTATCGTGCTAGCATATTAGGTTTTGTGCTTGATATTGATTAGCTAAACTAATTGACATGTCATTTAGTTTTGATATCTAGGATTGTTCTTAATTGCATATTAATCATCTTAGATAAGCATATAGGGTTTCCCTTGCTCTATGTTGCATTTTGGATATTTTCACATATTCACTTAGGGTTGTATTCTCTTCAAGAGAAGCTAAGTCTTGTGTGTAGCAATCGGGATTAGGTTGCTTAGATCGCAAGCAAAATCGGACTAGGTTCACTCATACCGGGATTAGGTAGGTGTGTGATTACTTCCGGGATTAGGTTGTAATCGTTTGTACATTTAGTGGATTCGAGGTTCGAGTGTGGCTTACTTACATAGCCCGTGGTTTTTCCCGTGAGGGTTTCCACGTAAAAATCAAGTGTTAATTTAATTTCCGCTTGTTTATTTTATCTTGAGGGTAATTTCGTAATTTTGACTAACACGAAAAATTGGGTAAAAAGCGTAAAATCTATTCACCCCCCTCTAGATAGTTTTATACACACCGTGCTATAATTAGTTTCAATTGGTATCAGAGCGGGTTCCTAGACATACATAGGTGATCCTTGCTTATTTTGGTGTGTTTTGCATTTTATGTGATTTTTGATCATTCATACATTTGCATTCATTTCATTCATTCATAAACACTATGAGTGGAAACGGTGGTAACGGTGGTAGCAACGAAGGTGCTTCTAGCACAAGGCCTCCACTTCTTACCGGTTTGAACTATTCCCAATGGAAAGGGAAGATGGAATCCTACATATGCCAAATTCATGACCGTGCATGGATGGCGGTGGAAGACGGATATGATCTCCCTATGATGACTCCCGCGGGTGGAGGAGAAGATGTTTTGAAGCCTAAGGCGCAATGGAACGCGCAAGAGTTTGATGCTTCAAAGTGGAATAGGAAGGCGTTGCATGCCATCTTGTGTGCCATGGACGAAAATCAATACAAGTTGATTCAAAATACTAGGATAGCTAAGGAGGCTTGGGACATCCTAGAGATTGCACATGAGGGAACCGAAGTGGTGAAGGACTCCAAGCTTCAAGTCCTCCAAACTCAATTCGAGACGCTTAAGATGGAGGAGAATGAGTGCTTCAACGACTTCGAGATCAAGTTGATGGATATAGTCAACCAAAGCCATCAACTTGGTGATCCATATTCGGATAGGAGAATCAAGCAAAAGATTATGAGATCTCTACCCGATAGGTTTGAATCGAAGGTGACGGCTTTAGAAGAAAATAGTGGTTATAAGGATATGAAGCCGAGTGAGGTGTGAATGTACACAAACGAAGTTAAATTGCTTAAAGCATACCTAGAGGGGGGGGGGGGGGTGAATAGGTTTTTACACCTTTTTTCAAACCCTTGAACAAACATCCGTTTGTCCCTCAAGGTAGCCTTACACACAACACAATAATCCAAGATTGACATACATAGACAATATGATGACACAATCATAATAGAAATGTCTAAGTATATCAACAAGTCATGTGAGGTAAAATATCAAATAATCATAACAACAAAATAAACTTGTATTTCATAAGATGTTCAATGTGTTACAAGAGTGAGCAAAATGTCACTAAACAAATATTACAATATACAAAAGAATCAAAGATACAAATTGATCTATAGAATGAATACACTAATCACACTATACAAAGACTTGGTTCAAAATACATCACAAGTGAATATTATGAATCAAGACAATAAAATATACAATTAAAATATAAGAGAAGAGATAGAAAGAATTAACACAAGGGATTTTTTTAACGTGGTAAAACCTCCAAGGAGGAAACATCCACGGGTTGAATTACAACCATTGGGTACTATATTATTGGAAAGTAAACATAGAACATTCACAAAGTGACCAATCTTTAGCTCACCCAACCTAGTGAAGTCTAAGCCTACCCAACCCTATTGGAAAGTATGAAATCCCTCAATGATGCGGAACCACCATATATTGGACAACACACTCAACCAACATCGATGGAAGATTAGAAATTCCTCAAGAGTGCATACACATCCCGTGTACCCCGCTCTATCGGAGTCTATGTCTAACCATACGCCTAGGCCTACCAATATGTTAGCCAACTCCCTATCCAAGGCACTCTTGCCTCTAGGGAGCCTCCCATGCATGACTATCCGAGTCCTCCCGACTCTAGCCATGACTTCTTGCTTACCTATCCGAGTCATCTCGACTCTAGGCAAGACTTCTTGCTTGGCTATCCGAGTCATCCCGACTCTAACCAAGACTTCATGCCTTTTACAAGGACTTCCTAGTGTGATCATGTGAATGCAAATGATGCAAACATTCATTTCAACATAGAACATGTGATCAATACATTCTATGGCACAAATAGACCTAAACATGTGAAAACACAATTAATCAAGTCTAGATGCAAAAATCCATGAATAGAAACCTAAGCATGTGAAACACCTAACACATATACTCAAAGTCTCATTCACACATATAACACTTGAATCACAAAATGTTCATTAAGTCCTAATTCAAGATGCTATCAATATACAATCAAAGTCTAGATATATGAGATTAAAATCAATCAATATACTAGACAAAAATATAGAGCAAGGTTTTGAGATTTACATCAATCAAAACCTAAATTCTCTAAATCACAAACAAATACACAAATCCTTGATTTCTTCAATCAAAGGACCAAATCAAATCTCAAAGTCATTTTAACACAAAATTAATTCAATTAAGTATCAAACAACCTAAGATGCCATTCTAATCACAATACAACTCACAAACAAATGTAAAACCTAGAATCATAAAATCTAGTCAACATAAGTCCACAAATTGAGTTTCAATTGGAATGATAATCAAGCTACCTTTTCAAATAGCTTTCATAAAACAATAACATATATATAGAAGAAGAAACCCCAAGCAAATGGAAGGTGAAATAACAAGAAATCCCAAAGTTGAGACTCAAACCTCGAATTCTGCAGCTGGTGCGAATTTCAGTGTCCAACCACTTGAAATCACGATCAATCAGCCACCAAACCACTTGGAGATGTTAGAGGACTCAAATACGAACACTCTCCAACTTGAATCACTCAAATCCGACTCCGGATGAGGAAGATATGGTGTTTTGAAGTTTGGAAAAATTGGAGAGAACTCTAGACGGGAATTCTGAAATTTTCTTCTTGGAAATTCAAAATGAGAGAGAGAGGGAAGAAATAGGAGGAGAGAGAGAGGTCTTTTTGACCAATCATGTGGTGCCACGTCACCCCCAGGCCGTGGGGGGCGCGTGGCCCACACGGGAGCAGAAGGGGCTCCAGGCCGTGGGGCCCACGGCCTCAACCACGGCCAGCCCATGTGGCCCACGGCCTGGGCTGTCCTCTCCCGCGCACTCTCGGTTCGTCAGCCCGTATCTCGAGCCTCCGAACTCTGAATTCGAATCCGTTTTTGGATTACGAACCGTGACTCTCTCACGCACGAAAAAGACTATACAACTTTGAAAAACGGTTGAGAAATCATCTCGGAAATCATCGATGAAGTCAACACAACGTAAGAGAACGTAAAGTGGCATAGTCAACACGTTTGGACTCGAAACCTTATGAATGAGTAACCGAAATGACCGGAACTCAATAAGGCATTGAATAAGAACATGTTCAAGTCCTAAACACAAAATACGGAAACATACAAACACAAATACACACACATATGCTAGTTTCCGGACATAGTCCTAGAAAATGCAAAACACAAAGTTTATTAACTAAATGCGAATGCATGAGCATATTTTGCCAAATGTGTGAAAGTGAAATGTAAACGAAATAAAATCATGAAGGGACACACAAAAATGATATGTGTGAGTGTGTGCCTAGCCTTGTAAGAGATAAGAGGTCATGTATACCTTTGTAGACCGATAATGTCCGAAACTCTTAAAAGCCGGCAACTTGAACGAATAATGGTTGAGACGTCCTTCGTCTTCGAAATCCTTCATTTACTAACCACTAAACATTACAAGTAAAACATGTTTTGATATGGAATTAATGCCAACACTAATTATCAACCTTACAAGGTGATTGGGAGACTTCTAGCTTATGAGTCTAGGAAGGGGCCTATCTCCACACCCACTAAAAAGCAAAAAGGAATTGCTTTAAAAAACTCCAAGGATGAAAAGGAGGAAAAGAAGGTTGACTCGGATGAAGACCTTGCCTTGTTTGTAAAAAGGTTCAACAAGGTTATGAAGTTTAGAAGAAAGAACTTTGGATCAAAAGGACAAGATTTGAAGAAAAAGGGTTCTTTCAAGAAGTTTGAACCTAGGCAAGAGAGGACCGAAAGGAAAGGGGTCCGATGTTTCGAGTGTGGTGGCATAGGTCATTTTGCCCCCGATTGTGCAAATCATGTTGAGAAGAAAAAGGGGAAAGTGATGGCCGCCACTTGGAGTGGAAGTAGTGATGACTCCTATGAGGGAGATGAGTCTTCGGATGATGAAGAGCTCATGGCTAATCTCCTAGCTTTTGCCTCCTCCCATAAAAGCAAAAGTGCTAGTGAGAGAGAGGAAATGAGTCAAGAGGAAAATGACTCAAGTGAAGTAGAAAGTGATTCCTCTTCTAACTCCATGAATGGATTTATGGAGAAAAAGGAGTTTGCTAAATATCATGCCGAGTTTAATGATTTAGCAATCAAGAGCACAAGAAAGATCAAGATGTTGAGGGAAGAAAATCTTGAGCTTGCATCTCATAATGAACACTTAAGTGAACAAGTGAAAAAATTCAAGAAGATGGAAGATAAGCTAAAAGAGGAGTTAGTCTTATCTAGGAGGAATGAGGATAGTCTAAAGAGGGAGCTTGAAGAAGTTAGAGAATCTATGACTAGGATGGATTCTAGCACCAAGAAGCTTGACCATATGCTTGGTGTTGGAAAGAGTCCATGTGACAAGAGGGGTCTTGGGTATGAAGATGGCAAGAAGATCTCAACCTCTAACAAGACCGTATTTGTCAAGAGCTTGAAGAAAGAAGAAACTTCATTTGTGCAACTTCCTAAGAAAAAGTTAGAAATAGGACAAAGTTCAAATGCTCAAGTGAAGATGGGGCCAAGAAGGAAACCTCAAGCTCAACGCCCTAGGGTTCCTCAAGCCAACATTCCTTCTCAAATGGCTCACAAAGGAAAAAGGCCTATCATGCAACCTCAAGCTTGGAAGCAACCTAGACCGGTTCAACAACGAAGACGCAATGAACCCCTTCATCCACAAAGACAAGGACAAGGTATGATTCCTTATTTTACTCATATTTGTCACTTTTGTGGATTTGTTGGTCATATTAGACCACAATGCTTTTGCTATATAAAATGTACAAAACTAGAAGCATGATAGAGAAGAAAAAGAAAAGAGCCATGATGCATGTTCCTAGGAATGATAATATTAATTTGCATGATCCTAGGAATAGTAGAGCACATGTACCAAAGACCACTAAGAAAGCTAAAATTGTTGCTAAGTGGATTAGAAAGAATGAAAATGTTTGCCATGTTGCACAAATAGCCTTAAAGGCAAATTCTTCTAATTTTTGGTATTTGGATAGTGGGTGCTCTAGGCACATGACGGGAAACAAGAGTTTCTTCGAGACTCTTGTTATGGAGGAAGGTGGATATGTCACCTTTGGTGATGGATCCAAAAAGAAGGTTGTAAGGAAAGGATCCATTTCCGTTCCCGGTTTACCCTCCTTATCCGATGCTTTATTTGTTGATGGCTTGAAAGCCAATTTAATAAGCATTTCACATCTAAGTGATGAAGGATATTCCGTCTTGTTTAATAAAAATGATTGCTCAATCCTAAAGCCCGATGGACAAACCTTGTTGAAAGGTATGAGATCTAGCGACAATTGTTATTGTCTTGTAGCTAGAATAGTCTCAAACAATGTGTCCATGGATGAGCAAGTTGAGTTGTGGCATGAAAGACTTGGCCACATGAACTTTAGGGATTTAAGAACCCTTGGAAAGTTCGAGTGTGTGCGTGACCTCCCTAAGCTTGGGAAGAAAGCCAATGGTATTTGTGGACCTTGCCAACAAGGAAAACAAACCAAAAGCATGCACAAAAAGGGCAAGTATCTCTCCACCAAGGAGCCTCTTGAGCTTCTCCACATAGACCTCATGGGTCCCATGCAAACCGAAAGTTTGGGTGGAAAGAGATACATTTTTGTTTGTGTTGATGATTTCTCTAGATTTACATGGACATATTTTCTTAGAGAAAAATCCGAAACTTTTGATAAGTTTAAAATGCTTTGTACTAAATTGCAAAATGAAATGAATTCTAACATTAGAAGCATTAAACGGATTAGAAGTGACCATGGGAGAGAGTTTGAAAATGCTTCTTTTGAAAGCTATTGTGATAGCTTAGGCATCTTCCATGAGTTTTCGGCTCCTAGGACACCTCAACAAAATGGAGTTGTTGAGAGGAAGAATAGGGTCCTCCAAGAGATGGCCCGTGTGATGTTGCTTAGCAACAATGTCCCTAGGAACCTATGGGCCGAAGCCATCAACACGGCATGCTATATAGGAAATAGAGTGTTCCTAAGGCCCGGTACTAGAAACACCTCCTATGAGTTATGGAAAGGCAAGAGGCCAAATGTTAGCTACTTCCACACATTTGGGAGCAAATGCTACATTTTAAATGACCGTGATCAACTTGGCAAGTTTGATGCTAAGAGTGATGAGGGTATCTTTATTGGCTATGCCTTGAATAGTAAAGCCTATAGAGTTTTCAACTTGAAGACTCGAACCGTTATGGAATCATCGAATGTTATCATTGATGATACAAGGCTCAAGTCCAAAGACCATGAAGAGGAGGATGTTTTAGAGGATGACTCTCCTTTAGAGAGGGTTGTGGTGACTCCCAATGTTGGGACATCTAATGAAGTCACACAACCTAGTACTAGAGTTCCTAACTTGGACTCTAATGAACCCGCTCCATGGGTTAGAAGACTCCATAACAAAGAAGATGTTATTGGAGATGTTAATGAGGGTGTTAGGACTAGGCGTCAAATAGCTAATCTAATTAGCTTTACATGCTACACCTCTCAAATAGAACCCAAAAAGATTGATGAAGCCTTGAATGATGAATTTTGGGTTCTTGCCATGCAAGAAGAGCTAAACCAATTCGAAAGGAATGAGGTTTGGACTCTAGTTCCTAGGCCTAAGACCACTAATGTCATAGGCACTAAATGGATATTTAGGAACAAATCCGATGAGGATGGCAACATAGTGCGGAACAAGGCTAGACTTGTAGCACAAGGGTACTCTCAAATTGAGGGTATCGACTTTGAGGAGACTTTTGCTCCCGTTGCCCGCTTAGAGTCCATTAGGCTTCTCTTGTCCATCTCTTGTGTGCACAAGTTCAAATTGCACCAAATGGACGTCAAGAGTGCCTTCCTAAATGGCTTCTTGCAAGAGGAAGTGTTTGTTGAACAACCTAAGGGGTTTGTGGATGCTCACCACCCCAACCATGTCTATCGCCTCAAAAAGGCTCTATATGGGTTGAAACAAGCACCGAGGGCTTGGTATGAGCGCCTCACTCAATTTCTTGTTGACAATAACTACACAAGAGGTAGTGTTGACAAGACACTATTCATCAAGAGAGACAATGATGAGCTTTTCATAGCTCAAATATATGTTGATGACATAGTGTTTGGCTCCACCAATAACACCAAAGTCCAACAATTTGTTGATGTCATGTCTCTTGAATTTGAGATGAGTCTTGTTGGTGAGCTTAGTTACTTCCTAGGTTTGCAAATTAGGCAAATGCATGATGGGATTTTCATAACCCAAGCCAAATATGCTAAGAACCTAGTGAAGAAGTTTGGTTTAGAGAAAGCCAAACATTGTGATACACCCATGAGTACCACTTTGAAGCTAAGCAAGGATGCTAGTGGTAAAAGTGTGGAACAAACTCTATATCGTGGCATGATAGGTAGCTTGCTTTATTTGACCGCAAGTAGGCCCGATATATCTTTTAGTGTGGGTGTGTGTGCTAGGTACCAAGCGGATCCTAAGGAGTCCCATCTCTCTTCAGTAAAGAGAATCATTCGCTATGTGAATGGGACATCCAACTATGGGATTTGGTACTCTTTTGACACTAATGCTAGTCTAGTTGGCTTTAGTGATGCGGATTGGGCAGGAAATTGTGATGATAGGAAGAGCACATCGAGCGGTTGCTTCTTTCTAGGCAATAACTTGGTGTCTTGGTTTTGCAAGAAGCAAAACTCGATTTCCTTGTCCATGGCCGAGGCCGAGTACATAGCCGCAGGGAGTGGATGCACACAACTCCTTTGGATGAAACAAATGCTAGTAGACTACGGATTCAATCAAGGTACTCTCACTCTCTTTTGTGATAACATGAGTGCTATTAATATTTCCAAGAATCCGGTTCAACATTCTAGAACTAAGCATATTGACATCCACCATCACTTCATTAGAGAGCTTGTTGAAAATAAATGCACAGTACTTGAACATGTAGGTACTAATGATCAACTTGCGGACCTATTTACTAAACCCTTAGATGCTACTCGATTTAAAACTCTTAGTAGATCTATTGGGATATGTCTTGTGGAGTGATGTGTTCTATGATTGACCCCATATGGGGAAACTCAAGCAAAGAGAGCTATTTTGCATTCTTGTAACTTGCAAAAAAAATTTGAAATAACTTATGCCTCTTCTTTTGATTGCTTGAGTAAGCTTGGTTGTACATATGTATATATGTTTTCAATTCTATAAGTGTGAACCTTGCTTGTCTACAATCCATGTCATATTTATGTTCAAACATGCATTTTTGGACTAGGAGATTTACATAGGAAGTATGATGTGAATGACCTATAGTTATCTCCATGACATGATGATTCTTTAATAACATGCTAATGATAAATGAAAAAGCATGAAATTCATACAACATGCTCACATGAAAAGCATGAATTGATGATTGCATATTCTTAAAATGCAAAACTTGTGTGAAAGCTAATGAGACTCAAAATGAATAAAGGATCTTGTATCCGTTCAAAGGAATTTACATTCCAAATGTCTCTCTTTCTTTATTAGTTGAACATGGTTACTATCATACGGATATCTTATCCGGAAAAATCAAATAGGGTGCAAAGTCGCTCATGCCATGTTTCGCTTATAAAGTTGGATATAGTTACTCTTAAATTGAAATCAATAATCTCTATATCCTTGCTTTTCCCATGACATTGGTGAAATTGGTTTGAATTCTTATTAGAAACCTTTGTCATTTGCTTTGCCAAATACCATTGTATTTTGGACTTGAATGATATATGTCTTGTATGCAAAGCATGTTGGATTCACACATTTTCACAAATAAATCTCCTTGTTTCTCTCAAATTAATTGAAGTGCATAAAGTGACTTATATGTATATGCAAATCTTGCATGCTTCTATCTCTCGTTGCTATGAGTGACCCGGTTGGGGACTACTCCTTTGCCTATATCATGACAAAAAGGGGGAGTAGGATATGGTAAGGGGAGTTGCAAAATATAGAAGCTATTGTGCACTTTGGGGAGAACATACATTGAGGGGGAGTAACCTGTTGAGGGGGAGCATTGCATACACATACATTTCATAATGTTGTGCCTATATTGTAAATGCAAATGCGTGTTATTGTTCTCACATGATTAATCTCACACTTTACTTGTATTGGAAATGCTAGAAACTTTATTTTCAGGGCTTGATTGTTCTACAAGAGATTGAAGACTTGAAGTTTTTACTTTCTTATCTCTTTGTAATGTAGATAATCATTGTAGTCCCGTAGTTTCTAATTCTATATGAGGAATCAATGTGAGTGGTGGTTTTGTCACGAAATAGCCAAAGGGGGAGATTGTTAGGATTCCCGTTGTTTTTAATTGGCTTATTTCGTGATCGAACCACATGTGGGG
The DNA here is from genome assembly GCA_030490815.1 of Acer saccharum. NCBI lineage: Eukaryota > Viridiplantae > Streptophyta > Magnoliopsida > Sapindales > Sapindaceae > Acer > Acer saccharum. The sequence continues at coordinate 35,339,138 of CM059869.1, forward strand.
ATGCTTTGTAAGGGTAGCTTAGATGTTGTTGTTATTGCTTAGGCCCTTTTTAAGACCTCACTATTGACAAGCACCAAAGGTAATATTCTAAGTGCTTACTTGTCTTGAAGAGATAGATGCACACACTCACAACTCATGCATATGTTTAATCCTTGTATGTTGTGTGTCTTTTATGTGTGCCTTAATGCTCATTAACATCTCTTCTTGCATGTTAGGTTGATTGCATCTTGCATTGCCCATTGCCTCTTCATGCACATTTTTAGAATTCAAGCTTTGCATTGGGCGCTGTTCAAAGCGCTCTACAAAGCGCTGTTCGAACAACGCCCATCACACCTGATGCAAAAAATGTGATTTAAATGCATCAGGTCTGATGCAATTTTCATGGGCGCTGTACGAGCGCTGTACAAAGCGCTGTTCGTACAGCGCCCCTCTGTTTCCTCGTGAAAACAGAGCAAGGGCGCTGTACAGGCGCTGTACAAGGGCGCTCTACGTACAGCGCCCAAGGCAAATATGGAAAAACTTATCAAAATGACCACACTTTGTTTTGGCCCCCTATATATATGCCACTTTGACTTTAGGTCAATCACAAGAGTTCATATTCAGATTCCATACTTAGGAGATTTTTCAAAGAGAAGAAAAATTCCAAAGAACTCATTTTTAATTACTCAAACACTTGTTCCATGATCATCGATCATCAATCATCATCTAGCATCATCTTAGATCATCTAGATGACATCTTGCATGGATTCTTCATCATACTTTGCTTGGTAAGCTTTTCACTAATATCTTACATATTTTGTGTTTCTCTTATTTAGCAATCTCAATTTAATTACTTGTATGTGATTTTATATTCCTTGAATACAAGATTGAGATTAGTATGATGTATGTTTGAGAAGTTGTATTGTGCTAGCATATTAGGTTTTATGCTTGATATTGATTAGCTAAACTAATTGACATGTCATTGAGTTTTGATATCTAGGATTGTTCTTAATTGCATATTAATCATCTTAGATAAGCATATAGGGTTTCCCTTGCTCTATGTTGCATTTTGGATATTTTCACATATTCACTTAGGGTTGTATTCTCTTCAAGAGAAGCTAAGTCTTGTGTGTAGCAATCGGGATTAGGTTGCTTAGATCGCAAGCAAAATCGGACTAGGTTCACTCATACCGGGATTAGGTAGGTGTGTGATTACTTCCGGGATTAGGTTGTAATCGTTTGCACATTTAGTGGATTCGAGGTTCAAGTGTGGCTTACTTACATAGCCCGTGGTTTTTCCCGTGAGAGTTTCCACGTAAAAATCAAGTGTTAATTTAATTTCCGCACCATATTACACTTGCTTGTTTATTTTATCTTGAGGGTAATTTCGTAATTTTGACTAACACGAAAAATTGGGTAAAAAGCGTAAAATCTATTCACCCCCCCTCTAGATAGTTTTATACACACCGTGCTATAATTAGTTTCAATTACAAAACATTTTAAACTTATCAAAAGTTTCGGATTTTTCTCTAAGGAAATATGTCTACATGAACCCAGAGAAATCATCTACACAAACAAAAATATATCTCTTTCCACCTAAACTCTCGGTTTGCATGGGACCTATAAGATCCATGTGGAGAAGCTCTAGGAGCTCCTTGGTGGAGAGATACTTGCCCTTTTTGTGCATGCTTTTAGTTTGTTTTCCTTGTTGGCAAGGTCCACAAACACCATTGACTTTCTTCCCAAGCTTAAGAAGGTCACGCACAACATTGAACTTATTTAAGATTCATAAATCCCGATAGTTCATGTGGCCAAGTCTTTCATGCCACAACTCAATTTGCTCATCCTTAGACATATTACAAGAGACCACTCTAGCCTCAAGACAATAGCAATTGTCGCTAGATCTCATACCTTTCAATAAGGTTTGTCCATCGGGCTTAAGGATTGAACAATCATTTTTGCTAAGCAAGACGAAGAATCCTTCATCACTAAGATGAGAAATGCTTATTAAATTGGCTTTTAAGCCATTAACATATAAAGCATTGGACAAGGAGGGTAATCCGGGAATGGAAATAGTTCCTTTCCCTACAACTCTCTTTTTGGATCTATTACCAAAGGTGACACATCCTCCTTCCTCCATGACAAGAGTCTCAAAAAAACTCTTGATTCCCGTCATGTGCCTAGAGCACCCACTATCTAAGTACCAAAAGTTAGATGAATTTTCCTTCAAGGCAAATTGTGCAACATTGCAAAAGTATTCATCTTTTCTAATCCACCTAGGAGAAACACTTTCCTTCCTAGTGGTCAATGGTACATGGGCTCTGGATGTCCTAGGATCATGCAAATTAGTTTTATCATTCCTAGGAACATGTATCTTGGCTCTACTTTTTTATTTTTTTCAATCACGCTTTTAACTCTACACATTTTAATATACTGAAAGCAATTTGGTCTAATATGACCATCAATACCACAATAATGACATGTAGGGATGAAGTTAGGAATCATACCATGTTCTTGTGCATACATATGAGCCTTCCCATGTCGTTGTGGTTGAATCAGCTCATTTCTTCTTCGTTATTGAACCAGTCTAGCTTGCTTCCTTGGTTGAGTTTGCATGATTTGTCTCTTTCCTTGATGAGCCAATTGTTAAGGAAAGTTGGCTTGAGAAGCTCTTGTAGGATGAGCTTGAGGTAGACTTCTTAGTGCCACCTTCACTTGAGCACTTCTTGAACACTCTCCTAGGTCAATTTTCTTCCTAGGTAATTGACGATGAGGAGACTCCTTGAGGTTCATACTCTTGACAAATACGGTCTTGTTTGGAGTGGAGGATATCTTTTCATCTTCAAACCCAAGGCCCCTCTTGTCACTTGGGCTTTTTCCAACATCTAACATGTGGTCAAGTTTTTTAGTGCTAGAGCCCATCTTAGCCATAAACTCTTTAGCACTTTCAAGCTCCCTCTTCATCCCTTCTTCACTCCTCTTAGAAAAGTCTTAACTCCTTTCTTAGCTTATCTTCATTTTCCATGGTTCTCACCACTTATTCACTTAAGTGGTCAACTTGTGTTGAGAGCTCTAGGTTTTCTTCCTTCAATCTCTTAATTTCTCTCTTGTTCTTTAACCTTGAAATCTCAAACTTGACTATGTAGTCTTGAAGATCCATCATATCCATATTTCTATTTGTAGATTGATATGAGGAGCCATCATCACTTGAGTCATTTTCCTCTTGACTCTCATCCTCTTCTTCACTAGTACCTTTACTCTTGTGGGAGAAGGCAAAGGTTATGAAGTTAGCCATGAGCTCTTCATCATCCGAAGACTCATCTCTCTCATCAGAGTCATCACTTACACTCCATGTGGCAACCATCACTCTCCCTTTCTTGTTCTTCAAATTTCCACAATCGGGAGTGATGTGTCTTATGCCACCACATTCAAAGCATTGGATCCCTTTCCTTTCACTCTTTTCTTGCCTAGGCTCAAACCTCTTGAAGGGAGTCTTTTTCTTCAAGTCTTGGCCCTTGGATCCAAAACCCTTTTTCTCGGACTTGTAGAATTTCTTGAACATTCTCATCAACAAGGCCATTTCTTCGTCCGAGTCATCATTCTCCTCCTTCTCAACTTTGGAGGCTTTCAAAGCAATTCCCTTTTGCTTTTTCGGAGGTGTGGAGGTAGGACCGTTCCTAGACTCATAAGCTAGAAGTCTCCCAATCACCTCACTCGGCTTCATATCCTTGTAACTATTATTCTCCTCTAAAGTCGTTACCTTGGACTCAAATCTATTGGGAATCGATCTCATAATCTTTTGCTTGATCCTTCTATCCGAGTAAGGGTCACCAAGTTGATGGCTTTGGTTGACTATGTCCATCAACTTGATCTCAAAGTCGTTGAAGCACTCATTCTCCTCCATCCTAAGCATCTCGAATTGAGTTTGGAGGACTTGAAGCTTAGAGTCCTTCACCACTTCGGTTCCCTCATATGCAACATCTAGGATGTCCCATGCCTCATTGGCTATCCTAGTGTTTTGAATCAATTTATATTGATTTTCGTCCATTGCACATAGGATGGCATGCATTGCCTTCCTATTCCATTTTGATGCCTCAAACTCTTAAGCGTTCCATTGTGCCTTAGGCTTGAGAACATCCTCTCCTCCACCCATATGAGTCATCATCGGTGATGTGTAGCCATCTTCAACTGCCATCCATGCCCTATCATGGATTTGGCAAATATACGACTCTATCTTGCCTTTCCAAGAGACATAATTCAACCCGGTAAGAAGGGGAGACATTGTGCTAGAAGCACCTTCGTTGCCACCACCATTTCCACCGTTTCCACTTATAGTGTTTATGAATGAATGAAATGAATGCAAATGTATGAATGAACAAAAATCACACAAAATGCAAAACACACTAAAATGAGCAAAGGATCACCTAAGTATATCTAGGAACCTGCTTTGATACCAATTGAAACTAATAATGCATTGTGTGTATAAAACTATCTATAGGGGGTGAATAGATTTTAACCATTTTTACCAATTTTCGCGATTAGTCAATTTATGAAAATACCCCAAACTAGTCAAAGCAATAAATCAAGTGTAATAAGTGTGGAATTATAAATGACACTTGATTTTTACGTGGAAATCTTCAACAAGGAAAAACCACGGGCTGTTATGTGCGCCACACACGAACCTCTAATCCACTAATTGTGATAACGTTTACAACCTTGGTTGACCTCAACCTCTAATGGTCAATAACCCTCTACCACTACCCGCAGGCCTGTAAAAGTGAACCTAGTCCAATTGCTTGCGGCCTAAGCAACCTTAGCCACAAGACTTAGTTCTCACTAAAGAGATTAAACAACCTAAGTGAATATGCAAAGATATCTAAATATGCAAGTAATGTTAGGTTACACTAAATGGTTATCTAGGATTTAAAAGATGTCAATTAAATCAATCCTAGATATCAAATGTTAAATGACATGTCATAAAGTATAGCTTAACATAGATTAAGAAATCTTAAGTTTAGCTATCACAAAACAACACTCAATCACAACAACACAACTATCTATATCTTGTATATAAGAATATAATCTAAGAGATACAAGTAATTAAAGAGATGCCTTTTTAAGTAAAACACTAAGATTAGATGAAATTAGTGAAGAACTTACCAAAGCAAGTGTGTTGATGAAAGACCCATGTAAGCAAGCATCCTAGATATGCTAGAAGATGCTAGATGAAGTTTAATGCATATGAAAATGGTTTTGAGTGTTTAAATGAGCAATCTTGATTGCCTTTTCTCTCACAAATCTCTCTATAGACTTTAGGGTTCTTGTATTGAAAGAGTTAGGTTAAGAGAGATGAGAAAGTGATGTATTTATAGACATTAAAAATAGGGCATGTGAAAAGACAAGTTTGCCCTTGAATCGCACGGTCGGTGGTTTCATTCCGATTCAACCGCCAAATTGATCCCGAGAGAACAGGGGAACATCGACGGTTTCAATCGGCAGTTTCATAACCACCGATCACAACCGCAGAAATAGACTAGAGAGATTAAATCGACTAGGTATGATCGGCAGTTTCGAACGGCGGTCGTGGCCGCCGATCATAACCATAGAAAAGGTCCAGAAACTTCTGGACTCAAACGGCGGTCTCATTCGGCGGTCAAGGCCACCGATTAAATCGCCGTTTCACCACTTTTGGTGAAACCAAAGGAGAAGCCAAGGGCATTCTTCGAAGGTGATCATCGCGCTAACCAAGCACACCAATGTGCATGTGCGGACGTTTTCGAACAACAATCGGGAAACGAATTACTAGACACACTAACACACAACAAATACAACAACAAAGTGCAAGTGTGAAATGTGACAAGTGAAAAGGATGCACACAAAAGTAAAGTATGTTAGGATTATGCTCAATAGCAAGAGTGTAATGTTGTAATTAACAATCTTTTTCATATTAATAAAGTGATTTCTGGTTTAACAAATCGTATAGCATTTATAGTTTATATTATAATTGTCAAAGTAAATAATCATAAGGTCTAAAGACTATGGGAAAAGAAGAATTGTTCGTACATCTGGATATGTATGTGGTAGACACAATTCTTTAGTTAGTCTTGAATAATGTTCACAACTTAAGTTAAAGGTTGGGCACCTTTATCTTGTTAAAGTTGTAGAATTCTTTTGCTAGCATTTGAGTGGGATCAAATGAGATATGACGAGTCTAAAATCATCGGAGTGTCTTCGAGCAAAAGGATCTAGTGCACTGGGTGCATTGAACTGGATCACAATGAAAAGCTTTATCTAGAACCGTCAATAGATAATAGTCTTTTCATTATCAGGACAATCGGAGAGTCTATCTTAATCCTGAGATAAATGATGGACTTATGGTTGCAAGTGATATCATTTGAGTTATCAATGAGTACGATTATATCGCATAGTCTATCCTCGATAGTTTGGTGATATTCATTTGTTAATCGATAGAGGACTTCATTTATAGATATGGACATCGTGGCTCCATTTAATTAAATGAGAGTATATTGTAGGGAAAAATAATAACAAAAGTGGTAAACGCAGCGGAAGCGATACTAAAAACGATTTAGTGACTTTTAAAATTTTTCCTTTATGAACCTTAAACCCTTTTAATCAATAAACATGCATATATATTAACAAAAGTAAATTACCTTTTGTCGCGTGATCCGATTGACTTACGTCGATGGTAATCCGCAAGACCTTCAATCCGAGCACGAACGTGGATCACCTAGGAGCGTGGTCTCCCTTTCCTTTGAATTGCAAACCTGTGAATGGACCAAACAAAAACTTTCTTTTCTTTGTTAGTCACAAAACAATCAAAAGAACGTCAAAATTATTCCGGTCACTTTTGAGTTCTCAATCTAATGATCGAAACTCGCGTGAACCTAGATCGATATCGTATACACAAGCTTATTGATGATTAAGCAATTGTATACTATCAAAGAATAATTTCACACTCCTTTTTGTCTTTTTAGAATAAAACTCTCTTGGAATTAAGAAGAAGAAGAAAGAAATAAAAACTCAAGCACCAAAACTTGTGGTGGCCGAACCCTATAAGAACCCTTATATAGGTTGGCCGAATTTTTTCTTCTTTTTCCTTTAGGGTTGCCGAATTCTATGTAGTCTAAGATTAGGGTTGGCCGAATTTCATCATGTCACTTATATAGGGTGACTAAAATTCAACCCTAATTCTTTTCAACTTTATAGACTTCAAACCCTAATCCAACTCCTTGATTTTTATTCTTTTATTTTGACTAAATAAAAAGACTCCTTATTTGATTAAATAAATAAAACTAATTTATTTATTTCCTTGTCAAACAAGTCTTTTACTTTTAGGAAAGATTTGTTTCTTTAATTAAACAATTAATCAATAAATTAATTAATTCTTATTTAATTAAAACAAATGAAACAAAATAATATTTTTAGGTTAAAACATTAACCTAGCCGCCCCACTTATATAAGATTGGGCCTAATATTATTTTTCTATTTCATTTAATCCATTGGACTTTAAATAAAAAGCCCACATGTGAACCAGACCCATTCTTACTAAAAGAAACAAGCCCACATGTCTTTCATTAATATATTAATATAATTGAGCAGCCCATTACTTAAATAATGTGCATATTATATTCTTAATATATTAAATGCAATTCTAGATGGACCCTTAAATTGGTCTGGTAGAATATATCAAGTGATCCATGCAAGTCCGTGTGGATTGGGGATCTTGGCGGGCCATCTAAATTTAAGCTTCAATAGACATAACCTAATCACAATCAACAAATGATTCACTTAGGTCCGATCCATTAATTTTAACTCATTCCACTAAAGAGCTAAAACTGAACTCTTAAATAAAGATAGAAAAGGAAGATGCTCCTCATTCATACCCTAGACAATCATATTGGAGATAGTGTATCCTCGTGATTAATATCAGTAATCGCCAAGAGTTCATAGACCGCCTATAACTCTCCAAGTTACCATATTTACTCATATGACCACGTTTTGAACTTGGATATTTTGACTTGTCCAGAAGCCATGTTTTCAATAGACACTATTGAAAACTCAACGTTGAGATTTAATATCCAATTACCTCAAAACATCCATATGATGATATTATACTCTCATTTCATTAAATGGAGCCACGATGTCCATATCTAAAAATGAAGTCCTCTATCGATTAACAAATGAATATCACCAAACTATCGAGGATAGACTATGCGATATAATCGTACTCATTGATAACTCAAATGATATCACTTGCAACCATAAGTCCATCATTTATCTCAGGATTAAGATAGACTCTCCGATTGTCCTGATAATGAAAAGACTATTATCTATTGACGGTTCTAGATAAAGCTTTTCATTGTGATCCAGTTCAATGCACCCAGTGCACTAGATCCTTTTGCTCGAAGACACTCCGATGATTTTAGACTCATCATATCTCATTTGATCCCACTCAAATGCTAGCAAAAGAATTCTACAACTTTAACAAGATAAAGGTGCCCAACCTTTAACTTAAGTTGTGAACATTATTCAAGACTAACTAAAGAATTGTGTCTACCACATACATATCCAGATGTACGAACAATTCTTCTTTTCCCATAGTCTTTAGACCTTATGATTATTTACTTTGACAATTATAATATAAACTATAAATGCTATACGATTTGTTAAACCAGAAATCACTTTATTAATATGAAAAAGATTGTTAATTACAACATTACACTCTTGCTATTGAGCATAATCCTAACAATCTCCCACTTGCGCTATAGCAAATGTGTCATATCTCTCAAGCCCATATTCTCTAGATGCCCATCGAAACTCTTCTAAGGTAGAGCCTTTGTGAAGGGATCCGCTAGATTTTCTACTGACGCGATTTTGGTAATCGTCACGTCACCTCTTTGAACAATCTCCCTTAAAAGATGATACTTTCTTTCAATGTGTTTACCTCTCTTGTGACTTCTTGGTTCTTTCGAATTAGCCACTGCTCCACTGTTGTCATAGTAGATAGTGATCTGCTTATTCGCACTAGGAACCACTTCTAAGTCAATCAAGAATTGGCGGAGCCAAACAGCCTCTTTGGCAGCTTCGCATGCAGCAACATACTCAGCTTCCATGGTGGAATCAGCAATACAAGATTGCTTGATACTCCTCCATATAACTGCTCCTCCTCCAATAGTAAACACAGCCCCTGATGTGGATTTTCTGGAGTCAGAATCTGATTGGAAATCAGAATCTGTATACCCAACGGGAACCAAATCCCCTCCAGAGTATACAAGCATATTATCTCTCGTTCTCTTGAGATACTTGAAAATATGCTTGACTGCCGTCCAGTGATCAGGACCAGGTTTCGATTGAAACCTGCTAACTATGCCAACAGCAAAACAAATATCTGGTCTAGTACAGAGCATTGCATACATGAGACTTCCAACTGCCGAGGCATATGGAACTCTACTCATGAATTGCTCTTCATGCTCATTCTTAGGAACTTGTTCCTTAGAAAGCTTGATTCCATGTCTGAAAGGTAACATACCTTTCTTGGAATCCTGCATGGAAAACCTAGACAAGATTTTGTCTATGTATGAAGCTTGGGATAATGCAATCGTTCTATTCTTTCTATCCCTTATTACTTGGATACCTAGAATAAAACTTGCTTCTCCTAAGTCCTTCATATCAAATTGTTTTGCTAACCATTCTTTTACTGATGTCAATACACCTACATCGTTTCCAATGAGTAGTATATCATCAACATAAAGAATCAGGAAAACCAACTTGTCGCCTTTAATCCTTTTGTATACACAAGGTTCGTCAGGATTCTGAATAAATCCAAAACCTTTGACAACTTGATCAAACCTTATGTTCCAGGATCTGGATGCTTGCTTTAATCCATATATGGATTTCTGCAACTTGCATACCTTATCCATTTGGCCCTTTTCAATGAATCCCTCTGGTTGCATCATGTAGATGCTTTCGTCAAGACTTCCATTTAGGAAAGCTGTCTTGACGTCCATTTGCCAAATCTCTAGATCTAAAGATGCTGCAATGGATAAGAGTATCCTAATGGTTTTAAGCATGGCCACAGGAGAGAAGGTTTCCTCGTAATCGATACCTTCTTTCTGTGTATACCCTTTAGCTACTAATCTAGCCTTAAAGGTTTCCACCTTTCCATCCATACCTCTTTTCCTCTTGTATACCCACTTGCACCCAATGGGTTTTATCCCTTTAGGCAAGTCTACAAGGGACCAGACTTTGTTATTGAACATAGATTAAATCTCGGATTGCATTGCCTTTTGCCAATTGCGACTATCAACATCCTCCATAGCTTCCTTGTACGTATAGGGATCATCGTCGTCCGGGAGATTCTCCACTGATTCTCCCAGACCGATGTATCTTTCGGGTTGTGTTCTAACCCTCCCACTACGACGAGGAATGGTAGGTTGTTGATCTTGTGTTGGATCGGAACTTACAATTGGGTTAGGTTGTGTAACCTCTCGTGGAATTGTATCTCCTGACATCTCATTCAGGACAATTCTACTTCTAGGCACAAAGTCATTCATATAGTCCTTTTCCAGAAATTTAGCATTTGTCGAAACAAATACTTTAAGATCTGAAGGACTATAGAAATAATATCCTTTAGTTTCTTTTGGATACCCTACAAATATACATGTTTCTGAACGGGACTCCATCTTTTCTGTCTTTCCTTTTAACACATGCGCAGGACAACCAAATATCCTTAAGTGTTGTAAACTAGGCTTGCGCCCAGTCCACAACTCATGCGGTGTTTTAGGAACAGACTTAGATGGTACATCGTTTAGAATGTATATAGCAGTTTGTAAAGCATATCCCCAAAAAGAAATAGGAAGCGTTGAATAACTCAACATAGACCTAACCATATCCAAAAGAGTTCTATTTCTCCTTTCTGCTACCCCATTCTATTGAGGTGTACCTGGTGCAGAAAACTGAGAAACTATCCCATTATCAATAAGATATTGCTGAAACTCACCATATAGATATTCTCCACCACGATCAGATCTCAAGATTTTTATGTGTTTCTCAAGCAGATTTTCCACTTCAGCTTTGAATGCTTTGAACATGTCAAAAGCATCCGACTTATGTCTCATGAGATACACATAACCAAATCTCGAGTAATCATCCGTGAAGGTGATGAAGTACTCATATCCACCTCTAGCTTGAATGCTCATAGGTCCACATACATCAGTGTGTATCAATCCTAAACATTCAGTGGTTCTTGCACCTTTGGCAGAGAACGTCCTTTTGGTCATTTTACCTTCCAAACAAGATTCACAAGTTGGTAGATCATCAACCTTTAAGTCACTCAAAGGTCCGTCACATACCAATCTTTTAATCCTATTAAGGTTAATATGACCTAAGCGTAAATGCCAAAGGTAGGTTTCATCCGTTGATAATTTTACTCTTTTATGATTAGGTTCCGTTATTTCTGTGTCTAACGAGTGAGAGATATTTCTATGCAAAAAGTATAGACCGTTTTCCAATGTACCTTTGCAAATAATTTTGTCATTCTTACTAATAATAAAAACTTTATTAAAAGTAACCGAATATCCAAATTTATTCAAACAAGAAACTGAAATTAAATTCCTCTTGAATTGAGGTACATAATAAACGTCTATTAAATCTAAATGCCTTCTAGAATCCAAATAAACTCTAATATCTCCCACTGCACTTGCAGACACTAACGTTCCGTTGCCCAAGCGCAAATTGATTTCATTCTTACTCAGCTTCCTCCTTTCTTGAAACCCCTGCAAGGAATAACAAACATGATTAGTGGCTCCTGAGTCTATGATCCAAGAATCTGTAGATTCAGCCAAAAAACATGTTTCAAGATAATTCAAATTACCTTCTTCCTTCTTGTTCTGGGACTTTGGGCAATCTCTCTTCCAATGTCCCTTTTCACCACAAAGGAAGCATTTCCCTTTGATCTTGGTTACTTTCTTGGTCTCCTTCTTGATAGGCCCAAGTTGCTTTTTCTTCTGTTGTTTCTTGACCTTTTGACTGGCCTTAACAGTAGCAACTTTACCAACCATATGAATCTCTTGACCTTTGCCTTTCACAAGGATCTTTTCAGCACTTTGAACATCTTGCATCAGGCCTTGTAAGGTGTATTCCTTTTTGTTCAAAGTGTAGTCCAATTTGAACTGATCAAAGGAATCTGACAATGAATTGACAACCATATCAATCTTTGTCTCACCATCTATCTCAGCGCCATGCAGTTCAGCAATGTTGAGATGTGCTATGACTTTCATCATGTGATCTTTCACAGCCTGTCCAGGTTTCATCCTAAGATTCATAAAAGCAGTCACTGCCTCTCTCTTAGTCGTCCTAGACTTCATAGCAAACATCTCCTCTAGAGACATCATTATATCAGCAGCGGACTCCATTCCTTCATGCTGCTGTTGCAACACGTCGGAGATAGTGGCCATAATGTAACATTTTGCCATATCATCTGAAGTCTTCCACTGCTCATACTCATCTCTATACATTATGCTAGATTCATTATTAGGAGCAGGTGGTTTAGGAGTAGTTAGAACAAACTTATGTTTTTCACTTTGCAGCAACAACCCAATTTTCCTCTTCCATGTGACATAATTATCTCCAGTTAAAGTGTTATCTTTCAGGATGTTCATAAGTGATGGGGTCATGATTTCTGAATTAAAACAAAACATATATAAGTAAATAATCATGATAAAGCACTTTTAAATATTTATCTTGAATTAAATAAATAACTCAATCATAAAATTCAACGGTGATCTAACACCCATAAATGTTACGCCTCCTTTGGGAGTTCGCACCATTTACTAGTTAGACTAGGTCCCACCTAATTGTTAACATAACAACCAGCGTTTTCAATTTTAGCCTTGCAATTTTACTGACAAGAACTCTTAGGAGGATATCAATAAAATTACATTGAGTGTGTTACCAAGATATCGACCCTCAATTTTCTCTCACGAAAATCCCTCCTTGGGGAGTAGATCTCGTTTGAGTCCATTGTCTAGTCTATCCTTGTAAGGAAGTATGTTGCTAAATTCCATTAATGGACGCCCCTTGGGGGGATTACCAATAAATAATAAAGCTCAACTAACCTTGGAGGCCATAGGTGTTACAAAAACACCTTCTCCCACTCAATTATTTAAGGCGTGTGATTAAATCCCATAGAATGATTTACCGAGTTATCTAGATGCCAATTTAGATACCTAAATCATTCAATGCATGTTCATACCAAAAGAGATATATGCGTGGCACTCCTATTCTATATGTCATGTTATCATACAATAACAAATATTGTAATATTTAAGCATAAATTAAATAGCAACAACTTTGGCCCATCCTAGAAAAACAAGTAAATTACAATTTCTCAGGAATACAAGATCTTCAGGTGGCCCATCAACCATACGCTCATCCTTCGGCCCAACCCACGGGCGAGCACAACTCACAACCCCACTAAGGGGCTGCCGTGCGCAGCCCATGAGGACTCCAGGGCTGCCGTGCGCAGCCCTCCATGCTTGGGCTTGCCATGCGCAGCCCAATCCACTCCTAGGGTGCGCACGGTGCTCGTTCATGGTTCCGGTAGCTTCGTTTTGCTTCGTGTCTTCGAATCTTCAAGACCTAAACATATTACGGCAGTATATATATAATAAATACTGCAGTATTAATTTTTTTTTTTTTTTATTCACTGCAGTATTTTTACAAACAAAAAAACTGCACATACAAAAAAAATAAAAAATCTGCAGTAACCCTAAAAAAAATACTGCACATATAAAAAAAAATAAAACTTAGCAATCTACCAAGAAGGAATTATGGCGATAATAGACCATCCTTCTTGTTACAACTCCGAAACAAAAATTACATTGAAAATCTAGGGCCAAAATCGAGCAATAACAAACCACATAAAACATATATAAATCCATACATCACATGTAATTATATATTTGAATACCTAGAGTGCCATCTCTTTCTAAACATGCATAATCACAATAAAAAGAAATAGATCCACGTATATATACGTTAATTAATTAAAAGGGTTCAACCTAGGCTCTGATACCAATTGTAGGGAAAAATAATAACAAAAGTGGTAAACGCAGCGGAAGAAAGTATCATCTTTTAAGGGAGATTGTTCAAAGAGGTGACGTGACGATTACCAAAATCGCGTCAGCAGAAAATCTAGCGGATCCCTTCACAAAGGCTCTACCTCAGAAGAGTTTCGATGGGCATCTAGAGAATATGGGCTTGAGAGATATGACACATTTGCTATAGCGCAAGTGGGAGATTGTTAGGATTATGCTCAATAGCAAGAGTGTAATGTTGTTATTATTTTATACTGCCGTAATATATTTAGGTCTTGAAGATTCGAAGACACGAAGCAAAACGAAGCAACCGGAACCATGAACGAGCACCGTGCGCACCCTAGGAGTTGATTGGGCTGCGCATGGCAAGCCCATTGCAAGGTGGGCAGCGCACGGCAGCCTTGAAGGCCTTATGGGCTGCGCATGGCAGCCCCTTTGTGGGGTTGTGGGTCGTGCCCGCCCATGGGGTTTGGGCCGAAGGATGAGCGTATGGTTGATGGGCCACCTGAAGATCTTGTATTCCTGACAATTGTAATTTACTTGTTTTTCTAGGATGGGCCAAAATTGTTGCTATTTAATTTATGCTTAAATATTACAATATTTGTTATTGTATGATAACATGACATATAGAATAGGAGTGCCACGCATATATCTCTTTTGGTATGAACATGCATTGAATGATTTAGGTATCTAAATTGGCATCTAGATAACTTGGTAAATCATTCTATGGGATTTAATCACACGCCTTAAATAATTGAGTGGGAGAAGGTGTTTTTGTAACACCTATGGCCTCCAAGGTTAGTTGAACTTTATTATTTATTGGTAATCCCCCCAAGGGGCGTCCATGAATGGAATTTAGCAACATACTTCCTTACAAGGATAGACTAGACAATGGACTCAAACGAGATCTACTCCCCAAGGAGGGATTTTCGTGAGAGAAAATTAAGGGTCGATATCTTGGTAACACACTCAATGTAATTTTATTGATATCCTCCCAAGAGTTCTTGTCAGTAAAATTGCAAGGCTAAAATTGAAAACGCTGGTTGTTATGTTAACAATTAGGTGGGACCTAGTCTAACTAGTAAATGGTGCGAACTCCCAAAGGAGGCGTAACATTTATGGGTGTTAGATCACCGTTGAATTTTATGATTGAGTTATTTATTTAATTCAAGATAAATATTTAAAAGTGCTTTATCATGATTATTTACTTACATATGTTTTGTTTTATTCAGAAATCATGACCCCATCACTTATGAACATCCTGAAAGATAACACTTTAACTGGAGATAATTATGTCACATGGAAAAGGAAAATTGGGTTGTTGCTGCAAAGTGAAAAACATAAGTTTGTTCTAACTACTCCTAAACCACCTGCTCCTAATAATGAATCTAGCATAATGTATAGAGATGAGTATGAGCAGTGGAAGACTTCAGATGATATGGCAAAATGTTACATTATGGCCACTATCTCCAACGTGTTGCAACAGCAGCATGAAGGAATGGAGTCCGCTGCTGATATAATTATGTCTCTAGAGGAGATGTTTGCTATGAAGTCTAGGACGACTAAGAGAGAGGCAGTGACTGCTTTTATGAATCTTAGGATGAAACCTGGACAGGCTGTGAAAGATCACATGATGAAAGTCATAGCACATCTCAACATTGCTGAACTGCATGGCGCTGAGATAGATGGTGAGACAAAGATTTATATGGTTGTCAATTCATTGTCAGATTCCTTTGATCAGTTCAAATTGGACTACACTTTGAACAAAAAGGAATACACCTTACAAGGCCTGATGCAAGATGTTCAAAGTGCTGAAAAGATCCTTGTGAAAGGCAAAGGTCAAGAGATTCATATGGTTGGTAAAGTTGCTACTGTTAAGGCCCGTCAAAAGGTCAAGAAACAACAGAAGAAAAAGAAACTTGGGCCTATCAAGAAGGAGACCAAGAAAGTAACCAAGATCAAAGGGAAATGCTTCCTTTGTGGTGAAAAGGGACATTGGAAGAGAGATTGCCCAAAGTCCCAGAACAAGAAGGAAGAAGGTAATTTGAATTATCTTGAAACATGTTTTTTGGCTAATTCTACAGATTCTTGGATCATAGACTCAAGAGCCACTAATCATGTTTGTTATTCCTTGCAGGGGTTTCATGAAAGGAGAAAGCTGAGTAAGAATGAAATCAATTTGCGCTTGGGCAACGGAACGTTAGTGTCTGCAAGTGCAGTGGGAGATATTAGAGTTTATTTGGATTCTAGAAGGCATTTAGATTTAATAGACGTTTATTATGTACCTCAATTCAAGAGGAATTTAATTTCAGTTTCTTGTTTGAATAAATTTGGATATTCGGTTACTTTTAATAAAGTTTTTATTATTAGTAAGAATGACAAAATTATTTGCAAAGGTACATTGGAAAACGGTCTATACTTTTTGCATAGAAATATCTCTCACTCGTTAGACACAGAAATAACGGAACCTAATCATAAAAGAGTAAAATTATCAACGGATGAAACCTACCATTGGCATTTACGCTTAGGTCATATTAACCTTAATAGGATTAAAAGATTGGTATGTGACGGACCTTTGAGTGACTTAAAGGTTGATGATCTACCAACTTGTGAATCTTGTTTGGAAGGTAAAATGACCAAAAGGACGTTCTCTGCCAAAGGTGCAAGAGCCACTGAATGTTTAGGATTGATACACACTGATGTATGTGGACCTCTGAGCATTCAAGCTAAAGGTGGATATGAGTACTTCATCACCTTCACGGATGATTACTCAAGATTTGGTTATGTGTATCTCATGAGACATAAGTCGGATGCTTTTGACATGTTCAAAGCATTCAAAGCTGAAGTGGAAAATCAGCTTGAGAAACACATAAAAATCTTGAGATCTGATCGTGGTGGAGAATATCTATCTGGTGAGTTTCAGCAATATCTTATTGATAATGGGATAGTTTCTCAGTTTTCTGCACCAGGTACACCTCAACAGAATGGGGTAGCAGAAAAGAGAAATAGAACTCTTTTGGATATGGTTAGGTCTATGTTGAGTTATTCAACGCTTCCTATTTCTTTTTGGGGATATGCTTTACAAACCGCTATATACATTCTAAACGATGTACCATCTAAGTCTGTTCCTAAAACACCGCATGAGTTGTGGACTGGGCGCAAGCCTAGTTTACAACACTTAAGGATATTTGGTTGTCATGCGCATGTGTTAAAAGGAAAGACAGAAAAGATGGAGTCCCGTTCAGAAACATGTATATTTGTAGGGTATCCAAAAGAAACTAAAGGATATTATTTCTATAGTCCTTCGGATCTTAAAGTATTTGTTTCGACAAATGCTAAATTTCTAGAAAAGGACTATATGAATGATTTTGTGCCTAGAAGTAGAATTGTCCTGAATGAGATGTCAGGAGATACAATTCCACGAGAGGTTACACAACCTAACCCAATTGTAAGTTCTGATCCAACACAAGATCAACAACCTACCATGTAGTGGGAGGGTTAGAACACAACCCGAAAGATACATCGGTCTGGGAGAATCAGTGGAGAATCTCCCGGATGACGATGATCCCTATACGTACAAGGAAGCTATGGAGGATGTTGATAGTCGCCATTGGCAAAAGGCAATGCAATCCGAGATTGAATCTATGTTCGATAACAAAGTCTGGTCCCTTGTAGACTTGCCTAAAGGGATAAAACCCATTGGGTGCAAGTGGGTATACAAGAGGAAAAGAGGTATGGATGGAAAGGTGGAAACCTTTAAAGCTAGATTGGTAGCTAAAGGGTATACACAGAAAGAAGGTATCGATTACGAGGAAACCTTCTCTCCTGTGGCCATGCTTAAATCCGTTAGGATACTCTTATCCATTGCAGCATCTTTAGATCTAGAGATTTGGCAAATGGACGTCAAGACAGCTTTCCTAAATGGAAGTCTTGACGAAAGCATCTACATGATGCAACCAGAGGGATTCATTGAAAAGGGCCAAGTGGATAAGGTATGCAAGTTGCAGAAATCCATATATGGATTAAAGCAAGCATCCAGATCCTGGAACATAAGGTTTGATCAAGCTGTCAAAGGTTTTGGATTTATTCAGAATCCTGACGAACCTTGTGTATACAAAAGGATTAAAGGCGACAAGTTGGTTTTCCTGATTCTTTATGTTGATGATATACTACTCATTGGAAACGATGTAGGTGTATTGACATCAGTAAAAGAATGGTTAGCAAAACAATTTGATATGAAGGACTTAGGAGAAGCAAGTTTTATTCTAGGTATCCAAGTAATAAGGGATAGAAAGAATAGAACGATTGCATTATCCCAAGCTTCATACATAGACAAAATCTTGTCTAGGTTTTCCACGCAGGATTCCAAGAAAGGTATGTTACCTTTCAGACATGGAATCAAGCTTTCTAAGGAACAAGTTCCTAAGAATGAGCACGAAGAGCAATTCATGAGTAGAGTTCCGTATGCCTCGGCAGTTGGAAGTCTCATGTATGCAATGCTCTGTACTAGACCAGATATTTGTTTTGCTGTTGGCATAGTTAGCAGGTTTCAATCGAAACCTGGTCCTGATCACTGGACGGCAGTCAAGCATATTTTCATGTATCTCAAGAGAACAAGAGATAATATGCTTGTATACTCTGGAGGGGATTTGGTTCTCGTTGGGTATACAGATTCTGATTTCCAATCAGATTCTGACTCCAGAAAATCTACATCAGGGGCTGTGTTTACTATTGGAGGAGGAGCAGTTATATGGAGGAGTATCAAGCAATCTTGTATTGCTGATTCCACCATGGAAGCTGAGTATGTTGCTGCATGCGAAGCTGCCAAAGAGGCTGTTTGGCTCCGCCAATTCTTGATTGACTTAGAAGTGGTTCCTAGTGCGAATAAGCAGATCACTATCTACTGTGACAACAGTGGAGCAGTGGCTAATTCGAAAGAACCAAGAAGTCACAAGAGAGGTAAACACATTGAAAGAAAGTATCATCTTTTAAGGGATATTGTTCAAAGAGGTGACGTGACGATTACCAAAATCGCGTCAGCAGAAAATCTAGCGGATCCCTTCACAAAGGCTCTACCTTAGAAGAGTTTCGATGGGCATCTAGAGAATATGGGCTTGAGAGATATGACACATTTGCTATAGCGCAAGTGGGAGATTGTTAGGATTATGCTCAATAGCAAGAGTGTAATGTTGTAATTAACAATCTTTTTCATATTAATAAAGTGATTTCTGGTTTAACAAATCGTATAGCATTTATAGTTTATATTATAATTGTCAAAGTAAATAATCATAAGGTCTAAAGACTATGGGAAAAGAAGAATTGTTCGTACATCTGGATATGTATGTGGTAGACACAATTCTTTAGTTAGTCTTGAATAATGTTCACAACTTAAGTTAAAGGTTGGGCACCTTTATCTTGTTAAAGTTGTAGAATTCTTTTGCTAGCATTTGAGTGGGATCAAATGAGATATGATGAGTCTAAAATCATCGGAGTGTCTTCGAGCAAAAGGATCTAGTGCACTGGGTGCATTGAACTGGATCACAATGAAAAGCTTTATCTAGAACCGTCAGTAGATAATAGTCTTTTCATTATCAGGACAATCGGAGAGTCTATCTCAATCCTGAGATAAATGATGGACTTATGGTTGCAAGTGATATGTTAGGATTCCCGTTGTGTTTAATTGGCTTATTTCGTGATCAAACCACATGTGGGGATGCTTTGTAAGGGTAGCTTAGATGTTGTTGTTATTGCTTAGGCCCTTTTGAAGACCTCACTATTGACAAGCACCAAAAGTAATATTCTAAGTGCTTACTTGTCTTGAAGAGATAGATGCACACACTCACATCTCATGCATATGTTTAATCCTTATATGTTGTGTGTCTTTTATGTGTGCCTTAATGCTCATTAACATCTCTTCTTGCATGTTAGTTTGATTGCATCTTGCATATCCAATTGCCTTGTCATGCTTAGACTTAGGATTGCATTTTTGCACTGGGCGCCCCCAAAAGCGCTGTACAGAAGCGCTGTACGAACAGCGCCCATTGAGCGCTGTTCAGACCTGATCGATTTAATCGGTCGCTGTTGGGTCGCTGTTGGGGCGCTGTACGTGGCGCTGTACAAAGCGCTGTACGTACAGCGCCACTCTGTTTCCTCGTGAAAACAGAGCAAGGGCGCTGTACAGGCGCTGTACAAGGGCGCCCTACGTACAGCGCCCAAGGCAAATAGTGGGCAAACTTATCAAAACGACCACACTTTGTTTTGGCCCCCTATATATATGCCACTTTGACTTTAGGTCAATTACAAGAGTTCATATTCAGATTCCATACTTAGGAGATTTTTCAAAGAGAAGAAAAATTCCAAAGAACTCATTTTTAATTACTCAAACACTTGTTCCATGATCATCAATCATCATCTAGCATCATCTTAGATCATCTAGATGACATCTTGCATGGATTCTTCATCATACTTTGCTTGGTAAGCTTTTCACTAATATCTTACATATTTTGTGTTTCTCTTATCTAGCAATCTCAATTTAATTACTTGTATGTGATTTTATATTTGTTGAATACAAGATTGAGATTAGTATGATGTATGTTTGAGAAGTTGTATTGTGCTAGCATATTAGGTTTTTGTGCTTGATATTGATTAGCTAAACTAATTGACATGTCATTTAGTTTTTGATATCTAGGATTGTTCTTAATTGCATATTAATCATCTTAGATAAGCATATAGGGTTTCCCTTGCTCTATGTTGCATTTTGGATATTTTCACATATTCACTTAGGGTTGTATTCTCTTCAAGAGAAGCTAAGTCTTGTGTGTAGCAATCGGGATTAGGTTGCTTAGATCGCAAGCAAAATTGGACTAGGTTCACTCATACCGGGATTAGGTAGGTGTGTGATTACTACCGGGATTAGGTTGTAATCGTTTGCACATTTAGTGGATTCGAGGTTCGAGTGTGGCTTACTTACATAGCCCGTGGTTTTTCCCGTGAGGGTTTCCACGTAAAAATCAAGTGTCAATTTAATTTCCGCACCATATTACACTTGCTTGTTTATTTTATCTTGAGGGTAATTTCGTAATTTTGACTAACACGAAAAATTGGGTAAAAAGCGTAAAATCTATTCACCCCCCCTCTAGATAGTTTTATACACACCGTGCATTAATTAGTTTCAATTGGTATCAGAGCGGGTTCCTAGACATACATAGGTGATCCTTGCTTATTTTGGTGTGTGTTGCATTTTGTGTGATTTTTGATCATTCATACATTTGCATTCATTTCATTCATTCATAAACACTATGAGTGGAAACGGTGGAAATGGTGGTGGCCACGAAGGAGCTTCTAGCACTAGGCCTCCACTTCTTACCGGATTGAACTATTCCCAATGGAAAGGGAAGATGGAATCCTACATATGCCAAATTCATGACCGCGCATGGATGGCGGTGGAAGACGGATATGATCTCCCTATGATGACTCCCGCGGGTGGAGGAGAAGATGTTTTGAAGCCTAAGGCGCAATGGAACGCGCAAGAGTTTGATGCTTCAAAGTGGAATAGGAAGGCGTTGCATGCCATCTTGTGTGCCATGGACGAAAATCAATACAAGTTGATTCAAAATACTAGGATAGCTAAGGAGGCTTGGGACATCCTAGAGATTGCTCATGAGGGAACCGAAGTAGTGAAGGACTCCAAGCTTCAAGTCCTCCAAACTCAATTCGAGACGCTTAAGATGGAGGAGAATGAGTGCTTCAACGACTTTGAGATCAAGTTGATGGATATAGTCAACCAAAGCCATCAACTTGGTGATCCATATTCGGATAGGAGAATCAAGCAAAAGATTATGAGATCTCTACCCGATAGGTTTGAATCGAAGGTGACGGCTTTAGAAGAAAATAGTGGTTATAAGGATATGAAGCCGAGTGAGGTGATTGGGAGACTTCTAGCTTATGAGTCTAGGAAAGGGCCTATCTCCACACCCACTAAAAAGCAAAAAGGAATTGCTTTAAAAACCTCCAAGGATGAAAAGGAGGAAAAGAAGGTTGACTCGGATGAAGACCTTGCCTTGTTTGTAAAAAGGTTCAACAAGGTTATGAAGTTTAGAAGGAAGAGCTTTGGGTCAAAAGGTCAAGATTTGAAGAAAAAGGGCTCTTTCAAGAAGTTTGAACCTAGGCAAGAAAGGACCGAAAGGAAAGGGGTCCGTTGTTTCGAGTGTGGTGGCATAGGTCATTTTGCCCCCGATTGTGCAAACCATGTTGAGAAGAAAAAGGGGAAAGTGATGGCCGCCACTTGGAGTGGAAGTAGTGATGACTCCTATGAGGGAGATGAGTCTTCGGATGATGAAGAGCTCATGGCTAATCTCCTAGCTTTTGCCTCCTCCCATAAGAGCAAAAGTGCTAGTGAGAGAGAGGAAATGAGTCAAGAGGAAAATGACTCAAGTGATGTAGAAAGTGATTCCTCCTCTAACTCCATGAATGGATTTATGGAGAAAAAGGAGTTTGCTAAATATCATGCCGAATTTAATGATTTAGCAATCAAGAGTACAAGAAAGATCAAGATGTTGAGAGAAGAAAATCTTGAACTTGCATCTCAAAATGACCACTTAAGTGAACAAGTGGAGAAATTCAAGAAGATGGAAGATAAGCTAAAAGAGGAGTTAGTCTTATCTAGGAGGAATGAGGATAGTCTAAAGAGGGAGCTTGAAGAAGTTAGAGAATCTATGACTAGGATGGATTCTAGCACCAAGAAGCTTGACCATATGCTTGGTGTTGGAAAGAGTCCATGTGACAAGAGGGGTCTTGGGTATGAAGATGACAAGAAGATCTCAACCTTTAACAAGACCATATTTGTCAAGAGCTTGAAGAAAGAAGAAACTTCACTTGTGCAACTTCCTAGAAAGAAGTTAGAAATAGGACAAAGTTCAAATGCTCAAGTGAAGATGGGGCCAAGAAGGCAACCTCAAGCTCAACCCCCTAGGGTTCCTCAAGCCAACATTTCTCCTCAAATGGCTCACAAAGGAAAGAGGCCTATCATGCAACCTCAAGCTTGGAAGCTACCTAGACCGGTTCAACAACGAAGACGCATTGAACCCCTTCATCCACAAAGACAAGGACAAGGTATGATTCCTTATTTTACTCCTATTTGTCACTTTTGTGGATTTGTTGGTCATATTAGACCACAATGCTTTCGCTATATAAAAATGTGCAAAACTAGAAGCATGATAGAGAAGAAAAAGAAAAGAGCCATGATGCATGTTCCTAGGAATAATGATATTGATTTGCATGATCCTAGGAATAATAGAGCACATGTACCAAAGACCACTAAGAAAGCCAAAATTGTTGCTAAGTGGATTAGAAAGAATGAAAATGTTTGCCATGTTGCACAAATAGCCTTGAAGGCAAATTCTTCTAATTTTTGGTATTTGGATAGTGGGTGCTCTAGGCACATGACGGGAAACAAGAGTTTCTTCGAGACTCTTGTTATGGAGGAAGGTGGATATGTCACTTTCGGTGATGGATCCAAAAAGAAGGTTGTAGGGAAAGGATCCATTTCCGTTCCCGGTTTACCCTCCTTATCCGATGCTTTATTTGTTGATGGCTTGAAAGCCAATTTAATAAGCATTTCACATCTAAGTGATGAAGGATATTCCGTCTTGTTTAGTAAAAATGATTGCTCAATCCTAAAGCCCGATGGACAAACCTTATTGAAAGGTATGAGATCTAGCGACAATTGCTATTGTCTTGAAGCTAGAATAGTCTCAAACAATGTGTCCATGGATGAGCAAGTTGAGTTGTGGCATGAAAGACTTGGCCACATGAACTTTAGGGATTTAAGAACCCTTGGAAAGTTCGAGTGTGTGCGTGGCCTCCCTAAGCTTGGGAAGAAAGCCAATGGTATTTGTGGACCTTGCCAACAAGGAAAACAAACCAAAAGCATGCACAAAAAGGGCAAGTATCTCTCCACCAAGGAGCCCCTAGAGCTTCTCCACATGGATCTCATGGGTCCTATGCAAACCGAGAGCTTAGGTGGAAAGAGATACATTTTTGTTTGTGTTGATGATTTCTCTAGATTTACATGGACATATTTTCTTAGAGAAAAATCCGAAACTTTTGATAAGTTTAAAATGCTTTGTACTAAATTGCAAAATGAAATGAATTCTAATATTAGAAGCATTAAACGGATTAGAAGTGACCATGGGAGGGAGTTTGAGAATGCCTCTTTTGAAAGCTATTGTGATAGCCTAGGCATCTCCCATGAGTTTTCCGCTCCTAGGACACCTCAACAAAATGGGGTTGTTGAGAGGAAGAATAGGGTCCTCCAAGAGATGGCCCGTGTGATGTTGCTTAGCAACAATGTCCCTAGGAACCTATGGGCCGAAGCCATCAACACGGCTTGCTATATAGGAAATAGAGTGTTCCTAAGGCCCGGTACTAGAAACACCTCCTATGAATTATGGAAAGGCAAGAGGCCAAATGTTAGCTACTTCCACACATTTGGGAGCAAATGCTACATTTTAAATGACCGTGATCAACTTGGCAAGTTTGATGCTAAGAGTGATGAGGGTATCTTTATTGGCTATGCCTTGAATAGTAGAGCCTATAGAGTTTTCAACTTGAAGACTCGAACCGTCATGGAATCATCAAATGTTGTCATTGATGATACAAGGCTCAAGTCCAAAAATGATGAGGAGGAGGATGTTTTAGAGGATGACTCTCCTTTGGAGAAGGTTGTGGTGACTCCCAATGTTGGGACATCTAATGAAGTCACACAACCTAGTACTAGAGTTCCTAACTTGGACTCTAATGAACCCGCTCCATGGGTTAGAAGACTCCATAACAAAGAGGATGTTATTGGAGATGTTAATGAGGGTGTTAGAACTAGGCGTCAAATAGCTAATCTAATTAGCTTGACATGCTACACCTCTCAAATAGAACCCAAAAAGGTTGAAGAAGCCTTAAATGATGAATTTTGGGTTCTTGCCATGCAAGAAGAGCTAAACCAATTCGAAAGGAATGAGGTTTGGACTCTAGTTCCCAGGCCTAAGACCACTAATGTCATAGGCACCAAATGGATATTTAGGAACAAATCCGATGAGGATGGCAACATAGTGCGGAACAAGGCTAGACTTGTAGCACAAGGGTACTCTCAAATTGAGGGTATCGACTTTGAGGAGACTTTTGCTCCCGTTGCCCGCTTAGAGTCCATTAGGCTTCTCTTGTCCATCTCTTGTGTGCACAAGTTCAAATTGCACCAAATGGACGTCAAGAGTGCCTTCCTCAATGGCTTCTTGCAAGAGGAAGTGTTTGTTGAACAACCTAAGGGGTTTGTGGATGCACACCACCCCAATCATGTCTATCGCCTCAAGAAGGCACTTTATGGGTTGAAACAAGCACCGAGGGCTTGGTATGAGCGCCTCACTCAATTTCTTGTTGACAACAACTACACAAGAGGTAGTGTTGACAAGACACTATTCATCAAGAGAGACAATGATGAGCTTTTCATAGCTCAAATATATGTTGATGATATAGTTTTTGGCTCCACCAACAACACCAAGGTCCAACAATTTGTTGATGTTATGTCTCATGAATTTGAGATGAGTCTTGTTGGTGAGCTTAGTTACTTCTTAGGTTTGCAAATTAGGCAAATGAATGATGGGATATTCATAACCCAAGCCAAATATGCTAAGAACCTAGTGAAGAAGTTTGGTTTAGAGAATGCCAAACGTTGTGATACACCCATGAGTACCACTTTGAAGCTAAGCAAGGATGCTAGTGGTAAAAGTGTGGAACAAACTCTATATCGTGGCATGATAGGTAGCTTGCTTTATTTGACCGCAAGTAGGCCCGATATATCTTTTAGTGTGGGTGTGTGTGCTAGGTACCAAGCGGATCCTAAGGAGTCCCACCTCTCTTGTGTGAAGAGGATCATTCGCTATGTGAATGGGACATCCAACTATGGGATTTGGTACTCTTTTGACACTAATGCTAGTCTAGTTGGCTTTAGTGATGCGGATTGGGCAGGAAATTGTGATGATAGGAAGAGCACATCGGGCGGTTGCTTCTTTCTAGGCAACAACTTGGTGTCTTGGTTTTGCAAGAAGCAAAACTCGATTTCCTTGTCCACGGCCGAGGCCGAGTACATAGCCGCGGGGAGTGGATGCACACAACTCCTATGGATGAAACAAATGCTTGTAGACTACGGATTCAACCAAGGTACTCTCACTCTCTTTTGTGATAACATGAGTGCTATTAATATTTCCAAGAATCCGGTTCAACATTCTAGAACTAAGCATATTGACATCCGCCATCACTTCATTAGAGAGCTTGTTGAAAATAAATGCATAGTACTTGAACATGTAGGTACTAATGATCAACTTGCGGACTTATTTACTAAACCCTTAGATGCTACTCGATTTAAAACTCTTAGTAGATCTATTGGGATATGTCTTGTGGAGTGATGTTCTATGATTGACCCCATATGGGGAACTCAAGCAAAGAGAGCTATTTTGCATTCATGTAACTTGCAAAAAATTTGAAATAACTTATGCCTCTTCTTTTGATTGCTTGAGTAAGCTTGGTTGTACATATGTATATATGTTTTCAATTCTATAAGTGTGAACCTTGCTTATCTACAATCCATGTCATATTTATGTTCAAACATGCATTTTTGGACTAGGAGATTTACATAGGAAGTATGATGTGAATGACCTATAGTTATCTCCATGACATGATGTTTCTTAAATAACATGCTTATGCTAAATGAAAAAGCATGAAATTCATACAACATGCTCACATGAAAAGCATGAATTGATGATTGCATATTCTTAAAAATGCAAAACTTGTGTGAAAGCTAATGAGACTCAAAATGAATAAAGGATCTTGTATCCGTTCAAAGGAATTACATTCCAAATGTCTCTCTTTCTTTATTAGTTGAACATGGTTACTATCATACGGATTTCTTATCCGGAAAAATCAAATAGGGTGCAAAGTCGCTCATGCCATGTTTCGCTTATAAAGTTGGATATAGTTGCTCTTAAAATTGAAATCAATAATCTCTATATCCTTGCTTTTCCCATGACATTGGTGAAATTGGTTTGAATTCAAATTAGAAACCTTTGTCATTTGCTTTGCCAAATACCATTGTATTTTGGACTTGAATGCTATATGTCTTGTATGCAAAGCATGTTGGATTCACACATTTTCTCAAATAAATCTCCTTGTTTCTCTCAAATTAATTGAAGTGCATAAAGTGACTTATATGTATATGCATATCTTGCATGCTTCTATCTCTCATTGCTTTGAGTGACCCGGTTGGGGACTACTCCTTTGCCTATATCATGACAAAAAGGGGGAGTAGGAAATGGTAAGGGGAGTTGCAAAATATAGAAGCTTTTGTGCATTTTGGGGAGAACATACATTGAGGGGGAGTAACCCTTTGAGGGGGAGCATTGCATTTATCATTCATTGCATACATTTGCTAATGTTGTGCCTAAATTCTAAAAATGCAAATGCTTGGTATTGTTCTCACATGATTAATCTCACACTTTACTTGTATTGGAAATGCTAGAAACTTTATTTTCAGGACTTGATTGTTCTACAAGAGATTGAAGACTTGAAGTTTTTACTTTCTTATCTCTTTGTAATGTAGATAATCATTGTTGTCCCGTAGTTTCTAATTCTATGTGAGGAATCAATGTGAGTGGTGGTTTTGTCACGAAATAGCCAAAGGGGGAGATTGTTAGGATTCCCGTTGTGTTTAATTGGCTTATTTCGTGATCAAACCACATGTGGGGATGCTTTGTAAGGGTAGCTTAGATGTTGTTGTTATTGCTTAGGCCCTTTTGAAGACCTCACTATTGACAAGCACCAAAAGTAATATTCTAAGTGCTTACTTGTCTTGAAGAGATAGATGCACACACTCACATCTCATGCATATGTTTAATCCTTATATGTTGTGTGTCTTTTATGTGTGCCTTAATGCTCATTAACATCTCTTCTTGCATGTTAGTTTGATTGCATCTTGCATATCCAATTGCCTTGTCATGCTTAGACTTAGGATTGCATTTTTGCACTGGGCGCCCCCAAAAGCGCTGTACAGAAGCGCTGTACGAACAGCGCCCATTGAGCGCTGTTCAGACCTGATCGATTTAATCGGTCGCTGTTGGGTCGCTGTTGGGGCGCTGTACGTGGCGCTGTACAAAGCGCTGTACGTACAGCGCCACTCTGTTTCCTCGTGAAAACAGAGCAAGGGCGCTGTACAGGCGCTGTACAAGGGCGCCCTACGTACAGCGCCCAAGGCAAATAGTGGGCAAACTTATCAAAACGACCACACTTTGTTTTGGCCCCCTATATATATGCCACTTTGACTTTAGGTCAATTACAAGAGTTCATATTCAGATTCCATACTTAGGAGATTTTTCAAAGAGAAGAAAAATTCCAAAGAACTCATTTTAATTACTCAAACACTTGTTCCATGATCATCAATCATCATCTAGCATCATCTTAGATCATCTAGATGACATCTTGCATGGATTCTTCATCATACTTTGCTTGGTAAGCTTTTCACTAATATCTTACATATTTTGTGTTTCTCTTATCTAGCAATCTCAATTTAATTACTTGTATGTGATTTTATATTTGTTGAATACAAGATTGAGATTAGTATGATGTATGTTTGAGAAGTTGTATTGTGCTAGCATATTAGGTTTTTGTGCTTGATATTGATTAGCTAAACTAATTGACATGTCATTTAGTTTTTGATATCTAGGATTGTTCTTAATTGCATATTAATCATCTTAGATAAGCATATAGGGTTTCCCTTGCTCTATGTTGCATTTTGGATATTTTCACATATTCACTTAGGGTTGTATTCTCTTCAAGAGAAGCTAAGTCTTGTGTGTAGCAATCGGGATTAGGTTGCTTAGATCGCAAGCAAAATTGGACTAGGTTCACTCATACCGGGATTAGGTAGGTGTGTGATTACTACCGGGATTAGGTTGTAATCGTTTGCACATTTAGTGGATTCGAGGTTCGAGTGTGGCTTACTTACATAGCCCGTGGTTTTTCCCGTGAGGGTTTCCACGTAAAAATCAAGTGTCAATTTAATTTCCGCACCATATTACACTTGCTTGTTTATTTTATCTTGAGGGTAATTTCGTAATTTTGACTAACACGAAAAATTGGGTAAAAAGCGTAAAATCTATTCACCCCCCCTCTAGATAGTTTTATACACACCGTGCATTAATTAGTTTCATGATATCATTTGAGTTATCAATGAGTACGATTATATCGCATAGTCTATCCTCGATAGTTTGGTGATATTCATTTGTTAATCGATAGAGGACTTCATTTATAGATATGGACATCGTGGCTCCATTTAATAAAATGAGAGTGAAACAAATTATAGCAAGGTGTGTATAAAACTATCTAGAGGGGGGGGGGGGGGGGGTGAATAGATTTTATCAAATATTACCCAATTTTCGCATGTAAGTCAATTTTACGAAAATGCCCCTAACTAGTCAAAATAATATATCAAGTGTAATATGTGCGGAATTTAAATAACACAAGATATATACGTGGAAACCCAACCACTGGGAAAAACCACGGGCTGTATAGTGCGCCACACTCGGAACTCGAAATCACTAATTGAAATGAAGTTTACAACCTATGTAGACCTCGTCTAACACTCTGGTCTGTAACCCCTCACTTCTACCCAGCGGGCCTTTATTAGCAACCCTATTCCAATTTGCTTGAGGCCTAAGCACTCTTAGCCCCAAGACTTACTTCTCAATGAAGAGAAACAACCTAAGTGAATATGTATGAATATTCAAAATGCAAATTAGAGCTAGGTTACTCTATATGCTTATCTAGGATAATGATTTTGCAATTAAAACAATCCTAGATATAAATGGCTAGATGACATGTCAAATAGCATAGATAATCATAGATTATAAAAACCTAGATATCTATCAAAATACAACACTCAATCAAGAAACAACACACAATCTCTATTTTGTATCTAGATGATATTATAATAAGATACAAATAATATAAGAGATGTCAATGATAAATCAAACACTAAAATTAGATGAGATTAGTGAAGAACTTACCAAAGAAAGTGTGTTGACCAAAAACCCATGCAAGCAAGCATCCTAACTATGCTAGAAAATGCTAGATGATGTTTAATGCATATGGAAATGGTTTTGAGTGATCAAAGATGATCAAAGATGAGTTCTTGATGAAAAAGCTCTCTTTGAAAATGCTCTCAATTAAAAATATGATTTTTTGAGTTATTAAAGTGACCTAAGATCAAAGAGGCATATATATATGATGTCCAATTGAAGCTATGTCGTTTTGGAAATTTTCCAAAAAGTTTCCGCGCAAACCGCTCTACGTAGGGCGGATTTTGGGCGGGTGTAGGGCGGATTGAAAAATCAATCAGGTGCCCGCTCTACGTAGGGCGGGTGAACAGCGGAATGGGCGCAACAGTGCATCAGCTTCAACTTCAAGTGCCTCAAAACATGACCAAACGACATCGAAACCTTTCATATGATATATCGTTGGAAAGGTATGGATGTCTACTTTCTACTCCAATTTATGGAATGACATCTTGATGTCTGTAGAAAAAGTTATGGTCAATAGAGTGACCAAAGGTCAGAAACGGACAACAACATAGTTGCCCTGTTTTGGTGGTCACTTTGGAGATTTCAAAACCAATCCAAACGGTCATGAAATATTACGAATAATATACCGTTGGAAAGGTATGGGTGTCTAGTTTATCCAGAATTTTACAAAACTCAATTTAAATCTTTTTATAAAAAGTTATGGTCACAAGACCATACAAAGGTCAGTTTTGAAAAAACATTGAAATTCAATCTTTTGAAACTAGACACATTACTCCAAACAACCAAACCAAAACTACCACTTATCCAAGAGAAGAATGAGACCTTCTCAAGTGGTCAACCATCGTGCTAAGACATGCACACCATCGTGCAAGCACGGACGTTTCTGAACATCCTTTGGGAAACGAATTATACCACACTTACAGCTAACATACATGAAGTGCACGTGTGGGTATTGAATGCATCCTAATGCCTAACATGTCATGGCATTATCATAGAACAAGATGCACTCAAATCAAACATGCATGAATAAAATTCATGACTTTGCATTCTAATGCCTAAACATGTCATGGCATTTCAATAAACTAGATGCAATTAATTTAATGCAAGAAGAGATATTGAATAATCAATAAAGCACAATGCACACAAAATATAAACACAACATTCAAGAATAAGAGGTATGCATGTTGTGTGTGTGTGCAACTATATCTCTTCAAAGCAAAGTAAGCACTAGATATATACCTTTGGTGCTTGTCCTCTTGAGGTCTTGGAAAGGGTCTTTGATCTTCAACCTTAAACACCTAGACTACCCTTACAACCAAACCCCAACATGTGGTTTGTCCACGAAATAAGCCAATCAATTAATGGGAATCCTTACAGAGAGTATAATATTATCATATGGATGTTTTGAGGTAATTGGATATTAAATCTCAACGTTGAGTTTTCGATAGTGTCTATTGAAAACATGGCTTCTGGACAAGTCAAAATATCCAAGTTCAAAACGTGGTCATATGAGTAAATATGGTAACTTGGAGAGTTATAGGCGGTCTATGAACTCTTGGCGATTACTGATATTAATCACGAGGATACACTATCTCCAATATGATTGTCTAGGGTATGAATGAGGAGCATCTTCCTTTTCTATCTTTATTTAAGAGTTCAGTTTTAGCTCTTTAGTGGAATGAGTTAAAATTAATGGATCGGACCTAAGTGAATCATTTGTTGATTGTGATTAGGTTATGTCTATTGAAGCTTAAATTTAGATGGCCCGCCAAGATCCCCAATCCACACGGACTTGCATGGATCACTTGATATATTCTACCGGATCAATTTAAGGGTCCATCTAGAATTGCATTTAATATATTAAGAATATAATTTGCACATTATTTAAGTAATGGGCTGCTCAATTATATTAATATATTAATGAAAGACATGTGGGCTTGTTTCTTTTAGTAAGAATGGGTCTGGTTCACATGTGGGCTTTTTATTTAAAGTCCAATGGATTAAATGAAATAGGAAAATAATATTAGGCCCAATCTTATATAAGTGGGGCGGCTAGGTTAATGTTTTAACCTAAAAATATTATTTTGTTTCATTTGTTTTAATTAAATAAGAATTAATTAATTTATTGATTAATTGTTTAATTAAAGAAACAAATCTTTCCTAAAAGTAAAAGACTTGTTTGATAAGTAAATAAATAAATTAGTTTTATTTATTTAATCAAATAAGGAGTCTTTTTATTTAGTCAAAATAAAAGAATAAAAATAAAAGAGTTGGATTAGGGTTTGAAGTCTTAAAAGACATGTGGTTTTTGGGTGCAATACAACTCCTCTTTTGTAGAGGAAAATTGCGGCAACCCTAGGCAAACACACATAGAGAATTCGGCCACCCTATAAGGAAAGAAGGAAGAAATTTTGGCCACCTATATAAGCACACTTATAGAATTCGGCCACTACAATGAATGGTGCTTGAGTTTTTATTTCTTTCTTCTTCTTCTTAATTCCAAGAGAGTTTTTATTCTAAAAAGACAAAAAGGAGTGAGAAATTATTCTTTGTTAGTATACTATTGCTTAATCATCAATAAGCTTGTGTATACGATATCGATCTAGGTTCACGCGAGTTTCGATCATTAGATTGAGAACTCAAAAGTGACCGGAATAATTTTTGACATTCTTTTGATTGTTTTGTGACTAACAAAGAAAAGAAAGTTTTTGTTTGGTCCATTCACAGGTTTGCAATTCAAAGAAAAGGGAGACCACGCTCCTAGGTGATCCACGTTCGTGCTCGGATTGAAGGTCTTGCGGATTACCATCGACGTAAGTCAATCGGATCACGCGACAAAGGGTAATTTACTTTTGTTAATATATATGCATGTTTATTGATTAAAAGGGTTTAAGGTTCATAAAGGAAAAAATTTTAAAAGTCACTAAATCGTTTTTAGTATCGCTTCCGCTGCGTTTACTACTTTTGTTATTATTTTTCCCTACAATTGGTATCAGAGCAATTGTAGGGAAAAATAATAACAAAAGTAGTAAACGCAGCGGAAGCGATACTAAAAACGATTTAGTGACTTTTAAAAATTTTTCCTTTATGAACCTTAAACCCTTTTAATCAATAAACATGCATATATATTAACAAAAGTAAATTACCCTTTGTCGCGTGATCCGATTGACTTACGTCGATGGTAATCCGCAAGACCTTCAATCCGAGCACGAACGTGGATCACCTAGGAGCGTGGTCTCCCTTTTCTTTGAATTGCAAACCTGTGAATGGACCAAACAAAAACTTTCTTTTCTTTGTTAGTCACAAAACAATCAAAA
This sequence comes from Acer saccharum, assembly GCA_030490815.1. Lineage (NCBI taxonomy): Eukaryota > Viridiplantae > Streptophyta > Magnoliopsida > Sapindales > Sapindaceae > Acer > Acer saccharum. The sequence goes on from CM059869.1 coordinate 35,372,669, forward strand.
GAATGTCAAAAATTATTCCGGTCACTTTTGAGTTCTCAATCTAATGATCGAAACTCGCGTGAACCTAGATCCATATCGTATACACAAGCTTATTGATGATTAAGCAATTGTATACTATCAAAGAATAATTTCACACTCCTTTTTGTCTTTCTAGAATAAAAACTCTCTTAGAATTAAGAAGAAGAAGAAAGAAATAAAAACTCAAAAACCAAAACTTGTGGTGGCCGAACCCTATAAGAACCCTTATATAGGTTGGCCGAATTTTTTCTTCTTTTTCCTTTAGGGTTGCCGAATTCTATGTAGTCTAAGATTAGGGTTGGCCGAATTTCATCATGTCACTTATATAGGGTGACTAAAATTCAACCCTAATTCTTTTCAACTTTATAGACTTCAAACCCTAATCCAACTCCTTGATTTTTATTCTTTTATTTTGACTAAATAAAAAGACTCCTTATTTGATTAAATAAATAAAACTAATTTATTTATTTCCTTGTCAAACAAGTCTTTTACTTTTAAGAAAGATTTGTTTCTTTAATTAAACAATTAATCAATAAATTAATTAATTCTTATTTAATTAAAACAAATGAAACAAAATAATATTTTAGGTTAAAATTTTAACCTTGCCGCCCCACTTGTATAAGATTGGGCCTAACATTATTTTCTTATTTCATTTAATCCATTGGACTTTAAATAAAAAGCCCACATGTGAACCAGACCCATTCTTACTAAAAGAAACAAGCCCACATGTCTTTCATTAATATATTAATATAATTGAGCAGCCCATTACTTAAATAATGTGCAAATTATATTCTTAATATATTAAATGCAATTCTAGATGGACCCTTAAATTGATCCGGTAGAATATATCAAGTGATCCATGCAAGTCCGTGTGGATTGGGGATCTTGGCGGGCCATCTAAATTTAAGCTTCAATAGACATAACCTAATCACAATCAACAAATGATTCACTTAGGTCCGATCCATTAATTTTAACTCATTCCACTAAAGAGCTAAAATTGAACTCTTAAATAAAGATAGAAAAGGAAGATGCTCCTCATTCATACCCTAGACAATCATATTGGAGATAGTGTATCCTCGTGATTAATATCAGTAATCGCCAAGAGTTCATAGACCGCCTATAACTCTCCAAGTTACCATATTTACTCATATGACCACGTTTTGAACTTGGATATTTTGACTTGTCCAGAAGCCATGTTTTCAATAGACACTATTGAAAACTCAACGTTGAGATTTAATATCCAATTACCTCAAAACATCCATATGATGATATTATACTCTCATTTAATTAAATGGAGCCACGATGTCCATATCTATAAATGAAGTCCTCTATCGATTAACAAATGAATATCACCAAACTATCGAGGATAGACTATGCGATATAATCGTACTCATTGATAACTCAAATGATATCACTTGCAACCATAAGTCCATCATTTATCTCAGGATTAAGATAGACTCTCCGATTGTCCTGATAATGAAAAGACTATTATCTATTGACGGTTCTAGATAAAGCTTTTCATTGTGATCCAGTTCAATGCACCCAGTGCACTAGATCCTTTTTGCTCGAAGATACTCCGATGATTTTAGACTCATCATATCTCATTTGATCCCACTCAAATGCTAGTAAAAGAATTCTACAACTTTAACAAGATAAAGGTGCCCAACCTTTAACTTAAGTTGTGAACATTATTCAAGACTAACTAAAGAATTGTGTCTACCACATACATATCCAGATGTACGAACAATTCTTCTTTTCCCATAGTCTTTAGACCTTATGATTATTTACTTTGACAATTATAATATAAACTATAAATGCTATACGATTTGTTAAACCAGAAATCACTTTATTAATATGAAAAAGATTGTTAATTACAACATTACACTCTTGCTATTGAGCATAATCCTAACAATCTCCCACTTGCGCTATAGCAAATGTGTCATATCTCTCAAGCCCATATTCTCTAGATGCCCATCGAAACTCTTCTAAGGTAGAGCCTTTGTGAAGGGATCCGCTAGATTTTCTGCTGACGCGATTTTGGTAATCGTCACGTCACCTCTTTGAACAATCTCCCTTAAAAGATGATACTTTCTTTCAATGTGTTTACCTCTCTTGTGACTTCTTGGTTCTTTCGAATTAGCCACTGCTCCACTGTTGTCACAGTAGATAGTGATCTGCTTATTCGCACTAGGAACCACTTCTAAGTCAATCAAGAATTGGCGGAGCCAAACAGCCTCTTTGGCAGCTTCGCATGCAGAAACGTACTCAGCTTCCATGGTGGAATCAGCAATACAAGATTGCTTGATACTCCTCCATATAACTGCTCCTCCTCCAATAGTAAACACAGCCCCTGATGTGGATTTTCTGGAGTCAGAATCTGATTGGAAATCAGAATCTGTATACCCAACGGGAACCAAATCCCCTCCAGAGTATACAAGCATATTATCTCTCGTTCTCTTGAGATACTTGAAAATATGCTAGACTGCCGTCCAGTGATCAGGACCAGGTTTCGATTGAAACCTGCTAACTATGCCAATAGCAAAACAAATATCTGGTCTAGTACAGAGCATTGCATACATGAGACTTCCAACTGCCGAGGCATATGGAACTCTACTCATGAATTGCTCTTCATGCTCATTCTTAGGAACTTGTTCCTTAGAAAGCTTGATTCCATGTCTGAAAGGTAACATACCTTTCTTGGAATCCTGCATGGAAAACCTAGACAAGATTTTGTCTATGTATGAAGCTTGGGATAATGCAATCGTTCTATTCTTTCTATCCCTTATTACTTGGATACCTAGAATAAAACTTGCTTCTCCTAAGTCCTTCATATCAAATTGTTTTGCTAACCATTCTTTTACTGATGTCAATACACCTACATCGTTTCCAATGAGTAGTATATCATCAACATAAAGAATCAGGAAAACCAACTTGTCGCCTTTAATCCTTTTGTATACACAAGGTTCGTCAGGATTCTGAATAAATCCAAAACCTTTGACAGCTTGATCAAACCTTATGTTCCAGGATCTGGATGCTTGCTTTAATCCATATATGGATTTCTGCAACTTGCATACCTTATCCATTTGGCCCTTTTCAATGAATCCCTCTGGTTGCATCATGTAGATGCTTTCGTCAAGACTTCCATTTAGGAAAGCTGTCTTGACGTCCATTTGCCAAATCTCTAGATCTAAAGATGCTGCAATGGATAAGAGTATCCTAATGGATTTAAGCATGGCCACAGGAGAGAAGGTTTCCTCGTAATCGATACCTTCTTTCTGTGTATACCCTTTAGCTACTAATCTAGCCTTAAAGGTTTCCACCTTTCCATCCATACCTCTTTTCCTCTTGTATACCCACTTGCACCCAATGGGTTTTATCCCTTTAGGCAAGTCTACAAGGGACCAAACTTTGTTATCGAACATAGATTCAATCTCGGATTGCATTGCCTTTTGCAAATGGCGACTATTGTTAGGATTCCCGTTGTTTTTAATTGGCTTATTTCGTGATCAAACCACATGTGGGGATGCTTTGTAAGGGTAGCTTAGATGTTGTTGTTATTGCTTAGGCCCTTTTGAAGACCTCACTATTGACAAGCACCAAAGGTAATATTCTAAGTGCTTACTTGTCTTGAAGAGATAGATGCACACACTCACAACTCATGCATATGTTTAATCCTTATATGTTGTGTGTCTTTTATGTGTGCCTTAATACTCATGAATATCTCTTCTTGCATGTTAGTTTGATTGCATCTTGCATATCCAATTGCCTTGTCATGCTTAGACTTAGGATTGCATTTTTGCACTGGGCGCCCCCAAAAGCGCTGTACAGAAGCGCTGTACGAACAGCGCCCATTGAGCGCTGTTCAGACCTGATCGATTTAATCGGTCGCTGTTGGGTCGCTGTTGGGGCGCTGTACATAGCGCGGTACAGAGCGCTGTACGTACAGCGCCACTCTGTTTCCTCGTGAAAACAGAGCAAGGGCGCTGTACAGGCGCTGTACAATGGCGCCCTACGTACAGCGCCCAAGGCAAATAGTGGGCAAACTTATCAAAACGACCACACTTTGTTTTGGCCCCCTATATATATGCCACTTTGACTTTAGGTCAATCATAAGAGTTCATATTCAGATTCCATACTTAGGAGATTTTTCAAAGAGAAGAAAAATTCCAAAGAACTCATTTTTAATCACTCAAACACTTGTTCCATGATCATCAATCATCATCTAGCATCATCATAGATCATCTAGATGTCATCTTGCATGGAAACTTCATCATACTTTGCTTGGTAAGCTTTTCACTAATATCTTACATATTTTGTGTTTCTCTTATCTAGAAATCTCAATTTAATTACTTGTATGTGATTTTATATACTTTGAATACAAGATTGAGATTAGTATGATGTATGTTTGAGAAGTTGTATTGTGCTAGCATATTAGGTTTGTGTGCTTGATATTGATTAGCTAAACTAATTGACATGTCATTTAGTTTTGATATCTAGGATTGTTCTTAATTGCATATTAATCATCTTAGATAAGCATATAGGGTTTCCCTTGCTCTATGTTGCATTTTGGATATTTTCACATATTCACTTAGGGTTGTATTCTCTTCAAAAGAAGCTAAGTCTTGTGTGTAGCAATCGAGATTAGGTTGCTTAGATCGCAAGCAAAATCGGACTAGGTTCACTCATACCGGGATTAGGTAGGTGTGTGATTACTACCGGGATTAGGCTGTAATCGTTTGCACATTTAGTGGATTCGAGGTTCGAGTGTGGCTTACTTACATAGCCCGTGGTTTTTCCCGTGAGGGTTTCCACGTAAAAATCAAGTGTCAATTTAATTTCCGCACCATATTACACTTGCTTGTTTATTTTATCTTGAGGGTAATTTCATAATTTTGACTAACACGAAAAATTGGGTAAAAAGCGTAAAATCTATTCACCCCCCCTCTAGATAGTTTTATACACACCGTGCATTAATTAGTTTCAATTGGTATCAGAGCGGGTTCCTAGACATACATAGGTGATCCTTGCTTATTTTGGTGTGTTTTGCATTTTGTGTGATTTTTGATCATTCATACATTTGCATTCATTTCATTCATTCATAAACACTATGAGTGGAAACGGTGGAAATGGTGGTGGCCACGAAGGAGCTTCTAGCACAAGGCCTCCACTTCTTACCGGATTGAACTATTCCCAATGGAAAGGGAAGATGGAATCCTACATATGCCAAATTCATGACCGTGCATGGATGGCGGTGGAAGACGGATATGATCTCCCTATGATGACTCCCGCGGGTGGAGGAGAAGATGTTTTGAAGCCTAAGGCGCAATGGAACGCGCAAGAGTTTGATGCTTCAAAGTGGAATAGGAAGGCGTTGCATGCCATCTTGTGTGCCATGGACGAAAATCAATACAAGTTGATTCAAAATACTAGGATAGCTAAGGAAGCTTGGGACATCCTAGAGATTGCACATGAGGGAACCGAAGTGGTGAAGGACTCCAAGCTTCAAGTCCTCCAAACTCAATTCGAGACGCTTAAGATGGAGGAGAATGAGTGCTTCAACGACTTTGAGATCAAGTTGATGGATATAGTCAACCAAAGCCATCAACTTGGTGATCCATATTCGGATAGGAGAATCAAGCAAAAGATTATGAGATCTCTACCCGATAGGTTTGAATCGAAGGTGACGGCTTTAGAAGAAAATAGTGGTTATAAGGATATGAAGCCGAGTGAGGTGATTGGGAGACTTCTAGCTTATGAGTCTAGGAAAGGGCCTATCTCCACACCCACTAAAAAGCAAAAAGGAATTGCTTTAAAAACCTCCAAGGATGAAAAGGAGGAAAAGAAGGTTGACTCGGATGAAGACCTTGCCTTGTTTGTAAAAAGGTTCAACAAAGTTATGAAGTTTAGAAGGAAGAGCTTTGGGTCAAAGGGTCAAGATTTGAAGAAAAAGGGCTCTTTCAAGAAGTTTGAACCTAGGCAAGAGAGGACCGAAAGGAAAGGGGTCCGATGTTTCGAGTGTGGTGGCATAGGTCATTTTGCCCCCGATTGTGCAAATCATGTTGAGAAGAAAAAGGGGAAAGTGATGGCCGCCACTTGGAGTGGAAGTAGTGATGACTCCTATGAGGGAGATGAGTCTTCGGATGATGAAGAGCTCATGGCTAATCTCCTAGCTTTTGCCTCCTCCCATAAAAGCAAAAGTGCTAGTGAGAGAGAGGAAATGAGTCAAGAGGAAAATGACTCAAGTGATGTAGAAAGTGATTCCTCCTCTAACTCCATGAATGGATTTATGGAGAAAAAGGAGTTTGCTAAATATCATGCCGAATTTAATGATTTAGCAATCAAGAGTACAAGAAAGATCAAGATGTTGAGAGAAGAAAATCTTGAACTTGCATCTCAAAATGACCACTTAAGTGAACAAGTGGAGAAATTCAAGAAGATGGAAGATAAGCTAAAAGAGTAGTTAGTCTTATCTAGGAGGAATGAGGATAGTCTAAAAAGGGAGCTTGAAGAAGTTAGAGAATCTATGACTAGGATGGATTCTAGCACCAAGAAGCTTGACCATATGCTTGGTGTTGGAAAGAGTCCATGTGACAAGAGGGGTCTTGGGTATGAAGATGACAAGAAGATCTCAACCTCTAACAAGACCATATTTGTCAAGAGCTTGAAGAAAGAAGAAACTTCACTTGTGCAACTTCCTAGAAAGAAGTTAGAAATAGGACAAAGCTCAAATGCTCAAGTGAAGATGGGGCCAAGAAGGCAACCTCAAGCTAAACTCCCTAGAGTTTCTCAAGCCAACATTCCTCCTCAATTGGCTCACAAAGGAAAGAGGCCTATCATGCAACCTCAAGCTTGGAAGCAACCTAGACCGGTTCAACAACGAAGATGCATTGAACCCATTCATCCACAAAGACAAGGACAAGGTATGATTCCTTATTTTACTCCTATTTGTCACTTTTGTGGATTTGTTGGTCATATTAGACCACAATGCTTTCGCTATATAAAAATGTGCAAAACTAGAAGCATGATAGAGAAGAAAAAGAAAAGAGCCATGATGCATGTTCCTAGGAATAATAATATTGATTTGCATGATCCTAGGAATAATAGAGCACATGTACCAAAGACCACTAAGAAAGCTAAAATTGTTGCTAAGTGGATTAGAAAGAATGAAAATGTTTGCCATGTTGCACAAATAGCCTTGAAGGCAAATTCTTCTAATTTTTGGTATTTGGATAGTGGGTGCTCTAGGCACATGACGGGAAACAAGAGTTTCTTCGAGACTCTTGTTATGGAGGAAGGTGGATATGTCACTTTTGGTGATGGATCCAAAAAGAAGGTTGTAGGGAAAGGATCCATTTCCGTTCCCGGTTTACCCTCCTTATCCGATGCTTTATTTGTTGATGGCTTGAAAGCCAATTTAATAAGCATTTCACATCTAAGTGATGAAGGATATTCCGTCTTGTTTAGTAAAAATGATTGCTCAATCCTAAAGCCCGATGGACAAACCTTATTGAAAGGTATGAGATCTAGCGACAATTGTTATTGTCTTGAAGCTAAAATAGTCTCAAACAATGTGTCCATGGATGAGCAAGTTGAGTTGTGGCATGAAAGACTTGGCCACATGAACTTTAGGGATTTAAGAACCCTTGGAAAGTTCGAGTGTGTGCGTGGCCTCCCTAAGCTTGGGAAGAAAGCCAATGGTATTTGTGGACCTTGCCAACAAGGAAAACAAACCAAAAGCATGCACAAAAAGGGCAAGTATCTCTCCACCAAGGAGCCCCTAGAGCTTCTCCACATGGATCTCATGGGTCCTATGCAAACCGAGAGCTTAGGTGGAAAGAGATACATTTTTGTTTGTGTTGATGATTTCTCTAGATTTACATGGACATATTTTCTTAGAGAAAAATCCGAAACTTTTGATAAGTTTAAAATGCTTTGTACTAAATTGCAAAATGAAATGAATTCTAATATTAGAAGCATTAAACGGATTAGAAGTGACCATGGGAGGGAGTTTGAGAATGCCTCTTTTGAAAGCTATTGTGATAGCCTAGGCATCTCCCATGAGTTTTCCGCTCCTAGGACACCTCAACAAAATGGAGCTGTTGAGAGGAAGAATAGGGTCCTCCAAGAGATGGCCCGTGTGATGTTGCTTAGCAACAATGTCCCTAGGAACCTATGGGCCGAAGCCATCAACACGGCTTGCTATATAGGAAATAGAGTGTTCCTAAGGCCCGGTACTAGAAACACCTCCTATGAATTATGGAAAGGCAAGAGGCCAAATGTTAGCTACTTCCACACATTTGGGAGCAAATGCTACATTTTAAATGACCGTGATCAACTTGGCAAGTTTGATGCTAAGAGTGATGAGGGTATCTTTATTGGCTATGCCTTGAATAGTAGAGCCTATAGAGTTTTCAACTTGAAGACTCGAACCGTCATGGAATCATCAAATGTTGTCATTGATGATACAAGGCTCAAGTCCAAAAATGATGAGGAGGAGGATGTTTTAGAGGATGACTCTCCTTTGGAGAGGGTTGTGGTGACTCCCAATGTTGGGACATCTAATGAAGTCACACAACCTAGTACTAGAGTTCCTAACTTGGACTCTAATGAACCCGCTCCATGGGTTAGAAGACTCCATAACAAAGAAGATGTTATTGGAGATGTTAATGAGGGTGTTAGGACTAGGCGCCAAATAGCTAATCTAATTAGCTTTACATGCTACACCTCTCAAATAGAACCCAAAAAGGTTGAAGAAGCCTTAAATGATGAATTTTGGGTTCTTGCCATGCAAGAAGAGCTAAACCAATTCGAAAGGAATGAGGTTTGGACTCTAGTTCCTAGGCCTAAGACCACTAATGTCATAGGCACAAAATGGATATTTAGGAACAAATCCGATGAGGATGGCAACATAGTGCGGAACAAGGCTAGACTTGTAGCACAAGGGTACTCTCAAATTGAGGGTATCGACTTTGAGGAGACTTTTGCTCCCGTTGCCCGCTTAGAGTCAATTAGGCTTCTCTTGTCCATCTCTTGTGTGCACAAGTTCAAATTGCACCAAATGGACGTCAAGAGTGCCTTCCTCAATGGCTTCTTGCAAGAGGAAGTGTTTGTTGAACAACCTAAGGGGTTTGTGGATGCACACCACCCCAACCATGTCTATCGCCTCAAGAAGGCACTATATGGGTTGAAACAAGCACCGAGGGCTTGGTATGAGCGCCTCACTCAATTTCTTGTTGACAATAACTACACAAGAGGTAGTGTTGACAAGACACTATTCATCAAGAGAGACAATGATGAGCTTTTTATAGCTCAAATATATGTTGATGACATAGTGTTTGGCTCCACCAACAACACCAAGGTCCAACAATTTGTTGATGTTATGTCTCATGAATTTGAGATGAGTCTTGTTGGTGAGCTTAGTTACTTCCTAGGTTTGCAAATTAGGCAAATGCATGATGGGATTTTCATAACCCAAGCCAAATATGCTAAGAACCTAGTGAAGAAGTTTGGTTTAGAGAATGCCAAACGTTGTGATACACCCATGAGTACCACTTTGAAGCTAAGCAAGGATGCTAGTGGTAAAAGTGTGGAACAAACTCTATATCGTGGCATGATAGGTAGCTTGCTTTATTTGACCGCAAGTAGGCCCGATATATCTTTTAGTGTGGGTGTGTGTGCTAGGTACCAAGCGGATCCTAAGGAGTCCCACCTCTCTTCCGTGAAGAGGATCATTCGCTATGTGAATGGGACATCCAACTATGGGATTTGGTACTCATTTGACACTAATGCTAGTCTAGTTGGCTTTAGTGATGCGGATTGGGCAGGAAATTGTGATGATAGGAAGAGCACATCGGGCGGTTGCTTCTTTCTAGGCAACAACTTGGTGTCTTGGTTTTGCAAGAAGCAAAACTCGATTTCCTTGTCCACGGCCGAGGCCGAGTACATAGCCGCGGGGAGTGGATGCACACAACTCCTATGGATGAAGCAAATGCTAGTAGACTACGGATTCAACCAAGGTACTCTCACTCTCTTTTGTGATAACATGAGTGCTATTAATATTTCCAAGAATCCGGTACAACATTCTAGAACTAAGCATATTGACATCCGCCATCACTTCATTAGAGAGCTTGTTGAAAATAAATGCATAGTACTTGAACATGTAGGTACTAATGATCAACTTGCGGACCTATTTACTAAACCCTTAGATGCTACTCGATTTAAAACTCTTAGTAGATCTATTGGGATATGTCTTGTGGAGTGATGTTCTATGATTGACCCCATATGGGGAACTCAAGCAAAGAGAGCTATTTTGCATTCTTGTATCTTGCAAAAAATTTGAAATAACTTATGCCTCTTCTTTTGATTGCTTGAGTAAGCTTGGTTATACATATGTATATATGTTTTCAATTCTATAAGTGTGAACCTTGCTTATCTACAATCCATGTCATATTTATGTTCAAACATGCATTTTTGGACTAGGAGATTTACATAGGAAGTATGATGTGAATGACCTATAGTTATCCCCATGACATGATGATTCCTTAATAACATGCTAATGCTAAATGAAAAAGCATGAAATTCATACAACATGCTCACATGAAAAGCATGAATTGATGATTGCATATTCTTAAAAATGCAAAACTTGTGTGAAAGCTAATGAGACTCAAAATGAATAAAGGATCTTGTATCCGTTCAAAGGAATTTACATTCCAAATGTCTCTCTTTCTTTATTAGTTGAACATGGTTACTATCATACGGATATCTTATCCGGAAAAATCTAATAGGGTGCAAAGTCGCTCATGCCATGTTTCGCTTATAAAGTTGGATATAGTTACTCTTAAATTGAAATCAATAATCGCTATATCCTTGCTTTTCCCATGACATTGGTGAAATTGGTTTGAATTCTTATTTGAAACCTTTGTCATTTGCTTTGCCAAATACCATTGTATTTTGGACTTGAATGCTATATGTCTTGTATGCAAAGCATGTTGGATTCACACATTTTCTCTTAAATAAATCTCCTTGTTTCTCTCAAATTAATTGAAGTGCATAAAGTGACTTATATGTATATGCATATCTTGCATGCTTCTATCTCTCGTTGTTTTGAGTGACCCGGTTGGGGACTACTCCTTTGCCTATATCATGACAAAAAGGGGGAGTAGGATATTGTAAGGGGAGTTGCAAAATAGAGAAGCTATTGTGCACTTTGGGGAGATAAAACATTGAGGGGGAGTAACCCGTTGAGGGGGAGCATTGCATACACATACATTTTCATAATGTTGAGCCTAAACTTTAAATGCAATTGCTTGTTATTGTTCTCACATGATTAATCTCACACTTTACTTGTATTGGAGATGCTAGAAACTTTATTTTCAGGGCTTGATTGTTCTACAAGAGATTGAAGACTTAAAGTTGTATTTACTTATCTCTTTGTAATGTAGATAATCATTGTAGTCCCGTAGTTTCTAATTCTTTGTGAGGAATCAATGTGAGTGGTGGTTTTGTCACGAAATAGCCAAAGGGGGAGATTGTTAGGATTCCCGTTGTTTTTAATTGGCTTATTTCGTGATCAAACCACATGTGGGGATGCTTTGTAAGGGTAGCTTAGATGTTGTTGTTATTTCTTAGGCCCTTTTGAAGACCTCACTATTGACAAGCACCAAAGGTAATATTCTAAGTGCTTACTTGTCTTGAAGAGATAGATGCACACACTCACAACTCATGCATATGTTTAATCCTTATATGTTATGTGTCTTTTATGTGTGCCTTAATACTCATGAATATCTCTTCTTGCATGTTAGTTTGATTGCATCTTGCATATCCAATTGCCTTGTCATGCTTAGACTTAGGATTGCATTTTTGCACTGGGCGCCCCCAAAAGCGCTGTACAGAAGCGTTGTACGAACAGCGCCCATTGAGCGCTGTTCAGACCTGATCGATTTAATCGGTCGCTGTTGGGTCGCTGTTGGGGCGCTGTACATAGCGCGGTACAGAGCGCTGTACGTACAGCGCCACTCTGTTTCCTCGTGAAAACAGAGCAAGGGCGCTGTACAGGCGCTGTACAATGGCGCCCTACGTACAGCGCCCAAGGCAAATAGTGGGCAAACTTATCAAAACGACCACACTTTGTTTTGGCCCCCTATATATATGCCACTTTGACTTTAGGTCAATCATAAGAGTTCATATTCAGATTCCATACTTAGGAGATTTTTCAAAGAGAAGAAAAATTCCAAAGAACTCATTTTTAATCACTCAAACACTTGTTCCATGATCATCAATCATCATCTAGCATCATCATAGATCATCTAGATGTCATCTTGCATGGAAACTTCATCATACTTTGCTTGGTAAGCTTTTCACTAATATCTTACATATTTTGTGTTTCTCTTATCTAGAAATCTCAATTTAATTACTTGTATGTGATTTTATATACTTTGAATACAAGATTGAGATTAGTATGATGTATGTTTGAGAAGTTGTATTGTGCTAGCATATTAGGTTTGTGTGCTTGATATTGATTAGCTAAACTAATTGACATGTCATTTAGTTTTGATATCTAGGATTGTTCTTAATTGCATATTAATCATCTTAGATAAGCATATAGGGTTTCCCTTGCTCTATGTTGCATTTTGGATATTTTCACATATTCACTTAGGGTTGTATTCTCTTCAAGAGAAGCTAAGTCTTGTGTGTAGCAATCGGGATTAGGTTGCTTAGATCGCAAGCAAAATCGGACTAGGTTCACTCATACCGGGATTAGGTAGGTGTGTGATTACTACCGGGATTAGGTTGTAATCGTTTGCACATTTAGTGGATTCGAGGTTCGAGTGTGGCTTACTTACATAGCCCGTGGTTTTTCCCGTGAGGGTTTCCACGTAAAAATCAAGTGTCAATTTAATTTCCGCACCATATTACACTTGCTTGTTTATTTTATCTTGAGGGTAATTTCGTAATTTTGACTAACACGAAAAATTGGGTAAAAAGCGTAAAATCTATTCACCCCCCCCTCTAGATAGTTTTATACACACCGTGCATTAATTAGTTTCAACTATCAACATCCTCCATAGCTTCCTTGTACGTATAGGGATCATCGTCGTCCGGGAGATTCTCCACTGATTCTCCCAGACCGATGTATCTTTCGGGTTGTGTTCTAACCCTCCCACTACGACGAGGAATGGTAGGTTGTTGATCTTGTGTTGGATCGGAACTTACAATTGGGTTAGGTTGTGTAACCTCTCGTGGAATTGTATCTCCTGACATCTCATTCAGGACAATTCTACTTCTAGGCACAAAATCATTCATATAGTCCTTTTCCAGAAATTTAGCATTTGTCGAAACAAATACTTTAAGATCTGAACGACTATAGAAATAATATCATTTAGTTTCTTTTGGATACCCTACAAATATACATGTTTCTGAACGGGACTCCATCTTTTCTGTCTTTCCTTTTAACACATGCGCAGGACAACCAAATATCCTTAAGTGTTGTAAACTAGGCTTGCGCCCAGTCCACAACTCATGCGGTGTTTTAGGAACAGACTTAGATGGTACATCGTATAGAATGTATATAGCAGTTTGTAAAGCATATCCCCAAAAAGAAATAGGAAGCGTTGAATAACTCAACATAGACCTAACCATATCCAAAAGAGTTCTATTTCTCCTTTCTGCTACCCCATTTTGTTGAGCTGTACCTGGTGCAGAAAACTGAGAAACTATCCCATTATCAATAAGATATTGCTGAAACTCACCAGATAGATATTCTCCACCACGATCAGATCTCAAGATTTTTATGTGTTTCTCAAGCTGATTTTCAACTTCAGCTTTGAATGCTTTGAACATGTCAAAAGCATCCGACTTATGTCTCATGAGATACACATAACCAAATCTCGAGTAATCATCCGTGAAGGTGATGAAGTACTCATATCCACCTCTAGCTTGAATGCTCATAGGTCCACATCCATCAGTGTGTATCAATCCTAAACATTCAGTGGCTCTTGCACCTTTGGCAGAGAACGTCCTTTTGGTCATTTTACCTTCCAAACAAGATTCACAAGTTGGTAGATCATCAACCTTTAAGTCACTCAAAGGTCCGTCACATACCAATCTTTTAATCCTATTAAGGTTAATATGACCTAAGTGTAAATGCCAAAGGTAGGTTTCATCTGTTGATAATTTTACTCTTTTATGATTAGGTTCCGTTATTTCTGTGTCTAACGAGTGAGAGATATTTCTATGCAAAAAGTATAGACCGTTTTCCAATGTACCTTGGCAAATAATTTTGTCATTCTTACTAATAATAAAAACTTTATTAAAAGTAACCGAATATCCAAATTTATTTAAACAAGAAACTGAAATTAAATTCCTCTTGAATTGAGGTACATAATAAACGTCTATCAAATCTAAATGCCTTATAGAATCCAAATAAACTCTAATATCTCCCACTGCACTTGCAGACACTAACGTTCCGTTGCCCAAGCGCAAATTGATTTCATTCTTACTCAGCTTTCTCCTTTCTTGAAACCCCTGCAAGGAATAACAAACATGATTAGTGGCTCCTGAGTCTATGATCCAAGAATCTGTAGAATCAGCCAAAAAACATGTTTCAAGATAATTCAAATTACCTTCTTCCTTCTTGTTCTGGGACTTTGGGCAATCTCTCTTCCAATGTCCCTTTTCACCACAAAGGAAGCATTTCCCTTTGATCTTGGTTACTTTCTTGGTCTCCTTCTTGATAGGCCCAAGTTGCTTTTTCTTCTGTTGTTTCTTGACCTTTTGACGGGCCTTAACAGTAGCAACTTTACCAACCATATGAATCTCTTGACCTTTGCCTTTCACAAGGATCTTTTCAGCACTTTGAACATCTTGCATCAGGCCTTGTAAGGTGTATTCCTTTTTGTTCAAAGTGTAATCCAATTTGAACTGATCAAAGGAATCTGACAATGAATTGACAACCATATCAATCTTTGTCTCACCATCTATCTCAGCGCCATGCAGTTCAGCAATGTTGAGATGTGCTATGACTTTCATCATGTGATCTTTCACAGCCTGTCCAAGTTTCATCCTAAGATTCATAAAAGCAGTCACTGCCTCTCTCTTAGTCGTCCTAGACTTCATAGCAAACATCTCCTCTAGAGACATCATTATATCAGCAGCGGACTCCATTCCTTCATGCTGCTGTTGCAACACGTCGGAGATAATGGCTATAATGTAACATTTTGCCATATCATCTGAAGTCTTCCACTGCTCATACTCATCTCTATACATTATGCTAGATTCATTATTAGGAGCAGGTGGTTTAGGAGTAGTTAGAACAAACTTATGTTTTTCACTTTGCAGCAACAACCCAATTTTCCTTTTCCATGTGACATAATTATCTCCAGTTAAAGTGTTATCTTTCAGGATGTTCATAAGTGATGGGGTCATGATTTCTGAATTAAAACGAAACATATATAAGTAAATAATCATGATAAAGCACTTTTAAATATTTATCTTGAATTAAATAAATAACTCAATCATAAAATTCAACGGTGATCTAACACCCATAAATGTTACGCCTCCTTTGGGAGTTCGCACCATTTACTAGTTAGACTAGGTCCCACCTAATTGTTAACATAACAACCAGCGTTTTCAATTTAAACCTTGCAATTTTACTGACAAGAACTCTTGGGAGGATATCAATAAAATTACATTGAGTGTGTTACCAAGATATGGACCCTCAATTTTCTCTCACGAAAATCCCTCCTTGGGGAGTAGATCTCGTTTGAGTCCATTGTCTAGTCTATCCTTGTAAGGAAGTATGTTGCTAAATTCCATTAATGGACGCCCCTTGGGGGGATTACCAATAAATAATAAAGCTCAACTAACCTTGGAGGCCATAGGTGTTACCAAAACACCTTCTCCCACTCAATTATTTAAGGCGTGTGATTAAATCCCATAGAATGATTTACCGAGTTATCTAGATGCCAATTTAGATACCTAAATCATTCAATGCATGTTCATACCAAAAGAGATATATGCGTGGCACTCCTATTCTATATGTCATGTTATCATACAATAACAAATATTGTAATATTTAAGCATAAATTAAATAGCAACAACTTTGGCCCATCCTAGAAAAACAAGTAAATTACAATTTGTCAGGAATACAAGATCTTCAGGTGGCCCATCAACCATACGCTCATCCTTCGGCCCAACCCACGGGCGAGCACAACTCACAACCCCACTAAGGGGCTACCGTGCGCAGCCCATGAGGACTCCAGGGCTGCCGTGCGCAGCCCACCAAGCTTGGGCTTGCCGTGCGCAGCCCAATCCACTCCTAGGGTGCGCACGGTGCTCGTTCATGGTTCCGGTAGCTTCGTTTTGCTTCGTGTCTTCGAATCTTCAAGACCTATACATATTACGGCAGTATATATATAATAAATACTGCAGTATTAATTTTTTTTTTTTTTTTTATTCACTGCAGTATTTTTACAAACAAAAAACTGCACATAAAAAAAAAAATAAAAAATCTGCAGTAACCCTAAAAAAAATACTACACATATATAAAAAATAAAACCTAGCAATCTACCAAGAAGGAGTTATGGCGATAATAGACCACCCTTCTTGTTACAACTCCGAAACAAAAATTACATTGAAAATCTAGGGCCAAAATCGAGCAATAACAAACCACATAAAACATATATAAATCCATACATCACATGTAATTATATATTTGAATACCTAGAGTGCCATCTCTTTCTAAACATGCATAATCACAATAAAAAGAAATAGATCCACGTATATATACGTTAATTAATTAAAAGGGTTCAACCTAGGCTCTGATACCAATTGAAGGGAAAAATAATAACAAAAGTGGTAAACGCAGCGGAAGCGATACTAAAAACGATTTAGTGACTTTTAAAATTTTTCCTTTATGAACCTTAAACCCTTTTAATCAATAAACATGCATATACATTAACAAAAGTAAATTACCTTTTGTCGCGTGATCCGATTGACTTACGTCGATGGTAATCCGCAAGACCTTCAATCCGAGCACGAACGTGGATCACCTAGGAGCGTGGTCTCCCTTTTCTTTGAATTGCAAACCTGTGAATGGACCAAACAAAAACTTTCTTTTCTTTGTTAGTCACAAAACAATCAAAAGAATGTCAAAAATTATTCCGGTCACTTTTGAGTTCTCAATCTAATGATCGAAACTCGCGTGAACCTAGATCGATATCGTATACACAAGCTTATTGATGATTAAGCAATAGTATACTATCAAAGAATAATTTCACACTCCTTTTTGTCTTTCTAAAATAAAAACTCTCTTAGAATTAAGAAGAAGAAGAAAGAAATAAAAACTCAAGCACCAAAAACTTGTGGTGGCCGAACCCTATAAGAACCCTTATATAGGTTGGCCGAATTTTTTCTTCTTTTTCCTTTAGGGTTGCCGAATTCTATGTAGTCTTAGACTAGGGTTGGCCGAATTTCATCATGTCACTTATATAGGGTGACTAAAATTCAACCCTAATTCTTTTCAACTTTATAGACTTCAAACCCTAATCCAACTCCTTGATTTTTATTCTTTTATTTTGACTAAATAAAAAGACTCCTTATTTGATTAAATAAATAAAACTAATTTATTTATTTCCTTGTCAAACAAGTCTTTTACTTTTAGGAAAGATTTGTTTCTTTAATTAAACAATTAATCAATAAATTAATTAATTCTTATTTAATTAAAACAAATGAAACAAAATAATATTTTAGGTTAAAATTTTAACCTTGCCACCCCACTTGTATAAGATTGGGCCTAACATTATTTTCTTATTTCATTTAATCCATTGGACTTTAAATAAAAAGCCCACATGTGAACCAGACCCATTCTTACTAAAAGAAACAAGCCCACATGTCTTTCATTAATATATTAATATAATTGAGCAGCCCATTACTTAAATAATGTGCAAATTATATTCTTAATATATTAAATGCAATTCTAGATGGACCCTTAAATTGGTCCGGTAGAATATATCAAGTGATCCATGCAAGTCCGTGTGGATTGGGGATCTTGGCGGGCCATCTAAATTTAAGCTTCAATAGACATAACCTAATCACAATCAACAAATGATTCACTTAGGTCCGATCCATTAATTTTAACTCATTCCACTAAAGAGCTAAAACTGAACTCTTAAATAAAGATAGAAAAGGAAGATGCTCCTCATTCATACCCTAGACAATCATATTGGAGATAGTGTATCCTCGTGATTAATATCAGTAATCGCCAAGAGTTCATAGACCGCCTATAACTCTCCAAGTTACCATATTTACTCATATGACCACGTTTTGAACTTGGATATTTTGACTTGTCCAGAAGCCATGTTTTCAATAGACACTATTGAAAACTCAACGTTGAGATTTAATATCCAATTACCTCAAAACATCCATATGATGATATTATACTCTCATTTAATTAAATGGAGCCACGATGTCCATATCTATAAATGAAGTCCTCTATCGATTAACAAATGAATATCACCAAACTATCGAGGATAGACTATGCGATATAATCGTACTCATTGATAACTCAAATGATATCACTTGCAACCATAAGTCCATCATTTATCTCAGGATTAAGATAGACTCTCCGATTGTCCTGATAATGAAAAGACTATTATCTATTAACGGTTCTAGATAAAGCTTTTCATTGTGATCCAGTTCAATGCACCCAGTGCACTAGATCCTTTTGCTCGAAGACACTCCGATGATTTTAGACTCATCATATCTTATTTGATCCCACTCAAATGCTAGCAAAAGAATTCTACAACTATAACAAGATAAAGGTGCCCAACCTTTAACTTAAGTTGTGAACATTATTCAAGACTAACTAAAGAATTGTGTCTACCACATACATATCCAGATGTACGAATAATTCTTCTTTTCCCATAGTCTTTAGACCTTATGATTATTTACTTTGACAATTATAACATAAACTATAAATGCTATACGATTTGTTAAACCAGAAATCACTTTATTAATATGAAAAAGATTGTTAATTACAACATTACACTCTTGCTATTGAGCATAATCCTAACAATCTCCCACTTGCGCTATAGCAAATGTGTCATATCTCTCAAGCCCATATTCTCTAGATGCCCATCGAAACTCTTCTGAGGTAGAGCCTTTGTGAAGGGATCTGCTAGATTTTCTGCTGACGCGATTTTGGTAATCGTCACGTCACCTCTTTGAACAATCTCCCTTAAAAGATGATACTTTCTTTCAATGTGTTTACCTCTCTTGTGACTTCTTGGTTCTTTCGAATTAGCCACTGCTCCACTGTTGTCACAGTAGATAGTGATCTGCTTATTCGCACTAGGAACCACTTCTAAGTCAATCAAGAATTGGCGGAGCCAAACAGCCTCTTTGGCAGCTTCGCATGCAGCAACATACTCAGCTTCCATGGTGGAATCAGCAATACAAGATTGCTTGATACTCCTCCATATAACTGCTCCTCCTCCAATAGTAAACACAGCCCTTGATGTGGATTTTCTGGAGTCAGAATCTGATTGGAAATCAGAATCTGTATACCCAACGGGAACCAAATCCCCTCCAGAGTATACAAGCATATTATCTCTCGTTCTCTTGAGATACTTGAAAATATGCTTGACTGCCGTCCAGTGATCAGGACCAGGTTTCGATTGAAACCTGCTAACTATGCCAACAGCAAAACAAATATCTGGTCTAGTACAGAGCATTGCATACATGAGACTTCCAACTGCCGAGGCATATGGAACTCTACTCATGAATTGCTCTTCATGCTCATTCTTAGGAACTTGTTCCTTAGAAAGCTTGATTCCATGTCTGAAAGGTAACATACCTTTCTTGGAATCCTGCATGGAAAACCTAGACAAGATTTTGTCTATGTATGAAGCTTGGGATAATGCAATCGTTCTATTCTTTCTATCCCTTATTACTTGGATACCTAGAATAAAACTTGCTTCTCCTAAGTCCTTCATATCAAATTGTTTTGCTAACCATTCTTTTACTGATGTCAATACACCTACATCGTTTCCAATGAGTAGTATATCATCAACATAAAGAATCAGGAAAACCAACTTGTCGCCTTTAATCCTTTTGTATACACAAGGTTCGTCAGGATTATGAATAAATCCAAAACCTTTGACAGCTTGATCAAACCTTATGTTCCAGGATCTGGATGCTTGCTTTAATCCATATATGGATTTCTGCAACTTGCATACCTTATCCACTTGGCCCTTTTCAATGAATCCCTCTGGTTGCATCATGTAGATGCTTTCGTCAAGACTTCCATTTAGGAAAGCTGTCTTGACGTCCATTTGCCAAATCTCTAGATCTAAAGATGTTGCAATGGATAAGAGTATTCTAATGGATTTAAGCATGGCCACAGGAGAGAAGGTTTCCTCGTAATCGATACCTTCTTTCTGTGTATACCCTTTAGCTACCAATCTAGCTTTAAAGGTTTCCACCTTTCCATCCATACCTCTTTTCCTCTTGTATACCCACTTGCACCCAATGGGTTTTATCCCTTTAGGCAAGTCTACAAGGGACCAGACTTTGTTATCGAACATAGATTCAATCTCGGATTGCATTGCCTTTTGCCAATGGCGACTATCAACATCCTCCATAGCTTCCTTGTACGTATAGGGATCATCGTCGTCCGGGAGATTCTCCACTGATTCTCCCAGACCGATGTATCTTTCGGGTTGTGTTCTAACCCTCCCACTACGACGAGGAATGGTAGGTTGTTGATCTTGTGTTGGATCGGAACTTACAATTGGGTTAGGTTGTGTAACCTCTCGTGGAATTGTATCTCCTGACATCTCATTCAGGACAATTCTACTTCTAGGCACAAAATCATTCATATAGTCCTTTTCCAGAAATTTAGCATTTGTTGAAACAAATACTTTAAGATCTGAAAGACTATAGAAATAATATCATTTAGTTTCTTTTGGATACCTTACAAATATACATGTTTCTGAATGGGACTCCATCTTTTCTGTCTTTCCTTTTAACACATGCGCAGGACAACCAAATATCCTTAAGTGTTGTAAACTAGGCTTGCGCCCAGTCCACAACTCATGCGGTGTTTTAGGAACAGACTTAGATGGTACATCGTTTAGAATGTATATAGCAGTTTGTAAAGCATATCCCCAAAAAGAAATAGGAAGCGTTGAATAACTCAACATAGACCTAACCATATCCAAAAGAGTTCTATTTCTCCTTTCTGCTACCCCATTTTGTTGAGGTGTACCTGGTGCAGAAAACTGAGAAACTATCCCATTATCAATAAGATATTGCTGAAACTCACCAGATAGATATTCTCCACCACGATCAGATCTCAAGATTTTTATGTGTTTCTCAAGCTAATTTTCAACTTCAGCTTTGAATGCTTTGAACATGTCAAAAGCATCCGACTTATGTCTCATGAGATACACATAACCAAATCTTGAGTAATCATCCGTGAAGGTGATGAAGTACTCATATCCACCTCTAGCTTGAATGCTCATAGGTCCACATCCATCAGTGTGTATCAATCCTAAACATTCAGTGGCTCTTGCACCTTTGGCAGAGAACGTCCTTTTGGTCATTTTACCTTCCAAACAAGATTCACAGGTTGGTAGATCATCAACCTTTAAGTCACTCAAAGGTCCGTCACATACCAATCTTTTAATCCTATTAAGGTTAATATGTCCTAAGCGTAAATGCCAAAGGTAGGTTTCATCTGTTGATAATTTTACTCTTTTATGATTAGGTTCCGTTATTTCTGTGTCTAACGAGTGAGAGATATTTCTATGCAAAAAGTATAGACCGTTTTCCAATGTACCTTTGCAAATAATTTTGTCATTCTTACTAATAATAAAAATTTTATTAAAAGTAACCGAATATCCAAATTTATTCAAACAAGAAACTGAAATTAAATTCCTCTTGAATTGAGGTACATAATAAACGTCTATTAAATCTAAATGCCTTCTAGAATCCAAATAAACTCTAATATCTCCCACTGCACTTGCAGACACTAACGTTCCGTTGCCCAAGCGCAAATTGATTTCATTCTTACTCAGCTTTCTCCTTTCTTGAAACCCCTGCAAGGAATAACAAACATGATTAGTTGCTCCTGAGTCTATGATCCAAGAATCTGTAGAATCAGCCAAAAAACATGTTTCAAGATAATTCAAATTACCTTCTTCCTTCTTGTTCTGGGACTTTGGGCAATCTCTCTTCCAATGTCCCTTTTCACCACAAAGGAAGCATTTCCCTTTGATCTTGGTTACTTTCTTGGTCTCCTTCTTGATAGGCCCAAGTTGCTTTTTCTTCTGTTGTTTCTTGACCTTTTGACGGGCCTTAACAGTAGCAACTTTACCAACCATATGAATCTCTTGACCTTTGCCTTTCACAAGGATCTTTTCAGCACTTTGAACATCTTGCATCAGGCCTTGTAAGGTGTATTTCTTTTTGTTCAAAGCGTAGTCCAATTTGAACTGATCAAAGGAATCTGACAATGAATTGACAACCATATCAATCTTTGTCTCACCATCTATCTCAGCGCCATGCAGTTCAGCAATGTTGAGATGTGCTATGACTTTCATCATGTGATCTTTCACAGCCTGTCCAGGTTTCATCCTAAGATTCATAAAAGCAGTCACTGCCTCTCTCTTAGTCGTCCTAGACTTCATAGCAAACATCTCCTCTAGAGACATCATTATATCAGCAGCGGACTCCATTCCTTCATGCTGCTGTTGCAACACGTCGGAGATAGTGGCCTTAATGTAACATTTTGCCATATCATCTGAAGTCTTCCACTGCTCATACTCATCTCTATACATTATGCTAGATTCATTATTAGGAGCAGGTGGTTTAGGAGTAGTTAGAACAAACTTATGTTTTTCACTTTGCAGCAACAACCCAATTTTCCTTTTCCATGTGACATAATTATCTCCAGTTAAAGTGTTATCTTTCAGGATGTTCATAAGTGATGGGGTCATGATTTCTGAATAAAACAAAACATATATAAGTAAATAATCATGATAAAGCACTTTTAAATATTTATCTTGAATTAAATAAATAACTCAATCATAAAATTCAACGGTGATCTAACACCTATAAATGTTACGCCTCCTTTGGGAGTTTGCACTATTTACTAGTTAGACTAGGTCCCACCTAATTGTTAACATAACAACCAGCGTTTTCAATTTTAGCCTTGCAATTTTACTGACAAGAACTCTTGGGAGGATATCAATAAAATTACATTGAGTGTGTTACCAAGATATCGACCCTCAATTTTCTCTCACGAAAATCCCTCCTTGGGGAGTAGATCTCGTTTGAGTCCATTGTCTAGTCTATCCTTGTAAGGAAGTATGTTGCTAAATTCCATTCATGGACGCCCCTTGGGGGGATTACCAATAAATAATAAAGCTCAACTAACCTTTGAGGCCATAAGTGTTACAAAAACACCTTCTCCCACTCAATTATTTAAGGCGTGTGATTAAATCCCATAGAATGATTTACCGAGTTATCTAGATGCCAATTTAGATACCTAAATCATTCAATGCATGTTCATACCAAAAGAGATATATGCATGGCACTCCTATTCTATATGTCATGTTATCATACAATAACAAATATTGTAATATTTAAGCATAAATTAAATAGCAACAATTTTGGCCCATCCTAGAAAAACAAGTAAATTACAATTGTCAGGAATACAAGATCTTCAGGTGGCCCATCAACCATACGCTCATCCTTCAGCCCAAACCCCATGGGCGTGCTCGACCCACAACCCCACAAAGGGGCTGCCATGCGCAGCCCATAGGGCCTTCAAGGCTGCCGTGCGCAGCCCACCTTGCAATAGGCTTGCCATGCGCAGCCCAATCAACTCCTAGGGTGCGCACGGTGCTCGTTCATGGTTCCGGTTGCTTCGTTTTGCTTCGTGTCTTCAAATCTCCAAGACCTAAATATATTACGGCAGTATATATATAATAAATACTGCAGTATTAATTTTTTTTTTTTTTATTCACTGCAGTATTTTTACAAAATAAAAACTGCACACAAACTAAAAAAAAAAAAACTGCAGCAGTAAACCTAAAAAAAATACTGCACATATTAAAAAAAATAAAACCTAACAACTACCAAGAAAGAATTATGGCGATAATAGACCACCCCTCTTGTTACAACTCCGAAACAAAAATTACATTGAAAATCTAGGGCCAAAATCGAGCAATAACAAACCACATATAACATATATAAATCCATACATCACATGTAATTATATATTTGAATACCTAGAGTGCCATCTCTTTCTAAACATGCATAATCACAATAAAAAGACATAGATCCACGTATATATACGTTAATTAATTAAAAGGGTTCAACCTAGGCTCTGATACCAATTGTAGGGAAAAATAATAACAAAAGTGGTAAACGCAGCGGAAGCGATACTAAAAACGATTTAGTGACTTTTAAAATTTTTTCCTTTATGAACCTTAAACCCTTTTAATCAATAAACATGCATATATATTAACAAAAGTAAATTACCTTTTGTCGCGTGATCCGATTGACTTACGTCGATGGTGATCCGCAAGACCTTCAATCCGAGCACGAACGTGGATCACCTTCGACGTAAGTCAATCGGATCACGCGACATATCTAGGAAAACACACATAGAGAATTCGGCCACCCTATAAGGAAAGAAGGAAGAAATTTTGGCCACCTATATAAGCATACTTATAGAATTCGGCCACCACAATGAATGGTGCTTGAGTTTTTTATTTCTTTCTTCTTCTTCTTAATTCCAAGAGAGTTTTTATTCTAAAAAGAAAAAAAAAAGGAGTGAGAAATTATTCTTTGATAGTATACTATTGCTTAATCATCAATAAGCTTGAGTATACGATATCGATCTAGGTTCACGCGAGTTTCGATCATTAGATTGAGAACTCAAAAGTGACCGGAATAATTTTTGACATTCTTTTGATTGTTTTGTGACTAACAAAGAAAAGAAAGTTTTTGTTTGGTCCATTCACAGGTTTGCAATTCAAAGAAAAGGGAGCCCACGCTCCTAGGTGATCCACGTTTGTGCTCGGATTGAAGGTCTTGCGGATTACCATCGATGTAAGTCAATCGGATCACGCGACAAAAGGTAATTTACTTTTGTTAATATATATGCATGTTTATTGATTAAAAGGGTTTAAGGTTCATAAAGGAAAAAATTTTAAAAGTCACTAAATCGTTTTTAGTATCGCTTCCGCTGCGTTTACCACTTTTGTTATTATTTTTCCCTACAATTGGTATCAGAGCCTAGGTTGAACCCTTTTAATTAATTAACGTATATATACGTGGATCTATGTCTTTTTATTGTGATTATGCATGTTTAGAAAGAGATGGCACTCTAGGTATTCAAATATATAATTACATGTGATGTATGGATTTATATATGTTATATGTGATTTGTTATTGCTCGATTTTGGCCCTAGATATTCAATGTAATTTTTGTTTCGGAGTTGTAACAAGAAGGGTGGTCTATTATCGCCATAATTCCGTCTTGGTAGTTGTTAGGTTTTATTATTTTTATATGTGCAGTATTTTTTTAAGGTTTACTGCTGCAGTTTTTTTTTTTAGTTTGTGTGCAGTTTTTATTTTGTAAAAATACTGCAGTGAATAAAAAAAAAAAAAAATTAATACTGCAGTATTTATTATATATATACTGCCGTAATATATTTAGGTCTTGGAGATTCGAAGACACGAAGCAAAACAAAGCAACCGGAACCATGAACGAGCACCGTGCGCACCCTAGGAGTTGATTGGGCTGCGCATGGCAAGCCCATTGCAAGGTGGGCTGCGCACGGCAGCCTTGAAGGCCCTATAGGCTGCGCATGGCAGCCCCTTTGTGGGGTTGTGGGTCGTGCACGCCCATGGGGTTTGGGCCGAAGGATGAGCGTATGGTTGATGGGCCACCTGAAGATCTTGTATTCCTGACAATTGTAATTTACTTGTTTTTCTAGGATGGGCGAAAATTGTTGCTATTTAATTTATGCTTAAATATTACAATATTTGTTATTGTATGATAACATGACATATAGAATAGGAGTGCCATGCATATATCTCTTTTGGTATGAACATGCATTGAATGATTTAGGTATCTAAATTGGCATCTAGATAACTCGGTAAATCATTCTATGGGATTTAATCACACGCCTTAAATAATTGAGTGGGAGAAGGTGTTTTTGTAACACCTATGGCCTCTAAGGTTAGTTGAGCTTTATTATTTATTGGTAATCCCCCCAAGGGGCGTCCATGAATGGAATTTAGCAACATACTTCCTTACAAGGATAGACTAGACAATGGACTCAAACGAGATCTACTCCCCAAGGAGGGATTTTCGTGAGAGAAAATTGAGGGTCGATATCTTGGTAACACACTCAATGTAATTTTATTGATATCCTCCCAAGAGTTCTTGTCAGTAAAATTGCAAGGCTAAAATTGAAAACGCTGGTTGTTATGTTAACAATTAGGTGGGACCTAGTCTAACTAGTAAATGGTGCGAACTCCCAAAGGAGGCGTAACATTTATGGGTGTTAGATCACCGTTGAATTTTATGATTGAGTTATTTATTTAATTCAAGATAAATATTTAAAAGTGCTTTATCATGATTATTTACTTATATATGTTTTGTTTTATTCAGAAATCATGACCCCATCACTTATGAACATTCTGAAAGATAACACTTTAACTGGAGATAATTATGTCACATGGAAAAGGAAAATTGGGTTGTTGCTGCAAAGTGAAAAACATAAGTTTGTTCTAACTACTCCTAAACCACCTGCTCCTAATAATGAATCTAGCATAATGTATAGAGATGAGTATGAGCAGTGGAAGACTTCAGATGATATGGCAAAATGTTACATTATGGCCACTATCTCCGACGTGTTGCAACAGCAGCATGAAGGAATGAAGTCCGCTGCTGATATAATGATGTCTCTAGAGGAGATGTTTGCTATGAAGTCTAGGACGACAAAGAGAGAGGCAGTGACTGCTTTTATGAATCTTAGGATGAAACCTGGACAGGCTGTGAAAGATCACATGATGAAAGTCATAGCACATCTCAACATTGCTGAACTGCATGGCGCTGAGATAGATGGTGAGACAAAGATTGATATGGTTGTCAATTCATTGTCAGATTCCTTTGATCAGTTCAAATTGGACTAC
Organism: Acer saccharum; assembly: GCA_030490815.1. Lineage (NCBI taxonomy): Eukaryota > Viridiplantae > Streptophyta > Magnoliopsida > Sapindales > Sapindaceae > Acer > Acer saccharum. Next base: position 35,399,900 of record CM059869.1, read on the forward strand.
ACTTTGAACAAAAGGAATACACCTTACAAGGCCTGATGCAAGATGTTCAAAGTGCTGAAAAGATCCTTGTGAAAGGCAAAGGTCAAGAGATTCATATGGTTGGTAAAGTTGCTACTGTTAAGGCCCGTCAAAAGGTCAAGAAACAACAGAAGAAAAAGCAACTTGGGCCTATCAAGAAGGAGACCAAGAAAGTAACCAAGATCAAAGGGAAATGCTTCCTTTGTGGTGAAAAGGGACATTGGAAGAGAAATTGCCCAAAGTCCCAGAACAAGAAGGAAGAAGGTAATTTGAATTATCTTGAAACATGTTTTTTGGCTGATTCTACAGATTCTTGGATCATAGACTCAAGAGCCACTAATCATGTTTGTTATTCCTTGCAGGGGTTTCAAGAAAGGAGAAAGCTGAGTAAGAATGAAATCAATTTGCGCTTGGGCAACGGAACGTTAGTGTCTGCAAGTGCAGTGGGAGATATTAGAGTTTATTTGGATTCTAGAAGGCATTTAGATTTAATAGACGTTTATTATGTACCTCAATTCAAGAGGAATTTAATTTCAGTTTCTTGTTTGAATAAATTTGGATATTCGGTTACTTTTAATAAAGTTTTTATTATTAGTAAGAATGACAAAATTATTTGCAAAGGTACATTGGAAAACGGTCTATACTTTTTGCATAGAAATATCTCTCACTCGTTAGACACAGAAATAACGGAACCTAATCATAAAAGAGTAAAATTATCAACAGATGAAACCAACCTTTGGCATTTACGCTTAGGTCATATTAACCTTAATAGGATTAAAAGATTGGTATGTGACGGACCTTTGAGTGACTTAAAGGTTGATGATCTACCAACTTGTGAATCTTGTTTGGAAGGTAAAATGACCAAAAGGACGTTCTCTGCCAAAGGTACAAGAGCCACTGAATGTTTAGGATTGATACACACTGATGTATGTGGACCTATGAGCATTCAAGCTAGAGGTGGATATGAGTACTTCATCACCTTCACGGATGATTACTCGAGATTTGGTTATGTGTATCTCATGAGACATAAGTCGGATGCTTTTGACATGTTGAAAGCATTCAAAGCTGAAGTGGAAAATCAGCTTGAGAAACACATAAAAATCTTGAGATCTGATCGTGGTGGAGAATATCTATCTGGTGAGTTTTAGCAATATCTTATTGATAATGGGATAGTTTCTCAGTTTTCTGCACCAGGTACACCTCAACAGAATGGGGTAGCAGAAAGGAGAAATAGAACTCTTTTGGATATGGTTAGGTCTATGTTGAGTTATTCAACGCTTCCTATTTCTTTTTGGGGATATGCTTTACAAACTGCTATATACATTCTAAACGATGTACCATCTAAGTCTGTTCCTAAAACACCGCATGAGTTGTGGACTGGGCGCAAGCCTAGTTTACAACACTTAAGGATATTTGGTTGTCCTGCGCATGTGTTAAAAGGAAAGACAGAAAAGATGGAGTCCCGTTCATAAACATGTATATTTGTAGGGTATCCAAAAGAAACTAAAGGATATTATTTCTATAGTCCTTCGGATCTTAAAGTATTTGTTTCGACAAATGCTAAATTTCTGGAAAAGGACTATATGAATGATTTTGTGCCTAGAAGTAGAATTGTCCTGAATGAGATGTCAGGAGATACAATTCCACGAGAGGTTACACAACCTAACCCAATTGTAAGTTCCGATCCAACACAAGATCAACAACCTACCATTCCTCGTCGTAGTGGGAGGGTTAGAACACAACCCGAAAGATACATCGGTCTGGGAGAATCAGTGGAGAATCTCCCGGACGACGATGATCCCTATACGTACAAGGAAGCTATGGAGGATGTTGATAGTCGCCATTGGCAAAAGGCAATGCAATCCGAGATTGAATCTATGTTCGATAACAAAGTCTGGTCCCTTGTAGACTTGCCTAAAGGGATAAAACCCATTGGGTGCAAGTGGGTATACAAGAGAAAAGAGGTATGGATGGAAAGGTGGAAACCTTTAAAGCTAGATTGGTAGCTAAAGGGTATACACAGAAAGAAGGTATCGATTATGAGGAAACCTTCTCTCCTGTGGCCATGCTTAAATCCATTAGGATACTCTTATCCATTGCAGCATCTTTAGATCTAGAGATTTGGCAAATGGACGTCAAGACAGCTTTCCTAAATGGAAGTCTTGACGAAAGCATCTACATGATGCAACCAGAAGGATTCATTGAAAAGGGCCAAGTGGATAAGGTATGCAAGTTGCAGAAATCCATATATGGATTAAAGCAAGCATCCAGATCCTGGAACATAAGGTTTGATCAAGCTGTCAAAGGTTTTGGATTTATTCAGAATCCTGACGAACCTTGTGTATACAAAAGCATTAAAGGCGACAAGTTGGTTTTCCTGATTCTTTATGTTGATGATATACTACTCATTGGAAACGATGTAGGTGTATTGACATCAGTAAAAGAATGGTTAGCAAAACAATTTGATATGAAGGACTTAGGAGAAGCAAGTTTTATTCTAGGTATCCAAGTAATAAGGGATAGAAAGAATAGAACGATTGCATTATCCCAAGCTTCATACATAGACAAAATCTTGTCTAGGTTTTCCATGCAGGATTCCAAGGAAGGTATGTTACCTTTCAGACATGGAATCAAGCTTTCTAAGGAACAAGTTCCTAAGAATGAGCATGAAGAGCAATTCATGAGTAGAGTTCCATATGCCTCGGCAGTTGGAAGTCTCATGTATGCAATGCTCTGTACTAGACCAGATATTTGTTTTACTGTTGGCATAGTTAGCAGGTTTCAATCGAAACCTAGTCCTGATCACTGGACGGCAGTCAAGCATATTTTCAAGTATCTCAAGAGAACGAGAGATAATATGCTTGTATACTCTGGAGGGGATTTGGTTCCCGTTGGGTATACAGATTCTGATTTCCAATCAGATTCTGACTCCAGAAAATCCACATCAGGGGCTGTGTTTACTATTGGAGGAGGAGCAGTTATATGGAGGAGTATCAAGCAATCTTGTATTGCTGATTCCACCATGGAAGCTGAGTATGTTGCTGCATGCGAAGCTGCCAAAGAGGCTGTTTGGCTCCGCCAATTCTTGATTGACTTAGAAGTGGTTCCTAGTGCGAATAAGCAGATCACTATCTACTGTGACAACAGTGGAGCAGTGGCTAATTCGAAAGAACCAAGAAGTCACAAGAGAGGTAAACACATTGAAAGAAAGTATCATCTTTTAAGGGAGATTGTTCAAAGAGGTGACGTGACGATTACCAAAATCGCGTCAGCAGAAAATCTAGCGGATCCCTTCACAAAGGCTCTACCTCAGAAGAGTTTCGATGGGCATCTAGAGAATATGGGCTTGAGAGATATGACACATTTGCTATAGCGCAAGTGGGAGATTGTTAGGATTATGCTCAATAGCAAGAGTGTAATGTTGTAATTAACAATCTTTTTCATATTAATAAAGTGATTTCTGGTTTAACAAATCGTATAGCATTTATAGTTTATATTATAATTGTCAAAGTAAATAATCATAAGGTCTAAAGACTATGGGAAAAGAAGAATTGTTCGTACATCTGGATATGTATGTGGTAGACACAATTCTTTAGTTAGTCTTGAATAATGTTCACAACTTAAGTTAAAGGTTGGGCACCTTTATCTTGTTAAAGTTGTAGAATTCTTTTGCTAGCATTTGAGTGGGATCAAATGAGATATGATGAGTCTAAAATCATCGGAGTGTCTTCGAGCAAAAGGATCTAGTGCACTGGGTGCATTGAACTGGATCACAATGAAAAGCTTTATCTAGAACCGTCAGTAGATAATAGTCTTTTCATTATCAGGACAATCGGAGAGTCTATCTTAATCCTGAGATAAATGATGGACTTATGGTTGCAAGTGATATCATTTGAGTTATCAATGAGTACGATTATATCGCATAGTCTATCCTCGATAGTTTGGTGATATTCATTTGTTAATCGATAGAGGACTTCATTTATAGATATGGACATCGTGGCTCCATTTAATTAAATGAGAGTATAATATTATCATATGGATGTTTTGAGGTAATTGGATATTAAATCTCAACAGTTGAGTTTTCGATAGTGTCTATTGAAAACATGGCTTCTGGACAAGTCAAAATATCCAAGTTCAAAACGTGGTCATATGAGTAAATATGATAACTTGGAGAGTTATAGGCGGTCTATGAACTCTTGGCGATTACTGATATTAATCACGAGGATACACTATCTCCAATATGATTGTCTAGGGTATGAATGAGGAGCATCTTCCTTTTCTATCTTTATTTAAGAGTTCAGTTTTAGCTCTTTAGTGGAATGAGTTAAAATTAATGGATCGGACCTAAGTGAATCATTTGTTGATTGTGATTAGGTTATGTCTATTGAAGCTTAAATTTAGATGGCCCGCCAAGATCCCCAATCCACACGGACTTGCATGGATCACTTGATATATTCTACCGGACCAATTTAAGGGTCCATCTAGAATTGCATTTAATATATTAAGAATATAATTTGCACATTATTTAAGTGATGGGCTGCTCAATTATATTAATATATTAATGAAAGACATGTGGGCTTGTTTCTTTTAGTAAGAATGGGTCTGGTTCACATGTGGGCTTTTTATTTAAAGTCCAATGGATTAAATGAAATAGAAAATAATATTAGGCCCAATCTTATATAAGTGGGGCGGCTAGGTTAATGTTTTAACCTAAAAATATTATTTTGTTTCATTTGTTTTAATTAAATAAGAATTAATTAATTTATTGATTAATTGTTTAATTAAAGAAACAAATCTTTCCTAAAAGTAAAAGACTTGTTTGACAAGGAAATAAATAAATTAGTTTTATTTATTTAATCAAATAAGGAGTCTTTTTATTTAGTCAAAATAAAAGAATAAAAATCAAGGAGTTGGATTAGGGTTTGAAGTCTATAAAGTTGAAAAGAATTAGGGTTGAATTTTAGTCACCCTATATAAGTGACATGATGAAATTCGGCCAACCCTAATCTTAGACTACATAGAATTCGGCAACCCTAAAGGAAAAAGAAGAAAAAATTCGGCCAACCTATATAAGGGTTCTTATAGGGTTCGGCCACCACAAGTTTTGGTGCTTGAGTTTTTATTTCTTTCTTCTTCTTCTTAATTCCAAGAGAGTTTTATTCTAAAAGACAAAAAGGAGTGTGAAATTATTCTTTGATAGTATACAATTGCTTAATCATCAATAAGCTTGTGTATACGATATCGATCTAGGTTCACGTGAGTTTCGATCATTAGATTGAGAACTCAAAAGTGACCGGAATAATTTTGACATTCTTTTGATTGTTTTGTGACTAACAAAGAAAAGAAAGTATTTGTTTGGTCCATTCACAGGTTTGCAATTCAAAGGAAAGGGAGACCACGCTCCTAGGTGATCCACGTTCGTGCTCGGATTGAAGGTCTTGCGGATTACCATCGACGTAAGTCAATCGGATCACGCGACAAAAGGTAATTTACTTTTGTTAATATATATGCATGTTTATTGATTAAAAGGGTTTAAGGTTCATAAAGGAAAAATTTTAAAAGTCACTAAATCGTTTTTAGTATCGCTTCCGCTGCGTTTACCACTTTTGTTATTATTTTTTCCCTACAATTGGTATCAGAGCCTAGGTTGAACCCTTTTAATTAATTAACGTATATATACGTCGATCTATTTCTTTTTATTGTGATTATGCATGTTTAGAAAGAGATGGCACTCTAGGTATTCAAATATATAATTACATGTGATGTATGGATTTATATATGTTTTATGTGGTTTGTTATTGCTCGATTTTGGCCCTAGATTTTCAATGTAATTTTTGTTTCGGAGTTGTAACAAGAAGGGTGGTCCTATTATCGCCATAATTCCTTCTTGGTAGATTGCTAGGTTTTATTTTTTTTATATGTGCAGTATTTTTTTTAGGGTTACTGCAGATTTTTTATTTTTTTTGTATGTGCAGTTTTTTGTTTGTAAAAATACTGCAGTGAATAAAAAAAAAAAAAAATTAATACTGCAGTATTTATTATATATATACTGCCGTAATATGTTTAGGTCTTGAAGATTCGAAGACACGAAGCAAAACGAAGCTACCGGAACCATGAACGAGCACCGTGCGCACCCTAGGAGTGGATTGGGCTGCGCATGGCAAGCCCAAGCACTGGTGGGCTGCGCACGGCAGCCCTGGAGTCCTCATGGGCTGCGCACGGCAGCCCCTTAGTGGGGTTGTGAGTTGTCCTCGCCCGTGGGTTGGGTCGAAGGATGAGCGTATGGTTGATGGGCCACCTGAAGATCTTGTATTCCTGACAAATTGTAATTTACTTGTTTTTCTAGGATGGGCCAAAGTTGTTGCTATTTAATTTATGCTTAAATATTACAATATTTGTTATTGTATGATAACATGACATATAGAATAGGAGTGCCACGCATATATCTCTTTTGGTATGAACATGCATTGAATGATTTAGGTATCTAAATTGGCATCTAGATAACTCGGTAAATCATTCTATGGGATTTAATCACACGCCTTAAATAATTGAGTGGGAGAAGGTGTTTTTGTAACACCTATGGCCTCCAAGGTTAGTTGAGCTTTATTATTTATTGGTAATCCCCCCAAGGGGCGTCCATGAATGGAATTTAGCAACATACTTCCTTACAAGGATAGACTAGACAATGGACTCAAACGAGATCTACTCCCCAAGGAGGGATTTTCGTGAGAGAAAATTGAGGGTCGATATCTTGGTAACACACTCAATGTAATTTTATTGATATCCTCCCAAGAGTTCTTGTCAGTAAAATTGCAAGGCTAAAATTGAAAACGCTGGTTGTTATGTTAACAATTAGGTGGGACCTAGTCTAACTAGTAAATGGTGCGAACTCCCAAAGGAGGCGTAACATTTATGGGTGTTAGATCACCGTTGAATTTTATGATTGAGTTATTTATTTAATTCAAGATAAATATTTAAAAGTGCTTTATCATGATTATTTACTTATATATGTTTTGTTTTAATTCAGAAATCATGACCCCATCACTTATGAACATCCTGAAAGATAACACTTTAACTGGAGATAATTATGTCACATGGAAAAGGAAAATTGGGTTGTTGCTGCAAAGTGAAAAACATAAGTTTGTTCTAACTACTCCTAAACCACCTGCTCCTAATAATGAATCTAGCATAATGTATAGAGATGAGTATGAGCAGTGGAAGACTTCAGATGATATGGCAAAATGTTACATTATGGCCACTATCTCCGACGTGTTGCAACAGCAGCATGAAGGAATGGAGTCCGCTGCTGATATAATGATGTCTCTAGAGGAGATGTTTGCTATGAAGTCTAGGACGACTAAGAGAGAGGCAGTGACTGCTTTTATGAATCTTAGGATGAAACCTGGACAGGCTGTGAAAGATCACATGATGAAAGTCATAGCACATCTCAACATTGCTGAACTGCATGGCGCTGAGATAGATGGTGAGACAAAGATTGATATGGTTGTCAATTCATTGTCAGATTCCTTTGATCAGTTCAAATTGGACTACACTTTGAACAAAAAGGAATACACCTTACAAGGCCTGATGCAAGATGTTCAAAGTGCTGAAAAGATCCTTGTGAAAGGCAAAGGTCAAGAGATTCATATGGTTGGTAAAGTTGCTACTGTTAAGGCCCGTCAAAAGGTCAAGAAACAACAGAAGAAAAAGCAACTTGGGCCTATCAAGAAGGAGACCAAGAAAGTAACCAAGATCAAAGGGAAATGCTTCCTTTGTGGTGAAAAGGGACATTGGAAGAGAGATTGCCCAAAGTCCCAGAACAAGAAGGAAGAAGGTAATTTGAATTATCTTGAAACATGTTTTTTGGCTGATTCTACAGATTCTTGGATCATAGACTCAGGAGCCACTAATCATGTTTGTTATTCCTTGCAGGGGTTTCAAGAAAGGAGAAAGCTGAGTAAGAATGAAATCAATTTGCGCTTGGGCAACGGAACGTTAGTGTCTGCAAGTGCAGTGGGAGATATTAGAGTTTATTTGGATTCTAGAAGGCATTTAGATTTAATAGACGTTTATTATGTACCTCAATTCAAGAGGAATTTAATTTCAGTTTCTTGTTTGAATAAATTTGGATATTCGGTTACTTTTAATAAAGTTTTTTATTAGTAAGAATGACAAAATTATTTGCAAAGGTACATTGGAAAACGGTCTATACTTTTTGCATAGAAATATCTCTCACTCGTTAGACACAGAAATAACGGAACCTAATCATAAAAGAGTAAAATTATCAACAGATGAAACCTACCTTTGGCATTTACGCTTAGGTCATATTAACCTTAATAGGATTAAAAGATTGGTATGTGACGGACCTTTGAGTGACTTAAAGGTTGATGATCTACCAACTTGTGAATCTTGTTTGGAAGGTAAAATGACCAAAAGGACGTTCTCTGCCAAAGGTGCAAGAAGCCACTGAATGTTTAGGATTGATACACACTGATGTATGTGGACCTATGAGCATTCAAGCTAGAGGTGGATATGAGTACTTCATCACCTTCACGGATGATTACTCGAGATTTGGTTATGTGTATCTCATGAGACATAAGTCGGATGCTTTTGACATGTTCAAAGCATTCAAAGCTGAAGTGGAAAATCAGCTTGAGAAACACATAAAAATCTTGAGATCTGATCGTGGTGGAGAATATCTATCTGGTGAGTTTCAGCAATATCTTATTGATAATGGGATAGTTTCTCAGTTTTCTGCACCAGGTACACCTCAACAGAATGGGGTAGCAGAAAGGAGAAATAGAACTCTTTTGGATATGGTTAGGTCTATGTTGAGTTATTCAACGCTTCCTATTTCTTTTTGGGGATATGCTTTACAAACTGCTATATACATTCTAAACGATGTACCATCTAAGTCTGTTCCTAAAACACCGCATGAGTTGTGGACTGGGCGCAAGCCTAGTTTACAACACTTAAGGATATTTGGTTGTCCTGCGCATGTGTTAAAAGGAAAGACAGAAAAGATGGAGTCCCGTTCAGAAACATGTATATTTGTAGGGTATCCAAAAGAAACTAAAGGATATTATTTCTATAGTCCTTCAGATCTTAAAGTATTTGTTTCGACAAATGCTAAATTTCTGGAAAAGGACTATATGAATGACTTTGTGCCTAGAAGTAGAATTGTCCTGAATGAGATGTCAGGAGATACAATTCCACGAGAGGTTACACAACCTAACCCAATTGTAAGTTCCGATCCAACACAAGATCAACAACCTACCATTCCTCGTCGTAGTGGGAGGGTTAGAACACAACCCGAAAGATACATCGGTCTGGGAGAATCAGTGGAGAATCTCCCGGACGACGATGATCCCTATACGTACAAGGAAGCTATGGAGGATGTTGATAGTCGCCATTGGCAAAAGGCAATGCAATCCGAGATTGAATCTATGTTCAATAACAAAGTCTGGTCCCTTGTAGACTTGCCTAAAGGGATAAAACCCATTGGGTGCAAGTGGGTATACAAGAGGAAAAGAGGTATGGATGGAAAGGTGGAAACCTTTAAGGCTAGATTAGTAGCTAAAGGGTATACACAGAAAGAAGGTATCGATTACGAGGAAACCTTCTCTCCTGTGGCCATGCTTAAATCCATTAGGATACTCTTATCCATTGCAGCATCTTTAGATCTAGAGATTTGGCAAATGGACGTCAAGACAGCTTTCCTAAATGGAAGTCTTGACGAAAGCATCTACATGATGCAACCAGAGGGATTCATTGAAAAGGGCCAAATGGATAAGGTATGCAAGTTGCAGAAATCCATATATGGATTAAAGCAAGCATCCAGATCCTGGAACATAAGGTTTGATCAAGCTGTCAAAGGTTTTGGATTTATTCAGAATCCTGACGAACCTTGTGTATACAAAAGGATTAAAGGCGACAAGTTGGTTTTCCTGATTCTTTATGTTGATGATATACTACTCATTGGAAACGATGTAGGTGTATTGACATCAGTAAAAGAATGGTTAGCAAAACAATTTGATATGAAGGACTTAGGAGAAGCAAGTTTTATTCTAGGTATCCAAGTAATAAGGGATAGAAAGAATAGAACGATTGCATTATCCCAAGCTTCATACATAGACAAAATCTTGTCTAGGTTTTCCATGCAGGATTCCAAGAAAGGTATGTTACCTTTCAGACATGGAATCAAGCTTTCTAAGGAACAAGTTCCTAAGAATGAGCATGAAGAGCAATTCATGAGTAGAGTTCCATATGCCTCGGCAGTTGGAAGTCTCATGTATGCAATGCTCTGTACTAGACCAGATATTTGTTTTGCTGTTGGCATAGTTAGCAGGTTTCAATCGAAACCTGGTCCTAATCACTGGACGGCAGTCAAGCATATTTTCAAGTATCTCAAGAGAACGAGAGATAATATGCTTGTATACTCTGGAGGGGATTTGGTTCCCGTTGGGTATACAGATTCTGATTTCCAATCAGATTCTGACTCCAGAAAATCCACATCAGGGGCTGTGTTTACTATTGGAGGAGGAGCAGTTATATGGAGGAGTATCAAGCAATCTTGTATTGCTGATTCCACCATGGAAGCTGAGTATGTTGCTGCATGCGAAGCTGCCAAAGAGGCTGTTTGGCTCCGCCAATTCTTGATTGACTTAGAAGTGGTTCCTAGTGCGAATAAGCAGATCACTATCTACTGTGACAACAGTGGAGCAGTGGCTAATTCGAAAGAACCAAGAAGTCACAAGAGAGGTAAACACATTGAAAGAAAGTATCATCTTTAAGGGAGATTGTTCAAAGAGGTGACGTGACGATTACCAAAATCGCGTCAGCAGAAAATCTAGCGGATCCCTTCACAAAGGCTCTACCTCAGAAGAGTTTCGATGGGCATCTAGAGAATATGGGCTTGAGAGATATGACACATTTGCTATAGCGCAAGTGGGAGATTGTTAGGATTATGCTCAATAGCAAGAGTGTAATGTTGTAATTAACAATCTTTTTCATATTAATAAAGTGATTTCTGGTTTAACAAATCGTATAGCATTTATAGTTTATATTATAATTGTCAAAGTAAATAATCATAAGGTCTAAAGACTATGGGAAAAGAAGAATTGTTCGTACATCTGGATATGTATGTGGTAGACACAATTCTTTAGTTAGTCTTGAATAATGTTCACAACTTAAGTTAAAGGTTGGGCACCTTTATCTTGTTAAAGTTGTAGAATTCTTTTGCTAGCATTTGAGTGGGATCAAATGAGATATGATGAGTCTAAAATCATCGGAGTGTCTTCGAGCAAAAGGATCTAGTGCACTGGGTGCATTGAACTGGATCACAATGAAAAGCTTTATCTAGAACCGTCAATAGATAATAGTCTTTTCATTATCAGGACAATCGGAGAGTCTATCTTAATCCTGAGATAAATGATGGACTTATGGTTGCAAGTGATATCATTTGAGTTATCAATGAGTACGATTATATCGCATAGTCTATCCTCGATAGTTTGGTGATATTCATTTGTTAATCGATAGAGGACTTCATTTATAGATATGGACATCGTGGCTCCATTTAATTAAATGAGAGTATAATATCATCATATGGATGTTTTGAGGTAATTGGATATTAAATCTCAACGTTGAGTTTTCAATAGTGTCTATTGAAAACATGGCTTCTGGACAAGTCAAAATATCCAAGTTCAAAACGTGGTCATATGAGTAAATATGGTAACTTGGAGAGTTATAGGCGGTCTATGAACTCTTGGCGATTACTGATATTAATCACGAGGATACACTATCTCCAATATGATTGTCTAGGGTATGAATGAGGAGCATCTTCCTTTTCTATCTTTATTTAAGAGTTCAGTTTTAGCTCTTTAGTGGAATGAGTTAAAATTAATGGATCGGACCTAAGTGAATCATTTGTTGATTGTGATTAGGTTATGTCTATTGAAGCTTAAATTTAGATGGCCCGCCAAGATCCCCAATCCACACGGACTTGCATGGATCACTTGATATATTCTACCGGACCAATTTAAGGGTCCATCTAGAATTGCATTTAATATATTAAGAATATAATATGCACATTATTTAAGTGATGGGCTGCTCAATTATATTAATATATTAATGAAAGACATGTGGGCTTGTTTCTTTTAGTAAGAATGGGTCTGGTTCACATGTGGGCTTTTTATTTAAAGTCCAATGGATTAAATGAAATAGAAAATAATATTAGGCCCAATCTTATATAAGTGGGGCGGCTAGGTTAATGTTTTAACCTAAAAATATTATTTTGTTTCATTTGTTTTAATTAAATAAGAATTAATTAATTTATTGATTAATTGTTTAATTAAAGAAACAAATCTTTCCTAAAAGTAAAAGACTTGTTTGACAAGGAAATAAATAAATTAGTTTTATTTATTTAATCAAATAAGGAGTCTTTTTATTTAGTCAAAATAAAAGAATAAAAATCAAGGAGTTGGATTAGGGTTTGAAGTCTATAAAGTTGAAAAGAATTAGGGTTGAATTTTAGTCACCCTATATAAGTGACATGATGAAATTCGGCCAACCCTAATCTTAGACTACATAGAATTCGGCAACCCTAAAGGAAAAAGAAGAAAAAATTCGGCCAACCTATATAAGGGTTCTTATAGGGTTCGGCCACCACAAGTTTTGGTGCTTGAGTTTTTATTTCTTTCTTCTTCTTCTTAATTCCAAGAGAGTTTTATTCTAAAAAGACAAAAAGGAGTGTGAAATTATTCTTTGATAGTATACAATTGCTTAATCATCAATAAGCTTGTGTATACGATATCGATCTAGGTTCACGCGAGTTTCGATCATTAGATTGAGAACTCAAAAGTGACCGGAATAATTTTGACATTCTTTTGATTGTTTTGTGACTAACAAAGAAAAGAAAGTTTTTGTTTGGTCCATTCACAGGTTTGCAATTCAAAGGAAAGGGAGACCACGCTCCTAGGTGATCCACGTTCGTGCTCGGATTGAAGGTCTTGCGGATTACCATCGACGTAAGTCAATCGGATCACGCGACAAAAGGTAATTTACTTTTGTTAATATATATGCATGTTTATTGATTAAAAGGGTTTAAGATTCATAAAGGAAAAATTTTAAAAGTCACTAAATCGTTTTTAGTATCGCTTCCGCTGCATTTACCACTTTTGTTATTATTTTTCCCTACAAGTATACATATGCAAACATTACAAGTGTGTGTGTGCAACTAAATCTCTTCAATAAAAACTAAGCACTAGAGATTATACATTTGGCGTGCTTATCTCATTGAGGTCTTGATAGGGCCTATGAGCTTGATCATTATTCACCTAAGCTACCCTTGCAATAAAAACCCTAATTGTGGTTTGTCACCGAAATAAGTCAATCAAACTTTGAGGAACTTACACTTAACATCACACTTACAAATTCATCAACTTTGGTTTTATTAGTAGACCCAAAAACAATGTCATCAACATGTATTTGTGTAACAAAAATGTCATGATCAAGATGTTTGATAAACAATGTTCTATCAATGCCACCTCTCCAATAGTGGTTGTCAATAAGATATTGAGTCAACCTATCATACCAAGCTATTGGTGCTTGCTTAAGACCATAGAGTGCATTTTTCAATTTAAACACATGATTAGGAGAATATAGGTCTACAAAACCTTTAGGTTGTTCAACATACACTTCTTCTTGAAGGTATCCATTGAGGAAAGCACTTTTGACATCCATTTTAAATAATTTGAATTTTTTAATACAAGCAATGGACAACAAAAGTTTAATGGACTCGAGACGAGCAACCGATGCAAATGTCTCATCAAAGTCTACACCCTTAACTTGAGTGTAACCTTGAGCCACTAGTTTAGCTTTATTCCTCACAATCTTGCCACTTTCATCGGTCTTATTCCTAAATACCCATTTAGTGCCAATTACATTCATGTATTTAAGCCTAGGAAACTAAGGACCACACTTCATTCCTCTCAAATTGGTTAAGTTCATCTTGCATAACCCCAACCCAATATTCATCAACAATTGCTTCATTAATATTTTTAGGTTCAATTTGAGAAGTGTAGCAAGCAAATGAAATTTGGCTAGTTAGTTGATTCTTAGTTTTAACCCCTTCATTCAAGTCACCTATGATGTCTTCGTGGTAGTGAGAGTTTCTAAGTCTAGAGTGAGAACGTTCAACAACTTCCTCATCTTGTTGATTATCATTTAAAGCATTTTTATTCTCTTGACTTCCTACTTCATCAACACTATCATTTTCATCATTTTGACTAGACTCACAACTAGCCATATCAATAGGTGCATTAATGTCATTAACAAGGTTTTCTTTTGGTTCATTGACACTATCATTAACACATAAATCAAGCATGCTAAGATCATCTATCTTCACATTGATAGATTCCATAATAGTCTTTGTGGTCAAGTTAAGAACTCTATAAGCACGACTATTACTAGCATACCCAAGAAAGAGACCAACATCACTTTTAACATCAAACTTTCCTAAGTGATTTCTATCATTCAAAATGAAACACTTACTCCCAAAAGTGTGAAAGTAACCAACATTAGGCTTCTTGCCCTTCCAAAGTTTATAGGACGTTTGTTTTGTGCTAGGCCTCCTAAATACTCTATTCGATGTAGGGAAAAATAAACAAATAAAAGTGTTACACGCAGCGGAAGCGATACTAAAGACGATTTAGTGACTTTTAAAATTTTTCCTTTATGAACCTTAAACCCTTTTAATCAATAAACATGCATATATATCAACAAAAGTAAATTACCTCTTGTCGCGTGATCCGATTGACTTACGTCGATGGTAATCCGCAAGACCTTCAATCCGAGCACGAACGTGGATCACCTAGGAGCGTGGTCTCCCTTTCCTTTGAATTGCAAACCTGTGAATGGACCAAACAAATACTTTCTATTCTTTGTTAGTCACAAAACAATCAAAAGAATGTCAAAATTATTCCGGTCACTTTTGAGTTCTCAATCTTATGATCGAAACTCGCGTGAACCTAGATCGATATCGTATACACAAACTTATTGATGTTTAAGCAATTGTATACTATCAAAGAATAATTTTTCACTCATTTTTGTCTCTCTAGAAATCAAAACTCTCTTAGAATTAAGAAGAAGAAGAAAGAAAATAAAAACTCAAGCACCAATTAATTGATTTTTTTTTTTTTTCCTTTAGGGTTGCCGAATTCTATGTAGTATGAGATTAGGGTTGGCCGAATTTCATCATGTCACTTATATAGGGTGACTAAAATTCAACCCTAATTCTTTTTAACTTTATAGACTTCAAACCCTAATCCAACTCTTTTATTTTTATTCTTTTATTTGACTAAATAAAAAAGACTCCTTATTTGATTAAATAAATAATACTAATTTATTTATTTACTTATCAAACAAGTCTTTTACTTTTAGGAAAGATTTGTTTCTTTAATTAAACAATTAATCAATAAATCAATTAATTCTTATTTAATTAAAACAAATGAAAACAAAATAATATTTTTAGGTTAAAACCTTAACCTAGCCGCCCCACTTATATAAGATGGGCCTAATATTATTTTCCTATTTCATTTAATCCATTGGACTTTAAATAAAAAGCCCACATGTGAACCAGACCCATTCTTACTAAAAGAAACAAGCCCACATGTCTTTCATTAATATATTAATATAATTGAGCAGCCCATTACTTAAATAATGTGCATATTATATTCTTAATATATTAAATGCAATTCTAGATGGACCCTTAAATTGGTCCGGTAGAATATATCAAGTGATCCATGCAAGTCCGTGTGGATTGGGGATCTTGGCGGGCCATCTAAATTTAAGCTTCAATAGACATAACCTAATCACAATCAACAAATGATTCACTTAGGTCCGATCCATTAATTTTAACTCATTCCACTAAAGAGCTAAAACTGAACTCTTAAATAAAGATAGAAAAGGAAGATGCTCCTCATTCATACCCTAGACAATCATATTGGAGATAGTGTATCCTCGTGATTAATATCAGTAATCGCCAAGAGTTCATAGACCGCCTATAACTCTCCAAGTTACCATATTTACTCATATGACCACGTTTTGAACTTGGATATTTTGACTTGTCCAGAAGCCATGTTTTCAATAGACACTATTGAAAACTCAACGTTGAGATTTAATATCCAATTACCTCAAAAAATCCATATGATGATATTATACTCTCATTTAATTAAATGGAGCCACGATGTCCATATCTATAAATGAAGTCCTCTATCGATTAACAAATGAATATCACCAAATTATCGAGGATAGACTATGCGATATAATCGTACTCATTGATAACTCAAATGATATCACTTGCAACCATAAGTCCATCATTTATCTCAGGATTAAGATAGACTCTCCGATTGTCCTGATAATGAAAAGACTATTATCTATTGACGGTTCTAGATAAAGCTTTTCATTGTGATCCAGTTCAATGCACCCAGTGCACTAGATCCTTTTGCTCGAATACACTCCGATGATTTTAGACTCATCATATCTCATTTGATCCCACTCAAATGCTAGCAAAAGAATTCTACAACTTTAACAAGATAAAGGTGCCCAACCTTTAACTTAAGTTGTGAACAATATTCAAGACTAACTAAAGAATTGTGTCTACCACATACATATCCAGATGTACGAACAATTCTTCTTTTCCCATAGTCTTTAGACCTTATGATTATTTACTTTGACAATTATAATATAAACTATAAATGCTATACGATTTGTTAAACCAGAAATCACTTTATTAATATGAAAAAGATTGTTAATTACAACATTACACTCTTGCTATTGAGCATAATCCTAACAATCTCCCACTTGCGCTATAGCAAATGTGTCATATCTCTCAAGCCCATATTCTCTAGATGCCCATCGAAACTCTTCTGAGGTAGAGCCTTTGTGAAGGGATCCGCTAGATTTTCTGCTGACGCGATTTTGGTAATCGTCACGTCACCTCTTTGAACAATCTCCCTTAAAAGATGATACTTTCTTTCAATGTGTTTACCTCTCTTGTGACTTCTTGGTTCTTTCGAATTAGCCACTGCTCCACTGTTGTCACAGTAGATAGTGATCTGCTTATTCGCACTAGGAACCACTTCTAAGTCAATCAAGAATTGGCGGAGCCAAACAGCCTCTTTGGCAGCTTCGCATGCAGCAACATACTCAGCTTCCATGGTGGAATCAGCAATACAAGATTGCTTGATACTCCTCCATATAACTGCTCCTCCTCCAATAGTAAACACAGCCCCTGATGTGGATTTTCTGGAGTCAGAATCTGATTGGAAATCAGAATCTGTATACCCAACGGGAACCAAATCCCCTTCAGAGTATACAAGCATATTATCTCTCGTTCTCTTAAGATACTTGAAAATATGCTTGACTGCCGTCCAGTGATCAGGTCCAGGTTTCGATTGAAACCTGCTAACTATGCCAACAGCAAAACAAATATCTGGTCTAGTACAGAGCATTGCATACATGAGACTTCCAACTGCCGAGGCATATGGAACTCTACTCATGAATTGCTCTTCATGCTCATTCTTAGGAACTTGTTCCTTAGAAAGCTTGATTCCATGTCTGAAAGGTAACATACCTTTCTTGGAATCCTGCATGGAAAACCTAGACAAGATTTTGTCTATGTATGAAGCTTGGGATAATGCAATCGTTCTATTCTTTCTATCCCTTATTACTTGGATACCTAGAATAAAACTTGCTTCTCCTAAGTCCTTCATATCAAATTGTTTTGCTAACCATTCTTTTACTGATGTCAATACACCTACATCGTTTCCAATGAGTAGTATATCATCAACATAAAGAATCAGGAAAACCAACTTGTCGCCTTTAATCCTCTTGTATACACAAGGTTCGTCAGGATTTTGAATAAATCCAAAACCTTTGACAGCTTGATCAAACCTTATGTTCCAGGATCTGGATGCTTGCTTTAATCCATATATGGATTTCTGCAACTTGCATACCTTATCCACTTGGCCTTTTTCAATGAATCCCTCTGGTTGCATCATGTAGATGCTTTCGTCAAGACTTCCATTTAGGAAAGCTGTCTTGACGTCCATTTGCCAAATCTCTAAATCTAAAGATGCTGCAATGGATAAGAGTATCCTAATGGATTTAAGCATGGCCACAGGAGAGAAGGTTTCCTCGTAATCGATACCTTCTTTCTGTGTATACCCTTTAGCTACCAATCTAGCTTTAAAGGTTTCCACCTTTCCATCCATACCTCTTTTCCTCTTGTATACCCACTTGCACCCAATGGGTTTTATCCCTTTAGGCAAGTCTACAAGGGACCAGACTTTGTTATTGAACATAGATTCAATCTCGGATTGCATTGCCTTTTGCCAATGGCGACTATCAACATCCTCCATAGCTTCCTTGTACGTATAGGGATCATCGTCGTCCGGGAGATTCTCCACTGATTCTCCCAGACCGATGTATCTTTCGGGTTGTGTTCTAACCCTCCCACTACGACGAGGAATGGTAGGTTGTTGATCTTGTGTTGGATCGGAACTTACAATTGGGTTAGGTTGTGTAACCTCTCGTGGAATTGTATCTCCTGACATCTCATTCAGGACAATTCTACTTCTAGGCACAAAATCATTCATATAGTCCTTTTCCAGAAATTTAGCATTTGTCGAAACAAATACTTTAAGATCTGAAGGACTATAGAAATAATATCCTTTAGTTTCTTTTGGATACCCTACAAATATACATGTTTCTGAACGGGACTCCATCTTTTCTGTCTTTCCTTTTAACACATGCGCAGGACAACCAAATATCCTTAAGTGTTGTAAACTAGGCTTGCGCCCAGTCCACAACTCATGCGGTGTTTTAGGAACAGACTTAGATGGTACATCGTTTAGAATGTACATAGCAGTTTGTAAAGCATATCCCCAAAAAGAAATAGGAAGCGTTGAATAACTCAACATAGACCTAACCATATCCAAAAGAGTTCTATTTCTCCTTTCTGCTACCCCATTCTGTTGAGGTGTACCTGGTGCAGAAAACTGAGAAACTATCCCATTATCAATAAGATATTGCTGAAACTCACCAGATAGATATTCTCCACCACGATCAGATCTCAAGATTTTTATGTGTTTCTCAAGCTGATTTTCCACTTCAGCTTTGAATGCTTTGAACATGTCAAAAGCATCCGACTTATGTCTCATGAGATACACATAACCAAATCTCGAGTAATCATCCGTGAAGGTGATGAAGTACTCATATCCACCTCTAGCTTGAATGCTCATAGGTCCATATACATCAGTGTGTATCAATCCTAAACATTCAGTGGCTCTTGCACCTTTGGCAGAGAACGTCCTTTTGGTCATTTTACCTTCCAAACAAGATTCACAAGTTGGTAGATCATCAACCT
Organism: Acer saccharum; assembly: GCA_030490815.1. NCBI lineage: Eukaryota > Viridiplantae > Streptophyta > Magnoliopsida > Sapindales > Sapindaceae > Acer > Acer saccharum. Next base: position 35,419,344 of record CM059869.1, read on the forward strand.
TTAAGTCACTCAAAGGTCCGTCACATACCAATCTTTTAATCCTATTAAGGTTAATATGACCTAAGCGTAAATGCCAAAGATAGGTTTCATCTGTTGATAATTTTACTCTTTTATGATTAGGTTCCGTTATTTCTGTGTCTAACGAGTGAGAGATATTTCTATGCAAAAAGTATAGACCGTTTTCCAATGTACCTTGGCAAATAATTTTGTCATTCTTACTAATAATAAAAACTTTATTAAAAGTAACCGAATATCCAAATTTATTCAAACAAGAAACTGAAATTAAATTCCTCTTGAATTGAGGTACATAATAAACGTCTATTAAATCTAAATGCCTTCTAGAATCCAAATAAACTCTAATATCTCCCACTGCACTTGCAGACACTAACGTTCCGTTGCCCAAGCGCAAATTGATTTCATTCTTACTCAGCTTTCTCCTTTCTTGAAACCCCTGCAAGGAATAACAAACATGATTAGTGGCTCCTGAGTCTATGATCCAAGAATCTGTAGAATCAGCCAAAAAACATGTTTCTAGATAATTCAAATTACCTTCTTCCTTCTTGTTCTGGGACTTTGGGCAATTTCTCTTCCAATGTCCCTTTTCACCACAAAGGAAGCATTTCCCTTTGATCTTGGTTACTTTCTTGGTCTCCTTCTTGATAGGCCCAAGTTGCTTTTTCTTCTGTTGTTTCTTGACCTTTTGACGGGCCTTAACAGTAGCAACTTTACCAACCATATGAATCTCTTGACCTTTGCCTTTCACAAGGATCTTTTCAGCACTTTGAACATCTTGCATCAGGCCTTGTAAGGTGTATTCCTTTTTGTTCAAAGTGTAGTCCAATTTGAACTGATCAAAGGAATCTGACAATGAATTGACAACCATATCAATCTTTGTCTCACCATCTATCTCAGCGCCATGCAGTTCAGCAATGTTGAGATGTGCTATGACTTTCATCATGTGATCTTTCACAGCCTGTCCAGGTTTCATCCTAAGATTCATAAAAGCAGTCACTGCCTCTCTCTTAGTCGTCCTAGACTTCATAGCAAACATCTCCTCTAGAGACATCATTATATCAGCAGCGGACTCCATTCCTTCATGCTGCTGTTGCAACACGTCGGAGATAGTGGCCATAATGTAACATTTTGCCATATCATCTGAAGTCTTCCACTGCTCATACTCATCTCTACACATTATGCTAGATTCATTATTAGGAGCAGGTGGTTTAGGAGTAGTTAGAACAAACTTATGTTTTTCACTTTGCAGCAACAACCCAATTTTCCTTTTCCATGTGACATAATTATCTCCAGTTAAAGTGTTATCTTTCAGGATGTTCATAAGTGATGGGGTCATGATTTCTGAATAAAACAAAACATATATAAGTAAATAATCATGATAAAGCACTTTTAAATATTTATCTTGAATTAAATAAATAACTCAATCATAAAATTCAACGGTGATCTAACACCCATAAATGTTACGCCTCCTTTGGGAGTTCGCACCATTTACTAGTTAGACTAGGTCCCACCTAATTGTTAACATAACAACCAGCGTTTTCAATTTTAGCCTTGCAATTTTTACTGACAAGAACTCTTGGGAGGATATCAATAAAATTACATTAAGTGTGTTACCAAGATATCGACCCTCAATTTTCTCTCACGAAAATCCCTCCTTGGGGAGTAGATCTCGTTTGAGTCCATTGTCTAGTCTATCCTTGTAAGGAAGTATGTTGCTAAATTCCATTCATGGACGCCCCTTGGGGGGATTACCAATAAATAATAAAGCTCAACTAACCTTGGAGGCCATAGGTGTTACCAAAACACCTTCTCCCACTCAATTATTTAAGGCGTGTGATTAAATCCCATAGAATGATTTACCGAGTTATCTAGATGCCAATTTAGATACCTAAATCATTCAATGCATGTTCATACCAAAAGAGATATATGCGTGGCACTCCTATTCTATATGTCATGTTATCATACAATAACAAATATTGTAATATTTAAGCATAAATTAAATAGCAACAATTTTGGCCCATGCTAGAAAAACAAGTAAATTACAATTTGTCAGGAATACAAGGTCTTCAGGTGGCCCATCAACCATACGCTCATCCTTCGGCCTTCTCCCATGGGCGTGCGCAGCCCACAACCCCACAAAGGGGCTGCCTTGCGCAGCCCATAAGGCCACACAAGGCTGCCATGCGCAGCCCACCAAAGTTTGGGCTTGTCATGTGCAGCCCAATCCACTCCTAGGGTGCGCACGGTGCTCGTACTTGGTTCCGGTTGCTTCGTTTTGCTTCGTGTCTTCGAATCTCCAAGACCTAAATATATTATGGCAGTATATATATAATAAATACTGCAGTATTAATTTTTTTTTTTTTTTTTTTTTAATCACTGCAGTATTTTTACAAACAAAAAACTGCACATACTAAAAATAAAAAAACTGCAGTAACCCTAAAAAAAAATACTGCACATATAAAAAAAATAAAACCTAGCAATCTACCAAGAAGGAATTATGGCGATAATAGACCACCCTTCTTGTTACAACTCCGAAACAAAAATTACATTGAAAATCTAGGGCCAAAATCGAGCAATAACAAACCACATAAAATATATATAAATCCATACATCACATGTAATTATATATTTGAATACCTAGAGTGCCATCTCTTTCTAAACATGCATAATCACAATAAAAAGAAATAGATCCACGTATATATACGTTAATTAATTAAAAGGGTTCAACCTAGGCTCTGATACCAATTGTAGGGAAAAATAAACAAATAAAAGTGTTACACGCAGCGGAAGCGATACTAAAGACGATTTAGTGACTTTTGAAATTTTTCCTTTATGAACCTTAAACCCTTTTAATCAATAAACATGCATATATATCAACAAAAGTAAATTACCTCTTGTCGCGTGATCCGATTGACTTACGTCGATGGTAATCCGCAAGACCTTCAATCCGAGCACGAACGTGGATCACCTAGGAGCGTGGTCTCCCTTTCCTTTGAATTGCAAACCTGTGAATGGACCAAACAAATACTTTCTATTCTTTGTTAGTCACAAAACAATCAAAAGAATGTCAAAATTATTCCGGTCACTTTTGAGTTCTCAATCTTATGATCGAAACTCGCGTGAACCTAGATCGATATCGTATACACAAACTTATTGATGTTTAAGCAATTGTATACTATCAAAGAATAATTTTTCACTCCTTTTTGTCTCTCTAGAAATCAAAACTCTCTTAGAATTAAGAAAAAGAAGAAAGAAAATAAAAACTCAAGCACCAATTAATTGATTTTTTTTTTTTTTTCCTTTAGGGTTGCCGAATTCTATGTAGTATGAGATTAGGGTTGGCCGAATTTCATCATGTCACTTATATAGGGTGACTAAAATTCAACCCTAATTCTTTTTAACTTTATAGACTTCAAACCCTAATCCAACTCTTTTATTTTTATTCTTTTATTTGACTAAATAAAAAAGACTCCTTATTTGATTAAATAAATAATACTAATTTATTTATTTACTTATCAAACAAGTCTTTTACTTTTAGGAAAGATTTGTTTCTTTAATTAAACAATTAATCAATAAATCAATTAATTCTTATTTAATTAAAACAAATGAAAACAAAATAATATTTTTAGGTTAAAACCTTAACCTAGCCGCCCCACTTATATAAGATGGGCCTAATATTATTTTCCTATTTCATTTAATCCATTGGACTTTAAATAAAAAGCCCACATGTGAACCAGACCCATTCTTACTAAAAGAAACAAGCCCACATGTCTTTCATTAATATATTAATATAATTGAGCAGCCCATTACTTAAATAATGTGCATATTATATTCTTAATATATTAAATGCAATTCTAGATGGACCCTTAAATTGGTCCGGTAGAATATATCAAGTGATCCATGCAAGTCCGTGTGGATTGGGGATCTTGGCGGGCCATCTAAATTTAAGCTTCAATAGACATAACCTAATCACAATCAACAAATGATTCACTTAGGTCCGATCCATTAATTTTAACTCATTCCACTAAAGAGCTAAAACTGAACTCTTAAATAAAGATAGAAAAGGAAGATGCTCCTCATTCATACCCTAGACAATCATATTGGAGATAGTGTATCCTCGTGATTAATATCAGTAATCGCCAAGAGTTCATAGACCGCCTATAACTCTCCAAGTTACCATATTTACTCATATGACCACGTTTTGAACTTGGATATTTTGACTTGTCCAGAAGCCATGTTTTCAATAGACACTATTGAAAACTCAACGTTGAGATTTAATATCCAATTACCTCAAAAAATCCATATGATGATATTATACTCTCATTTAATTAAATGGAGCCACGATGTCCATATCTATAAATGAAGTCCTCTATCGATTAACAAATGAATATCACCAAATTATCGAGGATAGACTATGCGATATAATCGTACTCATTGATAACTCAAATGATATCACTTGCAACCATAAGTCCATCATTTATCTCAGGATTAAGATAGACTCTCCGATTGTCCTGATAATGAAAAGACTATTATCTATTGACGGTTCTAGATAAAGCTTTTCATTGTGATCCAGTTCAATGCACCCAGTGCACTAGATCCTTTTGCTCGAATACACTCCGATGATTTTAGACTCATCATATCTCATTTGATCCCACTCAAATGCTAGCAAAAGAATTCTACAACTTTAACAAGATAAAGGTGCCCAACCTTTAACTTAAGTTGTGAACAATATTCAAGACTAACTAAAGAATTGTGTCTACCACATACATATCCAGATGTACGAACAATTCTTCTTTTCCCATAGTCTTTAGACCTTATGATTATTTACTTTGACAATTATAATATAAACTATAAATGCTATACGATTTGTTAAACCAGAAATCACTTTATTAATATGAAAAAGATTGTTAATTACAACATTACACTCTTGCTATTGAGCATAATCCTAACATTCGACACATATCAAGCGGTATTGACCGCTTCAGCCCATAGGTTTCTAGGAACTTTCTTGCTATTGAGCATGACCCTAGCCATCTCTTGCAAGACATAATTTTTCCTCTCAACAACACCGTTTTGTTGAGGAGTTCTAGGTGCTAAGAACTGAGAAATCCCTAGACCATCACAAAACTCACTAAATTTGGCATTTTCAAATTCTATCCCATGATCACTCTTAATGCGACATATTTTCTTGATATTAAGACCTTTTTCATTTTGAACTTGATTACAAAACTTCTTGAATCAAAAGCCTCAGTCTTGTTTCTAAGAAAATAAACCCAAGTAAACCTAGAGTAGTCATCAACGCATACAAAAATGTACTTTTTCCCATTGATGCTCTCGGTTTGAATTGGCCCCATTAGGTCCATGTGCACAAGTTCTAAAGGTCTATTGGTAGCTATGTAAGTGCTCTTTTTGTGAGGAGAGCTTCTTTTGACAATCCATTTTTTTCTTTTTACACTTCTTATCTAATGACACTCCATTCTCAAAATTTAAATTTAAAAAAATTCAAAAGACTCTTCATTTTGTTACAAGATTATCCTTTTTATCTTTTTTTGAATTAAATTATATAAAAAAAGAAATTATCTTTCCTAATTCATTAGATTAATTATTACATATTAAATACTCTCTCCTAAATTTTTAATTACCATATTAAACTCTCTCTCCCTCCTACATATCTCTAGTTTTCTATCTCCATTATTTCTCAATCAAGACTAATAGTTTAGAAAAAAAAAATTACTAATAAGCTTGATCTTTAGGAACCATATGTATGTATATATTAAAAAAAAAAATTAAAAAAAAAAAAAAACTAGTACCTTGTTAATCAAAAAAAAAAAATCAAAATATGAAAATGCTTTTTGTTACTCTTGTAGGTATTTGATTGCCTAGAGAACTTTAATTCTTTCATTAGTCTTAGAAATTCTGAATTTAATCGAATATAGTTGCAACAATTCAAGCTTTCATATATCTTTTTTATTTTATTTTTTGAAAATTGACTTTTTAATATATATATATATATATATATTACCGTTACTAAAAAACCAAAATATTCATAAGTTTTTTTTTTCTTTAATTATTAATCAGAGATTGATTGAGAAAGAATGGAAATAAGATTTTTTTTTTTTTTTTTTTTTTTTTGAAAAATGGAGAGAGATTAATTAGGGGAGAATGTTTAACATGGTAATAATAGATTTAGGAGAGAGAGTTTAATAGGTAATATTTAATCTAATGATTTAAGAGAGAGAATTTTTTTTTTAATAATTTAATTAGTTTGGCGTGTCTTTAATGTTTTTTGTCTTGTTTAGTAATTTTAATTCAGGTTAAAATTGTCATTAATAAAAAAATTTAAATTGGAGTGTAAATAGATAATTTGTGGATTGTAAGAAGAAGCTCTCTTTTGTGAGGCATTTTGGTTTGTTTACCTAATTGGCAAGATTCACAAACAACATCTAGCTTCTTACCAAGATTGGGGAGACCTCTAACAATGCTATGTTTTTCAAGCTTCTTTAAATCCTTAAAGTTCATGTGGCCTAAACGTTGATGCCACAAATCTAGCTTGTTGCACTCATGTGTCATGTTGCAAGTTAGAGGATCTATCTCAAGACAATAGCAATTGTCTATAGACCTTAGCAATTGTCTATAGACCTTTTGACTTTTAGGACAACCTTACCCTTTTTATCAATTATAGTGCACACATCTTTGTTAAAACTAACTTCTTTAAATATTTCACACAAGTGAGTGATGCTTATTAAGTTAGCTTGTAACCCATCAACATACAAAGTATAGCGAAGTTTAGGCAATCTGGGGATACATATTGTTCTCTTGCCTAGAACTTGCTTTTTGGTGCCATCACTAAAAGTGACCCAACCTCCATCCTTTGACACAAGATTCTTAAAGAAATCTTTGTTCCCGGTCATGTTCCTAGAGCAACTGCTGTTTAGGTACGAAGAGTATGAGGAGTTCGCTCTTAAAGCATATTGTGCAACTAGACATTTAGGTGTGTCTTTTCTAACCCACACACTCTTCACAATACGCCTCTCACTCTTATCACTGTCATGCTTTGACTTAATGTTAGACATTTTAACATGCACCTTGACCTCATTAGTCACACCTTCAAATATATCGAACAAAGCATTATCAATTTTCTTATGCATAGTAGAGTGAGGCACAACACAAGATTTAGCAAGCAAATCATCAACAAGTTTCTTCACAACATGCTTTTCCAAGGTCTTCCCAGGTCTAGTACTAAATCCATACATGGATGATTGCCTAGGACCATTCAAAGACATATCATGAGAAGCATTATCAAATTTGCATTTACGAATGTATTCAAAGCACCTAGGTCAAATATGTTCTACCATATTACAATGATGACAAATAGGTATGAATTAGAGAAATTTACCATTTGCATTTGCTTCCAAAGCATTTGGTCTTCTTACCATTTTACCTGTTTGAAGTGCAACCCTTGATGCTTCACCTCTTGCATTTGAGGTTGATGCTCTTTGACATTGATCTTGTTGAGATCTTCCATTTAAGTTCCTTGTTGATGTAGAGGCACCTCTGGTAGCTTTCATTGCTTTACCTTGAGAGAGAGTGCCTACATTTGTTTCAACATTTGCTTTGACAAAGATAGATTTGTTAGATAAAGGAGTTTCCTTATCATTGATATAACCCAGACCTTTTTTATCACATGGATGCTTACCACTTTTAATAAGGGATTCTACCTTGTTAGAACTAGATGACATCTTGTGAATCATCCTACTTGCCTCATCAAGTTTATCACTAAGCATCCTATTCTTAATGACATATTTCTCTAAGATATCATCGATCGTCCTAACATCTTCACAAGATTTATTAAGCCATTGTTCATACTTTTTCTCTTGATTTAAGTGCTCACTAAGTTTGGCTTTAAGCATGTTTTCTAGCCTCCTAGCACAAACAAGAAAACTATCCATTTGCTAAATTTCTTGCTTCAAGATGCTAAGTCTATCATTGCTATCTTTTAAGTTCATTTCTAGACTTAGAATCTTGTCTTTAAGTTCATTGAAATCTTTCAATCCTAGACCATGATTCTCTAGCTTCTTATTGAGAGACACATTGACTTTAGATAAGCGTTCATTTTCAAGAATAAGATCATTGATCTTTTTCTCATCCAAGTCAATAGGTTCAACAAGAGAAGCCACATAAGAACACACTTCCTTAATCATGACTATATCACAAACAAAACACAAACACTATAAAGAAAGGATCTATCTAATTGCTTCTAGACACCCGCTCTGATATCAAATGAAATGCCCTTAAGCAATATAGTGTAATATATACCTAGAGGGGGGGGGGGTGAATAGGTATAGACCAAAATTCTTCCAAAATCCTTTTCCTCAATACCATAATGATATGCACACTTGGTGTGTCTAACAAAATGAATTGTTTTAATCAACACAAGTGGAAATCAATACACAAGTGATGCAATCAATAAGAGATATGGAAAATAATGAAAGATAAAGTGAAATGTGACACAGGTATTTTTACGTGGTAAAACCTCCTAAGAGGAAACATCCACTAGTTGATACCACAACCACCAACAAGCAATTCACTATGATGAACCTATGAATCTTCTAACTTAATTTTGAATCTTCTTAACATATTTAAGAAAACATTTATCGAAATCTAAAGGTGGCTTGGCTTTTATACATTAACCGAACCATACCACCCGCTAATTTATTATCTAAAAAGGATTTATATATTTATAAATTCTTATATAACTAATCAGTAGACCAGGTAAAATTTCACATGACCTATTAACACGATCCAAACCCATTCACAAGCAGTGATTGATAGGTCAAGTTTATCGGATCGAGTTGTTAATGGGTCAACCCATTAAAACCCATAATAAAATGGGTCGGTTTTTGGTTCACCTTTGAAAAACAATTAATTCGTTATAACCAATTAATATAAGGATTTTTAAATATATATATATATATAGTTTTTCTATTGTCAGTTCGAATAATATATCAGTTCCTTGTATGTAGGCCATTGGATTTAAGGGTGCGTTTGACATAGAGATTGGACAGGACAGGGTGGGATGGGACAGAACAGGATGGGACAGTTGTTCCATATTGTGTTTGGAATGTCTGAGACAGAACTATTAACTGTACTATTATACATTTGGTATGGATGGGATAGGACGGGACAAGAGGTTTAAATGATCATAGTGCCCCTCATATTTATATATAATATTATATATAATATATTAAAAATTATTTCATATACAATAATATATATATAATAAAATATAATTTTATATATGTTATTGTATAAGAAATAATTTTTAAAAATTATATATAATAATAAAATATAATATATATATATATATATATATTATCTTATATATATTATTGTATATGTAATAATTTTTAATCAATTATATATTATTATATATAATAATAAAATAAAATATATATAATATATTATAATATTAAATATATTTATATATAATATATATATATATATATATATAATAATATTAATATATTATATTATTATTATATATAATAATAAAATATAATATATATTATTAATATATAATATTATTATATAATATAAATATATCATATATATATAATATTATATAATATATATATATACATAAATTATATAATATATATTATTATAATATACATATAATAATAATAATAATAACATATATTATATATTATCTATTATCATATATATTATTATATATTATTATTAATATTATATATTATAATTATATATATTATTATTATTATTATATATATATATATATATATATAATATTGCATAAGTTTGTGATTTTTTGAAGATTTAAGGGTAAAAAGGTCTTTTTAAGACTTGTCCCATGCATGGGACAAGTGTGGCCTAGGGTCTTGGGTGGGATAGAATTTGGTGATTTTTGTCCCACCTTGTCCCGTCATGTCCCATGCTAAAGTTGCGCCAAACGTGGGACAAGAAGAAATTGTCCCACGTTGTCCTGTCCCGTCCCATGTACAAAACGCACCCTAAATGCTTTGACTTGACTGCATGCACTTGTTAAAGCATCTTTTAAATCCAATGACCCACATGCAAGGAACTGATATATTTTATATCAGTTCGAACTAACAATAGAAAGACTATATGTGTATGTGTGTGTGTGTGTGTGTGTGTGTGTGTGTGTGAATTTATTAAAAAAAATCTTTGTATTTACTGACTCAATAGTAAATAAATTTATTAAAGTTGTTGAATTTATAAAAAAAAATTAAAAATCTCTATAATTACATTTAGGATATATTTTAATAATTAATTAAAAAAATGAGGAAATGGCACTTTTTAACCAAAAAAGTAATGGGGTTTCTATTTTTACCTGTAATTAGTGTTTTCATTGTTTTTACCAAACTTTCCACTAAAGAGACAAATTTGCCCATGCTCCAGATTAAATACACTGAGAATTAAACATACTAGGAATTAAACTGGTGGTGTGTTTAATTGATAAAAATTGGTGGTGTGTTTAATTAAAGAAGAATGGTGGTGTGTTTAATTGAAAAAAGAACTAGTGTGTTTAGTTTAAGAAAACATGTGGTGTGTTTAATTGAAAAAGACCGGTGTGTTTAATTGAGAAATCATTAAGGGTATTTTTATCTCATTAGTGGAAAGTTTAGTAAAAACAATCAAAGCACTAATGTTGGGTAAAAATAAAAAATCCACTAATTATACGGTTAGTTTCAATTTTAACCCTTAAAAAATTAAATTAAAAACTCAAAAACTATAAATTTATTATATCACTATATTCTAACCATAACTCTAAAAGTAGTCGTCTTCTAACACAAGCAATTTGACATTGGTAAGTGTAAGTGATGATTGAGATTCTCAATTGCAACATAATGAAGATTTATAAAAGCCATGTTAGATTTCATTTTCAAGTTGTTTATTTTTGTGTTTCTTAAAATAATATGTTTTCAATAGAATGTTGGAGCCTATGGTGAACTTGATTGCATAGATCAGTGCTATTTATTTACAACTTTTTAATAAATTTGAAATATAACATTTTGTAATGGGTTGGATCGGGTTACCCATTAAAAAAGAAAAAGTGTATGTAAACCCCTATTTAGAATATTTTTAAAAATCCAATATTATCCTTGAGTAAAATTACTTAAAGGACTAAATACTTTGTCAGTACACACCAATAATTATTAATTGGTTTTATATCAATCCTTTGTTAAAAAAAAAAAAAAAAAAAAAAAAAAAAAAAAAAAAAGAACAAGGAAGTTTCCTATTAATTGTTTGATATGATAATAAAACCCTAACTTCTATTTTAACTACTAATTTCAAGTTATTTTATGGAATATAAATTGATTGAGTTGACAAACAATTTAATGCTATAATTGAGTGAAACAAAAATCAATACCAACAATAAACTTTCTTATGAACAATTTTTTTTTTTTTTTTTTGATAAAAATAAAAATAAAAATAAAATAAAATAAAATAAAAAAACCTTTCTTAGAAACAAAAGAATTGAAATACAATGTTGTCTGCTGAGAGCCTCTTTTACATAAAGAATTAAAAAAAAAAAAGTTTTAATTCAATGAAAAGAAATTTTTTTCATACAATTTTTTAGTGACATCAAATGTTTTTACAGGAGTTAGAAATTATTTTTTTAAAGAGAAATTATTTATTTGAATAAAAAGATATAAAATAATAAAATTTTAAATAAATCTAATTAGATAACAAAATAGTGGGGTGTGCTAACAAAAATATAATACAATAAAATTAAAGAAAGGGTATTTTTAGCATTAAGTAGGGTTTATTTATGAACCATAGATTTTTAAAATATTTTGGGGGTGTACTTATGAAAGGGGTGTACATACAATTTTTTAAGGGTGCCAATATCATCACTCTTTAACAAATGGTTTCAGGTTTTATATTTAAACCCATTAAACTAATAGGTCGTGTTCGGATGGAACAATTTTAACACGATCCAAATACGAAACGACACAAATTTGTAATAACACGACCCATTACCAGGTAATGAATATTGTTTGAAATTGTGGTTTGTAGGCCCAAATATTTGAAGGTTTAGCCATACAAAAAATAAAATTACGGAAGCCCAAAATACCTTGTAATATAATTTCAAAACATAGGTGGTGATGAAAATAATACTTACAAATGATGGTATACAACTCAAAAGTTCCCCGTGATGCTCCGTGAATCTTATCCGCACCCCCTTGCACTTAAATCCCAAAGCCCTCCTGATTCTTGATTTTTCTAGTGAAAACGTTTCGTGGCAACTTTTCCTTTAATCGATGGATTTTAAAGCATGGCAAATTGGCAATGGTGAAAAATAAAAACCCTTTACAACTACTAACTTTCTTTTCTATCTTTTCTTTTTCAAGAGAAGAAAACAAAAAGTCCAGCAAAAGCCAAAGGGAGAGAGGCACACTACCTATTGCTTTTCACGTTAAGTTGTCTTTTGCCTAGGGTTTACAATTCTTTTTCTTACGTTAATCTAATATCATAAGCATATATAGTGTCCAATTAGGTTTCCATAACCTAATTCACTATTTTTTTTTTTTTTTTTAATTTTTTTTTTTTTTTTTACAGTTAATTCACTATTTGTTAATTAAAGATAAATCATTAGTACATAATTATTTAATTTTCAAGTTTAGAAGGCAATCTTAGAACAATATTTATTTGGCTTCCTTAAATATAAATAACATGTCATAAATCACTTTCCCTCATATTTTATTAATTATAATTTTCCAAATGTAAATATTATTTCAAAGTATGAATATATTTGATATTTTTGACCAGTTATATGTCGTGTAACAAAATCCTTGGAAATTAATACTACCAACCTTATATGATTACATTCAATTACGACAGTACGAGTATAATGATATAAGAAAATAACTTTTGAATAACTAACATTCGATGACTATATCATAAATAGTTCCAGAATGTTATTTTCTGCAAGATTGCAACCATTGTATGTAACATGGTAGTGACAAGAAAGATAAATCATAGATCCAATTCATTATACTACCAATTTTTTGTGATTTGTGACTAAAGATATAGTCAAGGAAAATCTTGTGTGGTGACTATGTCCAATTTAATCACGAATTGGTGATTCAATTTTTGGCATCTACATTTCCCTCCAAATGCATATTTTTTGAGACTTGTATGTCTTTTTAGTAATTATAATTTTAGTGAAAATACGAGGAATTAACATCTATATGTTTCGTCGCATAAGTTGTTTTGTGTCTAATATATTATTATATTTAGTCGATAAATAATAATGATATATTTTGTTTATTATTTGTGATTATAATGTTAGTTGGGGAATGAGTTATTCCATGGCTAATAAATTTAGTCGACAAAGCGAAAAAAATAATTTGGAACCATTTTTCTCTCTAAACGTATGATATTTTTTAGGACCAATATGTAGAATTAGCATCGATAATTTTAGTTTTAGAATTAGCACTTTGGTATCGAATTTATTAAGTTGCCAAATAAAGAATTAGGAGTTGAAATGAGTTAAATAAATTTTAGAGTGGTGCTATTGGCACCCCTACTACTGAACTATTTATGCCCCATTTTTTAAAATTTTGATTTAATTATACAAAATTAAATGGTTTTATTAATTTTTTTGATTTATTTCCAGGACTAACCTTTTACTTATTTTTCAAACTTAATACACCCCATATCTTTTTCAAAAAATAAAAATAAAAATACACTTCATCTCTAATATTTATATATAGTTTTCTCACATCCATTCATAGGACTTATTTTTTCTTCTTATTTCATAGTAAAACCATCTTTATTAGATTTGATTTTTTTTAATTTTTTTTTTGTAGTTGATTGGATTATTGGTGGTAGATTGTGAGTGTGATATTAATCGTCTGATGATTTTTTTTGAGCAATTGAGTTAGAGTTTTGGTGTGGTTTCGTTTTGTTAGATATTAGGTTTTCTTGGTTGTGATTCTTTGTGTGATTTTGTTTGTTTGTTTGTTTGTTCGTTTTTGTTTTTGTTTTTTTTTTTTTTTTTTTTTTTTTTTTTTGTTGTTGTTGTTGTTGTTGTAAATAATATTAAACTAACTTTGGAAGATCTGGAATAAAATCCACAAAAGAATTGATACAAATTATAGTATACATGGAAGATCTGGAAGAAAATAAACCGAGAGAAAAAAAAAATAGCAAACATGGATCTAGAATTTGAGAAGAAAAATAAAACAAACATATGAAACAATAAAATCAATAAATACTAAATATGGTAAACATGAGATCGTGATCTGAAAGAAAATATAAACAAAAATAGTAATAAATACTAAACATAAGAAACATAAAATCGAGATCTGAAAGAAAATATAAACAAAAATAGTAAACATTAAAATAATATATGTCATTAAAGTTTTTGTTATTAGGGTTTTGAAATAAGAAAAATGGGGTTTTATTAGTTTTACTTTGTACAAGATTTTCTTAATAAAATTTGCATGTCTCTTTAAGTAATTTGATAACAAAAATATATATATATATTACATAACTTAAAAAGTGGGGTATAAATAGTTCAGTAGTGGGTGTGCCAATAGCACCACTCTAAATTTTAATCTAAAACGTATAAAATAGAAGGGAAAAAAAAAAGATGTGAAGAAAGAAAAGCCAAAAATACTCAACTAAACTAAAGTATTAATGATATTTAATGTTATCATACACTTTTATTATATATTGTTGGTATATATTCGGTACACATAAGTAGGGATGTCAAAAATCCCCATAGGTACGGGGCTCCGTGGGGACCCACCCCGTTTGGTACGGGTTTGGTACATGTTAATTGGGGTATGGGGCTGGGATGGTATTTGATTTTAAAACCCAATTAATTTTGGGGCGGGGAATGATATTTTGGTCCCTGCCCCATACCCCAATTAACATGTTGCATGGATGATTAAGAAACAAGAAACATAGTTATTTTACAATTTTTTTCTTCAATTTACTTTCAAAATATAATTGGGAAGAAACCTTTTTCTTATAAACAATTCAAATGAAATGTTGGTTTTTTTTTTTTTTTTTTGGTTGATACAATTATACATGGAGATTGAAGATGCACGGTCACATTTTTGTCATTAGCACTTGTTCTTAGACAAGTGTCAGGAGTTAAACTTTCAATCTTTATTTTCTTTTGACAGATTTAATTATGATGATTTTGTATTTCAATTTCATTTTTATTGAAAAAGAACGGTGTAATATTCATATGTTTGGTAATTTAGTTTGCGATAGACTTACTATGAATTAGAGTTTATTTACTTTTTTAACTATTTTTTCTCTTCAATCATTTAATATTTTTAAAGGCTGATTGACATTTGTGATTGTGGCTTAAAATATAAGGTATATAATTATTAATATTGTCTTAATCAAACAGGGCGGGGCAAGGTGGGGCAGGTACCAGGAGCCCTCTCCCCAAATGTGGATTCCCCATCCCCGCCCTAAATGGGGAATGGGACGGGGACGGGAATCCTAGTTATATTTGGGTTTGAGGAATGGGGATGGTATCCCCACCCTGCACCCGCCCCATTGACATCCCTACACCTAAGATGGGTCTAAGCCCAAGTCAGTGGACATCCAACATTGACTCAACTCAAGCCCACACACACTTTTTGAATAGGACTAATTGCACAAACGTCCCCCTAAGTTTAAGCGTAATTGTATGCATATGGAACTTTTACCCATAATTGCACAAACGTCCTCTACCGTTAGTTGACTTCCGTTAACTCTAACCGTTGACCATAATTTTAACCCACAATGACTAAAGTGCCCCATAGTTACCTATTTTATTATTTAAATTAATAATAATAATAATCCAAATCCATCAATTCCAAAACCAGTTAACAATATCCATTTTAAAAAATGAAAAAAAAAAATAGAACTTCAACGATGGATTTTTAACTTTCTATGTTGAAATTCTAATTTTTTTATTATTATTTTTAAATGGATGTGGTTAACTGGTTGTAGTATTGATGGATTTGGGTTTTTATTTGTGGATTTGATTCTTGGTTGTTGTTGAGGATTTGAGTTTTGGTTTTGATTTGTGGGATTGAATTTTAGTTTTTGTTTGTTAAATTTATTTTTGAATTGTGTTTGGGGGTTGAGAAAATGAAAGAGAAAAAAAATGATTGATATTGTTTTTTTGTTTTCTTTGTTCTGTTTCGTTTTTTAATTATTAATTTAAATAATAAAATAGGCAACTAGGGGCACTTTAGTCATCATGGATTAAAATTGTGATCAACGGTTAGAGTTAACGGAAGTCAACTAACGACAGGGGACGTTTGTGCAATTATGGATAAAATTTCCATATACATACAATTATGCCTAAATTTAGGGGCCGTTTGTGCAGTTAGTCCTTTTGAATATGATAAACATGCATTTCACTGTGAGAACTCTAAAAGTGTGCAAAAAGTGCAAGTGTGAATACAGTGTATGAAATACGTGAAAGAATTTGGAGCAGTGTATGTGTGCAGAGATACAGAGTGAGAGAGGAAAACACAAAGAGTATTGATATTTATACCGCGATCAGAGTTTAAGGTCCAATTTGCTGACTTAATCCAGACCAGTGAACCTGTGAAACATCTTGTAAAACGATCCGAAGTAGGGTACATACTAATTACTTTATTCTCATTATATATATTGAAAATCTTTATTGGTATCAGAGCTTTAAAAGATGTTTTCTGGTTTGAAAATTGATTTTATTTTTCAATTTTCTCTGTGTTCCACGAACAAAAAGTTTTTTAAGAAAAAGTTTTTGTTGAAAAAAAATATTCTGTTCATTGTAATGTATGTGGATTGAATGGTAGATTAATACCTTTTATGGCTTTTATAATGAATTATGTATGTGTTTTATAGTTATTCAATTTTTTGTATGTAAAACATGCTGAATTCATTTTATTTCTTAATAAATACATGTTAGTATTTTATTTTTTTTAAAATGCCATTTGTACTGAAATGTATGTGGATCTATTTTTGGTATGGTTTTTATAAATGGATTTATGTAGAATTATGTTTTACTGTTCTTGTTAATAATATGTAGAACATGTTCTTATTGTTTGAATTCATTTTATTTCACTATAAAATCACTTGCATGTGTTTATAGTACCATACGTAAAAGTAGTATTTGTATTAATTGCCATGAAACTTCAATTTTGTTTGACGAACTCTAAGGAATAGAACCCTAAAACCGAAACTTTAAGTGAGTCATAGAGAGAGAAACAATTGTTATTTGTCGTAAAATTGGTACCATAAGAAATTAGAGATCCCAAGGTTTCCAGCGACACTAGAATCAAGTAATTTGGTTTAGTAATGAGTGAGAATGAAGCAATTGAAAATGGATAGGAAAACAAATTTTTTCCAAATTTTTTTTCTTGAGGTTGAAGACGATGAACAGTACCACACGCCATTAGGGCGACGAGTACACTTCACCTCAGACCCAAATACCATAACTAAGGCATAACTAAGGGCATTAATGGAATCTTCATAAAATTTAGAGTTGGATGGTGGTGGTCTAGTGATCAAAAAAATCTAGGAAGGCGGCGCGTGGGATGCATGTGCCACCTATGCACGTGGTTGTAGCACTGTAACATGCAACAGTCATATGTCATCAGTTTTTGACACATGGCTCTTCCTGATGATGAAACATGGCCTACTCTGATGCTGACACGTGGCAAGTTCATTCATCATTGGAAACCGTTGCCAGTTTTTGGAGATTGGAGCAATTTCCAGTGTCAGAACCGCCACCTAAGTAGTTAATGGTGACCGATACGGTTACCGATCCGATGTCAGTCCCATTGACCAGACCTATTTTCGGTGCAAATTCTATCGATCAGACCGATTTTCGGTGCCGGTTCAAGAGACCAAACCGGTTTTCGATGCTGATTCAGGCGACCAGACCGGTTTCTAGCACCGTTTTTCAAAGGTCCACTACTAGAAAAACCAACAAAGATGACAGTTTTAAAAAACTGTCATAATTTTTTTTTTTTTGTTGATAGTTTTATTATTGACAGTTAAAAATTGTCATTAATTATAAGTTTTTTTTATTTCTTGACAGTTTTTCTTCTTGACAGTTTTTAACTGTCAAGAAATGGTAATATATTTTTAAAAAAATTTCATTATTTAATATTTAATAATAATATTTAATTAAATAACATTTTTTATATTTGTAATAACCACCTCCCTCACCGTCGGACCACCGCCCGCTACCAGCCACCCACTGCCTACTTTCGTCCATTCAAAAAATACCCTCCTTTCCTAAAATAATATATTATTATTATATATTATATTAATGATATATAAATATATATTATATATATATGTATTATATATTATATTATTATATATATTATATATTATTATAATATATAAACATATATAATATAATATATTTATATATTATATTATTATATAAATAATATATATTATATTATTATATATATATATTATATATTATAATATATATAATATATATAATATATAATATATATAATATATAATACATATATATATAATATATATTTATATATCATTAATAATATATAATAATAATATATTATTTTTGGAAAGGAGGGTATTTTTGGAATGGGGTTGGGGCATATGAGGGTATTTATGGAATATAAATTTTAGTTTAGAATGGAAGGGCATTCAATTGATTTTTGGATGGAATGCCTATTCAACCAAAATGGTGGAATCCTCATTCCAATGGAATCACTATTCCATTGCATGTTAACAAACCAAATGAATGGAATGACTTTCTTTCCATTCCATTCCATCCAACCAAATATGGCATATAGGAGACTCGTGACATCAATTGTAATAAGCATGATTTATAATACAACTCTCACTACATGGGAGGTATTTATCAACATGCATCTTGCAATTTAATGAACAAATGTAACACTCAGATTACTAATTTATATAGGTAATTGAATTATTAACGTGTCTTTTAGTATGAAACAAGAGGGTGCAAAATAAATAAACAATTTTTTTAAAATTATTTTTTTGAATTTTTTAAAAGCATATGATTTAAAAGTAAATTTATTAAATTTAAAATTTTACTTATCCAATATCGGTTTGCCCAAAGATTGATATCTTACTATAAAATAAATCCATATCGGGATTTTGTTTGATGTTGAAAATAGGAAGTAAGAGTTTAAAAAAATTATTAAAGATTAAAAAAATTATATATTATGAATGTTTATAATATATAATTTAATATATAATATATATTATTATATATTATATAAATATTATTATTATATTATTAGATGTGATTTGCTATAAATATATATATATATATATATATATATATAATACATACATTATAAATATATAATATATATATTATATTATAAAACATTCATAATATATAATTTTTTTTTATCTTTAATAATTTTTTTAAACTCTTACTTCCTATTTTCAACACTAAACAAAATCCCGATATAGATTTATTTTACAGTAAGATATCAGTTTTTGGGCAAACTGATATTGGATAAGTAAAATTTTAAATTTAATAAATTTACTTTTAAAAAATTCAAAAAAATAATTTTTAAAAAATTGTTTTTTTATTTGCACCTTCTTGTTTCATACTAAGAAACGCGTTAATAATTCAATTGTCCATATAAATTAGTAATCTGAGTCTTACATTTATTCATTAAATTGCAAGATGCATGTTGAGAAATATCTCTCATGTAGTGAGAATTGTATTCTAAGTCATTCTTATTACAATTGATGTCACAAGTCTCCTATAGACCATGTTAAAATGTAATGGAATAGTGATTCTATTGGAATGGGGATTCCACCATTTTGGTTGAATGGGCATTCCATCAAAAAACCAATGGAATGCCCTTCCATTCCAAACTAAAATTTATATTCTATAAATACCCTCATATGCCCCAACCTCATTCCAAAAATAATATATTATTATTATATATTATATATTATATATTATATTAATGATATATAAATATATATTATATATAATATATATATATATATGTTATTATATGTATTATATTATATATAATATACTTTTATATTTTATTATTATTATCCATAATATATCATGTTATTATGAATGTTTTATAATTAGGGTTATTTTGGTCAAAATACAGTTAACCTCATTTTATACCGTTGTTGAATGTACACAAACGAAGTTAAATTGCTTAAAGCATACCTAGAGGGGGGGTGAATAGGTTTTTACACCTTTTTTCAAACCCTTGAACAAACATCCGTTTGTCCCTCAAGGTAGCCTTACACACAACACTATAATCCAAGATAGACATACATAGACAATATGATGACACAATCATAATTGAAATGTCTAAGTATATCAACAAGTCATGTGAGGTAAAATATCAAATAATCATAACAACAAAATAAACTTGTATTTCATAAGATGTTCAATGTGTTACAAGAGTGAGCAAAATGTCACTAAACAAATATTACAATATACAAAAGAATCAAAGATACAAATTGATCTATAGAATGAATATACTAATCACACTATACAAAGACTTGATTCAAAATACATCACAAGTCAATATTATGAATCAAGACAATAAAATATACAATTAAAATATAAGAGAAGAGATAGAAAGAATTAACACAAGGGATTTTTTAACGTGGTAAAACCTCCAAGGAGGAAACATCCACGGGTTGAATTACAACCATTGGGTACTATATTATTGGAAAGTAAACATAGAACATTCACAAAGTGACCAATCTTTAGCTCACCCAACCTAGTGAAGTCTAAGCCTACCCAACCCTATTGGAAAGTATGAAATCCCTCAATGATGCGGAACCACCATATATTGGACAACACACTCAACCAACATCGATGGTAGATTAGAAATTCCTCAAGAGTGCATACACATCCCGTGTACCCCGCTCTATCGGAGTCTATGTCTAACCATACGCCTAGGCCTACCAATATGTTAGCCAACTCCCTATCCAAGGCACTCTTGCCTCTAGGGAGCCTCCCATGCATGACTATCCGAGTCCTCCCGACTCTAGCCATGACTTCTTGCTTACCTATCCAAGTCATCCCGACTCTAGGCAAGACTTCTTGCTTGGCTATCCGAGTCATCCCGACTCTAACCAAGACTTCATGCCTTTTACAAGGACTTCCTAGTGTGATCATGTGAATGCAAATGATGCAAACATTCATTTCAACATAGAACATGTGATCAATACATTCTATGGCACAAATAGACCTAAACATGTGAAAACACAATTAATCAAGTCTAGATGCAAAAATCCATGAATAGAAACCTAAGCATGTGAAACACCTAACACATATACTCAAAGTCTCATTCACACATATAACACTTGAATCACAAAATGTTCATTAAGTCCTAATTCAAGATGCTATCAATATACAATCAAAGTCTAGATATATGAGATTAAAATCAATCAATATACTAGACAAAAATATAGAGCAAGGTTTTGAGATTTACATCAATCAAAACCTATATTCTCTAAATCACAAACAAATACACAAATCCTTGATTTCTCCAATCAAAGGACCAAATCAAATCTCAAAGTCATTTTAACACAAAATTAATTCAATTAAGTATCAAACAACCTAAGATGCCATTCTAATCACAATACAACTCACAAACAAATGTAAAACCTAGAATCATAAAATCTAGTCAACATAAGTCCACAAATTGAGTTTCAATTGGAATGATAATCAAGCTACCTTTTCAAATAGCTTTCATAAAACAATAACATATATATAGAAGAAGAAACCCCAAGCAAATGGAAGGTGAAATAACAAGAAATCCCAAAGTTGAGACTCAAACCTCAAGTTCTGCAGCTGGTACGAATTTCAGTGTCCAACCACTTGAAATCACGATCAATCAGCCACCAAATCACTTGGAGATGTTAGAGGACTCAAATACGAACACTCTCCAACTTGAATCACTCAAATCCGACTCCGGATGAGGAAGATATGGTGTTTTGAAGTTTGGAAAAATTGGAGAGAAGTGTATACGGGAATTCTGAAATTTTTGCTTGGAAAATTCAAAATGAGAGAGAGGGAAGAAATAGGAGGAGAGAGAGAGGTCATTTCGACCAATCTTGTGGTGCCACGTCACCCCCAGGCCGTGGGGGGCGCGTGGCCCACACGGGAGCAGAAGGGGCTCCAGGCCGTGGGGCCCACGGCCTCAACCACGGCCAGCCCATGTGGCCCACGGCCTGGGCTGTCCTCTCCCGCGCACTCTCGGTTCGTCGGCCCGTATCTCGAGCGTCCGAACTCCGAATTCGAATCCGTTTTCGGATTACGAACCGTGACTCTCTCAGACACAAAAACGACTATACAACTTTGAAAAACGGTTGAGAAATCATCTCGGAAATCATCGATGAAGTCAACACAACGTAAGAGAACGTAAAGTGGCATAGTCAACACGTTTGGACTCGAAACCTTATGAATGAGTAACCGAAACGACCGGAACTCAATAAGGCATTGAATAAGAACATGTTCAAGTCCTAAACACAAAATACGGAAACATATAAACACAAATACACACACATATGCTAGTTTCCGGACATAGTCCTAGAAAATGCAAAACACAAAGTTTATTAACTAAAAGTGAATGCATGAGCATATTTTGCCAAGTGTGTGAAAGTGAAATGTAAATGAAATAAAATCATGAAGAGACACACAAAAATGATATGTGTGGGTGTGTGCCTAGCCTTGTAAGAGATAAGAGGTCATGTATACCTTTGTAGACCGATAATGTCCGAAACTCTTAAAAGCCGGCAACTTGAACGAATAATGGTTGAGACGTCCTTCGTCTTTGAAATCCTTCATTTTCTAACCACTAAACATTACAAGTAAAACACGTTTTGATATGGAATTAATGCCAACACTAATTATCAACCTAACAATCTCCCCCTTTGGCAAATTCCATGTCAAAACCCCTAAACAAACACTAAAACAATTACAAAGAAAATTTGGTCACAATGAGTACAATGAGTTACACATATAGACACAAATTATAAATCAAGTCTTGAACTTCATCTTGGTCTTCTCTTGATATCACCTAAAAAAAAACTTGAAAGCACAAGAATATCCAAGAGACACCAAGTATGGCAATATCCAAGTATCCAATCATAGGCAAGAAAATAATAGCATATAAGTTCAAATGGATCAAGTATGCTCCCCCTTAATACATACTATCCATCAATATATTCTAAGCCAAGATTCAACAAAAAAATATTACATGCCATATAGTTCAAGCTAGATACCAAATATACAAAAACAACTAACATAAGGCTAAGTAAGCTAGATATCTCCCATGTGTTTCTCATATTTCTCCCCCTTTTTGACATGATATGAAGCCAAAGGGAAAGAGTAAGAAATTATACCTCATGAAGCTTTCTAGCCACTTGTGCCACCAAGGAAAGAAGAACGGTGTGCGGATCTCACATATTGCCTTGTTGGAGTTGATTTTTCCTTCCAACTCTTTGATCCTCTCATCTTAAGCAACAAGCTTTGCACTAAGGTCTTCAATCTTCCTTTGTGACGCCTCAATCAACCTATGAGATTCTTCAACCTCTTTCCTCAATTTTAAAGCCCAACTAGGAAGAGCGGGTGAGTAAGGGACATGGTTAGAATCAAGAGAATCACCAAAGCCTAAGTACATCATTAGACTTTCCCTTGTCCTTGTATGACATGGTTGCCAAACGTTTCTCACACAACTTCTCTAAGGGAGGAAGCATAACATCACCATCAAGATTCCTCACACCTTTAGCTAAGCACAATTGAGTTATAAACCCCGGAAAAGCCAATTTCTTGTCCAAACGACTAGTACAAGCCGCACTTTGAATTTGCTCCACAAGCAATTCACCAAGGTTTATAGGTTGGTTAGTAACCAAGGCATACACAATCTTAATCTTGTCTCTATTGAGCTCCGAAGCATTAGTAGAAACAATAAGATTGGAGCATACAAATAAATGCCAAAATGCACTAATTTTTGTTAGCTCACCTTGCCTAATAAAAGCACGTTTCCCCCACACAAAATCATCATCATCACAAAGAGTCTTACCCATTAAATCAAGGTTTTCCAAGACATCAACATCAAGGAAATCCGATTCAATGTCATCGGACAAGTTAAGAAATTCATTAACTTTCCTAGGGCAAACTCTAAAGACAACTTTCCTTATGCTAAGAGTAGCACTAGTCACAGTAGAACCGGATTTGTAAGCATTATAAAATTCTCTAACAATGGTCTCATTAGATACTCCTAACATGTTGACCCATGAAATCCAATTCCTACTCTTAAGCACATCATAAACATATGATCCAATACAAGAGTCCAAGTCAATACCTCTTTCTTGAATTATCTTTTTGCACCCAAAAATTCCCAATTCATCAACTTTGTTACCTTTGGAAATTTTGGACGAAATTGTAGGTTTCGACTTGGCAATGGGAGATGAAGAAGTATTTCCACCAACCTTCTTTGCTTTACCCATTATCTTGCAACACAAAACAAACTAAAAACAAAGTGAGAGGAAACAAAGAAACAAATAAGAAACCAATAAACATATACAAAGGCAAAACACTATATTTAATAAATCACCATGCAAGTAAGAATTTATCATAGCATCTTCATGATTTATCAAAAATAAGAATAATGCCAACAATTAACAACCTTGAAGAACATGTGAACATGTCATAAAAGAGAACAAGAATTTAGCATATTATGCTCCCCCTTGACAAGTGCCTCATCTAAAATCAAGATAGACAAATGTTCACAAAAATCACCACACAATCACATCACAAGCAATCTTTATTAGATTTGCAAATAAGCTTCACATATCTAAGAGAGTTACATCAAGATTTTCAATCACTCTCATATGTCATCAAAAATTGCTAAAGTATCACAAATACTAATTAAGCAAAAGTGAGTGTGTGAAGATTTTGCTTCAAGTATATGAAAAGAAGTAGTTTGATAATCAAGTATGCACACAATTTCAACATCTATTCATCTTAGGCCTTTCCATAAAAAGGTCAAACCGGTTATCATCCGAAATTTTGCTTATAAAGAGAATAGATTTCAACATGTGAGCGTGTGTGTGCATGTGGCTCGTCAACCCATTTCTATTTGTCAACCCGAGCTCATTTGATTATTCAACTATACTCCAAAAGCCTTTTATATTTTTTTATTTTTTTATTTTTATTTTTTTATTAAGGCTTGAATCAAAGAATTTTTTTTATGATTCAATTCAACACTTCTTTGATTTTTCTAACATAAACATATACACCTCATGGCGGCTTTCACTCATCACAATGACGTAGCCCTTTCCAACATTGGGTGGCTTCACAACCAAGGTGTGTAGCCCTTTCCATGAGGGTGCTCGTTGAGTTCTATGTTGCCGAAGCAAATGGATACCAACCATTGGTCATTTTTAAATGTACTAGTCCTTAGGACTTCAAGGTGTATCCAAAGCGAACATCAATCAAGCTCAACATACTTAACAAAACATACAAGAGAAGCAAAGTGCATTTTTGAAACCAATTTCAAGGCTTAAAAGCACATGATCTAAAAGCAAGTAAAGAGACTTACTTAAGATCTCTACTTCTCAAGAGAGTAGCTATCAAAGAATATGAAGCTCACATTATTCAAATATTAGCCACTCAACAATCATACAAATAACAACACGCTTCATGAAATAAGATCAATGTGAACACTTATCATCAAAAGATCTTAAACTAGCAAATGTCAAAGAGTACCATATAAACACTATATTAGTTCTCAATTATGACATGCTTCATGAAAGTGATACAAACAATGAGTTGATAGATGAAAAATCAAGTAAGCAAGCAATATGATATAGAGATACCTTCGCAAGCTATTTTCACCAAATACAAAGCCTTCACCCTTTTTATGAGTCCTCTTGGCTTGTGAGTCCTCATGACTACAAGTTATAGGTGTGTCGATCCAAGAGACTAAAGGCAATGTAATACAACTCAAACAAACAAAAAAAATGACTTTCTCTAAAAGCCATAACAATAATGTTATCATATAGATTCCAAAAAAAAACTTCTCAAAAGTTAACCAACAAATTTTGACTATCAAAACAAACAAAGTGAGATAGCTAAGTTCATGTCAAGTTGTAAAGATACAAAGCAAAAAGCTAAGCCTCTTATCAACGACACTAATCTTAAAGCTAACTCACATGTGCAACTTACACTAATGGTAAGAGCACTCACCCTTGACAAATTTTGTCTTGGGTGGACAAACATAAACATCATCAAGATTCTCTTTGACCACAATGTTGAACCTAGAGTAAAGTTCTTCCACAACTTGATTCACAATAATATCATTAATACTCTTCTTCTCAACATTGTTAGCAACACATGCATGGTCAAACTTTGTAGGATATGCATTCTTCACCTTCCGGATATTCTTAGCATGCTTTGACAAATTATCATGCTTTCCATATTCAAAAGCTTTAGCATGCATAGAATTAGGTCCAATCGCTCTATTCCTAGATGCATTTTCTAAGTTGCAATATTCAATGAATTTATAGCACTTGGGCTTGATATGGCCTAAGGTATTGCAAAAATGACATATGGGAACAAAAGGAGAGATTTTACCTTCCGGTGGTGGTGGAGGACAAGTGGGAGTTTCAAGGGGTACCTTGTTCATCAACTTGTTCTTGGTATTGGAACATCTCTTCTTAGAAGCTTTCTTATCAACAACGACCTTGCTTGTAGGAAATGATGCCACTATGAGCTTCTCCTCAACTACCAAGTCGCTTGAGCCTCCTAGAGTCAAACTAGAGATGATCCTATCCCTTTTAAGAACAAACCCTTCAACTTCTCTAAGCTTCTTGGCAAGAGCATTCTTTTCACCTAAGAGCCTCCGAGTTGTTGAGACAAACTCATCCACTTGTAGCTTGATCAAATCATCTTAAGCACTCTTAATGATTTGGATCAACCTCCTCATCCAACGAACCTTGACATACATCCTCTAGGATAGAGTGAGAGGTCATGAATGCAACAAAGTTGCTTACCAACTCTTCTTCACTAGAAGACTCATCACTTGAGCTCTCCTCATCACTAGAGACATAATCACTCCATGTGGATTTCTTCATTATGTTGCTTGAGTAAGTGATCAAACCTAAATTGATCAACCTTTGGAACACAAGAACATCTTCTTCTTTGCTTTTGTAACTAACACTCTTTCAAGCTTATCAACAAATTTGTTAGTAGACAAATGCAATGAAAAATGAGAAGAACCTTTTCCACAACAAATAAAGGAGGACAATCATGACATAAAAACCTAAGCAATTTACTCGTAAGTATAAACCGGATCTCGTCGAGTGCCGTCCGACGACCCGCTCTGATACCAATTGAATGTACACAAACGAAGTTAAATTGCTTAAAGCATACCTAGAGGGGGGGGGGGGGGGTGAATAGGTTTTTACACCTTTTTTCAAACCCTTGAACAAACATCCGTTTGTCCCTCAAGGTAGCCTTACACACAACACTATAATCCAAGATAGACATACATAGACAATATGATGACACAATCATAATTGAAATGTCTAAGTATATCAACAAGTCATGTGAGGTAAAATATCAAATAATCATAACAACAAAATAAACTTGTATTTCATAAGATGTTCAATGTGTTACAAGAGTGAGCAAAATGTCACTAAACAAATATTACAATATACAAAAGAATCAAAGATACAAATTGATCTATAGAATGAATATACTAATCACACTATACAAAGACTTGATTCAAAATACATCACAAGTCAATATTATGAATCAAGACAATAAAATATACAATTAAAATATAAGAGAAGAGATAGAAAGAATTAACACAAGGGATTTTTTAACGTGGTAAAACCTCCAAGGAGGAAACATCCACGGGTTGAATTACAACCATTGGGTACTATATTATTGGAAAGTAAACATAGAACATTCACAAAGTGACCAATCTTTAGCTCACCCAACCTAGTGAAGTCTAAGCCTACCCAACCCTATTGGAAAGTATGAAATCCCTCAATGATGCGGAACCACCATATATTGGACAACACACTCAACCAACATCGATGGTAGATTAGAAATTCCTCAAGAGTGCATACACATCCCGTGTACCCCGCTCTATCGGAGTCTATGTCTAACCATACGCCTAGGCCTACCAATATGTTAGCCAACTCCCTATCCAAGGCACTCTTGCCTCTAGGGAGCCTCCCATGCATGACTATCCGAGTCCTCCCGACTCTAGCCATGACTTCTTGCTTACCTATCCAAGTCATCCCGACTCTAGGCAAGACTTCTTGCTTGGCTATCCGAGTCATCCCGACTCTAACCAAGACTTCATGCCTTTTACAAGGACTTCCTAGTGTGATCATGTGAATGCAAATGATGCAAACATTCATTTCAACATAGAACATGTGATCAATACATTCTATGGCACAAATAGACCTAAACATGTGAAAACACAATTAATCAAGTCTAGATGCAAAAATCCATGAATAGAAACCTAAGCATGTGAAACACCTAACACATATACTCAAAGTCTCATTCACACATATAACACTTGAATCACAAAATGTTCATTAAGTCCTAATTCAAGATGCTATCAATATACAATCAAAGTCTAGATATATGAGATTAAAATCAATCAATATACTAGACAAAAATATAGAGCAAGGTTTTGAGATTTACATCAATCAAAACCTATATTCTCTAAATCACAAACAAATACACAAATCCTTGATTTCTCCAATCAAAGGACCAAATCAAATCTCAAAGTCATTTTAACACAAAATTAATTCAATTAAGTATCAAACAACCTAAGATGCCATTCTAATCACAATACAACTCACAAACAAATGTAAAACCTAGAATCATAAAATCTAGTCAACATAAGTCCACAAATTGAGTTTCAATTGGAATGATAATCAAGCTACCTTTTCAAATAGCTTTCATAAAACAATAACATATATATAGAAGAAGAAACCCCAAGCAAATGGAAGGTGAAATAACAAGAAATCCCAAAGTTGAGACTCAAACCTCAAGTTCTGCAGCTGGTACGAATTTCAGTGTCCAACCACTTGAAATCACGATCAATCAGCCACCAAATCACTTGGAGATGTTAGAGGACTCAAATACGAACACTCTCCAACTTGAATCACTCAAATCCGACTCCGGATGAGGAAGATATGGTGTTTTGAAGTTTGGAAAAATTGGAGAGAAGTGTATACGGGAATTCTGAAATTTTTGCTTGGAAAATTCAAAATGAGAGAGAGGGAAGAAATAGGAGGAGAGAGAGAGGTCATTTCGACCAATCTTGTGGTGCCACGTCACCCCCAGGCCGTGGGGGGCGCGTGGCCCACACGGGAGCAGAAGGGGCTCCAGGCCGTGGGGCCCACGGCCTCAACCACGGCCAGCCCATGTGGCCCACGGCCTGGGCTGTCCTCTCCCGCGCACTCTCGGTTCGTCGGCCCGTATCTCGAGCGTCCGAACTCCGAATTCGAATCCGTTTTCGGATTACGAACCGTGACTCTCTCAGACACAAAAACGACTATACAACTTTGAAAAACGGTTGAGAAATCATCTCGGAAATCATCGATGAAGTCAACACAACGTAAGAGAACGTAAAGTGGCATAGTCAACACGTTTGGACTCGAAACCTTATGAATGAGTAACCGAAACGACCGGAACTCAATAAGGCATTGAATAAGAACATGTTCAAGTCCTAAACACAAAATACGGAAACATATAAACACAAATACACACACATATGCTAGTTTCCGGACATAGTCCTAGAAAATGCAAAACACAAAGTTTATTAACTAAAAGTGAATGCATGAGCATATTTTGCCAAGTGTGTGAAAGTGAAATGTAAATGAAATAAAATCATGAAGAGACACACAAAAATGATATGTGTGGGTGTGTGCCTAGCCTTGTAAGAGATAAGAGGTCATGTATACCTTTGTAGACCGATAATGTCCGAAACTCTTAAAAGCCGGCAACTTGAACGAATAATGGTTGAGACGTCCTTCGTCTTTGAAATCCTTCATTTTCTAACCACTAAACATTACAAGTAAAACACGTTTTGATATGGAATTAATGCCAACACTAATTATCAACCTAACAATCTCCCCCTTTGGCAAATTCCATGTCAAAACCCCTAAACAAACACTAAAACAATTACAAAGAAAATTTGGTCACAATGAGTACAATGAGTTACACATATAGACACAAATTATAAATCAAGTCTTGAACTTCATCTTGGTCTTCTCTTGATATCACCTAAAAAAAAACTTGAAAGCACAAGAATATCCAAGAGACACCAAGTATGGCAATATCCAAGTATCCAATCATAGGCAAGAAAATAATAGCATATAAGTTCAAATGGATCAAGTATGCTCCCCCTTAATACATACTATCCATCAATATATTCTAAGCCAAGATTCAACAAAAAAATATTACATGCCATATAGTTCAAGCTAGATACCAAATATACAAAAACAACTAACATAAGGCTAAGTAAGCTAGATATCTCCCATGTGTTTCTCATATTTCTCCCCCTTTTTGACATGATATGAAGCCAAAGGGAAAGAGTAAGAAATTATACCTCATGAAGCTTTCTAGCCACTTGTGCCACCAAGGAAAGAAGAACGGTGTGCGGATCTCACATATTGCCTTGTTGGAGTTGATTTTTCCTTCCAACTCTTTGATCCTCTCATCTTAAGCAACAAGCTTTGCACTAAGGTCTTCAATCTTCCTTTGTGACGCCTCAATCAACCTATGAGATTCTTCAACCTCTTTCCTCAATTTTAAAGCCCAACTAGGAAGAGCGGGTGAGTAAGGGACATGGTTAGAATCAAGAGAATCACCAAAGCCTAAGTACATCATTAGACTTTCCCTTGTCCTTGTATGACATGGTTGCCAAACGTTTCTCACACAACTTCTCTAAGGGAGGAAGCATAACATCACCATCAAGATTCCTCACACCTTTAGCTAAGCACAATTGAGTTATAAACCCCGGAAAAGCCAATTTCTTGTCCAAACGACTAGTACAAGCCGCACTTTGAATTTGCTCCACAAGCAATTCACCAAGGTTTATAGGTTGGTTAGTAACCAAGGCATACACAATCTTAATCTTGTCTCTATTGAGCTCCGAAGCATTAGTAGAAACAATAAGATTGGAGCATACAAATAAATGCCAAAATGCACTAATTTTTGTTAGCTCACCTTGCCTAATAAAAGCACGTTTCCCCCACACAAAATCATCATCATCACAAAGAGTCTTACCCATTAAATCAAGGTTTTCCAAGACATCAACATCAAGGAAATCCGATTCAATGTCATCGGACAAGTTAAGAAATTCATTAACTTTCCTAGGGCAAACTCTAAAGACAACTTTCCTTATGCTAAGAGTAGCACTAGTCACAGTAGAACCGGATTTGTAAGCATTATAAAATTCTCTAACAATGGTCTCATTAGATACTCCTAACATGTTGACCCATGAAATCCAATTCCTACTCTTAAGCACATCATAAACATATGATCCAATACAAGAGTCCAAGTCAATACCTCTTTCTTGAATTATCTTTTTGCACCCAAAAATTCCCAATTCATCAACTTTGTTACCTTTGGAAATTTTGGACGAAATTGTAGGTTTCGACTTGGCAATGGGAGATGAAGAAGTATTTCCACCAACCTTCTTTGCTTTACCCATTATCTTGCAACACAAAACAAACTAAAAACAAAGTGAGAGGAAACAAAGAAACAAATAAGAAACCAATAAACATATACAAAGGCAAAACACTATATTTAATAAATCACCATGCAAGTAAGAATTTATCATAGCATCTTCATGATTTATCAAAAATAAGAATAATGCCAACAATTAACAACCTTGAAGAACATGTGAACATGTCATAAAAGAGAACAAGAATTTAGCATATTATGCTCCCCCTTGACAAGTGCCTCATCTAAAATCAAGATAGACAAATGTTCACAAAAATCACCACACAATCACATCACAAGCAATCTTTATTAGATTTGCAAATAAGCTTCACATATCTAAGAGAGTTACATCAAGATTTTCAATCACTCTCATATGTCATCAAAAATTGCTAAAGTATCACAAATACTAATTAAGCAAAAGTGAGTGTGTGAAGATTTTGCTTCAAGTATATGAAAAGAAGTAGTTTGATAATCAAGTATGCACACAATTTCAACATCTATTCATCTTAGGCCTTTCCATAAAAAGGTCAAACCGGTTATCATCCGAAATTTTGCTTATAAAGAGAATAGATTTCAACATGTGAGCGTGTGTGTGCATGTGGCTCGTCAACCCATTTCTATTTGTCAACCCGAGCTCATTTGATTATTCAACTATACTCCAAAAGCCTTTTATATTTTTTTATTTTTTTATTTTTATTTTTTTATTAAGGCTTGAATCAAAGAATTTTTTTTATGATTCAATTCAACACTTCTTTGATTTTTCTAACATAAACATATACACCTCATGGCGGCTTTCACTCATCACAATGACGTAGCCCTTTCCAACATTGGGTGGCTTCACAACCAAGGTGTGTAGCCCTTTCCATGAGGGTGCTCGTTGAGTTCTATGTTGCCGAAGCAAATGGATACCAACCATTGGTCATTTTTAAATGTACTAGTCCTTAGGACTTCAAGGTGTATCCAAAGCGAACATCAATCAAGCTCAACATACTTAACAAAACATACAAGAGAAGCAAAGTGCATTTTTGAAACCAATTTCAAGGCTTAAAAGCACATGATCTAAAAGCAAGTAAAGAGACTTACTTAAGATCTCTACTTCTCAAGAGAGTAGCTATCAAAGAATATGAAGCTCACATTATTCAAATATTAGCCACTCAACAATCATACAAATAACAACACGCTTCATGAAATAAGATCAATGTGAACACTTATCATCAAAAGATCTTAAACTAGCAAATGTCAAAGAGTACCATATAAACACTATATTAGTTCTCAATTATGACATGCTTCATGAAAGTGATACAAACAATGAGTTGATAGATGAAAAATCAAGTAAGCAAGCAATATGATATAGAGATACCTTCGCAAGCTATTTTCACCAAATACAAAGCCTTCACCCTTTTTATGAGTCCTCTTGGCTTGTGAGTCCTCATGACTACAAGTTATAGGTGTGTCGATCCAAGAGACTAAAGGCAATGTAATACAACTCAAACAAACAAAAAAAATGACTTTCTCTAAAAGCCATAACAATAATGTTATCATATAGATTCCAAAAAAAAACTTCTCAAAAGTTAACCAACAAATTTTGACTATCAAAACAAACAAAGTGAGATAGCTAAGTTCATGTCAAGTTGTAAAGATACAAAGCAAAAAGCTAAGCCTCTTATCAACGACACTAATCTTAAAGCTAACTCACATGTGCAACTTACACTAATGGTAAGAGCACTCACCCTTGACAAATTTTGTCTTGGGTGGACAAACATAAACATCATCAAGATTCTCTTTGACCACAATGTTGAACCTAGAGTAAAGTTCTTCCACAACTTGATTCACAATAATATCATTAATACTCTTCTTCTCAACATTGTTAGCAACACATGCATGGTCAAACTTTGTAGGATATGCATTCTTCACCTTCCGGATATTCTTAGCATGCTTTGACAAATTATCATGCTTTCCATATTCAAAAGCTTTAGCATGCATAGAATTAGGTCCAATCGCTCTATTCCTAGATGCATTTTCTAAGTTGCAATATTCAATGAATTTATAGCACTTGGGCTTGATATGGCCTAAGGTATTGCAAAAATGACATATGGGAACAAAAGGAGAGATTTTACCTTCCGGTGGTGGTGGAGGACAAGTGGGAGTTTCAAGGGGTACCTTGTTCATCAACTTGTTCTTGGTATTGGAACATCTCTTCTTAGAAGCTTTCTTATCAACAACGACCTTGCTTGTAGGAAATGATGCCACTATGAGCTTCTCCTCAACTACCAAGTCGCTTGAGCCTCCTAGAGTCAAACTAGAGATGATCCTATCCCTTTTAAGAACAAACCCTTCAACTTCTCTAAGCTTCTTGGCAAGAGCATTCTTTTCACCTAAGAGCCTCCGAGTTGTTGAGACAAACTCATCCACTTGTAGCTTGATCAAATCATCTTAAGCACTCTTAATGATTTGGATCAACCTCCTCATCCAACGAACCTTGACATACATCCTCTAGGATAGAGTGAGAGGTCATGAATGCAACAAAGTTGCTTACCAACTCTTCTTCACTAGAAGACTCATCACTTGAGCTCTCCTCATCACTAGAGACATAATCACTCCATGTGGATTTCTTCATTATGTTGCTTGAGTAAGTGATCAAACCTAAATTGATCAACCTTTGGAACACAAGAACATCTTCTTCTTTGCTTTTGTAACTAACACTCTTTCAAGCTTATCAACAAATTTGTTAGTAGACAAATGCAATGAAAAATGAGAAGAACCTTTTCCACAACAAATAAAGGAGGACAATCATGACATAAAAACCTAAGCAATTTACTCGTAAGTATAAACCGGATCTCGTCGAGTGCCGTCCGACGACCCGCTCTGATACCAATTGAATGTACACAAACGAAGTTAAATTGCTTAAAGCATACCTAGAGGGGGGGGGGGGGGTGAATAGGTTTTTACACCTTTTTTCAAACCCTTGAACAAACATCCGTTTGTCCCTCAAGGTAGCCTTACACACAACACTATAATCCAAGATAGACATACATAGACAATATGATGACACAATCATAATTGAAATGTCTAAGTATATCAACAAGTCATGTGAGGTAAAATATCAAATAATCATAACAACAAAATAAACTTGTATTTCATAAGATGTTCAATGTGTTACAAGAGTGAGCAAAATGTCACTAAACAAATATTACAATATACAAAAGAATCAAAGATACAAATTGATCTATAGAATGAATATACTAATCACACTATACAAAGACTTGATTCAAAATACATCACAAGTCAATATTATGAATCAAGACAATAAAATATACAATTAAAATATAAGAGAAGAGATAGAAAGAATTAACACAAGGGATTTTTTAACGTGGTAAAACCTCCAAGGAGGAAACATCCACGGGTTGAATTACAACCATTGGGTACTATATTATTGGAAAGTAAACATAGAACATTCACAAAGTGACCAATCTTTAGCTCACCCAACCTAGTGAAGTCTAAGCCTACCCAACCCTATTGGAAAGTATGAAATCCCTCAATGATGCGGAACCACCATATATTGGACAACACACTCAACCAACATCGATGGTAGATTAGAAATTCCTCAAGAGTGCATACACATCCCGTGTACCCCGCTCTATCGGAGTCTATGTCTAACCATACGCCTAGGCCTACCAATATGTTAGCCAACTCCCTATCCAAGGCACTCTTGCCTCTAGGGAGCCTCCCATGCATGACTATCCGAGTCCTCCCGACTCTAGCCATGACTTCTTGCTTACCTATCCAAGTCATCCCGACTCTAGGCAAGACTTCTTGCTTGGCTATCCGAGTCATCCCGACTCTAACCAAGACTTCATGCCTTTTACAAGGACTTCCTAGTGTGATCATGTGAATGCAAATGATGCAAACATTCATTTCAACATAGAACATGTGATCAATACATTCTATGGCACAAATAGACCTAAACATGTGAAAACACAATTAATCAAGTCTAGATGCAAAAATCCATGAATAGAAACCTAAGCATGTGAAACACCTAACACATATACTCAAAGTCTCATTCACACATATAACACTTGAATCACAAAATGTTCATTAAGTCCTAATTCAAGATGCTATCAATATACAATCAAAGTCTAGATATATGAGATTAAAATCAATCAATATACTAGACAAAAATATAGAGCAAGGTTTTGAGATTTACATCAATCAAAACCTATATTCTCTAAATCACAAACAAATACACAAATCCTTGATTTCTCCAATCAAAGGACCAAATCAAATCTCAAAGTCATTTTAACACAAAATTAATTCAATTAAGTATCAAACAACCTAAGATGCCATTCTAATCACAATACAACTCACAAACAAATGTAAAACCTAGAATCATAAAATCTAGTCAACATAAGTCCACAAATTGAGTTTCAATTGGAATGATAATCAAGCTACCTTTTCAAATAGCTTTCATAAAACAATAACATATATATAGAAGAAGAAACCCCAAGCAAATGGAAGGTGAAATAACAAGAAATCCCAAAGTTGAGACTCAAACCTCAAGTTCTGCAGCTGGTACGAATTTCAGTGTCCAACCACTTGAAATCACGATCAATCAGCCACCAAATCACTTGGAGATGTTAGAGGACTCAAATACGAACACTCTCCAACTTGAATCACTCAAATCCGACTCCAGATGAGGAAGATATGGTGTTTTGAAGTTTGGAAAAATTGGAGAGAAGTGTATACGGGAATTCTGAAATTTTTGCTTGGAAAATTCAAAATGAGAGAGAGGGAAGAAATAGGAGGAGAGAGAGAGGTCATTTCGACCAATCTTGTGGTGCCACGTCACCCCCAGGCCGTGGGGGGCGTGTGGCCCACACGGGAGCAGAAGGGGCTCCAGGCCGTGGGGCCCACGGCCTCAACCACGGCCAGCCCATGTGGCCCACGGCCTGGGCTGTCCTCTCCCGCGCACTCTCGGTTCGTCGGCCCGTATCTCGAGCGTCCGAACTCCGAATTCAAATCCGTTTTTGGATTACGAACCGTGACTCTCTCACACACAAAAACGACTATACAACTTTGAAAAACGGTTGAGAAATCATCTCGGAAATCATCGATGAAGTCAACACAACGTAAGAGAACGTAAAGTGGCATAGTCAACACGTTTGGACTCGAAACCTTATGAATGAGTAACCGAAACGACCGGAACTCAATAAGGCATTGAATAAGAACATGTTCAAGTCCTAAACACAAAATACAGAAACATATAAACACAAATACACACACATATGCTAGTTTCCGGACATAGTCCTAGAACATGCAAAACACAAAGTTTATTAACTAAAAGTGAATGCATGAGCATATTTTGCCAAGTGTGTGAAAGTGAAATGTAAATGAAATAAAATCATGAAGAGACACACAAAAATGATATGTGTGGGTGTGTGCCTAGCCTTGTAAGAGATAAGAGGTCATGTATACCTTTGTAGACCGATAATGTCCGAAACTCTTAAAAGCCGGCAACTTGAACGAATAATGGTTGAGACGTCCTTCGTCTTTGAAATCCTTCATTTTCTAACCACTAAACATTACAAGTAAAACACGTTTTGATATGGAATTAATGCCAACACTAATTATCAACCTAACAGTTGTTAACCAAACAAAATAATACTGATTCAGAGACTAATTTTAAAGTTCCAACTAAACAAAAAACTTAGTTTTTCATTCATTTCCATTCTCATTCTCATTCCGATTACCATTTCACCATATAATCAAACGTGACCATAGAGTATTTACCAATAACTCGACTATATATGTTTTAAAAAATATAATTTTATTAAAAGTTTCAATAAATATTTTTTAATATATGTTTATCGTAGAAATTAGAATTTTGATTAGTTGAATAAATTTAAATTTATCTAAAAAGGTTTTTTTTTTTTTTTTTTTTCCTAACAACTAATATAGGTTATATATAAATATTGTTCAATATATAATGCATTCAATGTTGTGGTCAGGTGGTAAAGGGTTACAACTTTTGGATTGAAGTCTCAAGTTCAATCCTTACTAATGACAATTTATTTTCAGATGGCAGGGCCGGAGGTGGGCGGCGGTGGCGGCAGGGCCGGACCATAGGAGGAGGCGGCGGCGGTGGGGCCTGGCGGAGGCAGGGCAGGACGGTGGCGGGAGGTGGCTGTCAGGCGGCGGCGGTGGAGGTCCGGCATGGCTGAGTGCCGACGGCAGCAGAGATTCGGCGGTGGCAGGGAGGACGGCTGGACGGGAGGGGCGCCCAATGGCCGGATGATGGTGGTCCGGCAGCAGCAGCGGCTGGTGGGACGGCTGCTCCGTCCAGCAGTGGCGGCGTTGGCCGGACGACGGTGGTCCGAGGGCGGCAGCTGGGTGGTGGTGTAAAAAAAAAAGTTATTTAATTAAATATTATAATTGAACATTAAATAATAAAATTTATAAAAAAATTATAAAAACATCTTGACAGTTTTTAACTGTCAAGAAAAAGAAAAAAAAAAAAACTGTCAACACTTTCCTTGACAGGAGCTTCATTGACAGTTTTTAAAACTGTCATTAAAGGCTTTCTTGACAGTTAAAAACTGTCAACAAAGCCCCTATTTTCTTGTAGTGGTCGGATGGTTTTCCAGCGAATTTTTTTTTTTATTCCATTAATTTTTCACTCCAGTGGGAGCTTCAATATATGCCCTAGAAAATTAATGTTCTCGAAATTACTAACAAATTATTTAAAATGATTAATGATGTTTTTGATTTCATTTCTCTATAGATAAAACTAGTGGGTTAGCCAAACCTCTAAAACTAATTAGTTAAACGGAACTCAAATAATTACTACAAAGCCAATTTCATTATTTGATAAAAAATAATAATTTTGAAGTAAAACGAAGCATTTATTGATATATATATATATATATATATATATATATATACATTATTAGTGGAAATGAAAGGAAATGGCCTTTCCTAAGTTTCAAAGAGCAAAAATGTCCACTTTTGAAAAAAAGTGCAACAATGTCCATTATCAATGTTTCTTTTCCCTTAAATGTCCACTTCAAGACCAAAATACCCTTTTCACTTAAATGAAGCAAAATGACCAAACAGCCCCTTACATGTGTTAATTGACCAAACTACCCTCTCTTAATTTTGGGCGCCAATCTTTAATTTGGTCAACACACACATCTAGTCCCGATTTCCACACACACCCAATCCCGAAGCTTGGGAAGTTGACCCATTGTTGAGCTTTATCATCCTATGGGTCTTCGACATTGGGATTTCCAGCTAGAAATGGGAGGCAAAGGTGAGGCAAAGGTGATTACTCAGTCAACTATCAACTATGACAATCTCATAAATTGATTATTCATTTAATTTTTTGGTTAAATATTTTGATCCTAACTTGTGCCCACTGTATCCTTTAAGAGGACCCTTTGTTATCTTATAACCACATACACTATTCTTCAGTGATTGTTTGACACGTTCAGTGTGCAAGTTTGGGTTAGCAAATTAAGACGATTTCCTAGGCAAGAAGCTTGCAACTTTTTAAGTTTTGTCATTGCTGTGACTTGTATGTGTGAGACATTCCCGAAAAATTAGTAAATTTTTTGAAACTAGAGTGTAGTGAAATTTTGTGAAGTTTTTCTTCTCTTATGCTCTGTTACCAGTTCAAAAGGTCTGGTGTGTAAACTAGCTGCCTAGTCATGAGGAGACATGAAATTATTATTTTCACCCTTTATATTTATTGTAGTACTTTTGATAATGGTATTTGGAAATGGCTTGCTAGATTGATCTTTGTAATTCTAGAAATGAAAAACAATATACTTACTTATTCTTCTGAATGTATTTGATGGTTGTAATTGTATCTCTTCCTTTATAGTTTCTATACACAAAATGATTTTTGTATTGTTGTCTACAAAAAGCTGTAGAAAATTGAATGAGAAAATGTTTTGGAAATGATGATTTTTGTTATGTTTTTGTTTCTCTTTTGTTGTCAGGTCCTACGGATTCGATGATTGCGTTCTTAGTCCGTTGCGGTGGTTATTTCAAGGGTAACCAGTTTGTTGGTCTGTCGATTTTTGCATGTTGTGTTTCGAAGACCGTAAAAGGGATATACAGTGAAATGGTAGAAAAGTTGTACAGTCGGATTGGGGTCTGTAGGGACAGATTTGAGCTGAAGATTTCGTCACAGCTTACAGGAATTTCACTACTTATTAATGCTAACAACGAGGTAAATTTCATCCTTATGCACACCAAATCCGAATGGCCCGAAATTCTTGTTGAAGTGTTCGAAAAATCTGGGGGTGTACATGAAACTCCGAGAATGGCAAGAAATACAACAATAAACTTAGAATGTACAGCGCCTCCTTTTACACCTACCAGTAATCTAAACTCCCCAATTGCTACTCCACAATACAAATCAGTGAGTGGTAGTAACCATCCGCATGCGTCTGTTCCTTCACTTACCACTACATCACCATGGGATAATCAGGGGACTCCAGCATCAACAAACAAGCATGTAGAGGTGGAAGACACAGATGGTTCTGATGTTGGGGTTTTTGCCCTAAAGCTTGTAATTTGTAAATATGATTTGAACATAAATAAAAGAAGTAGTACATTCATTCATTTTGTCATACTTTATATATATAACATGTGCACTTAACATCCAAGATTGTCAGATGTAATTTCAAACTGAGTACATGAGTGTCATATACAGATGGATGCAGTTTGAAATAAGCAATCTAAAGAGTCCATAGATAGCAAATAAAGCTGGGTACTTTATTTGTAGTTAATCTACAGCTGCGGTCTATTTCGTAGTGTACGGTGATCCTATCCTGGATCATTCATATGGAGATATGAGAGTAGAGGCACCTTGTATGATGTGATCATATAGGAGTATAGGACTGGGCCATGATCTATATGAATCTCTCACTAAGATCCGTTTAACGATGAGATTCATATATATCAACTAATGATGGCTATATGTGGGTGATCTTAATCCTGAGTGTCTTATCGACTCCTTCAGGTTAGATCGTGGTCTTTGATATACCATGGGCGAGGTCGGAGTTGCATTCCTGATCAATATGCTCCGTATGTTAGGATTGCGGTTTGGCTTGTGGCTGGGAAGGTTTGTACACAATAGTGGAATCCACTCCTTCTTGCGAGAAGTAGATGGTAGTTCCCTTAAGGGTTGATTCGGGGCTTGAACAATATGAGCGCTCTCCTAATTCCGTAAGGAATGTAGGATTTATTGTTCATTAGAGAATCAATGGTACTTAAAGGAAAGATATAATTAGAGGGGTATAACGAACATTATGACCCAGCTCTAATTATGAACTACTTGTGGAGGATTATACCATATGTAATAGCTATATCGATGGACACCGAAAGTTATTGGTTTGTGTAAAAATATCTACAGTTGAGAGAGTGCAGTTTCGGGTTTTTAATGGAATAACACCGAAGTTAATAATCATGAAATATTAATTAAAGAGTTTAATTAATTATTTCTAAGGATTATTGGAGCTCAAAATACTGTGGGTCCGTTAGGTCCCCTTGCTAGCCCAATCGATTTAGGTAACAACGGTCACGGTTAATTAATTGGATTGTCCAAATTAATTGTGTTACGAAAGTGACACATATCTATTAGGGAACTAATTGAATAATTAGATTATTTAATTAAATGATTATGACAATTAAATATTAAGATTATTTAATTGTGTAATTAATCATTATATGGAGGGTGTTTGATATTTAATTTTGAATGAAGAAAAGATAATTTGATTATTTTATTTTCATTAAAATATTTAAATTTGAATTAAAAAGAGTTTTGAATTCAAATCAAATCAAATTAATTAATTAATATCTTTAAAGATATTAGATATCTTAAAAAGATTTAATTGATTATTTTATTTTAAAGATATATATATGTGATATATATTAGTAGAGAAACTGATAGTGTATCAGGTCTTTTTTTTTAAAATACACCAACACCACTTCACGCAAAAAGAGAAGAGAGACAT
This sequence comes from Acer saccharum, assembly GCA_030490815.1. NCBI lineage: Eukaryota > Viridiplantae > Streptophyta > Magnoliopsida > Sapindales > Sapindaceae > Acer > Acer saccharum. The sequence continues at coordinate 35,461,146 of CM059869.1, forward strand.
ATAGGGGGTGGTGGCCAAGAAGAGAAAAAGAAAAAAAAGAAAAAATATATATATTTTTTAAGCTTTCTTTTTTGTGGCCTAACCTAATACATACAAACAACAAGAGTTGTTTTTGTGTGTTCTTCTCTTCTTTTTCTTTCATACAGGTTCCTGAATACCGTGTCGTGCCCACACGCTGTTACTGTTAGGATTATGCTCAATAGCAAGAGTGTAATGTTGTAATTAACAATCTTTTTCATATTAATAAAGTGATTTCTGGTTTAACAAATCGTATAGCATTTATAGTTTAATATTATAATTGTCAAAGTAAATAATCATAAGGTCTAAAGACTATGAGTAAAGAAGAATTGTTCGTACATCTGGATATATATGTGGTAGACACAATTCTTTAGTTAGTTTTGAATAATGTTCACAACTTAAGTTAAAGGTTGGGCACCTTTATCTTGTTAAAGTTGTAGAATTCTTTTACTAGCATTTGAGTGGGATCAAATGAGATATGATGAGTCTAAAATCATCGGAGTGTCTTCAAGTAAAAGAATCTAGTGCACTGGGTGCATTGAACTGGATCACAATGAAAAGCTTTATCTATAACCGTCAATAGATAATAGTCTTTTCATTATCAGGACAATCAGAGAGTCTATCTTAATCCTGAGATAAATGATGGACTTATGGTTGCAAGTGATATCATTTGAGTTATCAATGAGTACGATTATATCGCATAGTCTATCCTCGATAGTTTGGTGATATTCATTTGTTAATCGATAGAGGACTTCATTTATAGATATGGACATCGTGGCTCCATTTATTAAATGAGAGTATAATATCATCATATGGATGTTTTGAGGTAATTGGATATTAAATCTCAACGTTGAGTTTTCGATAGTGTCTATTGAAAACATGGCTTCTGGACAAGTCAAAATATCCAAGTTCAAAACGTGGTCATATGAGTAAATATGGTAACTTGGAGAGTTATAGGCGGTCTATGAACTCTTGGCGATTACTGATATTAATCACGAGGATACACTATCTCCAATATGATTGTCTAGGGTATGAATGGGGAGCATCTTCCTTTTCTATCTTTATTTAAGAGTTCAGTTTTAGCTCTTTAGTGGAATGAGTTAAAATTAATGGATCGGACCTAAGTGAATCATTTGTTGATTGTGATTAGGTTATGTCTATTGAAGCTTAAATTTAGATGGCCCGCCAAGATCCCCAATCCACACGGACTTGCATGGATCACTTGATATATTCTACCGGACCAATTTAAGGGTCCATCTAGAATTGCATTTAATATATTAAGAATATAATTTGCACATTATTTTAGTAATGGGCTGCTCAATTATATTAATATATTAATGAAAGGCATGTGGGCTTGTTTCTTTTAGTAAGAATGGGTCTGGTTCACATGTGGGCTTTTTATTTAAAGTCCAATGGATTAAATGAAATAAGAAAATAATATTTGGCCCATTTATTCTAAGTGGGGTGGCAAGGGTTAATTTTAACCTAATATATTATTTTGTTTCATTGTTTTAATTAAATAAGAATTAATTAATTTATTAATTAATTGTTTAATTAAGAAACAAATCTTTTCTGATCAGGAAATATATTTCCTAAAAGTAAAAGTAAAAGACTTGTTTGATAAGGAAATAAATAATTAGTTTTATTTATTTAATCAAATAAGAAGTCTTTTTATTTAGTCAAAATAAAAGAATAAAAGATTTATGAATTGAATTAGGGTTTGAAGTCTTAAACTAGATGGGAATTAGGGTGCAACACAAACTCTTTTAAGCTTGTATGTTGCGGCAACCCTAGTCCATTTAGGTTAGAGAATTCGGCCACCCTAAAAGAAAAGAAGAGAAGAAAGTTTGGCAACCTATATATACACACTTATAGAATTCGGCCACTCTAAGGCTTGGTGCTTGGTGCTTGAGATTCTATTTTTTCTTCTTCTTCTCAATTCATAGAAAGATTTTATTCTACTAAAACATAAAAGAGTGTTAGATTATTCTTTGATGGTACACTAATTGCTTGTTCATCAATAAGCTTGTGTGTACAACATCGATTTAGGTTCACGCGAGTTTCGATCACTAGATTGAGAACTCAAAAGTGACCGGAATAATCTTAGACATTCTTTTGATTGTTTTTGTGACTAACAAAGAAAAGAAAAGTTTGTTTGTCCATTCACAGGTTTGCAATTCAAAGAAAAGGGAGACCAAGCTCCTAGGTGATCCACGTTCGTGCTAGGATTGAAGATCTTGCGGATTACCATCGACGTAAGTCAATCGGATCACGCGACAAAAGGTATTATTCTTTTGTTAGATAATATATATGTTTAATTGATTAAAGGGTTTAAGGTTCATAAAAGGAAAAATTTTTAAAAGTCACTAAATCTATTTTTAGTCTCGCTTCCGCTGCGTGTACTTCTTGATATTTTTCCCTACAGTTACTAGTTCCGGGAGATAGCGAGGAAGATCAAGTGGTACAAATCAGGAGCAGATCGTATTAAAGTGAAGGAGCCTCCTACGTAGGTATGAAGAAAATTGTTTCTTCCCTTTTAATATATATTTCAATTTCGATTTCTTTTGTTTTAACTGTTCCGAGAAATAGATCCTAGGTTTTATCAATCATAGTATTTCTTTATGAAATATATTTTTTTAAAAAACCTTCCGCTGCGTGATTGGTAAAACGGGGTCCTAACATCTGAAACTTCTGATACGGAGGATGAGAGTCATACTGACAATGATACTAGTAATGACCTAAATGGTGCTTCAGAAGTTCCCCAATATGGTGGGCAAGTGTTAACTAGTGCTAGAGAAACCCCAATAGATGGTGAAGAAGAACAAGGAGGGGGTAGTGGAGCACCCAACAGTTCTGCACCTTGTATGACATCACGGTGGACAATACCGGGGTCAGAACTCTACTCAATTCAACCCATTCGGTCAAAGGACTTGTTTGAAGACCAAGATGACCAAGGTCCAATACAAAGGACAGATCTCCAAAGACAAACAAACCTTGAAAGGGACTTTAGGGATGTATGCATTTGGAGAGAGGTTTGGCTATAAGGTTACACGATTGAGCCATACACGATTCGCCGCAACATGTACAAAAGGAGGTTGTGAATGGGCTATTAGAGCGGCAAAGTTGAAAAATGGGACCTATTGGCATGTTAAGTCCTTTGTGAAGGAGCACACATGTGGTTATTCGGGCAACTACAACGTTGATTTTATGCGAGTAAGTGCCTATGTAATTGGTGAATTGTATGCTAGAAAATATGCCGATCTTGGACGTACAATCCGTCCTAAAGATATAATTTCTAATTTTAGGGATGAACACGGCATAAACCTCTCGTACAACAAAGCCTATAGATCTAAGACATGTGCTTTGCATAAGGCATTCGGCGATCCGTGGGAGTCATTTAAGATGTTACCGGTATTCTTTTACATGCTGGAACAATCCAACCCTAGGACTGTAACTAAGATTGAAACCGACTCAGAAAACTGGTTCGCCTTTGGATTCATGGCACTTGGGGCTTGCATAGAGGGATTCAATTCAGTTATTTGGCAAGTTATTGCTATTGATGCTACACACTTGAAGGCCAAGACCAGGGGTGTCTTGTTAGTTGCGGTGTGCAAGGACGGTAATGAGATGATATACCCTTTGGCATTTGGGTTAGCTCATTCTGAGTGCACAGAGTCGTGGACATGGTTCTTGAAGCAACTTCAGAATGTGATCTAGTATCCTGAACGTGTGATGTTTGTTTCGGACCGGCATGCGGGTATCTTTGCTGGCATGGAAGCAATTTTCCCTGATGCAGCACATGGGGTATGTGCATACCACTTGTCACAAAATCTTAAAAAAATTTACAGGCAACGGGATGACGTGATCAAGCTTTACTTCCGTGCAACGTATCTGTACCATGTCGAGGAATTCAATTGTGAAATGGCAGAGTTGAAAGCCACCCACCGTAAGGTTTATGATGAGCTTCTAGAGGTTGGGGTAGAGAAGTTTTCACATGTACATAGTCCTAGAAAGAGGTACCATATGATGACCACCAACATTGCCAAGTCAATTAATTCTTGTCTACTTGCAATTCGGAAGTTGCCTATCACATCTATTGCGGAGTTTATCAGAGATTTGTTGCAAAGGTGGTTCTATGACTATCGGACCAATGCACGTGAAATGCCTACATTCTTGACTGATTATGCAGACGAACACATCAAACAGAGGATAATACCATCGCAACGATGTGAGGTTCACCCCATTGACTACCACAGATTCAAGGTAGACGACAAATGGAAATGAGCCATTGTCGACTTGGAAAAACGTTCATGCTCATGCCATGAATGGGATCTAGATGACTTACCATGTATTCATGCCATGGCGGTTGCTAGGTATGCTTACATAATTGAAGATACATTTAATGCCACAAATCTATCACTATTTAATTATAATAATAATATCTTTTTCTTCTTCATGTCTTTTGTACCAGGATTAAAGGTACGCCTATCAACGCATTATGTTTTGACTTTTTCACAATGGGATGGCTGAAACATGCTTATGCCATGCCTATGAACCTTGTTCCAACTTCTGAAATATGGGACATTCTTGATACAATTCGTGATCGCATTGTATTGCCATGGTTGAAAAGGAAGTAGTCAAGAAGACCAAAGAAGTCAAGAACACCTTCTGCTGGGGAGAAACGAAAGAAACAAACATGTTCGAATTGTGGGGAAAATGGACACAATAAAAAAAGATGCCTAAAACCCTCAAGTATGCCTAGCACAAGCAAACCATCAAAAAAAGCACGTAGTTGTGGCATTTACAAGAAAGAAGGACATAATAGACTGAAGTGCCTAGATAAACCATCAGAGCCCATTTTGAATGACACAAACGAAGAAGCAGTCTTTCATTTGTTTCAGGAACCAATTTTGGAAGGTTAGAAACTTCAGATGTATCAGTTGGTTATTTTAGTTGTTGTAACTTGATATGTAGGTAACTTTTATTTACTTGTTATGGTAACTTTTAAAAACTTGATATGTATCACATGCTATCCATGCATGTTCTGTGGCTGAATCCTTTTTGTTTTACATGGGAAATATGTCAATTTCATTTAGCAAGTTGTTCATTTTATATCTGTACAAATGCTTTATTATTTGTGGTGGTTCTATACTTGTGTTTCCTTATTTAGGTTGTGTTTTACAGATCAATTATTGCTTGGTATGTATCACTTTTTTTGACATAAACGAAGAAGTAGTCATTCATGCTTTTGAGGAACCAAGGGCCCCAATTTTGGAAGGTTAGAAACTTGATATGTATCACATTTTGTTAGGTGGAAATGGAAAGAAATTTGTTATTCGGTGGAACGTAACTTTCATTTGTGAACCTATCTTGGATGGTTAAAAACTTGGTAATGTAATGTTGAATTATTGTTGTGGTCATGGTGGTGGTGTTTGTGTATCATACTATTTCTTTTCAGTTATTTATTTGTATTTGTGCAATAGCACCTCTGAGGTATGCCCCGAGCTATGTTTTTTAACCAGGTATCAATGCTTTTAAGCCTGGTTAAGCCTGAGTATTTAATTGTAAGCTCTGGCTTAGGATGGTTATTAAGGGTTTATGAGATTATTTCCCACCCTCTAAATATTTATTATTGGGCTTTAATATATGAATTCCTAGGCTCAACATATGTATTCCCAGGCTTTAATTTATGACTTCACAAGCTCTACATGTGTATTCCCGGGCTTGTTATTTGAGACCACCATCACACAAGACTAGCATAAAGGGTAATTCCAACCAGAGCCATATGTGACTTTAGATGTGACTTTGGTTAAATCACTTATAAATTCGCATTCATCTCGGTTTCAAAGGTGTCCGCCTGATAATGTAACGGGCTTCAGATATTAATTTCCCAGGCTCCACTAAAGTATTCTCTGGCCTTTGTATGTATTCCCGGGCTTTTGATATCAAACAACAATCAGTCTATGACACAAGACTAACGCAAAGGGTGAAATTTCCCTTAATGTAGTAGTGAAATATACCTAGAGGGGGGGTGAATAGGTATAGGCTCCAAATTCTCCCAATTAAAAATTAATGCGGAATATATCAATGAAAATGCACACTTGATCAAATTTGACAAATTAATTGATTTCACTTACACAAGAGTTAATCAATTTACAAGATATGCAATCAATGAAAGAAATGGAAGATAAGGAAAAGTAAAGCAAAATTGAACACAATGATTTTACGTGGTAAAACCTCAAAGAGGAAACATCCACGGGTTGATACCACAACCACCGGCGAAGCAATCCACTATGTGAAAAAGGACTTACACACTCAAGCTATCACTCATGATATCCGCTCAAGCTATCAACTCCTAATCTACCCTCAGGCTAGTGAATCACCAAGCCTACTTCCTATCCGAGATGTATCCCACACCTCTAGAAAGCAACTTCCTATCCAAGACACTCACGTCTCTAGGAAGATTTCTTGCTTGCCTATCCGGATCCTCTCGACCCTAGACAAGACTCCCTTGCTTGATTATCCGAGTCCTCCCGACTCTAATCAAGGCTTCCTTGCTCTATCCACAAAGCTTCACTCACTTTGCTAGAGACTTCAACCTAATGCAAGGCTATGATCTTAAGTGATGCAAATTATGCAAACACAATCAAATTAAGCTAGATGATCAATCAAGCAAAATGTACATGTTCAATGATAGTCTAGAATATGATTTCAACACACAATCACAAAATTATCTAGAAATCAAGACATGCAAATCAATAAGAACAAAGGTATGAATATTCAATTTATCACACTAAAAACCTAGTTCTTAGATCAAGAAATAGAACCTAGAAAATAATATGAGATACATCATATAATCAATTTCTAGAATCAATTTCACACACAATCAAGTTTAGCACATATATGTTCAAAACAAATCACAAAGCTAAAACTCAATTAACAAATGATTAAACAACCCTAGCAAGTGATCTAACATACTTCTCAACAAATTTCATCAATCAAATAGTAAGAATCAAGAGATGATCAAAGATGAGATTGAAAAGGAAGAAGTTGAAATACACATACTGACCACGTACTGAAAAAGCATCAGCTGAGAAAAATGGTGAAGTCAGCTGCCTCTAGAAATGCTTGGGGTTTTTAGCTCTCTTCAAGACCAACAATTTTGGTTTTTGAATCGATTGATTTCGAGTTCGTATGAGAGAGATATGATCAAAACAAGTAAACAAAAATTGTAGAATTCTGCAGCAAAATCTTCAAGTGTTCTTCAAAATTCTTAGAAAATGTGGAGGGAAGGAGATGAGCTTAAAAGGAGGGAAGAGAAAGATTTTACGAGCAAATCAGAAGGTGACACGTCACCTCCCCGTGGGGGGCACGTGGGGCCCATGGGAGCAGAGGGCTCCCTTGGCCGTGGGGCCCACGGCCTCCCACACGGGCTGGCCTTGTGGCCACACGTGCTCCCGACTTCTCTCGCGCGCTCCTTCGGCTCTTCAGCCCATATCTTGAGCATCCGACCTCCGATTTCGAATCTGTTTTGGAATTATGAACCGTGACTCCCTCATGTACGAATACGAGTACTCAACTTTGAAAAATGGTTGAGAAATCATCTCGGAATCCGACGATGAAGTCAACACAACAAATAAGAACGAAAAGTAGCATAGACAACTTGTTTGGACTCGAAACCTTATGAATGAGTAACCGAAATGACCGGAACTCAATAAGGCATTAAATAAGAACATGTTCAAGTCCTAAACACAAAATATACAAACAAATAAACACATATTCACACAAGCATGCCATATCAAAGAGATAGTCACAAAGCATGCAATTTCACAATGTTTGTCAATACAAGATCAATGCATGAGCATGCTATGAAGTGTGTGAATGTGTTATACCAAATGTTTGAACCACGATGCAGGGACACACATGTATGAATTGTGTGTGTGTGCGCTAACGCCTTGCAAGAGAATGGAAGTCAAGATTTACCTTTGACGTTTTTCACCTCTTGAAGACAACTTTTTCACTAGACGTTGCTCTTCACTCTTTAAGCTTCCTTTCTTCAAATAATGTCCTAAGCAACAACTAATACAATCATAGAGTGTTTTGCAATGGAATTAAGCCAATACAAATCATAAACCTTACAATCTCCCCCTTTGGCTATTCCATGGCAAAAACACTCAACCTCACCATACAATGTTTCACTCAAATAAACTCAAAATGATAGCATACTCTCAATCTCACATTACAAAGAAATTCCTAGACTAAAAAGTCTTCAAGTCTTCAAGAATTCCTCTTTCAGTCTTCAGAGTACCTATGAGAGAAAATAGCAACCAAAAACAGATCTTCTCTAAAGAAGAATGGTGAGTTATTTAACCAAACAACAAACAAAGAAGATATCCCTTATCTCATACACAAATGCATTATCTCAAGTGAATAAAATATGTTCATATTAAATCATTCCCTTAGTTTCCCAATTTCCAAGAACCAACTATCCTTAACATTGTCAAGAAAGAATTTTTTCTCCCCCTTAAGACAAGAATTCTCTCCCTTAAGACAAAGTCACAATTAAGCACTAAGAGGAATAAGATTCACACAATTGGAACAATTTCCACACAAGGTGTGAAGTATACAAAAACTCCCCAATATCAAACATGGTGAGGTATACATTTTCTCCCCCTTTTTGTCAAGGAATAGACAAGGGACACAAGAGATAAAGAACGAGATATTAAGCAAACAAATCGTATAGAAAGCGAAAGTTGAATAAACTAAAGCTCCCCCTTAACATATGCTCCACATATTATCAACAAGTAGATTTGCTCACAAGGGACATCACACAATCACACAATCAAGCAATAAGAGAAAATATTTCATAACTTGTCAAAGTCCAAGAGAATATCATAGATTTTCATTAATCTCTGAAAAATATTCTCACATTGCTAATGAATCAAGCACATAAGCAAAATGTGTGTGTGTGAATGCTTCTCAAATATATAGTAGGAGTAATTGTGATATCAACATGCAAACTCTATCCACACCTATCCATCTAAAGCCTTTCCAAAAATAGGTCAAACCGATATTCATCCGGTTTTTTGCTTTTAAAATGAATAGATATCAACATATGAGCGTGTGTGTGCATGTGGCTCGTTTTCCCGTTTCTATTTGTCAACCCGAGCTTTTTTTTTTTTCACAATTCTCAACTATACACCATAAGCCCTTTTTGTTTTGTTTTAGGCTTGAATCAAAGATATATATATTTTTTTTAATGATTCATTTCAACACTTCTTTGATTTTACTAACAAAAACATATACTCCTCATGGCGGCTTTCACTCATCACAATGGCATAGCCCTTTCCTACATTGGGTGGCTTCACAACCAAGGTATGTAGCCCTTTCCATGAGAGTGCTCGTTGATTACTATGTAGTGCCGAAGCAAAATGGATACACACCATAGGTCATCTATTATGTACTTAACAATAAACTTCTAGATGCATCCATTATCTACACATATTCAACCACAAAAACTCAAAAACTAAAACATACAAGAGAAGCATTAGTGCACTTTTCAAAAATAAGATTTTCAAGCTCAAGTGCATGATCTAAAAACAATAAAAGATACTTGTTAAAGATCATTACTTCTCAAGTGAGTAGCTCTTAAAGACAATGATATGCAATTAAAGTTTTGCTTATCAAGCCACTCACAATCACACAAAGACATCAATCAACACAAATCATGCCAATGGACATTCTAAGAGTTTTAAACCTCTCTTTGTCCAAGGGCTTAGTGAACAAGTCCGCAAGTTGATTTTTAGTAGGCAAATGCTCTAGAGTAACAATAGAATGTTCAACTAGATCTCTAATGAAATGATGCCTAATGTCTATGTGTTTAGTACGGGAGTGTTGAACCGGATTTTTAGAGATATTAATGGCACTTAAGTTATCACAATAAAGTGTCATTTTTCCTTGTTCTATCTCATAATCCTTAAGGATTTGTTTCATCCAAAGTAATTGTGTGCAAGTACTTCCGGTCGCAATGTATTCGGCTTCGGAAGAGGAAAGGGAAAACGAATTTTGTTTCTTACTTGACCAAGAAACCAAGTTATTTCCAACATAAAAGCAACCGCCCGATGTGCTTTTTCGGTCATTTATGTTTCCCGCCCAATCCGCATCACAATAGCCTACAAGGATATCATTGGTATCAAATGAATAGAATAGACCAAGACTATGAGTTCCTTTGATGTACCTAATGATCCTCTTGACGGCTTTTAAGTGAGATTCCTTGGGATTTGCTTGGAATCTAGCACACAAGCCAACACTAAAGCAAATATCGGGTCTACTAGCCGTTAGGTAAAGTAGACTACCTATCATGCTTCTATAAAGGCTTTGGTCAACACTTTTCCCTTTTTCATCTTTGTCAAGTTTTAAAGTGGTGCTCATGGGAGTTTCAAAATCCTTTCCATTTTCTAGGCCAAATCTCTTAATTAGATTTTTAGCATATTTAGATTGATTCAACATTATGCCCATGCTAGTTTGCTTTACTTGCATACCTAGAAAATAATTCAACTCACCCACCATACTCATTTCAAATTCACTTGACATAACACTAACAAATTCATCAACCTTGGTTTTATTAGTAGACCCAAAAACAATGTCATCAACATATATTTGTGCAACAAAAATATCATGATCATGATGTTTGATAAACAAAGTTCTATCAATGCCACCTCTCCTATATTGGTTGTCAATAAGATATTGAGTCAACCTATCATACCAAGCTCTTGGAGCTTGTTTAAGGCCATAGAGAGCCTTTTTCAATTTAAACACATGATTAGGAGAGTGTGGGTCTACAAAACCCTTAGGTTGTTCAACATACACTTCTTCTTGAAGGTATCCATTGAGGAAAGCACTTTTGACATCCATTTGAAATAATTTGAACTTTTTAATGCATGCAATGGACAACAAAAGTCTAATGGACTCGAGATGAGCAACCGGGGCAAACGTCTCATCAAAGTCAACACCCTCCACTTGAGTGTAACCTTGAGCCACTAGTCTAGCTTTATTCCTCACAATCTTGCCATTTTCATCGGTCTTATTCCTAAATACCCATTTAGTGCCAATTACATTTATATCTTTGAGTCTAGGAACTAAGGACCACACTTCATTCCTCTCAAATTGATTAAGTTCATCTTGCATAGCCCCAACCCAATATTCATCAACAATTGCTTCATTAATGTTTTGGGTTCAATTTGAGAAGTGTAGCAAGCATAGGATATTTGGTTAGCAATTTTATTTCTTGTTCTAACCCCTTCATTTAAATCACCTATGATGTCTTCTTGATAGTGTAAGTTTCTAAGTCTTGGGTGAGAATGTTCAACAACTTGGTCATTTTGTTGATTATCATTTAAAGCATTTTCCAACCCTTGACTTACAACTTCAACATGACTATCATTTTCATCATCTTGACTAGAAACACTACTAGCCACATCAATAGGTGTTTTAGTGTCATTCAACATGTTTTCTTTAGGTTCATTGACACCGTTATCATCACACAAATTAAGCATGCTAAGATCATCTATCTTCACATTGATAGACTCCATGATAGTCTTAGTAGTAGAGTTAAAAACTCTTTATGCACGACTATTAATAGCATACCCAAGAAAGAGACCAACATCACTTTTAGCATCAAACTTTCCTAAGTGATCTCTATCATTCAAAATATAACATTTACTCCCAAAAGTGTGGAAGTAACTCACATTAGGCTTCTTGCCTTTCCAAAGCTCATAGGACGTTTGTTTTGTGCCGGGCCTCTTAAAAACATGATTAGACACATAACAAGCGGTATTGACCGCCTCGGCCCATAGGTTTCTAGGGACTTTCTTGCTATTGAGCATGACCTTAGCCATCTCTTGCAAGACACGGTTTTTCCTCTCAACAACACCATTTTGTTGAGGAGTTCTAAGTGCGGAGAACTCATGAGAAATCCCTAAACCATCACAAAACTCACTAAATTTTGCATTTTCAAATTCCGTCCCATGATCACTCCTAATGCGACATATTTTCTTGATATCAAGACCTTTTTCATTTTGAACTTGATTTCAAAACTTTTTAAAGTAATCAAAAGCCTCGGTCTTGTTTCTAAGAAAATAAACCCAAGTAAACCTAGAGAAGTCATCAACGCATACAAAAATGTATTTTTTGCCATTAATGCTCTCGGTTTGAATTGGCCCCAATAGGTCCATATGCACAAGTTCTAAAGGTCTCTTAGTAGCTATGTAAGAATTTTTCTTATGAGACACTTTGGTTTGCTTACCTAATTGGCAAGGTTCACAAACCACCTCAAGCTTTTTACCAAGATTAGGAAGACCTCTAACAATGCCATGTTTTTCAAGCTTTTTCAAATCTTTAAAATTCATGTGACCCAAACGTTGATGCCACAAATCAAGCTTATTGCACTCATGTGCCATGTTGCATGTTAGAGGATCTATCTCAAGACAATAGCAATTGTCTATAGACCTTTTGACTCTTAGGACGACATCGCCCTTTTTATCAATTATAGTGCATACATCTTTGTTAAAGCTAACTTCTTTAAAAATTTCACACAAGTGAGTAATGCTTATCAAGTTAGCTTGTAACCCATCAACATACAAAGTATTGCGAAGTTTAGGCAATCCGGGGATACAAATTGTTCCCTTGCCAAGAACTTGCTTTTTGGTACCATCACCAAAAGTAACCCAACCTCCATCCTTTAAAACAAGATTCTTAAAGAACTCTTTGTTCCCGATCATGTTCCTAGAGCAACCGCTATCTAGGTACCAAGAATAGGAGGAGTTGGCACGTAAAGCATATTGTGCAACATTACATTTAGATGTGTCCTTTTTAATCCACACATTTTTCACAACATGCTTCTCACTCTTACTTCTAACATGCTTTGACTCAATGTTAGGCTTTTTAACATGCACCTTGACCTCATTGGTCACATCTTCAAAAATATCAAACAAAGCATTATCAATTTTCTTATGTATAGTAGAGTGAGGCACAACACAAGATTTAGCAAGCAAGTCATCAACGACTTTTTCAACAACATGCTTTTCCAAGGTCTTCCTAGGTCTATTTCTATATCCATACATGGATGATTGCCTAGGTCCATTCAAAGACATATCATGAAAAGCATTATCAAGTTTGCATTTCCGAATATACTCAAAGCATCTAGGTCGAATATGTCCTATCATATTACAATGATGACAAATAGGAATAAATTTGAGAAATTTACCATTTGCATTTGCTTCCATAGCATTTGGTCTTCTCACAATTTTACCTTTTTGAAGAGCAACCCTTGATGCTCCACCTCTTGCATTTGAGGTTGTTGCTTCTTGATGCTTATGTTGTTGAGTTCTTCCATTGAACATCCTTATTGATGAAGAGGCACCTCCGGTAGCTTTCATAGCTTTACCTTGAGAGAGTGTACCTACAATTGATTTAATGCTTGCTTTGACAAAAGTAGATTTGTTAGATGAAGGAGTCTCCTTCTCATTGATATAACCCAAACCACTTTTTTCACATGGATGCTTTCCACTTTTAATGAGGGTTTCAACTTTATTAGAACTAGATGACATCTTGCTAATCACCCTATTAGCCTCATCAAGTTTCTCACGAAGCATCCTAAGTTCAATGGCATATTTTTCCGCTTTGTTATCACTAAACAAAACATCTTTATGTGATTTATCAAGCCATTGTTCATACTTTTTCTCTTGATTTAAATGCCCATTAAGTTTGGATTTAAGCACATTTTCAAGTTTCTTAGCATTAACAAGAGAATAATCTCTTTGCTCAATTTCTTGCTTCAAGATACCAAGTCTATCATTGCTATCTTTAAGATTCAATTCTAGACTTAGGATCTTGTCTTTAAGTTCATTGAACTCTTTTGAGCCAAGATCATGATTCTCTAACTTCTTGTTGAGGGACATATTGACATTGGATAAACGTTCATTTTCAAAAGTAAGATCATTGATCTTTTTCTCATCTAAGTCAATATGTTCAACAAAAGAAGCCACATAGGAATACACTTCCTTAATCATGATTTTATCACAAACAAAAACAAACACAAAAACACTACAAAGAAAGGATCAATCTAAGTGCGTCTAGACATCCGCTCTGATACCAAATGAAATTTCCCTTAATGTAGTAGTGAAATATACCTAGAGGGAGGGTGAATAGGTATAGGCTCCAAATTCTCCCAATTAAAAATTAATGCGGAATATATCAATGAAAATGCACACTTGATCAAATTTGACAAATTAATTGATTTCACTTACACAAGAGTTAATCAATTTACAAGATATGCAATCAATGAAAGAAATGGAAGATAAGGAAAAGTAAAGCAAAATTGAACACAATGATTTTTACGTGGTAAAACCTCAAAAAGGAAACATCCACGGGTTGATACCATAACCACCGGCGAAGGAATCCACTATGTGAAAAAGGACTTACACACTCAAGCTATCACTCATGATATTCGCTCAAGCTATCAACTCCTAATCTACCCTCGGGCTAGTGAATCACCAAGCCTACTTCCTATCCGAGATATATCCCACACCTCTAGAAAGCAACTTCCTATCCAAGACACTCACGTCTCTAGGAAGATTTCTTGCTTGCCTATCCGGATCCTCCCGACCCTAGACAAGACTCCCTTGCTTGATTATCCGAGTCCTCCCGACTCTAATCAAGGCTTCCTTGCTCTATCCACAAAGCTTCACTCACTTTGCTAGAGACTTCAACCTAATGCAAGGCTATGATCTTAAGTGATGCAAATGATGCAAACACAATCAAATTAAGCTAGATGATCAATCAAGCAAAATGTACATGTTCAATGACAGTCTAGAATATGATTTCAACACACAATCACAAAATTATCTAGAAATCAAGACATGCAAATCAATAAGAACAAAGGTATGAATATTCAATTTATCACACTAAAAACTTAGTTCTTAGATCAAGAAATAGAACCTAGAAAATAATATGAGATACATCATATAATCAATTTCTAGAATCAATTTCACACACAATCAAGTTTAGCACATATATGTTCAAAACAAATCACAAAGCTAAAACTCAATTAACAAATAATCAAAAAACCCTAGCAAGTGATCTAACATACTTCTCAACAAATTTCATCAATCAAATAGTAAGAATCAAGAGATGATCAAAGATGAGATTGAAAAGGAAGAAGTTGAAATACACATACTGACCACGTACTGAAAAAGCATCAGCTGAGAAAAATGGTGAAGTCAGCTGCCTATGGAAATGCTTGGGGTTTGTAGCTCTCTTCGAGACCAACAATTTTGGTTTTTGAATCGATTGATTTCGAGTTCGTATGAGAGAGATATGATCAAAACAAGTAAACAAAAATTGTAGAATTCTGCAGCAAAATCTTCAAGTGTTCTTCAAAATTCTTAGAAAATGTGGAGGGAAGGAGATGAGCTTAAAAGGAGGGAAGAGAAAGATTTACGAGAAAATCAGAAGGTGACATGTCACCTCCCCATGGGGGGCGCGTGGGGCCCACGGGAGCAGAGGGCTCCCTTGCCCGTGGGGCCCACGGCCTCCCACACGGCCTGGCCTTGTGGCCACACGTGCTCCCGACTTCTCTCGCGCGCTCCTTCGGCTCTTCAGCCCATATCTTGAGCATCCGACCTCCGATTTTGAATCCATTTTTGGATTACGAACCGCGACTCCCTCACACACGACTATGACTACTCAAATTTGAAAAATGGTTGAGAAATCATCTCGGAATCAGATGATGAAGTCAACACAACAAATAAGAACGAAAAGTAACATAGACAACTTGTTTGGATTCTAAACCTTATGAATGAGTAACCGAAACGACCAGAACTCAATAAGGCATTAAATAAGAACATGTTCAAGTCCTAAACACAAAATACACAGACAAATAAACACATATTCACACAAGCATGCCATATCAAAGAGATAGTCACAAAGCATGCAATTTCACAATGTTTGTCAATACAAGATCAATGCATGAGCATGCTATGAAGTGTGTGAATGTGTTATACCAAATGTTTGAACCACGATGCAAGGACACACATGTATGAATTGTGTGTGTGCGCTAACACCTTGCAAGAGAATGGAAGTCAAGATTTACCTTTGACGTTTTTCACCTCTTGAAGACGACTTTTGCACTAGACGTTGCTCTTCACTCTTTAAGCTTCCTTTCTTCAAATAATGTCCTAAGCAACAACTAATACAATCATAGAGTGTTTTGCAATGGAATTAAGCCAATACAAATTATAAACCTTACAAAGGGTAATTATCACCCGATCCATATGCGACTTCATATGTGACTTTGGTAAAGTCACTTGTAAAATTGCATATGGATCGGTTTGTACTGTGTCCGCTTTGTAATATCCCGGGCTTTATATTTAAATATCCTGGGCTCAATGAGCTTTTTCTCAAGCCTTTGTATGTATTCCCGGGCTTTTAATATGGAACAATTGACACAATAAAACTCAAAGGGTTATTTCCTGGGCATTATGTATAATTCCACGGGCTTAACATATGTATTCCCAGGCATTTGATATGAAACAACCATCAGTATATCACACAAGACTAACGCAAAGGGTAATTCTCACCCGATCCATATGCGACTTCATATGTGACTTTGGTAAAGTCACTTGTAAAATCTCATATGGATCAGTTTGTACTGTGTCCGCTTTGTAATATCCCGGGCTTTACATTTAAATATCCTGGGCTCAATGAGCTTTTTCTCATGCTTTTGTATGTATTCCCGGGCTTTTAATATGGAACAATTGACATAATAAAACTCAAAGGGTTATTTCCTGGGCATTATGTATAATTCCACGGGCTTAACATATGTATTCCCAGGCATTTGATATGAAACAACCATCAGTATATCACACAAGACTAATGCAAAGGGTAATTCTCACCCAATCCATATGTGACTTTGGTAAAGTCACTTGTAAAATCGCATATGGATCGGTTTGTGTAAGGTTTATGATTTGTATTGGCTTAATTCCATTGCAAAACACTCTATGATTGTATTAGTTGTTGCTTAGGACATTATTTGAAGAAAGGAAGCTTAAAGAGTGAAGAGCAACGTCTAGTGCAAAAGTCGTCGTCAAGAGGTGAAAAACGTCAAAGGTAAATCTTGACTTCCACCCTCTTGCAAGGCGTTAGCGCACACACACACAATTCATACATGTGTGTCCCTGCATTGTGGTTCAAAAATTTGGTATAACACATTCACACACTTCATAGCATGCTCATGCATTGATCTTGTATTGACAAACATTGTGAAATTGCATGCTTTGTGACTATCTCTTTGATATGGTATGTTTGTGTGAATATGTGTTTATTTGTTTTCGTATTTTGTGTTTAGGACTTGAACATGTTCTTATTTAATGCCTTATCGAGTTTCGGTCATTTTGGTTACTCATTCATAAGGTTTCGAGTCCAAACAAGTTGACTATGCTACTTTTCATTCTCATTTGTTGTGTTGACTTCATCATCGGATTCCGAGATGATTTCTCAACCATTTTTCAAAGTTGAGTAGTCGTAGTCGTGTGTGAGGGAGTCACGGTTCGTAATCCAAAAACGGATTCGAAATCAGAGGTCGGATGCTCAAGATATGGGCCAACGAACTGAGGGAGCGCGCGAGAGAAGTATGAATCATGTGTGGCCACTAGGCCAGCCCGTGAGGGAGGCCGTGGGCCCCACGGGCAAGGGAGCCCTCTGCTCCCGTGGGCCCCACGCGCCCCCCATGGGGTGGTGATGTGGCAGCACATGATTTGCTCAGAAAATCTCTCCTTTTCCCTCCTTTTAAGCTAACCTCCTTCACTCCACACTTATGCAATTTTTTTTTTAAGAACACTTGATCATTCTCGCATCAGTTTTTCTACAATTTTTGTTTACTTGTTTTGATCATATCTCTCTCATACGAACTCGAAATCATTCGATTTAAAAACCAAAATTGTTGGTCTCGAAGAGAGCTACAAACCCCAAGCATTTCTAGAGGCAGTTGACTTTGGCATGTTTCTCAGCTGGTCCATTTCCAGTCCGTGGTCAGCTTGTATGTTTCAACTTCTTCTTTTTCAATTTCATCTTTGATCATCTATTGATTCTTTCCATTTGATTGATGAAATTTGTTGAGAAGTATGTTAGATCACATGCTAGGGTTATTTGATCATTTGTTAATTGAGTTTTAGCTTTGTGATTTGTTTTGAACATATATGTGCTAAACTTGATTTATCATGAAATTGATTCTAGAAAATGTATGTGTGATGTGCTTCATGTTATTTTCTATGTTTTATTTCATGATCTAAGAACTAGGTTTTTAGTGTGATAAATTGAATATTCATACCTTTGTTCTTATTGTTTTACATGTATTGATTTCTAGATAATTTTTGTGATTGTGTGTTGAAAGCAAATTCTAGACTATCATTGAACATGTACATTTTGCTTGATTGATCATCTAGCTTCATTTGATTGTGCTTGCATCATTTGCATCACTTTAGATCATAGCCTTGCATAAGGTTGAAGTCTCTTGCAAAGTGAGTGAAGCTTTGTGTAGAGCAAGGGAGTCTTGACTAGGACATGTGGTCCGGATAGTCAAGCAAAAGTCTTATAGCTAGGAGTGTGGTACTCCGGATGGTTGAGCTAGGAGAGCTTAACTAGGATCTTTGTGATCCGGATAGCTAAGCACGAAACCTTCCTAGAGACGTGAGCGTCTTGGATAGGAAGTTGCTTTCTAGAGGTGTAGGACACATCTCGGATAGGAAGTAGGCTTGGTGATTCACTAGCCCGAGGGTAGATTAAGAGTTGATAGCTTGAGCGGATATCATGAGTGATAGCTTGAGTGTGTAAGTCCTTTTTTCACATAGTGGATTGCTTCGCCGCTGGTTGTGGTATCAACCCGTGGATGTTTCCTCATTGAGGTTTTACCACGTTAAAATCATTGTGTTCAATTTTGCTTTACTTTCTTTTATCTTCCATATATTACATTGTTTGCACATCTTGTAAATTGATTAACTCTTGTCTTAGTGAAATCAATTTATTTGCTAAATCTTATCAAGTGTGCATTTGCCTTGTAATTTTCCGCATCATTTTTAATTGGAAGAATTTGGAGCCTATACCTATTCACCCCCCCTCTAGGTATATTTCACTACTACATTGAGGGAAATTTCATTTGGTATCAGAGCGGGTGTCTAGACGCACTTAGATTGATCCTTTCTTTGTAGTATTTTTGTGTTTGTTTTTTTTTTTGTGATAAAATCATGATTAAGGAAGTATATTCCTATGTGGCTTCTTTTGTTGAACATATTGACTTAGATGAGAAAAAGATCAATGATCTTACTTTTGAAAATGAATGTTTATCCAAAGTCAATATGTCCCTCAACAAGAAGCTAGAAGATCATGCTCTTGGCTCAAAAGAATTCGATGAACTTAAAGACAAGATTCTAAGTATAGAATTGAATCTTAAAGATAGCAATGATAGACTTGGTATCTTGAAGCAAGAAATTGAGCAAAGAGATTGTTCTCTTGCTAATGCTAAGAAACTTGAAAATGTGCTTAAATCCATACTTAATGAGCATTTAAATCAAGAGAAAAAGTATGAACAATGGCTTGATAAATCACATAAAGATGTTTTGTTTAGTGATAACAAAGCGGAAAAATATGCCATTGAACTTAGGATGCTTCGTGAGAAACTTGATGAGGCTAATAGGGTGATTAGCAAGATGTCATCTAGTTCTAATAAAGTTGAAACCCTCATTAAAAGTGGAAAGCATCCATGTGACAAAAGAGGTTTGGGTTATATCAATGAGAAAGAGACTCCTTCATCTAACAAATCTACTTTTGTCAAAGCAAGCATTGAATCAATTGTAGGTACACTCTCTCAAGGTAAAGCTATGAAAGCTACCGGAGGTGCCTCTTCATCAACAAGGATGTTCAATGGGAGAACTCAACAACTTAAGCATCAAGAAGCAACAACCTCAAATGCAAGAGGTGAAGCATCAAGGGTTGCTCTTCAAAGAGGTAAAATTGTGAGAAAACCAAATGCTATGGAAGCAAATGCAAATGGTAAATTTCTCAAATTTATTCCTATTTGTCATCATTGTAATATGATAGGACATATTCGACCTAGATGCTTTGAGTACATTCGGAAATGCAAACTTGATAATGCTTTTCATGATATGTCTTTGAATGGACCTAGGCAATTATCCATGTATGGATATAGAAATAGACCTAGGAAGACCTTAGAAAAGCATGTTGCTGAAAGAGTTGTTGATGACTTGCTTGCTAAATCTTGTGTTGTGCCTCACTCTACTATGCATAAGAAAATTGATAATGCTTTGTTTGATATTTTTGAAGATGTGACCAATGAGGTCAAGGTGCATGTTGAAAAGCCTAATATTGAGTCAAAGCATGTTAGAAGTAGGAGTGAGAAGCATGCTGTGAAAAATGTGTGGATTAGAAAAGACACATCTAAATGTAATGTTGCACAATATGCTTTACGTGCCAACTCCTCCTATTCTTGGTACCTAGATAGCGGTTGCTCTAGGAACATGACCGGGAACAAAGAGTTCTTTAAGAATCTTGTTTTAAAGGATGGAGGTTGGGTTACTTTTGGTGATGGTACCAAAAAGCAAGTTCTTGGCAAGGGAACAATTTATATCCCCGGATTGCCTAAACTTCGCAATACTTTGTATGTTGATGGGTTACAAGCTAACTTGATAAGCATTACTCACTTGTGTGAAATTTTTCAAGAAGTTAGCTTTAACAAAGATGTATGCACTATAATTGATAAAAAGGGCGATGTCGTCCTAAGAGTCAAAAGGTCTATAGACAATTGCTATTGTCTTGAGATAGATCCTCTAACATGCAACATGGCACATGAGTGCAATAAGCTTGATTTGTGGCATCAACGTTTGGGTCACATGAATTTTAAAGATTTGAAAAAGCTTGAAAAACATGGCATTGTTAGAGGTCTTCCAAATCTTGGTAAAAAGCTTGAGGTGGTTTATGAACCTTGCCAATTAGGTAAGCAAACCAAAGTGCCTCATAAGAAGAATTCTTACACAGCTACCAAGAGACCTTTAGAACTTGTGCATATGGACCTAATGGGGCCAATTCAAACCGAGAGAATTAATGGCAAAAAATACATTTTTGTATGCGTTGATGACTTCTCTAGGTTTACTTGGGTTTATTTTCTTAGAAACAAGACCGAGGCTTTTGATTACTTTAAAAAGTTTTGTAATCAAGTTCAAAATGAAAAAGGTCTTGATATCAAGCAAATATGTCGCATTAGCAGTGATCATGGGACGGAATTTGAAAATGCAAAATTTAGTGAGTTTTGTGATGGTTTAGGGATTTCTCATGAGTTCTCCGCACCTAGAACTTCTCAACAAAATGGTGTTGTTGAGAGGAAAAACCGTGTCTTGCAAGAGATGGCTAGGGTCATGCTCAATAGCAAGAAAGTCCCTAGAAACCTATGGGCCGAGGCGGTCAATACCGCTTGTTATGTGTCAAATCGTGTTTTCAAAAGGCCCGGCACAAAACAAACGTCCTATGAGCTTTGGAAAGGCAAGAAGCCTAATGTGAGTTACTTCCACACTTTTGGGAGTAAATGTTATATTTTGAATGATAGAGATCACTTAGGAAAGGTTGATGCAAAAAGTGATGTTGGTCTCTTTCTTGGGTATGCTATTAATAGTCGTGCATATAGAGTCTTTAACTTGACTACTAAGACTATCATGGAGTCTATCAATGTGAAGATAGATGATCTTAGCATGCTTAATTTGTGTGATGATAATGGTGTCAATGAACCTAAAGAAAACATGTTAAATGACACTAATACACCTATTGATGTGGCTAGTAGTGTTTCTAGTCAAGATGATGAAATTGATAGTCATATTGAAGTTGTAAGTCAAGGGTTGGAAAATGCTTTAAATGATAATCAACAAAATGACCAAGTTGTTGAACATTCTCACCCAAGACTTAGAAACTTACACTATCAAGGAGACATCATAGGTGATTTAAATGAAGGGGTTAGAACAAGAAATCAAATTGCTAACCAAATATCCTATGCTTGCTACACTTCTCAAATTGAACCCAAAAACATTAATGAAGCAATTGTTGATGAATATTGGGTTGGGGCTATGCAAGATGAACTTAATCAATTTGAGAGGAATGAAGTGTGGTTCTTAGTTCCTAGACCTAAAGATATAAATGTAATTAGCACTAAATGGGTGTTTAGGAATAAGACCGATGAAAGTGGCAAGATTGTGAGGAATAAAGCTAGACTAGTGGCTCAAGGTTACACTCAAGTGGAGGGTGTTGACTTTGATGAGACGTTTGCCCCAGTTGCTCGTCTCGAGTCCATTAGACTTTTGTTGTCCATTGCATGCATTAAAAAGTTCAAATTATTTCAAATGGATGTCAAAAGTGATTTTCTCAATGGATACCTTCAAGAAGAAGTGTATGTTGAACAACCTAAGGGTTTTGTAGACCCACACTCTCCTAATCATGTGTTTAAATTGAAAAAGGCTCTCTATGGCCTTAAACAAGCTCCAAGAGCTTGGTATGATAGGTTGACTCAATATCTTATTGACAACCAATATAGGAGAGGTGGCATTGATAGAACTTTGTTTATCAAACATCATGATCATGATATTTTTGTTGCACAAATATATGTTGATGACATTGTTTTTGGGTCTACTAATAAAACCAAGGTTGATGAATTTGTTAGTGTTATGTCAAGTGAATTTGAAATGAGTATGGTGGGTGAGTTGAATTATTTTCTAGGAATGCAAGTAAAGCAAACTAGCATGGGCATAATGTTGAATCAATCTAAATATGCTAAAAATCTAGTTAAGAGATTTGGCCTAGAAAATGGAAAAGATTTTGAAACTCCCATGAGCACCACTTTAAAACTTGACAAAGATGAAAAAGGGAAAAGTGTTGACCAAAGCCTTTATAGAAGCATGATAGGTAGTCTACTTTACCTAACGGCTAGTAGACCCGATATTTGCTTTAGTGTTGGCTTGTGTGCTAGATTCCAAGCAAATCCCAAGGAATCTCACTTAAAAGCCGTCAAGAGGATCATTAGGTACATCAAAGGAACTCATAGTCTTGGTCTATTTTATTCATTTGATACCAATGATATCCTTGTAGGCTATTGTGATGCGGATTGGGCGGAAACATAGATGACCGTAAAAGCACATCGGGCGGTTGCTTTTATGTTGGTAATAACTTGGTTTCTTGGTCAAGTAAGAAACAAAATTCGGTTTCCCTTTCCTCTTCCGAAGCCGAATACATTACGGCCGGAAGTGCTTGCACACAATTACTTTGGATGAAACAAATCCTTAAGGATTATGAGATAGAACAAGGAAAAATGACACTTTATTGTGATAATTTAAGTGCCATTAACATCTCTAAAAATCCGGTTCAACACTCTCGCACTAAATACATAGACATTAGGCATCATTTCATTAGAGATCTAGTTGAACATTCTATTGTTACTCTAGAGCATTTGCCTACTAAAAATCAACTTGTGGACTTGTTCACTAAGCCCTTGGACAAAGAGAGGTTTAAAACTCTTAGAATGTCCATTGGCATGATTTGTGTTGATTGATGTCTTTGTGTGATTGTGAGTGGCTTGATGAGCAAAACCTTAATTGAATATCATTGTCTTTAAGAGCTACTCACTTGAGAAGTAATGATCTTTAACAAGTATCTTTTATTGTTTCTAGATCATGCACTTGAGCTTGAAAATCTTATTTTTGAAAAGTGCACTAATGCTTCTCTTGTATGTTTTAGTTTTTGAGTATATGTGGTTGAATATGTGTAGATAATGGATGCATCTAGAAGTTTATTGTTAAGTACATGATAGATGACCTATGGTATGTATCCATTTTGCTTCGGCACTACATAGTAATCAACGAGCACCCTCATGGAAAGGGCTACACACCTTGGTTGTGAAGCCACCCAATGTAGGAAAGGGCTACGCCATTGTGATGAGTGAAAGCCGCCATGAGGAGTATATGTTTTTGTTAGTAAAATCAAAGAAGTGTTGAAATGAATCATTTAAAAAAAAAAAAAATTCTTTGATTCTAAGCCTAAAAGAAATGAAAAATAAAAGGCTTATTGGTGTATAGTTGAGAATTGTGAAATGGCTCGGGTTGACAAATAGAAACGGGAAAACGAGCCACATGCACACACACGCTCATATGTTGATATCTATTCTTCTTAAAAGCAAAAAACTGGATGAATATCGGTTTGACCTATTTTTGGAAAGGCTTTAGATGGATAGGTGTGGATAGAGTTTGCATGTTGATATCACAATTACTCCTACTATATATTTGAGAAGCATTCACACACACACACTTTTCTTATGTGCTTGATTCATTAGCAATGTGAGAATATTTTTGAGAGATTAATGAAAAATCTATGATTCTCTCTTAGACTTTGACAAGTTATGAAATATTTTCTCTTATTGCTTGATTGTGTGATTGTGTGATGTCCCTTGTGAACAAATCTACTTGTTGATAATATGTGGAGCATATGTTAAGGGGGAGCTTTAGTTTATTCAACTTTCGCTTTCTATACGATTTGTTTGCTTAATATCTCGATCTTTATCTCTTGTGTCCCTTGTCTATTCCTTGACAAAAAGGGGGAGAAAATGTATACCTCACCATGTTTGATATTGGGGAGTTTTTGTATACTTCACACCTTGTGTGGAAATTGTTCCAATTGTGTGAATCTTATTCCTCTTAGTGCTTAATTGTGACTTTGTCTTAAGGGGGAGAATTCTTGTCTTAAGGGGGAGAAAGAATTCTTTCTTGACAATGTTAAGGATAGTTGGTTCTTGGAAATTGGGAAACTAAGGGAATGCTTTAATATGAACATATTTTATTCACTTGAGATAATGCATTTGTGTATGAGATAAGGGATATCTTCTATGTTTGTTGTTTGGTTAAATAACTCACCATTCTTCTTTAGAGAAGATCTCTTTTTGGTTGCTATTTTCTCTCATAGGTACTTTGAAGACCAAAAGAGGAATTCTTGAAGACTTGAAGACTTTTTAGTCTAGGAATTTCTTTGTAAATGTGAGATTGAGAGTATGCTATCATTTTGAGTTTATTTGAGTGAAACATTGTATGGTGAGGTTGAGTGCTTTTGTCATGGAATAGCCAAAGGGGGAGATTGTAAGGTTTATGATTTGTATTGGCTTAATTCCATTGCAAAACACTCTATGATTGTATTAGTTGTTGCTTAGGACATTATTTGAATAAAGGAAGCTTAAAGAGTGAAGAGCAACGTCTAGTGCAAAAGTCGTCTTCAAGAGGTGAAAAACGTCAAAGGTAAATCTTGACTTCCACCCTCTTGCAAGGCGTTAGCGCACACACACACAATTCATACATGTGTGTCCCTACATCGTGGTTCAAACATTTGGTATAACACATTCACACACTTCATAGCATGCTCATGCATTGATCTTGTATTGACAAACATTGTGAAATTGCATGCTTTGTGACTATCTCTTTGATATGGCATGTTTGTGTGAATATGTGTTTATTTGTTTTCATATTTTGTGTTTAGGACTTGAACATGTTCTTATTTAATGCCTTATCGAGTTCCGGTCATTTCAGTTATTCATTCATAAGGTTTCGAGTCCAAACAAGTTGACTATGCTACTTTTTGTTCTCATTTGTTGTGTTGACTTCATCATAGGATTCCGAGATGATTTCTCAACCATTTTTTAAAGTTGAGTAGTTGTAGTCGTGCGTGAGGGAGTCACGGTTCGTAATCCAAAAACGGATTCGAAATCGGAGGTTAGATGCTCAAGATATGGGCCAACGAACCGAGGGAGCGCGCGAGAGAAGTGTGAATCACGTGTGGCCACTTGGCCAGCCCGTGAGGGAGGCCGTGGGCCCCACGGGCAAGGGAGCCCTCTGCTCCCGTGGGCCCCATGCGCCCCCCATGGGGTGATGATGTGGCAGCACATGATTCGCTTGGAAAATCTCTCCTTTTCCCTCCTTTTAAGCTAACCTCCTTCCCTCCACACTTATGCAATTTTTTTTAAGAACAGTACTTGATCATTCTCGCATCAGTTTTTCTACAATTTTTGTTTACTTGTTTTGATCATATCTCTCTCATACGAACTCGAAATCATTCGATTCAAAAACCAAAATTGTTGGTCTCGAAGAGAGCTACAAACCCCAAGCATTTCCAGAGGCAGTTGACTTCGGCATTTTTCTCAGCTGGTCCATTTCCAGTCCGTGGTCAGCTTGTATGTTTCAACTTCTTCTTTTTCAATTTCATCTTTGATCATCTATTGATTCTTTCCATTTGATTGATGAAATTTGTTGAGAAGTATGTTAGATCACATGCTAGGGTTATTTGATCATTTGTTAATTGAATTTTAGCTTTGTGATTTGTTTTGAACATATATGTGCTAAACTTGATTTATCATGAAATTGATTCTAGAAAATGTATGTGTGATGTGCTTCATGTTATTTTCTATGTTTTATTTCATGATCTAAGAACTAGGTTTTTAGTGTGATAAATTGAATATTCATACCTTTGTTCTTATTGTTTTACATGTATTGATTTCTAGATAATTTTTGTGATTGTGTGTTGAAAGCAAATTCTAGACTATCATTGAACATGTACATTTTGCTTGATTGATCATCTAGCTTAATTTGATTGTGCTTGCATCATTTGCATCACTTTAGATCATAGCCTTGCATAAGGTTGAAGTCTCTTGCAAAGTGAGTGAAGCTTTGTGTAGAGCAAGGGAGTCTTGACTAGGACATGTGGTCCGGATAGTCAAGCAAAAGTCTTAGCTATGAGTGTGGTACTCTGGATGGTTGAGCTAGGAGAGCTTAACTAGGATCTTTGTGATCCGGATAGCTAAGCACGAAACCTTCCTAGAGACGTGAGCGTCTTGGATAGGAAGTTGCTTTCTAGAGGTGTAGGACACATCTCGGATAGGAAGTAGGCTTGGTGATTCACTAGCCCGAGGGTAGATTAGGAGTTGATAGCTTGAGCGGATATCATGAGTGATAGCTTGAGTGTGTAAGTCCTTTTTTCACATAGTGGATTGCTTCGCCGCTGGTTGTGGTATCAACCAGTGGATGTTTCCTCATTGAGGTTTTACCACGTTAAAATCATTGTGTTCAATTTTGCTTTACTTTCTTTTATCTTCCATATATTACATTGTTTGCACATCTTGTAAATTGATTAACTCTTGTCTTAGTGAAATCAATTTATTTGCTAAATCTTATCAAGTGTGCATTTGCCTTGTAATTTTCCGCATTATTTTTAATTGGAAGAATTTGGAGCCTATACCTATTCACCCCCCCTCTAGGTATATTTCACTATTACATTGAGGGAAATTTCAGTTTGTACTGTGTCCGCTTTGTAATATCTCGAGCTTTATATTTAAATTTTCAGGGCTCAATGAGATTATTCTCTAGCCTTTGTATGTATTCCCGGGCTTTTGATACGAAACAACTGTGACACAATATAACAAAAAGAGTAATTCCTGCGCATTATGATATAATTCCCCATGCTGAATATATATATTGCCCGGAATATATACAAATAAACAAAAAAAATATATGAAATAGTTAATCATGAAACTAACAAAACAGTTCGAAAAAACCAACTAAAACCCTAAACTAAAAAAGAACACCCGTAGGTTGCCAACATCTATGGATCCGAGAGTGGCGAGGTTATCTCATGATCTGCCTGCTGCGGGGTGTTCTCTGAGCCATTGGTATGACCACGCACATATGGAAACTGGAGACCAGAATGAACTAAAGCCTTCTGAAAAGCATCCATCTTATGATTAAGATTCGCAAACTCTGTCATGTTGGCCTTCTTATTGGCATCCATCTGTAAACGCAAACCCTCAAGTGTCTGTATAATCTGATTCAACTTCAACCCCTGATCACATCCCTCTGCATCTGGATCATCTCCAAGGTTCTGCTCATTATAGTCCACATCCTCTGAGTCGTCCACTTCAGATAAGTCATCCATGTCATCCTCATTCACGCCCCTCGGAATTACAGGTGGAGGTAGTCCTCTACGCCTAGCAATGACATTGTAACCCCTCTTACCCAAGTTTCCTGTTGGACGAATCATGGTCCATCCCCCTCGTTGCACATCAATACCGGCCTCCTCACAAAAATGTGTAATCAAACAAGGGAAAGGTAGTGGGCCAATAGTAGATTTCCCAGCTTCAAACATTCCTTTCATGATAATCTGCCCTACATCCATGAGAATGAGATTCTTTGCACAAAAAACATAACGGGCATTATCACAACTTAATTGGGTGCGGTGTGTGGTGGGCACCAAGGAGAAACTAAAGAACAAGTACCAAAAGGCAGCCTCTATCTTGAGTTCGTTGTACAAAAGGGGAAATCTGTTAGGATTATGCTCAATTGCAAAAGTGTAATGTTGTAATTGACAATCTTTTTCATATTAATAAAGTGATTTCTGATTTAACAAATCTTATAGCATTTATAGTTTAATATTATAATTGTCAAAGTAAATAATCATAAGGTCTAAAGACTATGAGAAAAGAAGAATTGTTCGTACATCTGGATATGTATGAGGTAGACACAATTCTTTAGTTAGTCTTGAATAATGTTCACAACTTAAGTTAAAGGTTGGGCACCTTTA
The DNA here is from genome assembly GCA_030490815.1 of Acer saccharum. Lineage (NCBI taxonomy): Eukaryota > Viridiplantae > Streptophyta > Magnoliopsida > Sapindales > Sapindaceae > Acer > Acer saccharum. The sequence goes on from CM059869.1 coordinate 35,489,877, forward strand.
TCTTGTTAAAGTTGTAGAATTCTTTTGCTAGCATTTGAGTGGGATCAAATGAGATATGATGAGTCTAAAATCATCGGAGTGTCTTCGAGTAAAAGAATCTAGTGTACTGGGTGCATTGAACTGGATCACAATGAAAAGCTTTATCTAGAACCGTTAATAAATAATAGTCTTTTCATTATCAGGACAATCAGAGAGTCTATCTTAATCCTGAGATAAATGATGGACTTATGGTTGCAAGTGATATCATCTGAGTTATCAATGAGTACGATTATATAGCATAGTCTATCCTCGATAGTTTGGTGATATTCATTTGTTAATCGATAGAGGACTTCATTTATAGATATGGACATTGTGGCTCCATTTATTAAATGAGAGTATAATATCATCATATGAATGTTTTGAGGTAATTGGATATTAAATCTCAACATTGAGTTTTCGATAGTGACTATTGAAAACATGGCTTCTAGACAAGTCAAAATATCCAAGTTCAAAACGTGGTCATATGAGTAAATATGGTAACTTGGAGAGTTATAGGCGGTCTATGAACTCTTGGCGATTACTGATATTAATCACGAGGATACACTATCTCCAATATGATTGTCTAGGGTATGAATGAGGAACATCTTCTTATTCTATCTTTATTTAAGAGTTCAATTTTAGCTCTTTAGTGGAATGAGTTAAAATTAATGGATCGGACCTAAGTGAATCATTTGTTGATTGTGATTAGGTTATGTCTATTGAAGCTTAAATTTAGATAGCCCGCCAAGATCCCAAATCCACACGGACTTGCATGGATCACTTGATATATTCTACCGGACCAATTTATGGGTCCATCTAGAATTGCATTTAATATATTAAGAATATAATTTGCACATTATTTATTTAATGGGCTGATCAATTATATTAATATATTAATGAAAGGCATGTGGGCTTGTTTCTTTTAGTAAGAATGGGTCTGGTTTACATGTGGGTTTTTTAATTAAAGTCTAATGGATTAAATAAAATAAGAAAATAATATTGAGCCCATACCTTATAGGATTCGGCCACCCTAAGTTGTTTACTGAATCAATTTTCTTCTTCTTCTCTACTCATAGAAAGTGTTTGATTATTCTTCCAAGACAAAAAAGAGAGAAGAGATTATTCTTTTGATGGTATACTATTTGCTTGTTCATCAATAAGCTTGTGTGTACAACATCGAATCAGGTTCACGGGAGTTTCGATCATTAGATTGAGAACTCAAAAGTGACCGGAATAATCTTTGTGGTCTTTTGATTGTTTTGTGACTAACAAAAGAAAAAGAAAGTTTTGTTTTTCCATTCTCAGGTTTGCAATTCAAGGAAAAGGGAGACCATGCTCCTAGGTGATTCACATTCGTGCTAGGATTGAAGATCTTGCGGATTACCATCGACGTAAGTCAATCGGATCACGTGACAAAAGGTATTATACTTTTTGTTACTTTATATATATGGTTGATTAATTTAAAGGGTTAAGGTTCATAAAAAGGAAAAATTTTAAAACATACTAAATCTATTTTTTTAGTCTCGCTTCCGTTGCGTGTACTACGGTATTTTTCCCTGCAAAATCTATATTCATTCCACACAGGACAACCATTTATCCTCAAATCAGCAGCTAATTGCCCATTAAAGGGCTCGAAGAACTCATGCATTGGAAGGCCTTAAACCAGTTGATCAATGTCATCTACCGTGTCAAACCACTGGTTAATCTTAGTGGCTATAATCAGGACTTCCTTCCCTTGGACCATCACTGGCATCCCTTGGTAAAATTGATATGTCATTGCAAAATAAAACTCACGGACCAATTCTAGTGCCGCCTTGTTTGGGGTCCTCACAAAACCCCTCCAACCCATAGTATTTACAGCCTCTGATATCCAAGTTGCACGAAAAATGTCCAAGTTGATACCCCTCTCCAGCCAAAATTTTCTTTTACCAAAATTAGCCCATCTTTCTGGACAATTAGAGGTTGGGGCCTCCGTAGAGGTGCTACCCTTACCCTTCCCTTTAGGTGACCCAATAACGGGAACTGATGGTTTTCTCTTTTTCGATGGCCTACCACCATCTTTGGCAACTTGCTTCCCCTTTGTAGCCTGTCTTCTACTGTTTCCCATCTCCAATTGAACACAAAAAAATACAACCACACACAACAAAACCCACAACAATGTTGGCCAACACCACAACAATAACTGTTATAGAAAATCTTCAATAATTCACACACCTAACATAACAACCCTTCAAGAAATCTACTCGAATAATATATTAATAATTACTACAATGTGGAGAAAATAAAAACCCACATGAACCAATCTATCACTTGAAGAGAGGATTAGGCCTTCGAAATACCTTCAGTTGAAGACCCACTGTTGTCTTTGTCCTTTGGAGTGACAAAACGTTAAGTGGAAAGCCAAAGCCTAATATGGGGAAATTGAACTTGAAAAGGGCAAATAGCGAGTTTGAGAAGAAATGGCTTTAATAGGGAACTTGATCGGCCAAAACGGCACTGTTTCAGTTAGTGAACATAGGGCAAAGACAACTTGCATAAGTAACTTGGATAATGTTACATTTAAAGTCGCTTTCTTCTTAGGTTGACGAAATAATTCTCGGGCCTTACCTAAGTATTCGAGGTACAGTAAAAACACAAATGGTAATTCCCGGGCATTGTGATATAATTTCCCAGGCCTAACATACTGCAACAACTGTCATTTGTGACTTTTCAGTTTTCAACGAAAATGAATGTTCATTTCAAGTTACAATGTTATGTTTGATTTGGGATTGTTGGAATTTTCAATGAAAATGAATGTTCATTTCAAGTTACAAAGTTTGATTTGAGACTGTTGGAATTTTCAATGAAAATGAATATTCAATTTTAAGTTACAATGGTTAATTTGTGACACGATTGACAATACAAACAGAAAGGGTTATTATCGGGCATTACGATATAATTTCCCAGGCATTACGATATAATTTCCCAGGCCTAACATATTGCAACAACTATCATTTGTGACTTTTCAGTTTTCAATGAAAATGAATGTTCATTTACTTCCAATTCATTTGTGACTTTTCATTTTTCAATGAAAATGAATGGTCATTTCAAGTTACAATGTTTCATTTGTGACTGTTGCAATTTTCAATGAAAAAGTTATATTCATATCAAAAGGTGACTTTTCAATGATATGGGTTGGGTAATCAGGGTTGGTAATCTTGTTCCACTATAAATATCCCATATATGCTACATATTTTCCTCACTTTCAATTGTGAAACTTTTTTTTTTTTTTTTTTTTTTTTTTTTTTTCAGTTTTACAAGTGCAAAATGGAAGGAAATGGTAGAACTATTGACTATCACAGGATAAATTCCATTTTCGCAAGTATGCAGGAACGGATTTCCATTGCTGAGAAAACTGTCGTTAAGGAGTGTGCAAATGTTGGGCGCCTAAGTGTTGATTACAGTGTTTTGATTGGGAAATTTCAGAATCTGGAAGCAGAAATTATCAATTTAAATGTTCAGATCGAAGCAAGGGACAATGAGCTCAATGGACTATACCAACTTGTTGAAAAATGGCAGAAGCAGTTGATGGACATCAATATTCCACCATCAACCTGAAGAAAAAAACACCATCTTCCTTCCATTGAAGAACACATATCAATATTTCATGTTTTTTTTTTTAATCACCTACTGTAGGGGCACCATTATGATAATCAAAGTTATGTTTTTCTTTGCTTGTTTCTAGCATTATATTTCTTCATTACTAAATTACATACGACCAGAACAGTGGGAACAAGGGGGCATACACATGTAAAGCAACCTAACATAACAGGTAAGGAACACACACCATTACTTTAAAAACATCTTTCAAACAACTTTGCTGACAATCACTCCAAAAATAAAAACAAATAGAAATAAAAACAACATGACTCTAGTGCTTTGACTCTTGTTAGATACCTTCTCTTCAACATTCAAAGAACATTTAGACCTATAATGGCTAGGAGATACAGATCGGCTAGTTATTGCTTTATAAGCTTCATCAGTTAAGTTAAACTTTTTGTAAGAAGCTCCTGGAAAACCATCCACTTGTTCATGACATTCAGGCCAAGAATTAAACATACCAGTTTTCCTTCCTTTGAAAACAACATAAACACAATTCTTCCCCATTGCAAACAACACACTTTATATCTTTACATCGAAAAAAAAATTGTATTTAACAACGATTGTTTGAGTATACTAGGCTTATATTGCTAACAACACAAAACTGTCTCAGTAATTTAGAACCAACAAAATAAATTTTAAGAACGATTGTTTGAGTATACCAGGAACATTTTTCGCAAACAACACCACAAAACCTTCAAACTTATTTTTTTTTTAAAATTAAAAAAGAGAGAGGAAGAGAAATACACGAATAACATAAGCTGAATATTTTAGATCTAAGAACTTGTATACAAAGCAAAATAGTGTTTAGGACCCTAGAATGAAGAATGAATGTGTGTGGCAAGGATATGTATACATTTTTTACCTGCAACTGTGGACGTGAGGAAGAGTTTATGGGAGTCAATTCTAAAATTTGAAGAAGCAGATAAGTTTGCGTTGATCTGGTAGACAAAGCAAAGAAAGAAGAAGAAGATTCAGTGGTTTCAGAGTACGTGAAGAAGAAGAAGTTTTTGATGTAGGGGCTTAGGTTTTCGGTTTCAGAATAAGGAAAAAAAGAGAAGTTTTTAGGTTTAGGTTTCAATGGTGGTTTGACTCGGGAAAGAAGAAGAAGATTTTGTGGGATCAGCAATTAATTAAGAATAACAATAACAATAACAAGATTTAGTAGGATCCAGATGTAAACCACTACAGCCCTATCATTTGACAACATGTGGCAAAATGGTTGTTATGCCTGGGAAACATTAATGGGGCGTGGAATACATTTGAAAGCCCGGGGTTCTCATTCCCGGGCCACGTCGTCTGTGTTTTTTGATTACATTTTTATTTTCTGACATTTAAAATTATTTCCCCGACATAAAAGGTTTTTCTCCACGAGCGGTGGCCAATCACCGTGTTCGTCTGACGCCATATACAGAGTGTTAAACACAAAAATGCATATTCCCTAGGACTAAGTCCAGAAACTCATAAGTAGTTTACATATATCAAAACAGTATCCATGGACCAATTACAGTGGTGTTGCACTGGGAGATATATCTGACCGTTCAATGCTCACGAAAAACAACGTGAAGTTGCTCGTCGAATCCACATCCCTATTCACCGGTCCTGATCGGTGAAAACGGAATGGGACCCACACCATTGGATGCAGGGTTCGTCCATTGTTAAGCCTGGGATACAACCATGAAGCCCGGGATATCCAAAGTTTAAGTCCCAAATTGTGAATGATGGCTTTCTAGGCAAGTGGCAAGATATAATTGGTGGAGGGAAATAAAGTGTTGTTTGACTTTGAATTTTTAAATCTTTATACAGATTAAATTCAAATTTGATTTTTCCCACAATTTTTTTTTTTTCATTTTCCCAGGCTCCAGGATATATTCTCAGGCATAATAGTTTTCAGTATTTTTCCAGCCTTAAACCACTGCAGCCCTATCATGTGACAACACGTGGCACAATGTTTGTTATGCATGGGAAACATTAATGGATAAAGTTATGACCTGATGTGAATCCTGGGCCTTTTTTCATTTTTCTTACTGACATTATATGGGCCAATGTTATTTTACACGAGCGGGGTGGTGGCCATATCATGTGTTCATGAGACATGGCATCATTCCTGAGAGTAAGTTTGCTTGGCCCGAAGAGATATTCCCAGGCGCAAATAAAATTTCTTGGGCTTAGTACAATTTTTTTTTTCTCTAGCTGGAAAATAGGGGCTTTGCATAATTAACACAAGGCCATTTTATATCTAAACAATCAGATCTAGTACTTTAAAACCATTCAACACATACCATTCATAATGTATCAAAACAGTTTAATTGTTACAATAATTCAACATAATTGACCGCAATCGGCGATCGTTATAGGCTTGGAAGTCAAGCCGGAAATAGAACCAACCTTCTGGACGACCTTCATGACGTCAAATCCCTCAATGACAATACCGAATACAATATTAATGCCATCAAGCCACTCGGTCTTATCGATACATATGAGAAACTGGGAGTTGTTGGTTCCTGGGCCAGTATTGGCCATGGACAGAATCCCGGGACCGATGTGCTTGTTTCTGAAGTTTTCGTCGGCGAAACTATCGCCATAGATGGACTCGCCTCCAAGTCCGTTACCTTCGGTTAGGTCTCCTCAATTGAACATGCTCCTGGGTATCACGCGGTGGAAGGTTGTGCCCTTGTAGTGGAGTGCCTTCCCGTTCTTACTGATTCCCTTCTCCCCGGTGCAGAGAGCCCGAAAGTTCTCTACTGTTTTGGGGGTACTGTCGGAAAACAGCTCAATCACAAGTCTACCCGCTGGTTGGCCGCCGATGTTGAGGTCTAAGAACACTCTAGGGTTCGGCATTTTGTCCTGAATCAGTTTAGTTTTGGCTGAAGTTTTGCTTTGAACTGGTATACAACGCAAAGGAGAAGTCCGGGGGGTCTGTAGTTTTTCAGGTTTTGGGTTTGAGAACACGAACTTATGAAGAAGAACAAGTTTGGTTTTAGGTTTCCTTTTAGCCTTAAAAGAAGAAAAAACAAGTTTGTGGGATCCGGCTGTAAACCACTACCAACCCCCCTATAATGTAACAACACGTGGCATGAATTTTATGATGGAATTATAACGTTTCATATCATAAGCCAGGGAACACATTTGTTAGGCCTGTTATACTGTAATGCCCGGGAATACTGACGCGTCCGAACAGGTTCTACAAATGTCACTATAAATAACCTATTATATCCCGGTTATACTAGAGGGACGCGCGAGTCTGGTGACCCTATTGAAAGTGCACAAGTCGTTAAACTAGTGTAGTGAGCAAGTAAGGGTATCGTTCCCACAAGGTTAGCAATGTATAGACGCTTAAAATAGCTTAACTCTACAATTTTCTAATTATGCTAAAACAAGTTGATTAAATTAACTAATGATCAACACATTAACTATTCTAAGATTTAAATTGTCTAATAACAATTTCAACTACTTTATTCAAATTATGATTAAAAGTTGTTAAGGGAATAGATAAATTCAAGTATAGCCCTAGTATCTAATCAATCATTCATTAAGTTCACTCGCCAATTCCTAACATGCATCTATTTATGTGAATTATTAAGCACTAAATTCTCAGCTTTAATCACAATCTAATGTTAGAAAAGTGATTAAAGGAGAATTATTCAATTGCTAGTAGAGAATTATAAGTTAATAATCTCTACACATAGATGCTATAATAGGGAATATGCAATAAATGGTCTTATGCATAAAAGTTCTTCAAGTCATTGCACCATAAAGAAGAGTGGTGGTTGCAACCACCACTCATACAAGCATTAAATGATATATGCATAACTTGAGAAGATTATATCAATATGATTGATCATACAGCAAGGGAAATACAAGGATTACATCTAATCCCCTAACAAGAGAATTAGTTACACATAGTATCAAGATTACAAAGATATACAATCAAAGGAAACATCACCAATTGATACACTTGTGAAGTGTAAATGATCCTCCTTGCAATCCAAGCAACAAATCATTCTATGGCAACTTGAAGTGATCTCACTAAGTAACCAAAATATGGTGTTTGGTTACCTAGAAAATGGCCAAGAAACCAACTATCTCTCTTGCTTTTCTAAGAGAAAAATATCTAATTAAAATCTATCTCTCTCCAAGTATCTACGTATATGTCTAAGTGTCTTGGGTAAGAGACTTCTTTGAGTAGTTAATGACATGCAAGTGTGCATGGATGAGAGAGAAGGCCTTCCAAGGACAATAGGTCGAAAAAAGGGCAGTTTTGATTAGCTTTGGGCGAGCTTTGATCCATTTGCAACTCATCAGAGTTGCCAGCGGGTATGTGTGACGGCTTTTTGCCAGCTAAATGAACCCATCGGGCTTACATTTCTTTCTTCGCGAACTTGTTCTGCGGGACTTATCTCTCCATGACTCCTGCATGAACTCGCCAAAGATGACGGCAGCTTCGTGCGGCGGCTTTTTGCCCGCTGGACAGGGAGCATGAACTCGCCGAATTGTAGGTTGATTCTTCCCGCGGCATCGTGCAGCGAGACATATCCCGCTGGGCAGAGTGCTTGAACTCTCCGGCCCTGCTCTTCTTCTGTTTTCTGTATATTTTGCTCTCTTTTCGTCACTTTGGATAAAAATGCCCTTGAAATGCCTATTTTACCTGAAAAGACTTATTTACAATATTAAACACATAAAATGCTTAGAAAGGGGCGCTAAATGTAAACATTTGAAGCGCGATCAGACCCCCAAACTTGACTTTTGCTCATCCCTGAGCAAATTATAAATGCTAGGAACTAAAATAAAAACAAAATTCCACTATGTACTAAATATATAAAGCACACTAAAATATTTCTGAGAGCCAATTCACAAATATTCTAAAAGATGTGATGCGTCATGAAATAAACATACGAAAAACCTCTGGTTAGATGCTAGCACAATTACATCCCTCAAAAACACGCGACAAAGTGCATCCCACACTCTAAGTACTCAGTTTCAAAAACAAAGCACTCAAAAGCAAGAACTCAATTCGCCTTGACTCTATCCTTACCGGATTTCAGTCTGATTTTCTCTCAGAACCTAAGTTGCTCTCAGATAACATATGCGAGTATGAATATATGTAAGAATCAAATGTAACGCATATGCAATTAAAATTAACGCACAACTTGTGGAAACTGTTTCATGAATGAATTGATATGCCACAAACGTGGAAGAACATGCTTAATTCGCATTCCCCAGCTAGACTTCATCAAAGATCAACTAGGTCTTTCCATGGTTGTAACGGGGCCAAAGGGTGATATGGAAGAATCACTGGAATGCTAAAGTGTTTGATCAACCTTAAATTTTTACTTCCTTAGCTCAATATCATAAAGTCTCCAAGCGTTTAGGCTAAGATTCCATTTTTCTTTTTGTTCTAATTAATACATAGATTAGAACACTTATAAATGATGTGCTAAAAATTTTACTTTTATTTACAATAATTTTTTAAAATTTTTTTTTTTTTTTAATTTTTCATCAATTATATCAATATTTTGCACAACTATCTATCATCGTCTGAGTACACGCTATTCACTGAATTTTGAGCTATCCTAATGCATCTATATCATGCATATCCTTGATCAAAACACAACATCATTCCAAGTGATATAAAAGGAATTTTGGATGTGATGGAAAGAAAGGTTTGTGTTTGGCCTCAAAGTTGGTAATTGGAGCACACATCACAACATGGACAGTGTTTGGGCATTTGATAGCTAAGCACACATGCCTAGAATCATTTCTAGAAGCCCGTCTAACGAGGGAATACAAGTCTAACAAGCAGTCCACAATTTATTGTTCATGGCATTCAATTATGCAAATGAGATCATGTATTATATGGAAAGGTGTTTACCCTCATAAGGTGAAAATTTAGGCTCTGTTCCTTACGGGTAGTCTCCACTATTGGTTAATGCAATTTTGCGCTCAGTTCTATTCACTAGGCAAAAGAGAAAGGGACTATTACACCATGTGCAATGTCATCTCAAAATGCCATTGTGATAGCTACAATTTAGTGATCAATGCATGCACAGTTCCTTATTCAACACATACTCTTATCATCTTATTTAAACACATATATTCCCTTGGCTCAATCGGAAGGTTTTAAAAATTTTAAAATTTTTACACACTTCAACTAAAGAAAACAATATATACAAGAAGACACTATATACAATATGTACAATCATGTGAAGGATTGGCAAGGTGTTAATGTGCCCACACCCCCAAACCTAAAATCGACATTGTCCCCAATGTTCGCACACGGAAAACAATAAAAGAGTTTGTTAGGTTGGTTGTTTGGCCAACAAATAACTTCCCAATCTCATGCAAAAGGAACCTATATGTACAACACATGATATCCTATCCATGCACATTACTTCAAAATATCCTAATCACTATCAATCAATCATACAGAAATTTCCACCCTTAGATCTAAACATGTTACTAACTACGAAAATATATGCAAGTAAGCAATATATAAAATAATGAAACTAAAAATACTGTAACTATAACCCAAAAGCAAAGTACTGGGTATACAAAAATGCGGAATAATGCTCCGCCCATAAAAAATTCATGCGGCGTACCAATCCGCCTACATAGAAATGTCATCGTCTCTGGTGTAACTGGTGTTATCGCTGAGGTCTAATGGAGTGAACTGAACTCCTCTAACGTAGTACTGAAAAATAGGCTCAGGAGGAGGTGGTGGTCCTACGTACGGAACTATATGCATCGGGAAATCGAGCTCCTCCACAATGTACTCCACTGGATAAGTACCAGTCCCCTCGTATCCATCCGGAAGAAGCTCAATACTCACCACATGCGACTCCACATACGCCACATTCTCCACATACTCAAGTGCCTACTCCTGGAATGGTATCCGATCCTCCATCCCCTCCGGATACAGTCCTCGCATCGCCTCTAGGTATATCCCTCTCAGCTGGTCTAGTAGACTCCTCTCTAACTCCGGTTTCCCTATCACCTGCTCTAAGATCTGCTATTGCTCACATAGTAAGTCCATGAAGTTGAAATTCTGCTGATATAGGTCTGGCGGAGCCATTGGACTGAAAAATAAATCATCAATATCAACAAAGGTAAAGGGGTTAGGTATACCTGTCTCTGGAATGGTCGAAATAGCCGATGTCTCTGGTACGGCAGGTGGCTCATCATGCCTGCGCTTCTGACGGTGCTCTTCATTCCCATCACTCGAGTGATCACTCGGCTCATCCACCTGGTAGGCCACTAGTCGCGCTACTGCTCCAATCAATCCTCTCACCTGCCTTGCAAGGCAGCGAACAGTCCGTGTTAAGGTGGCATTGGACTCTATCAAGTCCTTGTGGGACTGCATCATACCCTTCGCCCACTTTGGTGCCTCAACCTCTCACTCAGACTCTATCTCCTCTGATTCAACATCATCAATTCCCACATTAGACTCTTCTCGAGCCTAGGCATCCAATCTCTTATGTTCTCTCCTCGTGATTGACCTACGCTAGGTCAATCTCTGCTCTCTCTACTCACGTATACTGAGAAGCCTCTCTATACCTGGCTTTCCTTCGGCTGCCTCATTGTAAGCCCTTCTGCCTACGGTTCCGAGGGGCGTCAGAATTCCCTGTGATGGCAAGTCTACTCGAAGGCCTACTTCTCGTGCAAAATGGGTGATCAAACAAGGAAAAATGAGGCTCAGGTTCGATCTCCTTCCAGATTCTGCTATCCGCCTCACAATGGTACGCCCCATATCAAACTCCAACTTGTGCTTCATTTGGTACAGCATGATGGCTATATGGCTCTTCAAGCTTGTCTGGTGGTTGTTGGGCACCAGGGAATAACTGAAGTAGATACTCTAAAAGTGCTCCTCGAACCCAAGCTCCCTCTGATGGACCTTGTGGTTCATGCCTTCCCAAGGAATGTCCTTTATCCAAGTGAGTACGATACCGAACTGCTTGTCATAATGCTCGAAGAGGGCATTGGGCGCGTATCCATCCTCCCACTGGGGGTAGCTCTAAGTGTGGAGGTACTCATTTATCTGTGTTGCTGTCATGGAAATTGTCTTTCTTCGGATCACTACCAGAGCTCCATTCTCGAACTCGTCCGGATCTATAGCAGTGTAGAACTCTTGAACGATCCTTCGGTTAGCCCTCTTTGGAAATGACACGTAGGCCTCCCACCTTCTTCAGCGAATTTCATTGAAAATAGCTGTTTGCCCCAACTCATTGAAGTTCACGTCCCTCTTGATGATGAAAGGCCGCCTAGTGGTGCCCTCAAGCTTCTCTCTAAATATTTCCTTCGTTGTCCTCTCTAGGCATGTGGACTTTTCCTTTCCTTTTCGGGACGAATCACCCTTCTCGAATGCGGGAGCCTTCCTCTTTGGTGCCATCTGTTGTTAGAGCAAAGGAAACACAACAAATACTCCAAACAAATTAGTGTTCGGATTAGTGACAACATTTAGAGCTACATTTTATCTAAAAATATTCTATAACTATGTGTAATATATGTGCCTATGTGCTTGTGCCAATCTCAAAACAATCCCTCAAGTGAGGCAATCGATTCAATCAAGTTCAAGTGGAAATAGGTGCCAATTGCATTCACAAATATTCCACACTTAAGTGTCATCCTAAAACGTTCCATCGCTTGCAATTGCATACATAAATTGCATCAACTCATCTCAGACATATGTGTACATTGTCCCTAAGTTGTGCAAACACAACTTGAATCAAATCAACAATCATCAATCAATTTGTCTTTCAAGAATGCACACACAAATTGTGCACACAATTGCAATCACAAATTCCTCACACAAATTGCACACAATATATCGTCAACATATACGCACACAACTTGCATACACAACATTCCCATTATCAACACTTCATAATTCCCTCAATCAAACACCTTCAACAACTCCATCACAATTACATCCCAAATCTCCTCAATTTCCTTCCAAATCTTCATGCATCAATAACAAAAGCATGCATTCAACCTCTCACTCTATTAACATGCATAATCCTATGCTAACTTCTAGCAATCAAACATCACAAGAATCAAATAACATAGAACTCAATTTGGTAACACAATTTTCGGCCAAATTTTAAACCCTAACATGAGAAAGTTGCAATTTTTGAAGCAAAGATGGGGGATAGTGGTCGAAATTACTCCTAGCATGCATAATTAACACAATTATCAACAATCAATCTCAAATAGTGCAATCAAAATCAAGAAACTTTCAAGAACCCTAACTGTCGCAACCTAGGGCAATCCTAGATGATTTTTACATGATTTTGTGTTTAAAAGAGATTAGATTGAGATGACTTACCTTTGCCTTGAGTTTTCGAGTGAATTCGAGCAAGATTGGGGAAGAAGTTTGGTGGATTCACGCAGGAAAATTGGAGAAAGTTTGAAAATAGGAAAGTTGTCGTGAAAACAATAGCTCCTATTTATAGGAAATGGGATCGGGCGGCTTTATGCCCACCGCACAAACCCGATGAGCTTGATTTTTGGCTCAGAACGCTACGGTTTGATCACTTAGGATTGCGGCGACTTTGTTTCCGACGGGTTTATTCCTGTCGCATGAGCTCGCCACTTCTTCTTTCTCCTAGCGAGTCTGTCTCTTCTGAATGGCGGCTTCATTCCAGCGGCACAAAACCGCTGGAAACTTCTTCCTCCTTTCTGGCGAGTTTCAACATTCTGGATGGCGGCTTTATTCCCGCAGAGATGGAACTCGCCGAATTCCTTCATAAGTTGCCATGGGTTCATTCGTTCTGGATGGCTGGACTTGTCCCGCGGTATAAACTCACTAACTTCCTTTGTCCTTCAGAAGCATTTTAGTGGGTTCGTTCGTTCTGGACGGTTGGACTTTTCCCACCGCATTAGCTTGCCGGAGTGAAGAAACTTCATTTTTCAATTCTTTCCATCTCTTTTCTTGATTTCCTATAACCTACACAACATGGCACAACAAACACACAAAACACAACACATATTTCCTACATTGATTAATCTACATGAATGTGCTTAACCTATAATGAGGATTTTAAAACCCCCAAACCTTTCTTTTGTCCACCCTATCCTTTAAAGATTTAATTTCAAAACTCGTCAGGTACACAAAAGCTTGATTTAGGTTTTCAATTTCCCAATCACACATTAAAGCAATTCAATTTATTCAAAACTCAAATATGTACAATGCAAAAGACTTCTATGTTGTTAAATGTGTCTTTGATATACAATATATGCACACTTAAACAAACATCAAATCATTCACCTTCTCCACACCCCATTTAGAATGGGTGGTTCAATCACAACATACCCCTTTTCTTTCTTTTTGACCCATAGGGGTCCTTTCCCACTAAGCCCCTCCAACTTGGATTTTGCGATCCAAATGGATTTGACATTGGCTTTGGGAATTGGGGTGGCATATTTTCTAACCTGCCATCTTTTGTTTGGACAGTTAGGCTTAATGTGGCCTATTCTATGGCAGTAATGACATATAGGAGTGAAAGTAGAAAATGTACCTCCCGATGTCGACTGTGGAGGTTGAATGCGGTTCTTTCTTCTTGGCCTCCGCCTTGGTTTTGGTTTCGGTTTCGGAGCAAAAGTGGTGGACTCCTCGTGTGATACATGCATTGTCTTCCTTGAAGGCAGCTTCACCAACCCTTCGGACTTGACCGGAGTGCCTATCTTTGGCATAGCAATCTCAACTTGAGTCTTCCTACCCTTCACTTTCAAGATTTCTAGGGCCTTGTCCCTAGAATGTATTTCCTCCTCCATGACCTTCATCTTGCCTTCGAATTCCTTACTCAAATACTCATTCCTTTCTCCGAATTCATCCTTCACTAAGGAAAAATCATCTTCAATTTTGTCTTGGAGGGCATAATTTTACTCTAAAGCTTCATCAAGCTTAGTAGTAAGTTCGAAGTTCCTCTCCACCAACTCCCGGTTTTCTTCCTTGAGTTGAGCAATGGTATCTTTGTAACTTGATGAGTCATGCTTCAAGAGTGGGGTCTTATTAGTCACCTTGCCGTGAGTGAGTGCTATGTACTCCCCGAAGGTAGAGTGGGGTTCATCATCTTGTTCGGCACTGGCGATGTTAAAACAAACACTACCCTTCAACGGGTTCTTTATACTTTCAAACACTTCAAACTCTGCTGATTGACCTAAAATCGTCATGAAGAGCCGTCCCTTGTGGACATCGATGATTGCCTTGGTAGTTGACATAAACGGTCACCCTAGCAATATCGGCATCTCTCTTGCCTTAGATGAATCAGTCTCCATCTCTAGAATAACAAAGTCAGCTGGGATGATCAATTCTCCCACCCTGACTAACACATCTTCGACCACTCCTGTTAGATGTCGTACAGAGCGGTTGGCTAATATCAACTCCATGGTAGTCGGCTTCAATCACTCTAATCCTAAGTCTTTAAACAATGCATAAGGCATCATGTTGATCGAAGCTCCTAGGTCTAACATTACCTTCTCTCTCCGAGTTTCACCAACTGATATTGTAATGATGAAACTTCCAGGATCTTTCATCTTAGGTGGCAATGCCGTTTCCATGGCTGCACTTGCTTCCTTGGTGATCATTATTCTCTCCAGAAACTCTTTCTTTCTCGCCTTTGAGTTGAGCTCCTTAAAGAACTTGGCATATGCGGGCATTTTCTCAATCACTTCAAGTAGAGGAAGGCTCACATTCACTTTTGATAGGATGTCATAGATCTCCCTGAAGGCTTGGTCTAACTTCGACTTCTGAAGCCTTCCTGGAAACAGAATTGGAGGCACATACGGATTAGGCAATTTGTGTATCCTCGAAGTATCCTTGTGACCTTTCTCCGGACCTCTGCTCGTTCCTATACCTACTTGAGTGTCAAGATCATTCTTACTAGGCACTTCCCTATCTGCTGAAACATTAACAGGAACATCAGAAATTTCAGGTGGATATGGGTTAGAAAGTACCTTACCACTTCTGAGTACCATCGTTGACTTGGCTTGTTCAAACTGACTTGGGAGCTTCCCAGGCACCTTCTTTTGACTCACTTCAACATACTCCCCTATTTGTCTTTCCAATGTCTTGACTACTCCTTCCATAGGTAATCCTGGTGTGGTTGGAATCATTGGTGTGGTACGATTAGTGGGCCTGTACTCATTGTCTCTCTGGCCTTGTTGGCGCCAAGGTAAGTTTTCCTTTACCTTCCATGGTTGTGTACTCTGCTGTGGTCTTGGTTGGTGTCCCTGAGGTGGATACCAGTTGTTGTTGTTGTTGTTGTTGTTGTTGTTCTGTGGAGGTATCGGGGGATCCAAATAGTGGTTGTTCCCGTAATTCAGGTTAGGATGCCTCGCCCATCCCGGATTGTACGTGTTGGAGAAAGGATCGTCCAATTGTCTTGACTGGCGTGGCAGATACACCACTTGTAATTCTTCCTTCTTGGGTGGCACTGGCTCAACCATGGAATTCATGTCCATCCCACGATTTTCCTTAACAAAAACCTAATCTGCTACTATAGGTTGGTTCCCAAACCTACTCATGAGTGTCTCAATGTTCTTACTCATATCACTCATTTGACTTGCCATTTCCATGCTCACTCCTCCTCGACTACCTCGAGTGTTCCTCTACTGGGAATTATGTTCAAGCATCTCATACTTATCAAACACAAACTATGCCGTCTTCTCTCGCATCGCTCCTCCACAATCGCTTGTGAGAGCCCAGTCAATCCATCATAGAAGGATTGAACTTGTGATACTAAAGTATACTCGTGGTGAGGGCACTGCGCTAAAAGTAGCTTGAATCTACCCCATGATTCATGAAACGCATCCCCTTCCCTTTCCTGGAAATCAGCTATCATACTTCGTATCTCCTTCGTCTTCCATGAGGGAAAATACTTAGCAAAAAACTTCTGCTCAACACCGCTCCATGTGGTAAGTGTAGGGAAAAATATCGTAGTACACGCAGTGGAAGCGAGACTACAAATAGATTTAGTAGTTTTTAAAAATTTTCCTTTTTATGAACCTTAACCCTTTAATTAATTAAACATACATATAATCAACAAAAGAAGAATACCTTTTGTCGCGTGATCCGATTGACTTACGTCGATGGTAATCCGCAAGATCTTCAATCCTAGCACGAACATGAATCACCTAGGAGCGTGGTCTCCCTTTTCTTTGAATTGCAAACCTGAGAATGGACAAACAAACTTTTTTTTTTTTTTTTGTTAGTCACAAAACAATCAAAAGAAGACTAAGATTATTCTGGTCACTTTTGAGTTCTCAATCTAATGATCGAAACTCGCGTGAACCTAAATCGATGTTGTACACACAAGCTTATTAATGAACAAGCAATTAGTGTACCATCAAAGAATAATCTATTCACTCTTTTATGTTTTAGTAGAATAAAAATAATACTTTCTATGAATTGAGAAGAAGAAGAAAATTGTATCAAGAACAACTTAGTGTGGCCGAATTCTATAAGTGTAAATATATAGGTGGCCGAATTTTCTTCCTCTTGTCTTTTAGGGTTGCCGAAAATCCTACTCTAATTTACACTAGGGTTGCCGCAAATCACACACCTAAAAGGGTTTGTGTTGCACCCTAATTTCCATCAAAGTTTAGACTTCAAACCCTAATCCAACTCATAGATATTTTATTCTTTTATTGACTAAATAAAAAGACTTCTTATTTGATTAAATAAATAAAATTAATTATTTATTTTCTTATCAAACAAGTCTTTTACTTTTAGTATACTACCACCAATAGTATAGCTTTAGAAAATATATTTCCTTATCAGAAAAAGATTTGTTTCTTAATTAAACAATTAATTAATAAATAAATTAATTCTTATTTAATTAAAACAATGAAACAAAATAATATACTAGGTTAATATTTACACCTTGCCGCCCCACTCATACAAATGGGCCATATATTATTTTCTTATTTCATTTAATCCATTGGACTTTAAATAAAAAGCCCACATGTGAACCAGACCCATTCTTACTAAAAGAAACAAGCCCACATGTCTTTCATTAATATATTAATATAATTGAGCAGCCCATTAAATAAATAATGTGCAAATTATATTCTTAATATATTAAATGCAATTCTAAATGGACCCATAAATTGGTCCGGTAGAATATATCAAGTGATCCATGCAAGTCCGTGTGGATTGGGGATCTTAGCGGGCTATCTAAATTTAAGCTTCAATAGACATAACCTAATCACAATCAACAAATGATTCACTTAGGTCCGATCCATTAATTTTAACTCATTCCACTAAAGAGCTAAAATTGAACTCTTAAATAAAGATAGAATAAGAAGATGTTCCTCATTCATACCCTAGACAATCATGTTGGAGATAGTGTATCCTCGTGATTAATATCAGTAATCGCCAAGAGTTCATAGACCGCCTATAACTCTCCAAGTTACCATATTTACTCATATGACCACGTTTTGAACTTGGATATTTTGACTTGTCCAGAAGCCATGTTTTCAATAGACACTATCGAAAACTCAACGTTGAGATTTAATATCCAATTACCTCAAAACATCCATACGATGATATTATACTCTCATTTAATAAATGGAGTCACGATGTCCATATCTATAAATGAAGTCCTCTATCGATTAACAAATGAATATCACCAAACTATCGAGGATAGACTATGCTATATAATCGTACTCATTGATAACTCAAATGATATCACTTGCAACCATAAGTCCATCATTTATCTCAGGATTAAGATAGACTCTCTGATTGTCCTGATAATGAAAAGACTATTATCTATTGACGGTTCTAGATAAAGCTTTTCATTGTGATCCTGTTCAATGCACCCAATGCACTAGATTCTTTTACTCGAAGACACTCCGATGATTTTCGACTCATCATATCTCTTTTGATCCCACTCAAATGCTAGCAAAAGAATTCTACAACTTTAACGAGATAAAGGTGCCCAACCTTTAACTTAAGTTGTGAACATTATTCAAGACTAACTAAAGAATTGTGTCTACCTCATACATATCCAGATGTACGAACAATTCTTCTTTTCTCATAGTCTTTAGACCTTATGATTATTTACTTTGACAATTATAATATTAAACTATAAATGCTATAAGATTTGTTAAACCAGAAATCACTTTATTAATATGAAAAAGATTGTTAATTACAGTATTACACTCTTGCTATTGAGCATAATCCTAACAATCTCCCACTTGCGCTATAGCAAATGTGTCATATCTCTCATGCCCATGTTCTCTAGATGCCCATCGAAACTCTTCTGAGGTAGAGCCTTTGTGAAGGGATCCGCTAGATTTTCTGCTGATGCGATTTTGGTAATCGTCACGTCACCTCTTTGAACAATCTCCCTGAAAAGATGATACTTTCTTTCAATGTGTTTTCCTCTCTTGTGACTTCTTGGTTCTTTCGAATTAGCCACTGCTCCACTGTTGTCACAGTAGATAGTGATCTGCTTATTCGCGCTAGGAACCACTTCCAAGTCAATCAAGAATTGGCGGAGCCAAACAGCCTCTTTGGTAGCCTCGCATGCAGCAACATACTCAGCTTCCATGGTGGAATCAGCAATACAAGATTGCTTGATACTCCTCCATATGATTGCTCCTCCTTCAATAGTAAACACAGCCCCTAATGTGGATTTTCTGGAGTCAGAATCTGATTGGAAATCAGAATTTGTATACCCAACGGGAATCAAATCCCCTCCAGAGTATACAAGCATATTATCTCTCGTTCTCTTGAGATACTTGAAAATATGCTTGACTGCCGTCCAGTGATCAGGACCAGGTTTCGATTGAAACCTGCTAACTATGCCAACAGCAAAACAAATATCTGGTCTAGTACAGAGCATTGCATACATGAGACTTCCAACTGCCGAGGCATATGGAACTCTACTCATGAATTGCTCTTCATGCTCATTCTTAGGAACTTGTTCCTTAGAAAGCTTGATTCCATGTCTGAAAGGTAACATACCTTTCTTGGAATCCTGCATGGAAAACCTAGACAAGATCTTGTCTATGTATGAAGCTTGGGATAATGCAATCGTTCTATTCTTTCTATCCCTTATTACTAGGATACCTAGAATAAAACTTGCTTCTCCTAAGTCCTTCATATCAAATTGTTTTGCTAACCATTCTTTTTCTGATGTCAATACACCTACATCGTTTCCAATGAGTAGTATATCATCAACATAAAGAATCAGGAAAACCAACTTGTCGCCCTTAATCCTTTTGTATACTCAAGGTTCTTCAGGATTCTGAATAAATCCAAAACCTTTGGCAGCTTGATCGAACCTTATGTTCCAGGATCTGGATGCTTGCTTTAATCCATATATGGATTTCTACAACTTGCATACCTTTTCCATTTGGCCCTTTTCAATGAATCCCTCTGGTTGCATCATGTAGATACTTTCGTCAAGACTTCCATTAAGGAAAGCTGTCTTGACGTCCATTTGCCAAATCTCTAGATCTAAAGATGCTGCAATGGATAAGAGTATCCTAATGGATTTAAGCATGGCCATAGGAGAGAAGGTTTCCTCGTAATCGATACCTTCTTTCTGTGTATACCCTTTAGCTACCAATCTAGCTTTAAAGGTTTCCACCTTTCCATCCATACCTCTTTTCCTCTTGTTTACCCACTTGCACCCAATGGGTTTTATCCATTTAGGCAAGTCTACAAGGGACCAGACTTTGTTATCGAACATAGATTCAATCTCGGATTGCATTGCCTTTTGCCAATGGCGACTATCAACATCCTCCATAGCTTCCTTGTACGTGTAGGGATCATCGTCGTCCGAGAGATTCTCCACTAATTCTCCCAGACCGATGTATCTTTCGGGTTGTGTTCTAACCCTCCCACTACGACGAGGAATGGTAGGTTGTTGATCTTGTGTTGGATCGGAACTTACAATTGGGTTAGGTTGTGTAACCTCTCGTGGAATTGTATCTCCTGACATCTCATTCAGGACAATTCTACTTCTAGGCACAAAATCATTCATATAGTCCTTTTCCAGAAATTTAGCATTTGTCGAAACAAATACTTTAAGATCTGAAGGACTATAGAAATAATATCCTTTAGTTTCTTTTGGATACCCTACAAATATACATGTTTCCGAACGGGACTCCATCTTTTCTGTCTTTCCTTTTAACACATGCGCAGGACAACCAAATATCCTTAAGTGTTGTAAACTAGGCTTGCGCCCAGTCCACAACTCATGCGGTGTTTTAGGAACAGACTTAGATGGTACATCGTTTAGAATGTATATAGCAGTTTGTAAAGCATATCCCCAAAAAGAAATAGGAAGTGTTGAATAACTCAACATAGACCTAACCATATCCAAAAGAGTTCTATTTCTCCTTTCTGCTACCCCATTCTGTTGAGGTGTACCTGGTGCAGAAAACTGAGAAACTATCCCATTATCAATAAGATATTGCTGAAACTCACCAGATAGATATTCTCCACCACGATCAGATCTCAAGATTTTTATGTGTTTCTCAAGCTGATTTTCCACTTCAGCTTTGAATGCTTTGAACATGTCAAAAGCATCCGACTTATGTCGCATGAGATACACATAACCAAATCTCGAGTAATCATCTATGAAGGTGATGAAGTACTCATATCCACCTCTAGCTTGAATGCTCATAGGTCCACATACATCAGTGTGTATCAATCCTAAACATTTAGTGGCTCTTGCACCTTTGGCAGAGAACGACCTTTTGGTCATTTTACCTTCCAAAAAAGATTCACAAGTTGGTAGATCATCAACCTTTAAGTCACTTAAAGGTCCGTCACTTACCAATCTTTTAATCCTATTAAGGTTAATATGACCTAGGCGTAAATGCCAAAGGTAGTGTAAGGTTTCCCATTTATTGATTGGCTTGTTTCGTGGACAAACCACATGTGGGGTTTATTGTAAGGGTAGATTAGGTATTGGTATTCAAGCTCAAGGCCCTTTCAAGACCTCATCTTGATAAGCACAAAAGGTAAATTTCTAGTGCTTACGTGCTTTGAAGAGATCTAGTTGCACACACACACAACTCATGCATAAATGTTATTCTTATATGTTGTGTGTTTTCATATGTGTGCATTCATAATTGTTGAATATCTCTTCATGCATGTTTATTTAATTGCATCTAGTTTATTGAAATGTCATGACATGTTTAGGCATTAGGATGCAAAGTCATGAATTTTATTCATGCATGTTTGAATTGAGTGCATCTTGATCAATGATAATGCCATGACATGTTAGGCATTAGGATGCATTAAATACCCACACTTGCACTTCATGATTAGTCTTAAGTGTGGTGTAATTCGTTTCCGTTTGTGTGATCGGAAACGTCCGCGCTTGCACGATGGTGTGTATGTCTTAGCGCGATGGTTGACCACTTGAGAAGGTCTCATTCTTCTCTTGGATAAGTGGTAGTTTTGGTTTGGTTGATTGGAGTAAAGTGTCTAGTTTCAAAAGATTGGATTTCAATGTTTTAAGTGTTTTCAAAACTGACCTTTGCATGGTCTTGTGACCATAACTTTTTACACAAAGCTTAAAAATGAGTTTTGAAAATTTCTGTACAAACTAGACATCCATACCTTTCCAACGGTATATTATTCAGTAATATTTCATGACCGTTTGGATTGGTTTTAAAATCTCCAAAGTTACAACCAAAACAGGACAACTCTGTTGTTGTCCGTTTCTGACCTTTGGTCACTCAATTGACCATAACTTTTTCTACAGACATCAAAATGTCATTCTCTAACAACGAGTAGAAAGTAGACATCTATACCTTTCCAACGATATATCATATGAAAGGTTTCGATGTCGTTTGGTCATGTTTCGAAGCGCTCGAATCTTGAGTCGCTGCACTGACGCGAGTACCGCGAAAATGCCCATAATTTTTCCACTTCTTCCAAAACGACATAGTTTCACTTGGGCATTATAAATACATATCTTTCTCATCATTTTAGGGGCTGAGCCACAAAATCAAACCCTAGAGAGAGAGGCTCCATATTCTTGAGAGAGAAAGAGACACTTGAGAGAAAAAGCTTAAAGATTACATCTTTATCTCTCTAAACCCATTCCCACATGCACAAATCATCATCTAGGCATCATCTAAGTTCATCTAGCATGTGCTAATGCATGGGTCTTCTTCAACACACATGGTATGATTTGTTGAACACTTTTATCTTACATAATTAGTGTTTTTACTTATCAATTTATCTCTTTTATCACTTGTATGTTCTTTGAGTAATTTCTACATACTTAATTGAGATTATGTGTTGATTGGGTTATTTATGTTAGCTAGGTTTTCATGCATATTTTATATCTAGCTAATTAATCTCATTATATGATTGAGATTATTTTTTGATAGCTTAATTGATTAGGTCATTATTGCCTAAAAGCTATGCCATAAACATTCTTGTGTGATTTATTGATAACTAGGTTGATAGATTGTTTTTTAATCAACTAGTTAATCTTTTGAATGTTTGTGGGTTATTTGTGATAGCTTTGTATCTAGGATTGGTTATCCTTTACTTAGCTAAAGTTGTATGCCATGTCATATAGCTATTTTGATATCTAGGATTGATTTTATTGTCATCATATAATCCTAGATAAGCATCTAAGGTTCCCTAGCTTTATTTGCTCTTTGAATATTCATTGCATATTCACATAGGGTGTTTGATCTCTTCGGAGAAGTAAGTCTTGTGTGATAGACCGGGATTAGGTCGGACACCGGGATTAGGTGGTCACATGAGCAAATTGGACTAGGTCCACTTTTACAGGCCTGCGGGTAGTGGTAGCGGGATATTGGCCGGGATTAGGCCGTCAAACCTGGATTAGGTTGTATACGTTATCACAATTAGTGGATTCGAGGTTCGAGTGTGGCACACTTACCAGCCCGTGGTTTTTCCCGTGAGGGTTTCCACGTAAAAATCAAGTGTCGTTTATATTTCCGCACCATATTACACTTGATTATAATATTGTCTAGTTTGGGGCATTTTCGTAAATTTGACTAAACGCGAAAATTGGGTAATAACGATTAAAATCTATTCACCCCCCCTCTAGATAGTTTTATACACACCGTTAATTTGTTTCAGGTAGGTTTCATCTATTGATAATTTTACTCTTTTATGATTAGGTTCCGTTAATTCTGTGTCTAACGAGTGAGAGATATTTCTATGCAAAAAGTATAGACCGTTTTCCAATGTACCTTGGTAAATAATTTTGTGATTCTTACTAATAATAAAAACTTTATTAAAAGTAACCGAATATCCAAATTTATTCAAACAAGAAACTGAAATTAAATTCCTCTTGAATTGAGGTACATAATAAACGTCTATCAAATCTAAATGCCTTCTAGAATCCAAATAAACTCTAATATCTCCCACTGCACTTGCAGACACTAACGTTCCGTTGCCCAAGCGCAAATTGATTTCATTCTTACTCAGCCTTCTCCTTTCTTGGAACCCCTACAAGGAATAACAAACATGATTAGTGGCTCCTGAGTCTATGATCCAAGAATCTGTAGAATCTGCCAAAAAACATGTTTCAAGATAATTCACATTACCTTCTTCCATCTTATTTTGGGACTTTGGGCAATTTCTTTTCCAATGTCCCTTTTCACCACAAAGGAAGCATTTCCCTTTGATCTTGGTTACTTTCTTGGTCTCCTTCTTGGTAGGCCCAAGTTGCTTTTTCTTCTGTTGTTTCTTGACCTTTTGACGGGCCTTAACAGTAGCAAATTTACCAACCATATGAATCTCTTGACCCTTGCCTTTCACAAGGATCTTTTCAGCACTTAGAACATCTTGCATCAGGCCTTGTAAGGTGTATTCCTTTTTGTTCAAAGTGTAGTCCAATTTGAACTGATCAAAGGAATCTGACAATGAATTGACAACCATATCAATTTTTGTCTCACCATCTATCTCAACGCCATGCAGTTCAGCAATGTTGAGATGTGTTATGACTTTCATCATGTGATCTTTCACAGCCTGTCCAGGTTTCATTCTAAGATTCATAAAAGCAGTCACTGCCTCTCTCTTAGTCGTCCTGGACTTCATAGCAAACATCTCCTCTAGAGACATCATTATATCAGCAGCGGACTTCATTCCTTCATGCTGCTGTTGCAACAGGTCGGAGATAGTGGCCATAATATAACATTTGGCCATATCATCTGAAGTCTTCCACTGCTCATACTCATCTCTATACATTATGCTAGATTCATTATTAGGAGCAGGTAGTTTAGGAGTAGTTAGAACAAACTTATGTTTTTCACTTTGCAGCAACAACCCAATTTTCCTTTTCCATGTGACATAATTATCTCCAGTTAAAGTGTTATCTTTCAAGATGTTCATAAGTGATGGGGTCATGATTTCTGAATAAAACAAAACATATATAAGTAAATAATCATGATAAAGCACTTTTAAATATTTATCTTGAATTAAATAAATAACTCAATCATAAAATTCAACGGTGATCCAACACCCATAAATGTTACGCCTCCTTTGGGAGTTCGCACCATTTACTAGTTAGACTAGGTCCCACCTAATTGTTAACATAACAACCAGCGTTTTCAATTTTAGCCTTGCAATTTTATTGACAAGAACTCTTGGGAGGATATCAATAAAATTACATTGAGTGTGTTACCAAGATATCGACCCTCAATTTTCTCTCACGAAAATCCCTCCTTGGGGAGTAGATCTCGTTTGAGTCCATTGTCTAGTCTATCCTTGTAAGGAAGTATATTGCTAAATTCCATTCATGGACACCCCTTGGGGGGATTACCAATAAATAATAAAGCTCAACTAACCTTGGAGGCCATAGGTGTTAGGATTATGCTCAATAGCAAGAGTGTAATATTGTAATTAACAATCTTTTTCATATTAATAAAGTGATTTCTGGTTTAACAAATCGTATAGCATTTATAGTTTAATATTATAATTGTCAAAGTAAATAATCATAAGGTCTAAAGACTATGAGAAAAGAAGAATTGTTCATACATCTGGATATGTATGTGGTAGACACAATTCTTTAGTTAGTCTTGAATATTGTTCACAACTTAAGTTAAAGGTTGGGCACCTTTATCTTGTTAAAGTTGTAGAATTCTTTTGCTAGCATTTGAGTGGGATCAAATGAGATATGATGAGTCTAAAATCATCGGAGTGTCTTCGAGCAAAAGAATCTAGTGCACTAGGTGCATTGAACTGGATCACAATGAAATACTTTATCTATAACCGTCAGTAGATAAAAGTCTTTTCATTATCAGGACAATCGGAGAGTCTATCTTAATCCTGAGATAAATGATGGACTTATGGTTGCAAGTGATATCATTTGAGTTATCAATGAGTACGATTATATCGCATAGTCTATCCTCGATAGTTTGGTGATATCCATTTGTTAATCAATAGAGGACTTCATTTATAGATATGGACATCGTGGCTCCATTTTGTTAAATGAGAGTATAATATCATCATATGGATGTTTTGAGGTAATTGGATATTAAATCTCAACGTTGAGTTTTCGATAGTGTCTATTGAAAACATGGCTTCTGGACAAGTCAAAATATCCAAGTTCAAAACGTGGTCATATGAGTAAATATGGTAACTTGGAGAGTTATAGGTGGTCTATGAACTTTTGGCGATTACTGATGTTAATCACGAGGATACACTATCTCCAATATGATTGTCTAGGGTATGAATGAGGAGCATCTTCCTTTTCTATCTTTATTTAAGAGTTCAGTTTTAGGTCTTTAGTGGAATGAGTTAAAATTAATGGATCGGACCTAAGTGAATCATTTGTTGATTGTGATTAGGTTATGTCTATTGAAGCTTAAATTTAGATGGCCCGCCAAGATCCCCAATCCACACGGACTTGCATGGATCACTTGATATATTCTACCAGACCAATTTAAGGGTCCATCTAGAATTGTATTTAATATATTAAGAATATAATTTGCACATTATTTAAGTAATGGGCTACTCAATTATATTAATATATTAATGAAAGGCATGTGGGCTTGTTTCTTTTAGCAAGAATGGGTCTGGTTCACATGTGGGCGTTTTATTTAAAGTCCAATGGATTAAATGAAATAAGAAAATAATATCTTGGCCCATTTATTTTAAGTGGGGCGGCAAGGTGGTTTATTAACCTAATATATTATTTTGTTTCATTGTTTTAATTAAATAAGAATTAATTAATTTATTAATTAATTGTTTAATTAAGAAACAAATCTTTTCTGATCAGGAAATATATTTCCTAAAGTAAAAGTAAAAGACTTGTTTGATAAGGAAATAAATAATTAATTTTATTTATTTAGTCAAATAAGAAGTCTTTTTATTTAGTCAAATAAAAGAATAAAAGATTTATGAATTGAATTAGGGTTTGAAGTCTTAAACTAAATAGGAATTAGGGTGCAATACAAACTCCTTTTTGGCTTGAGTATTGCGGCAACCCTAGTCCCTTTTAGGTTATTATTTTCGGCCACCCTAATAGAAAGAGAAAAAGAAAATTTTGCCACCTATATATGTGGACTTATAGAATTCGGCCACTTTAGGTTTTGGTGCTTGATTCTATTTTCTTCTTCTTCTCAATTCATAGAAAGATTATTTTATTCTACTAAAAACATAAAAGAGTGATAGATTATTCTTTGATGGTATACTATTTGCTTATTCATCAATAAGCTTGTGTGTACAACATCGATCTAGGTTCACGCGAGTTTCGATCATTAGATTGAGAACTCAAAAGTGACCGGAATAATCTTAGTATTCTTTTGATTGTTTTTGTGACTAACAAAGAAAAGAAAAGTTTGTTTGTCCATTCACAGGTTTACAATTCAAAGAAAAGGGAGACCACGCTCCTAGGTGATCCACATTCGTGCTAGGATTGAAGATCTTGCGGATTACCATCGACGCAAGTCAATCGGATCATGCGACAAAAGGTATTCTTCTTTTGTTAGATAATATATATGTTTAATTGATTAAAGGGTTTAAGGTTCATAAAAGGAAAAATTTTTAAAAGTTACTAAATCATTTTTTAGTCTCGTTTCCGCTGCGTGTACTACGGTATTTTTCCCTACAATAGGTGTTACAAAAACACCTTCTCCCACTCAATTATTTAAGGCGTGTGATTAAATCCCAAAGAATGATTTACCAAGTTATCTAGATGCCAATTTAGATACCTGAATCATTCAATGCATGTTCATACCAAAAGAGATATATGAGTGGCACTCCTATTCTATATGTCATGTTATCATACAATAACAAATATTGTAATATTTATGCAAAAAATAAATAGCAACAATTTTGGTCCATCCTAGAAAAGCAAGCAAATTACAATTGTCAGGAATACAAGATCTTCAGGTGGCCATCAACCATACGCTCATCCCTCAGCCTCCTCCCATGGGCGTGCACAGCCCACAACCCCACAAAGGGGCTGCCATGCGCAGCCCAATCCACTCCTAGGGTGCGCACGGTGCTCGTTCTCGGTTCCGGTTGCTTCGTTTTTCTTCGTGTCTTCGAATCTTCAATACCCGAATGCATTACAGCAGTATAAAATAATAAAATACTGCAGTATTAATTTTTTTTATTTTTTATTTTTATATTCACTGCAGTACTTTTACAAAATAAAAACTGCACATAAAAATTAAATAAAAAAACTGCAGTAGTAATAAAAAAAATACTGCACTTATTTAAAAAAAATAAAATAAAACCTAGCAACTACCAAGAAGGAATTATGGCAATAATAGACCACCCTTCTTGTTACAATTCCGAAACAAAAATTACATTGAAAATCTAGGACCAAAATCGAGCAACAACAATCCACATAAAACATATATAAATCCATACATCACATGTAATTATATATGCGAATACCTAGAGTGCCATCTCTTTCTAAACATGCATAATCACAATAAAAAGAAATAGATCCACGTATATATACGTTAATTAATTAAAAGGGTTCAACCAAGGCTCTGATACCAATTGTAGGGAAAAATACCGTAGTACGCGCAGCGGAAGCGAGACTAAAAATAGATTTAGTAGTTTTAAAAAATTTTCCTTTTTATGAACCTTAACCCTTTAATTAATTAAACATACATATAATCAACAAAAGAAGAATACCTTTTGTCACGTGATCCGATTGACTTACGTTGATGGTAATCCGCAAGATCTTCAATCCTAGCACGAACATGAATCACCTAGGAGCGTGGTCTCCCTTTTCTTTGAATTGTAAACCTGAGAATGGACAAACAAAGTTTTCTTTTTCTTTTGTTAGTCACAAAACAATCAAAAGAAGACTAAGATTATTCCGGTCACTTTTGAGTTATCAATCTAATGATCGAAACTCGCGTGAACCTAAATCGATGTTGTACACACAAGCTTATTGATGAACAAGCAATTAGTGTACCATCAAAGAATAATCTATTCACTCTTTTATGTTTTAGTAGAATAAAAATAATACTTTCTATGAATTGAGAAGAAGAAGAAAATTGTATCAAGAACAACTTAGTGTGGCCGAATTCTATAAGTGTAAATATATAGGTGGCCGAATTTTCTTCCTCTTGTCTTTTAGGGTTGCCGAAAATCCTACTCTAATTAACACTAGGGTTGCCGCAAATCACACACCTAAAAGGGTTTGTGTTGCACCCTAATTTCCATCAAAGTTTAGACTTCAAACCCTAATCCAACTCATAGATATTTTATTCTTTTATTGACTAAATAAAAAGACTTCTTATTTGATTAAATAAATAAAATTAATTATTTATTTTCTTATCAAACAAGTCTTTTACTTTTAGTATACTACCACCAATAGAATAGCTTTAGGAAATATATTTCCTTATCAGAAAAAGATTTGTTTCTTAATTAAACAATTAATTAATAAATAAATTAATTCTTATTTAATTAAAACAATGAAACAAAATAATATACTAGGTTAATATTTACACCTTGCCACCCCACTCATACAAATGGGCCATATATTATTTTCTTATTTCATTTAATCCATTGGACTTTAAATAAAAAGCCCACATGTGAACCAAACCCATTCTTACTAAAACAAACAAGCCCACATGTCTTTCATTAATATATTAATATAATTGAGCAGCCCATTAAATAAATAATGTGCAAATTATATTCTTAATATATTAAATGCAATTCTAAATTGACCCATAAATCGGTCCGGTAGAATATATCAAGTGATCCATGCAAGTCCGTGTGGATTGGGGATCTTGGCGGGCTATCTAAATTTAAGCTTCAATAGATATAACCTAATCACAATCAAAATGATTCACTTAGGTCTGATCCATTAATTTTAACTCATTCCACTAAAGAGCTAAAATTGAACTCTTAAATAAAGATAGAATAAGAAGATGTTCCTCATTCATACCCTAGACAATTATGTTGGAGATAGTGTATCCTCGTGATTAATATCAGTAATTGCCAAGAGTTCATAGACCGCCTATAACTCTCCAAGTTACCATATTTACTCATATGACCACGTTTTGAACTTGGATATTTTGACTTGTCCAGAAGCCATGTTTTCAATAGACACTATCGAAAACTCAACGTTGAGATTTAATATCCAATTACCTCAAAACATCCATACGATGGTATTATACTCTCATTTAATAAATGGAGCCACGATGTCCATATATATAAATGAAGTCCTCTATCGATTAACAAATGAATATCACCAAACTATCGAGGATAGACTATGCTATATAATCGTACTCATTGATAACTCAAATGATATCACTTGCAACCATAAGTCCATCATTTATCTTAGGATTAAGATAGACTCTCCGATTGTCCTGATAATGAAAAGACTATTATCTATTGACGGTTCTAGATAAAGCTTTTCATTGTGATCCTGTTCAATGCACCCAGTGCACTAGATTCTTTTACTCGAAGACACTCCGATGATTTTAGACTCATCATATCTCATTTGATCCCACTCAAAGGCTAGCAAAAGAATTCTATAACTTTAACGAGATAAAGGTGCCCAACCTTTAACTTAAGTTGTGAACATTATTCAAGACTAACTAAAGAATTGTGTCTACCTCATACATATCCAGATGTACGAACAATTCTTCTTTTCTCATAGTCTTTAGACCTTATGATTATTTACTTTGACAATTATAATATTAAACTATAAATGCTATAAGATTTGTTAAATCAGAAATCACTTTATTAATATGAAAAAGATTGTTAATTACAATATTACACTCTTGCTATTAAGCATAATCCTAACAGTAAGTGATCCTGCAGGTAATGCCATGAGCCACTTCTTGGCGTCATCTCTCATACAATGTGAAAAACATCGCATGCATAAGTGATCCTCCGTCAAATTCCTGAGTGGAAAAGTAGTCACCACATTGTAATATTCCTTCATGAATTGAAGGCAGTCTTCGCTTAGGTTACCACCAAAGTGCGGAAGTGTGTTGTAGTGCAAGTTTTTCAGCTCGTAATTCCTCTGGCATCATCTAACAATATAGCTGAAGGATGTGATCCAACGGTAGGCAATGAGAATTCCTTCATCATCCGTTGATCCTTTCTGTGCTCTGAACCAGTGGATGTACTGCTAGAAGAGGTTGACCCTTCCTTAAGGTCGGATAGTCCTCTAGGATTATATGTCATCGTTGGTAGCCTCACTATGAGATCAATATTTTCAATAAAAGGTTCAAGCAGACTTCCCAAAGATCGTCTTTCGTGCATCAATTCGTGACAAGAAACCTGAAAGTACACTACAATAACTACCAAAAGGTTAAGTGCTCAAAACAGAAATTTACTACAATTATGCAAAGATTCAATTCACTAATGTTCTAAAAAGAAACGCCATGCATTCCCCGGTAGCGGCACCATACATTTTGACGCGTCCGAACAGGTTCTACAAATGTCACTATAAATTACCTATTCTATCCCGGTTATACTAGAGGGACGCGCGAGTCTGGTGACCCTATTGCAAGTGCACAAGTCGTTAAACTAGTGTAGTGAGCAAGTAAGGGTATCGTTCCCACAAGGTTAGCAATGTATAGACGCTTAAAATAGCTTAACTCTACAATTTTCTAATTATGCTAAAACAAGTTGATTAAATTAACTAATGATCAACACATTAACTATTCTAAGATTTAAATTGGCTAATAACAATTTCAACTACTTGATTCAAATTATGATTAAAAGTTGTTAAGGGAATAGATTAATTCAAGTACAGCCCTAATATCTAATCAGTCATTCATTAAGGTCACTCGCCAATTCCTATCATGCATCTATTCATGTGAATTATTAAGCACTAAATTCTCAACTTTAATCACAATCTAATGTTAGAAAAGTGATTAAAGGAGAATTATTCAATTGCCAGTAGAGAATTATAAGTTAATAATCTCTACACATAGATGCTATAATAGGGAATATGCAATAAATGGTCTTATGCATAAAAGTTCTTCAAGTCATTGCACCATAAAGAAGAGTGGTGGTTGCAACCACCACTCATACAAGCATTAAATGATATATGCATAACTTGAGAAGATTATATCAATATGATTGATCATATAGCAAGGGAAATACAAGGATTACATCTAATCCCCTAACAGGAGGAATTAGTTACACATAGTATCAAGATTACAAAGATATACAATCAAAGGAAACATCACCAATTGATACACTTGTGAAGTGGAAATTATCCTCCTTGCAATCCAAGCAACAAATCCTTCTATGACAACTTGAAGTGATCTCACTAAGTAACCAAAATATGGTGTTTGGTTACCTAGAAAATGGCCAAGAAACCAACTGTCTCTCTTGCTTTTCTAAGAGAAAAATATCTAATTAAAATCTATCTCTCTCTAAGCATCTACGTATAAGTCTAAGTTTCTTAGGTGAGAGACTTCTTTGAGTAGTTAATGACATGCAAGTGTGCATGGATAAGAGAGAAGGCCTTCCAAGGACAATAGGTGGAAAAAGGGGCAGTTTTGATTGGCTTTGGGCGAGCTTCGATCCACTTGCAACTCATCAGAGTCGCCAGCGGGTATGTGCGGTGGCTTTTTGCCCGCTGAATGAACCCGTTAGGCTTACATTTCTTTCTTCGCGGACTTGTTCCGCGGGACTTATCTCTCCATGACTCCTGCATGAACTCGCCAAAGATGACGGCGGCTTCGTGCCCGCTGGACAGAGAGCATGAACTCGCCGGATTGTGGGTTGATTCTTCCCGCGGCTTCGTGCGGCGAGACATATCCCGCTGGGCAGAGTGCTTAAACTCGTCGGCCCTGCTCTTCTTCTGTTTTCTACCTATTTTGCTCTCTTTTCGTCACTTTGGACAAAAATGCCCTTAAAATGCCTATTTTACCTGAAAAGACTTATTTACAATATTAAACGCATAAAATGCTTAGAAAACGGTTACAAAAACAAGGTAAAAGGGGCGCTAAATGTAAACATTTGAAGCGCGATCAAATACATATTTAAAACATGGGAATAATACGCAAAGCCTGAGAATGAGAAATATCTAATGAACGTGTTATGTAAGTTCTTTCATACTATAGGCCCAGGAATATTATTTTAACGCCTGAGAAATAATTTATAATGCCTGGGAACGTAACTTTGAAGCCCGTGAAATTAAATAGCGGACTCCATAAACCGAGACCGTTGTGACTTTATAAGCGACTTTACCCAAAGTCGCATATGGATCGGTTGGAAATTACCCCGGGGATACCATTTGTGTTCTCGTGTTGTGTAAATTCTTCCCTATTATAAGCCCGGGAATAATATCGTAACACCTGAGATATAATTTATAAAGCCTGAGAAGGTAAATTTGAAGCCCATGAAATTAAATAGCGGACTCCATAAACCGAGACCGTTGTGACTTCATAAGCGACTTTACCCAAACTCACAATCGAAGTCACATATGGCTCGGTTGGAAATTACCATTTCTATTCTCGTGTTGTGTAAGTTCTTCCATATTATAAGCCCGAGAATAATATAGTAACGCCTGAGAAATAATATATAAAGCTTGGGAAAGTAACTTTGAAGCCTTTGAAATTAGGTACCGCACATCATAAAACTGAGACCATTGCAACTTTAGAAGCGACTTTACCCAAAGTCACAATGGAAGTCACATATGGATCGGGTGGAAATTAGCCTTTGTGTTCTCTCGTGTTGTGTAAGTTCTTCCATATTATAAGCTCGGGAATACTATAGTAACGCCTGAGAAATAATATATAAAGCCTGGAAACGTAACTTTGAAGCCCATGAAATTAAATAGTGGATAGCATAAAACCGAGACCAATGCAACTTTAGAAGCGACTTTACACTCAGTCACAATCTAAAGTCGCATATGGCTCGGTTGGAAATTACCATTTTTGTTCTCGTGTTGTATGTTCTTCGATATTATAAGCCCGGGAATAATATAGTAACCCCTGAGAAATAATATATAAAGCCTGGGAAAGTAACTTTGAAGCCCTTGAAATTAGGTACCGGACATCATAAAACCGAGACCATTGCAACTTTAGAAGCGACTTTACCCAAAGTCACATTGGAAGTCGCATATGGATCGGTTGGAAATTACCATTTGTGTTCTCGTGTTGTGCAAGTTCTTCCATATTATAAGCCCGGGAATACTATAGTAACGCCTGAGAAATAATATATAAAGCCTGGGAACGTAACTTTGAAGCCCATGAAATTATGTACCGGACACCATAAAACCGAGACCATTGCAACTTTAGAAGCGATTTTACCCAAAGTCACAATGGAAGTCGCATATGGATCAGTTTGTAATGACCATTTGTTTTCTCATGTGTGTGATTCTTTCATATTATAAGCCCAGGAATACTATAGTTATAGCCTGGGAATATTAGAGTAAAGCCCAGGAATACATTTAACGTTAATCTAAATGATACAAAATCAACGTTAATCTAAATGATACAAAATCAAAACAAAATAATAACTTCCTTTTTCATTTCATTCATAGGCTTCAGATAGATATTCCCCCGGGGGTCAAAACTTTATATTCATTCCCAGGCTAAAACATTCAAAATATATACCCAGCTTCTTCTAAGATTTTTCCCATCTTCCATCCAAAACATAACTGCCCAACTAGACCTTGGGCACAAAACATTCACGAATATATACATACAATGAACTATTCTACCCACCCCACTATCTATCTATGACATAGACAATCAATCTTTACAGGGACAAATTTAAGGGGAATTTACAATTTGCCCATTTGTGAAAATGTCAATTGCCATTGCCTTACGAAAAGCAGGTATATCTTTTTGGGAAAATTCTTTCGTCCACGGTAATCTAACTCCAGAGAGTATCAATTCAGCATACTTCAACATGAAGGCACCACAACTAGAGCTACAACATGTTAAGATAAGACAAACATAAGATTTTACAGGACAATGAAGAAATTGAGCAAGTGAAAATGAGGAAAAGAACAATACCCATCATTTTGTTGGGGAATCGCGGTGTGACTAATGTTTGTTGCAGTGAATGCACTAGTGTGAGGATCGGATTTCGATTCTGCATAGTAACCTGAGTGCTTCAATATGGACGGCAACAGGTAAAGTAGGCATCTGATGTCTTTTAACCGAGCACTGTTACCGTTACAGGGCCACAATGAATCATACAGATGTACTTCGCCTTTCTTTAGAATTACGTGACAAAGGACCCAGTGATTTCCAGTGTTGCATGGTATCAACACCTGTTTAAACAATACAAATGTTATGCCCACGTATATACAAATTTTTTACCACTTTATGAATGAAAGTTTAAAATGAAACCATACTTACGGAATCCATTTTCCACCAGGGATCAGTATAAAGAAGCTCTTGACCTGAAACAGTTTCTCACCAATCCGTGTCTGGCTCGAATTATAATGGATTGAATTCTGGATACTCTTCCCAAACCTCGACCACTGGAGGTGGATCCTTCTTCTTGTTGCCCCTTGTTGTTTTGCTGTCTTTTTTCGCGTTTCTTGACCTTTTCCCTCATTTCCTTTTTCCTGATCACTCATCTGAACTTCTTGTATTGCCCTTACAGCTTCCATTTCCTCCATTAGAAAATCCCACCTCCGTTTTAGGTTGACCTGTGTAATGATTGTAATTAGGAACTTAGAAAAAAAGCAAATAATTACAGGTTCACCTTTAAAGTCTAAAGCTTCTATGGAATATGTAAATTAATTTGAAGCTAAGTTATCTCCCATGATTTAATATATAGATGTTACTTACAAAAAATGTGGTGTTGACCAATGCGATATTCTGCAAGTAGTTGATATCCGAACTTGATCGCCTCCTCCACAGAACGTCAAAGTACCTGTGTATGTGCTATGGATAAAAAATGATGCAAGTTAACCATTTGAAGAGTGATGAAGAAATAAGAAAGATGTGTGAGGAGTTAGTAGGGCTGCTGCGGAGTGAATTCATGGAAAGGTCTATGCATTTCCGATATCAAATGATCTATAAGAGGAAAATTTGAAAACAATTTACCATATCCGATATCAATTTTCTGGGGTCAACCAGCTCTTTGAATTCGTGATGCTCCATGAATTTTATTTGCCCGGTATATAGACTGTTAATTGTAAACATTACTTACTTTATATCAGGAAAAGAAATTCACACATTAATACATTATACTAGGAATATATTAGAGAATACGAATGTGAACTTACCAGGTGGGTTGTTTGGTCTTCGTAAAGGCTGCAAACTCAACATTAGTGATTTCATCTTGTGTGGAGGGTTTGTCCGAATCACTTGATTTCAATCTTTTCGCCAACGGATTAATCCAATGGTTATTAAGGAACCTTGTTCGCTTTCTGGCCCTAGCCTTGTCATGATCCTTGTACATCACACTTGGGTCTGCCACATCATAAGCTACAACACTTGGGGAAGCTAAATCATCCAAAACTATGGATTGTTGGACAGACTTCTTTGTCGAAGGTTTTACCTTCTGAACGATCTCTTGAATGCAAAATTCAACACAATTGTTGATCTCCTTCAACTCATTTTCATCAAGGATAGTTCGGTTGTCCACATCCTAAATGCACAAAGATATTAAGTCACTCTAATGCAATTGATATATATATATATATATATATATATACAAAAACTTTATAACTATATGTACCTCAACCATTTTTGAAACAGCTGGAGCATCAGCCCAAGGATCACTCGAATGTTTATCAAAATCAATCTTTGAAGCAAGACCATCAGACTTGGATGCAACTTCAGCCTGACCAACACTCTCTTCCATAGCCGTAACATTGCATGTAGCATCAGCTTGAACATCATTTTTTTCAACTTGTTTAAACAGCAACTCACCATCACGATCCTACATTGACAAGTATAAGTAATCCATTAAGGAATACAGTATCATAAACAGAAAAATAATGATTAGATTAGTACCAAGTTTAGGGGATGACAATACATTACCTCTTCAGAAACCTTGTAATTCTTTTGGTTACTTGTTCCTGAGTTTTCCTTTGTTGATTTCTTGCCCAGTGTATCTCCTACCTTGATTTCTTCTCTTATCTTATTAAGTTCGGCTCTAAAACACGATAGCTGTCATTCCTCGCTTTCCTTAATCAAACTCACGGTTTTTGAATCGCTTTCCTTAATCAGCGAAGCAATAGCTAAATAGAGGTCGGCAATTGTGGATGGCAAACTCGAAGTATGAAATGTAGACTGCAATGACAGAAATAAATGTCAAAGTTTACAACATAACTAAAATAATTAGTGGGAGAATGATATTGTCCGAGGTTCACATCCAACTATCCAACCAATACTAATTATTATCCTAAATAATTTTTCATTACATATTTCTATATATATGTTTTAATTTTGAGAGCCGGAAACAATCTTGAAATGCTATTGGAAAAATCTATTAACGAATTGCATTCCACACCAGAATATCAGTCATTCAAAATATATAAAGTTTACAAGTACACCCCTAATAAGAGACGCTAAACAAGTATCTTTTGATGTTCTAAAATTTTAAAGACACTAAACAATTATAATAAACTACACTAATTATTCTTGTAAAATAAAATCGTACCTTATGAGTTTGGAAGTCGGTATCATCAAACAACTTCTTCCTAGATGGGGGATCATCTGGTGATCTCACGAAGGATGTTGTTGTACGGTGGTTGTACATAGATTCATCTACCCCATCCAACTTAAAATTCTGATCCTGGTCCTCGTCAGAACTATCCTCCTGTTCTTTTTCAATTACACTTTCAACTTGCTTTAACAAACCCTTCCCCTTGTGTATTAGTAGGCCACACACATAGTCCGACTTCAAGGACTTATAGTAATCCAATCCCTTCTCATATTTGTTAACCTCCCAAGGATAAAATGACATCTGCATCGGTGTGAGGAAAATCAATGTTACGGTTTTGCATTGTAACAATTCGTTATTATTATAAAACCAAAAAAGGAAAACAAGTTAAATACACACCGATGATATGAATCTGGATTCGATATTGGTAGCCCTTGTAGTGAAATCCCATCTGGTAAATCGTGGAAACCTGATACCAACTTGTTTCCGGACGACATTCTTCAATCGAGTAATTCTCTCCACGACCCATACCTATTTTATTAAATATCAAACAATGTTATTCTATCATTATATACATGAATATTGTGTGTAATGTACAAAAGACCAGGATATATAAGTCATACCTGAAATGCTAGAGTAAACCCGAATATATTTAAGGTATGGTACTTAGATTTCTTCTTCTTCTCCTTTCCATGCTCCGTAATTTCCGGGGGTTGCCCTCCTTCTTTGTTGTCATCCACTTGTTGCCCTTTTGTTTCTTCGTTCTCATTCACCTGTTGCCATTCTGTTTCTATTTCTGTTTCTTTGTTCTCATCTCCATGTTCGTCTTCTTCATTTTCCTCTTCTCCATCTTCTCCTTTTATTTCTTCCTCCCCCCCCCCCCCCCCCCCCCCCCCCCCCCCCCCCCCTTTCTACTGCCTCTTCCTTCTTCTCTTCCTTCTTAGTTGTACCTCTCAGTGTGTGAACATGTTTCTGAGTAAATCTCTTCAGCCAAAACAGTGTAATACTGTATATGTAAGACCCCCATAGAAATTTTTTGAATGCTTCTTCGTCATCAACTAATGCAAACATCCACCCAGAAATGGCTTTCCATCCATCATCTATGCCAAAAAAATGGCTAATCATAAAGATGGACACCATCTTTAATACATCTTCATCCTCGTCACTCGTGAGCCTTTTCATAGTGGCATACAACAAGTCAACCGTTGGCCTTTTCTCTTTAAAATGTCTGTTTAACAACGAACCCTCTTCAGGAACCTTCTTTTTGTTGAACCCTTGAGGCAGCGGGTCCATTTTCAGACCACTGCACAAACAAAATTCTTCTTTACCAAAACGAACCTGCGACCTCCCCAAACCTAGCTAGATTTCATTTTCTCTTTGTTCAGGAATAATAACCTCCATTTTTAAAAGGTTGTGAATAAGTATTCCATGAATCTTCGATGGTTGTGGCAAATCCAAGTAACTGCCAAACGATCCTTCCTTAAATCTTTGCACCATGCCGCAACTCCTTAGGACCTCCTTAATATCTTTAATTAGATTTTTCTTGCTCTGAGAGTTTACTCTCACATTAACCACCCACTCTTTGTGGTCGGGGAAACGCCATAGTTTAGCATTTGGATTTGGAGGCATCTGCTTAAACACCAAACAAACATAATACTTAGGGTCATTGTAAAGCATGAAAAACAAAAAAAAAAAATTAAACAGATATTAAACATAGCAAAATAGAACAAAATGCAATGTAAAGAGACAGGGAAATGCATGTAAGGCCCGAGATTCTAAAGTGTGAAATTGAAGCGAGGGAAAATCATGTAAGGCCTGTTAATCTGTTATGAAGCCCATGAAATTGAACTGTGAAATTGAGATGTGAAGCTTCATATTCACATTCACTAGATGCAGGGAACCCCCACACGCCTCTAATTCCCGGGCCTTATAACAACAAACACAACACAATGAAAAAGAGAAACCAAGAGCCCAACCATACCATAGCAGTTAGCAGCCCCGCACCACAACTACAACCCACCCACCCCCAATACAACAAACAAGAACAAAAGGAGAAACGAGAGCCACAGCTATAAAAAAAAAACAAAATGAACATACAACCCCAAACATAGTCATGAATGAAGGGGCATGGAATAATAAAACACTACCCTACCCATAAACATTAGCTAACTTTGTGTACACCCCTTTTAAAAACTAAGATAAGATTCAAAATTTTGAAAAACTATTTGAATACGAGCTCATGAAAAACCCACTTCCAGATTGTATTTGCAGCTATTTTCAATACAATCCAACCAAAATACCTGTTTTTTCTTAAAGAAAAATTTGTATTCTTTCATATCAGGCACAACTAATTGCATTCAAATTGTGCTATATATATATATATATATATATATCTCATACTCTGTAAATTGAAATTGCTTATGTCTATTTCTTCACCTGTCAACAGAGAAATTTTACAACTTCACTTCAATTCCCTACATTTCTCCCCGAACCAATCCGAAACTAAAAATAACCAACTACATAAACCCAATAGCCTAGCCATAGGAGTTCACCCAAGTCTTCAAACATAAATGCTAAAAACAAACAAACCAAAAACAAACAAACCTAGAAACATAAGCATACAAAGATGATAATAAAAATAATAAAAACAAACCCACAAACAGATACAACATCAAATGCAAACGAAAAAAATTCAAAAACAAAAGAAAAACAATCCAAATTCCGTACCTCTGTTCTTCGTTCTTCAAGCTCGGGGCAGTTGTCTTTCTTTTTCTTTGACGAGTCGTGTGGCCGAGTCGCTTCTCTTCTTATGCTTAGGGTTTTTCCTCTTCTTCTCGTTCTTCTCGTTCTTCTTTTGGGCTGCTTCTTCTTCTTCTGGTTCTTTTTTTGGGCTTCTTCTTCTCCCAATCTACAAGTCTTCTTCTTCTTTTTCTACTTGTTCTTCTTCTGGGCTTCTTCTCAGTCGAGGTGACCACACGTCTCCTTATCTCGGCTAGATATGGGGCGATGACGATCGACCTTCTTCTGTTTCTTCTTTTATTTTGCTGGTTCGAGGCTGATGGCTGGTGTTCATTTCAAATTAATTTGATTTGGGGATTGTTTATTGTGGTGTTAGAGGGAAAATGGGGACGTCTCCTTATCTCGGCTAGGGATGGGGCGATGGCGATCGACCTTCTTTTGTTTCTTCTTCTATTCTGCTCGTTCGAGGCTGATGGCTGGTGTTCACATTTCAAATTAATTTGATTTGGGGATTTTTTACTGTGGTGTTAGAGGGAAAATAGGGAAAATATGGGTTAATGAAGAAGGGAGGGCAGTTTGGTAATGTGTTACAGTTTAGGGAATAAAGGAGGGTAACTTGGTTATTTTGAAATAAATGAAATCAAGGGTACTTTGGTAAAACCAACTTAAAAAATAACACAAATGCAATTTTTTTTTAAAGTGGACATTTCTGCCTTTTGAAACTTGAAAATGGCCATATAAACAAAGACCCCATTATATTAATTAAGTTTATAGGATACAGTCTCTACAAATAAAATAAAAATTATTATAAAATAAAAGATAAAAATTAGGAAAAATATCATTTTTGTCCCTAAGGTTTACCCTATTATCCGTTTTTGTCCCCTTCGTTCCAGTATTGGTTCGTTTAGTCCTTCTATGACGTTTTCCATTAAAATCAGTTCTTTTTTGACATTACCAGAGGGTAAAATGACTGTTTTGCCCTTCTAATAAATATTTAAAAGATTTTAAAATAATAAATTTTAAAATGGATTTGATGGAGATCCATATTGGATATCCACCATCCATCATCTCATAAGATGGAGGGTAGGGATCCAATCTGGATCTCCACCTAATTAAAAAAAAAAAAAAAAGATTGAGTGGATCTCCACCGCATCTTTTGAGATGGACGGTTAATAATAATAATAATAATAAACTTGCAGAACCAAAAAAAATTATGAAAGTTCTCAAGGTGTGTTCTAATAGTAATCTAGATGGGGGATGAATAGATTTTATCAATTATTACCCAATTTTCGCATTAAGTCAATTTTACGAAAATTCCCCAACTAGACAATATAAACAACAAGTGTAATATGGTGCGGAAATTAAATAACACTTGATATTTACATGGAAACCCTCACGGGAAAAACCACGGGCTGGTAAGTGCACCATACCCGAACCTCGAATCCACTAATTGTGATAGCGTATACAACCTAATCCCGGTTTGACAGCCTAATCCCGGCCAATATCCCGCTACCACTACCCGCAGGCCTGTAAAAGTGGACCTAGTTCATTTTGCTCATGTGACCACCTAATCCCGGTGTCCGACCTAATCCCGGTCTATCACACAAGACTTACTTCTCCGAAGAGATCAAACCCTAAGTGAATATGCAATGATATCCAAATATGAAAGAAGTGCTAGGGTACACTAAATGCTTATCTATGATTATATGATGACAATAAAATCAATCCTAGATATGAAAATAGCTATATCATGGCATACAACTTTAGTTAAGTAAAGGATAACCATTCCTAGATACAAAGCTATCACAAAAAACCCACAAACATTCAAAAGATTAACTAGTTGATTAA
Source organism: Acer saccharum (assembly GCA_030490815.1). NCBI lineage: Eukaryota > Viridiplantae > Streptophyta > Magnoliopsida > Sapindales > Sapindaceae > Acer > Acer saccharum. Next base: position 35,532,148 of record CM059869.1, read on the forward strand.
AAAAGCAATCTGTCAACCTAGTTATAAATAAATCACACAAGAATGTTTATGGCATAGCTTTTAGGCAATAAAGACCTAATCAATTAAGCTATCAAAAATAAATTCAATCATATAATGAGATTAATTAGCTAGATATAAAATAGGCATGAAAACCTAGCTAACATAAATAACCCAATCAACACATAATCTCAATTATGTATGTAGAAATTACTCAAAGTACATACAAGTGATAAAAGAGATAAATTGATAAGTAAAAACACTAATTATGTAAAATAAAAGTGTTCAACAAATCATACCATGTGTGTTGAAGAAGACCCATGCATTAGCACATGCTAGATGAACCTAGATGATGCCTAGATGATGATTTGTGCATGTGGGAATGGGTTTAGAGAGATAAAGATGTAATCTTTAAGCTTTTTTTCTCAAGTCTCTCTTTCTCTCTCAAGAATAAGGAGCCTCTCTCTCTAGGGTTTGATTTTGTGGCTCAGCCCTCAAAATGATGAGAAAGATATGTATTTATAATACCCAAATGAAACTATGTCATTTTGGAAGAAATGGAAAAATTATGGGCATTTTCACGGTACTCGCGTCAGTGCAGCGGCTTAAGATTCGAGTGCTTCGAAACATGACAAAACGACATCAAAACCTTTCGTATGATATATCGTTAGAAAGGTATGGATGTCTAATTTCTACTCGTTTTATAGAATGACATTTTGATGTTTGTAGAAAAATTTATGGTCAATTGAGTGACCAAAGGTCAGAAACGGACAACAACAGAGTTGCCCTGTTTTGGTTGTAACTTTGGAGATTTTAAAACCAATCCAAACGGTCATGAAATATTACGAATAATATACCGTTGGAAAGGTATGGGTATCTAGTTTGTATAGAAATTTTCAAAACTCATTTTGAAGCTTTGTATAAAAAGTTATGGTCACAAGACCATGCAAAGGTCAGTTTTGAAAACACTTGAAACATTGAAATCCAATCTTTTGAAACTAGACACCTTACTCCAATCAACCAAACCAAAACTACCACTTATCCAAGAGAAGAATGAGACCTTCTCAAGTGGTCAACCATCGCGCTAAGACATGCACACCATTGTGCAAGCGCGGACGTTTCCGATCACACAAACGGAAACGAATTACACCACACTTAAGACTAATCATGAAGTGCAAGTGTGGGTATTGAATGCATCCTAATGCCTAACATGTCATGGCATTATCATTGAACAAGATGCACTCAATTCAAACATGCATGAATAAAATTCATGACTTTGCATCCTAATGCCTAAACATGTCATGGCATTTCAATAAACTAGATGCAATTAAATAAACATGCATGAAGAGATATTCAACAATTATGAATGCACACATATGAAAACACACAACATATAAGAATAACATTTATGCATGAGTTGTGTGTGTGTGCAACTAGATCTCTTCAAAGCACGTAAGCACTAGAAATTTACCTTTTGTGCTTATCAAGATGAGGTCTTGAAAGGGCCTTGAGCTTGAATACAAATACCTAAGCTACACTTACAATAAACCCCACATGTGGTTTGTCCCCGAAACAAGCCAATCAATAAATGGGAATCCTTACAAATTAAAATTGATTGAGTGGAGATCTAGAATGGATCTCCACGTAATAAAAAAAGGGATAATTACCCCGGTGGCTATCGAATTGATGACACGCTATCAAAATGGCCACTGAATTGGAAAGTTGTTCCAAAATGGCCATTTTTGGCGAACTTTGTGATACTTATGGTCATTCCATCCAATTTCATCCAATGTGTGGCATTTTGGTAAATAAGGGGATGATATTAATTTATTTTAGATTCTTTTAGAAATCATTTTTTTTTTAAATGAATAATTATATTTAGTGTGTATATATGTATAGTGTTGTATGTATAAATTCGCCAACCTGACACGTCATCAAAAGAGCTAATAAAAGATTGCCACTTCACTCATTGACCGGGTTAAGGGAGGGAATGTGACAAGTCAGAATGTCAAAATACCTCAAGCCAAAAAGGTCAAAGATATGGTCGCCAAAGCTAGATATATACTCACCAAAGGTAGAAACGTGGTCGCCGAAAAGATGATACCCATAAGTACAGGTACTCGCTGCACCAGCATACTGGGTCTGAACCGACTTGGCAGAAACACAGAAATAAACCCTAAACTTTTAGAAGATCCATAACAACAAGGAATCATAAAGAGGAAAGTAGACTTGGATCCGTGACAAGAGGGGAATCCTAGTACGAATCAAAGAGGGAAACCTTCCACCCACACGGCTAAAAACAAGGGGAAACCCTAATTAGACATGTATAAATAGAACCACCTATCCCATGAGGAGGGGGTTCGGAAATCTAGAGAGAGAAGAGAGCAATTGTAAGAGAGATCTAAGTGTGTAACAAGGCAACAAAAACCTAGTATTATTCTTTTGCCCTCAGGGGGCGCTGTGGTTTTTTCCCATTCAAAGGTTTTCCACATAAAATCTGTCTTTTGCATGCGTTCTTAATTTTCTCGTTTTATATTAAATTGATATAATTGTTGAGTGCATGGCAATCCAAATTTCACCGTCAACAATTGGCGCTAGAAGAAGGGGGTCTTTGAATAGAAACTTCGAGGAACCCTTGCGAACTGAAGAATATGAACAACGACAGTGACAGAGATGGTAACTCCAGCGGAGACCTAATTGTTGAACCAACCGCGCCGACAGGAGATAGGGCAGCGATGATCGGGGAACAATTGGCGGCAACGCCAGGAACTAGGGCAGTTGATCCCGGGGTTCTACAGCACTTCCAGACTGCATTGGTAAACCTAATCAGCGAAGCCAGCAAAATAGGGCTTTCGCTTCCCATAGGGTTGGGAGTTTCTTCTCCTTACGAGTTAACCACTCCTGGAATCCATCCGCCCGGAAGGATACGATCGGAAGTTCACATTGCAACCCCTGATGCTCAAGCAATACAATCCACTGAGGAGACTCCACAGGACCACCCTGAGAATTTCGAAGGGAGAAAACAAAGGAAGGGAAAAGGTGTGATGAATGAAGAATCTAGGGAGGAGCAAGACCATGCACGAACACATGGGATCAATTCCAGTGACACATATCAACGGAACCGGCGGAGACACCATTCTATCTCGTCTGAAGATAAGAGTCCTCGTCCACGAAGGGAATTACGATCTAAGAGAGCGTGGCGAAGAAGATCCGAGAGCACTGAAGATCGAAGGAGCCCGGATGATAGAAGCAATCATGGGAGAATGACAATCAAGAGTAGACTCGATCCATCAGGAGAACCAACTGGTCAGCGAGATGTCACCCTACAAGAGCTATCAAGAAAAGTTTCAGCGATGGCACGAAGGTATGGTCATAACGTATCTTCGGATGATGAGTCAGATAGCCCATTCGTTGAAAATATTGCTCGCACCCAATTTCCAGACAGATTTAGAATACCAACCATTGAGCAGTACAAGGTGAACAGGGATCCGAAGGAACATGTTCGTCGATTCCGTAATATTATGGCCCAGTACTCATCCAATGACGGGCTGTTGTGCCTCACCTTCCCGCAAACATTCGGCGACCTTGCCTCTAGGTGGTTTGGAAGACTTCCACCTGGAAGTATAAGCAGTTTCTCAAATCTCAGCAAAGCGTTCATAAGGCAATTCATGGGGAGTGTCCAGAGAAGAAAGTCACTCGCTCATCTATCAAACTTGAAGTAGGAACGTAATGAGACGATCAAGAAGTATCTAGCAAGGTTTGGGAAGGAGGTTGCTCAAATTGAAGACGCCAGTGATGTAGTTGTGATCGCCGCATTCACCAATGGGTTACAAAGTGGGCGATTATCCTTTGACCTACGAAGGGAGAGACCAAAAACTTATGAAGAGACGATGGAAATAGCTGGCGACTATGCACTGGCCGAAGAAGAAGAAGTAGCGCAAGGGGGTAGCTATGTACATGGACACAAACCTGACTCAAAATTGGACCATAAGGATGACAAAAAGGCGTAGTCACGTGATCGCCAGAGAGATGAGAAGGGCCAAAAGGGACATCCGAAGGAAAGCAGAGGAAATACTCGAGCCAATAGGTTTCGAGGAAGGTATAACCATTACACCCCTTTAACTGGCGATCAGGAGGAGATACTTTCCGTGGTAGAAGACAAAGGACTCGCTAAATACCCTCGACAGCAATCAGCAAATGCCAGGAGAGATACAACTAAATACTAGTCGGTTTCACAAAGACCAAGGGCATGAAACTTCGAAATGTTTCCAGCTGCGCGATCACATTGAAAGCTTGATCAAAGATGGGCACCTGAAGGACTTTGCTTTGAAAGGGGACAAGCACGGTGGTCGCCAGGATAGCCGCCAAGGAAACATGTAGGAAAGGAAGAGTCCAAGGAGAAACAGCCCTAACGCCACTATAAACACCATTTTTGGCGGACCTCATACTGGAAGAAGCAATCGAGAAAGGATGTCAGAAGTCTGAGAAGTAATGTATGAAAGCAGAAGCATGGAGATCAATTCGGTGCAAAGAAATCCCAAGAAAGGGAGAGAATGGCATGATCCCATAATGTTTACAGCAGAAGACTCAGACGGAATTGATGCAAAGCCTAACGATGCAATCGTAGTGGGGGTTCGAATAGCCCATAGGGATGTCCTTCGGGCAATGATTGACAACGGGAGTTCAGCTGATATTTTAAGTGCCAGGGTATACGAAGAGTTACGGCTGGACAGAAAAGATCTTGAACCTTTCCATGTACCGTTGAAAGGTTTTAGTGGTGCAGAAGTGAGATCATTAGGAACTGTGAAGCTACCGGTGAGATTTGGCACAGCACCATGCCGGCGAACGATCCTGTTGGACTTTGTCGTAGTTGACATCCATAATTGGCCGTATAATGCTTTGCTTGGCCGACCGTTTCTTAACAAAGCTCGAGCTGTTACTTCAACCCATGCGTTGAAAATAAAGTTCCCTACAGAATTTGGTGTCGGAGAATTGAAAGGGTCACAGGAGATGGCTCGCCACGCTAACCTATCGATCTTCAAAGATAAGGCAGGGATGGAAACCTTGAGCATATTCGAGGTAGACAAGGAAGAGCAGGAAGATAATCTGGAAACCTTTGAACTAGACCCAAGGGACAAAACAAGCAGAGAAAAAGAAGAGCCAACTGAGTCGATCGTTTTAAGCGAAGCAGAACCGGACAAAACAGTCAAGATCGGAGCAAGGCTGACTGAACAAGTTAAGAGAGATGTGACAAACTTGTTGAGAGAATATAAGGAGATTTTCGCTTGGTGCCATGAAGACATGCCGGGAATTGATAGAAGCGTGATTTCACACAACCTGGCAGTAAGTGAAAAATGCAAATCGGTTGTGCAAAAAAGGAGAAGCTTTAACCTAGAAAGAAGTGCAGCAATAAAAGAGGAAGTGTCAAAGTTGCTCGCCGCGAGATCAATTAGAGAAGTTAAGTATCCGGAATGGGTGGCGAATGTATTTCTAGTGAAAAAGAAGAACAACCAATGGAGGATGTGCGTCGACTTCACCGATCTGAACAAGGCCTGCCCCAAGGATAGCTTCCCGCTACCAAGGATTGACCAATTAGTCGATGCAACAGTCGGACATGAGACGTTGAGCTTCATGGATGCATATTCAGGATATAACCAGATAAAGATGCACAAGCCAGATGAGGAGAAGACAGCGTTCACCACAGACCAGGGGTTGTACTGTTACACGGTCATGCTATTCGGCTTGAAGAACGCTGGAGCAACTTACCAGCGCTTAGTCAACAAAATTGTTAGGATTCCCGTTGTTTTAATTGGATTATTTCGTGATCAAACCACATGTGGGGATGCTTTGTAAGGGTAGCTTAGATGTTGTTGTTATTGCTTAGGCCCTTTTGAAGATCTCACTACTGACAAGCACCAAAGGTAATATTCTAAGTGCTTACTTGTCTTGAAGAGATAGATGCACACACTCACAACTCATGCATATGTTTAATCCTTATATGTTGTGTGTCTTTTATGTGTGCCTTAATGCTCATGAACATCTCTTCTTGCATGTTAGTTTGATTGCATCTTGCATATCCAATTGCCTTGTCATGCTTAGACTTAGGATTGCATTTTTGCACTGGGCGCCCCCAAAAGCGCTCTACAGAAGCGTTGTACGAACAGCGCCCATTGAGCGCTGTTCAGACCTGATCGATTTAATCGGTCGCTGTTGGGTCGCTGTTGGGGCGCTGTACATAGCGCGGTACAGAGCGCTGTACGTACAGCGCCACTCTGTTTCCTCGTGAAAACAGAGCAAGGGCGCTGTACAGGCGCTGTACAATGGCGCCCTACGTACAGCGCCCAAGGCAAATAGTGGGCAAACTTATCAAAACGACCACACTTTGTTTTGGCCCCCTATATATATGCCACTTTGACTTTAGGTCAATGAGGAGAGTTCATATTCAGATTCCATACTTAAGAGATTTTTCAAAGAGAAGAAAAATTCCAAAGAACTCATTTTTAATTACTCAAACACTTGTTCCATGATCATCAATCATCATCTAGCATCATCTTAGATCATCTAGATGACATCTTGCATGGATTCTTCATCATACTTTGCTTGGTAAGCTTTTCACTAATATCTTACATATTTTGTGTTTCTCTTATCTAGCAATCTCAATTTAATTACTTGTATGTGATTTTATATTTGTTGAATACAAGATTGAGATTAGTATGATGTATGTTTGAGAAGTTGTATTGTGCTAGCATATTAGGTTTTTGTGCTTGATATTGATTAGCTAAACTAATTGACATGTCATTTAGTTTTGATATCTAGGATTGTTCTTAATTGCATATTAATCATCTTAGATAAGCATATAGGGTTTCCCTTGCTCTATGTTGCATTTTGGATATTTTCACATATTCACTTAGGGTTGTATTCTCTTCAAGAGAAGCTAAGTCTTGTGTGTAGCAATCGGGATTAGGTTGCTTAGATCGCAAGCAAAATCGGACTAGGTTCACTCATACCGGGATTAGGTAGGTGTGTGATTACTACCGGGATTAGGTTGTAATCGTTTGCACATTTAGTGGATTCGAGGTTCGAGTGTGGCTTACTTACATAGCCCGTGGTTTTTCCCGTGAGGGTTTCCACGTAAAAATCAAGTGTCCATTTAATTTCCGCACCATATTACACTTGCTTGTTTATTTTATCTTGAGGGTAATTTCGTAATTTTGACTAACACGAAAAATTGGGTAAAAAGCGTAAAATCTATTCACCCCCCCCTCTAGATAGTTTTATACACACCGTGCATTAATTAGTTTCAATTGGTATCAGAGCGGGTTCCTAGACATACATAGGTGATCCTTGCTTCTTTGGTGTGTTTTGCATTTTGTGTGATTTTTGATCATTCATACATTTGCATTCATTTCATTCATTCATAAACACTATGAGTGGAAACGGTGGAAATGGTGGTGGCCACGAAGGAGCTTCTAGCACTAGGCCTCCACTTCTTACCGGATTGAACTATTCCCAATGGAAAGGGAAGATGGAATCCTACATATGCCAAATTCATGACCGTGCATGGATGGCGGTGGAAGACGGATATGATCTCCCTATGATGACTCCCGCGGGTGGAGGAGAAGATGTTTTGAAGCCTAAGGCGCAATGGAACGCGCAAGAGTTTGATGCTTCAAAGTGGAATAGGAAGGCGTTGCATGCCATCTTGTGTGCCATGGACGAAAATCAATACAAGTTGATTCAAAATACTAGGATAGCTAAGGAGGCTTGGGACATCCTAGAGATTGCACATGAGGGAACCGAAGTGGTGAAGGACTCCAAGCTTCAAGTCCTCCAAACTCAATTCGAGACGCTTAAGATGGAGGAGAATGAGTGCTTCAACGACTTTGAGATCAAGTTGATGGATATAGTCAACCAAAGCCATCAACTTGGTGATCCATATTCGGATAGGAGAATCAAGCAAAAGATTATGAGATCTCTACCCGATAGGTTTGAATCGAAGGTGACGGCTTTAGAAGAAAATAGTGGTTATAAGGATATGAAGCCGAGTGAGGTGATAGGGAGACTTCTAGCTTATGAGTCTAGGAAAGGGCCTATCTCCACACCCACTAAAAAGCAAAAAGGAATTGCTTTAAAAACCTCCAAGGATGAAAAGGAGGAAAAGAAGGTTGACTCGGATGAAGACCTTGCCTTGTTTGTAAAAAGGTTCAACAAGGTTATGAAGTTTAGAAGGAAGAGCTTTGGGTCAAAAGGTCAAGATTTGAAGAAAAAGGGCTCTTTCAAGAAGTTTGAACCTAGGCAAGAAAGGACCGAAAGGAAAGGGGTCCGTTGTTTCGAGTGTGGTGGCATAGGTCATTTTGCCCCCGATTGTGCAAATCATGTTGAGAAGAAAAAGGGGAAAGTGATGGCCGCCACTTGGAGTGGAAGTAGTGATGACTCCTATGAGGGAGATGAGTCTTCGGATGATGAAGAGCTCATGGCTAATCTCCTAGCTTTTGCCTCCTCCCATAAAAGCAAAAGTGCTAGTGAGAGAGAGGAAATGAGTCAAGAGGAAAATGACTCAAGTGATGTAGAAAGTGATTCCTCCTCTAACTCCATGAATGGATTTATGGAGAAAAAGGAGTTTGCTAAATATCATGCCGAATTTAATGATTTAGCAATCAAGAGTACAAGAAAGATCAAGATGTTGAGAGAAGAAAATCTTGAACTTGCATCTCAAAATGACCACTTAAGTGAACAAGTAGAGAAATTCAAGAAGATGGAAGATAAGCTAAAAGAGGAGTTAGTCTTATCTAGGAGGAATGAGGATAGTCTAAAAAGGGAGCTTGAAGAAGTTAGAGAATCTATGACTAGGATGGATTCTAGCACCAAGAAGCTTGACCATATGCTTGGTGTTGGAAAGAGTCCATGTGACAAGAGGGGTCTTGGGTATGAAGATGACAAGAAGATCTCAACCTCTAACAAGACCATATTTGTCAAGAGCTTGAAGAAAGAAGAAACTTCACTTGTGCAACTTCCTAGAAAGAAGTTAGAAATAGGACAAAGCTCAAATGCTCAAGTGAAGATGGGGCCAAGAAGGCAACCTCAAGCTAAACTCCCTAGAGTTTCTCAAGCCAACATTCCTCCTCAATTGGCTCACAAAGGAAAGAGGCCTATCATGCAACCTCAAGCTTGGAAGCAACATAGACCGGTTCAACAACGAAGATGCATTGAACCCATTCATCCACAAAGACAAGGACAAGGTATGATTCCTTATTTTACTCCTATTTGTCACTTTTGTGGATTTGTTGGTCATATTAGACCACAATGCTTTCGCTATATAAAAATGTGCAAAACTAGAAGCATGATAGAGAAGAAAAAGAAAAGAGCCATGATGCATGTTCCTAGGAATAATAATATTGATTTGCATGATCCTAGGAATAATAGAGCACATGTACCAAAGACCACTAAGAAAGCTAAAATTGTTGCTAAGTGGATTAGAAAGAATGAAAATGTTTGCCATGTTGCACAAATAGCCTTGAAGGCAAATTCTTCTAATTTTTGGTATTTGGATAGTGGGTGCTCTAGGCACATGACGGGAAACAAGAGTTTCTTCGAGACTCTTGTTATGGAGGAAGGTGGATATGTCACTTTTGGTGATGGATCCAAAAAGAAGGTTGTAGGGAAAGGATCCATTTCCGTTCCCGGTTTACCCTCCTTATCCGATGCTTTATTTGTTGATGGCTTGAAAGCCAATTTAATAAGCATTTCACATCTAAGTGATGAAGGATATTCCGTCTTGTTTAGTAAAAATGATTGCTCAATCCTAAAGCCCGATGGACAAACCTTATTGAAAGGTATGAGATCTAGCGACAATTGTTATTGTCTTGAAGCTAGAATAGTCTCAAACAATGTGTCCATGGATGAGCAAGTTGAGTTGTGGCATGAAAGACTTGGCCACATGAACTTTAGGGATTTAAGAACCCTTGGAAAGTTCGAGTGTGTGCGTGGCCTCCCTAAGCTTGGGAAGAAAGCCAATGGTATTTGTGGACCTTGCCAACAAGGAAAACAAACCAAAAGCATGCACAAAAAGGGCAAGTATCTCTCCACCAAGGAGCCCCTAGAGCTTCTCCACATGGATCTCATGGGTCCTATGCAAACCGAAAGCTTAGGTGGAAAGAGATACATTTTTGTTTGTGTTGATGATTTCTCTAGATTTACATGGACATATTTTCTTAGAGAAAAATCCGAAACTTTTGATAAGTTTAAAATGCTTTGTACTAAATTGCAAAATGAAATGAATTCTAATATTAGAAGCATTAAACGGATTAGAAGTGACCATGGGAGGGAGTTTGAGAATGCCTCTTTTGAAAGCTATTGTGATAGCCTAGGCATCTCCCATGAGTTTTCCGCTCCTAGGACACCTCAACAAAATGGAGTTGTTGAGAGGAAGAATAGGGTCCTCCAAGAGATGGCCCGTGTGATGTTGCTTAGCAACAATGTCCCTAGGAACCTATGGGCCGAAGCCATCAACACGGCTTGCTATATAGGAAATAGAGTGTTCCTAAGGCCCGGTACTAGAAACACCTCCTATGAATTATGGAAAGGCAAGAGGCCAAATGTTAGCTACTTCCACACATTTGGGAGCAAATGCTACATTTTAAATGACCGTGATCAACTTGGCAAGTTTGATGCTAAGAGTGATGAGGGTATCTTTATTGGCTATGCCTTGAATAGTAGAGCCTATAGAGTTTTCAACTTGAAGACTCGAACCGTCATGGAATCATCAAATGTTGTCATTGATGATACAAGGCTCAAGTCCAAAAATGATGAGGAGGAGGATGTCTTAGAGGATGACTCTCCTTTGGAGAGGGTTGTGGTGACTCCTAATGATGGGACATCTAATGAAGTCACACAACCTAGTACTAGAGTTCCTAACTTGGACTCTAATGAACCCGCTCCATGGGTTAGAAGACTCCATAACAAAGAAGATGTTATTGGAGATGTTAATGAGGGTGTTAGGACTAGGCGTCAAATAGCTAATCTAATTAGCTTTACATGCTACACCTCTCAAATAGAACCCAAAAAGGTTGAAGAAGCCTTAAATGATGAATTTTGGGTTCTTGCCATGCAAGAAGAGCTAAACCAATTCGAAAGGAATGAGGTTTGGACTCTAGTTCCTAGGCCTAAGACCACTAATGTCATAGGCACAAAATGGATATTTAGGAACAAATCCGATGAGGATGGCAACATAGTGCGGAACAAGGCTAGACTTGTAGCACAAGGGTACTCTCAAATTGAGGGTATCGACTTTGAGGAGACTTTTGCTCCCGTTGCCCGCCTAGAGTCAATTAGGCTTCTCTTGTCCATCTCTTGTGTGCACAAGTTCAAATTGCACCAAATGGACGTCAAGAGTGTCTTCCTCAATGGCTTCTTGCAAGAGGAAGTGTTTGTTGAACAACCTAAGGGGTTTGTGGATGCACACCACCCCAACCATGTCTATCGCCTCAAGAAGGCACTATATGGGTTGAAACAAGCACCGAGGGCTTGATATGAGCGCCTCACTCAATTTCTTGTTGACAATAACTACACAAGAGGTAGTGTTGACAAGACACTATTCATCAAGAGAGACAATGATGAGCTTTTCATAGCTCAAATATATGTTGATGACATAGTGTTTGGCTCCACCAACAACACCAAGGTCCAACAATTTGTTGATGTTATGTCTCATGAATTTGAGATGAGTCTTGTTGGTGAGCTTAGTTACTTCCTAGGTTTGCAAATTAGGCAAATGAATGATGGGATTTTCATAACCCAAGCCAAATATGCTAAGAACCTAGTGAAGAAGTTTGGTTTAGAGAATGCCAAACGTTGTGATACACCCATGAGTACCACTTTGAAGCTAAGCAAGGATGCTAGTGGTAAAAGTGTGGAACAAACTCTATATCGTGGCATGATAGGTAGCTTGCTTTATTTGACCGCAAGTAGGCCCGATATATCTTTTAGTGTGGGTGTGTGTGCTAGGTACCAAGCGGATCCTAAGGAGTCCCACCTCTCTTCCGTGAAGAGGATCATTCGCTATGTGAATGGGACATCCAACTATGGGATTTAGTACTCTTTTGACACTAATGCTAGTCTTGTAGGCTTTAGTGATGCGGATTGGGCAGGAAATTGTGATGATAGGAAGAGCACATCGGGCGGTTGCTTCTTTCTAGGCAACAACTTGGTGTCTTGGTTTTGCAAGAAGCAAAACTCGATTTCCTTGTCCACGGCCGAGGCCGAGTACATAGCCGTAGGGAGTGGGTGCACACAACTCCTATGGATGAAGCAAATGCTAGTAGACTACGGATTCAACCAAGGTACTCTCACTCTCTTTTGTGATAATATGAGTGCAATTAATATTTCCAAGAATCCGGTTCAACATTCTAGAACTAAGCATATTGACATCCGCCATCACTTCATTAGAGAGCTTGTTGAAAATAAATGCATAGTACTTGAACATGTAGGTACTAATGATCAACTTGCGGACTTATTTACTAAACCCTTAGATGCTACTCGATTTAAAACTCTTAGTAGATCTATTGGGATATGTCTTGTGGAGTGATGTTCTATGTTGACCCCATATGGGGAACTCAAGCAAAGAGAGCTATTTTGCATTCTTGTATCTTGCAAAAAATTTGAAATAACTTATGCCTCTTCTTTTGATTGCTTGAGTAAGCTTGGTTGTACATATGTATATATGTTTTCAATTCTATAAGTGTGAACCTTGCTTATCTACAATCCATGTCATATTTATGTTCAAACATGCATTTTTGGACTAGGAGATTTACATAGGAAGTATGATGTGAATGACCTATAGTTATCTCCATGACATGATGATTCTTTAATAACATGCTATTGCTAAATGAAAAAGCATGAAATTCATACAATATGCTCACATGAAAAGCATGAATTGATGATTGCATATTCTTAAAAATGCAAAACTTGTGTGAAAGCTAATGAGACTCAAAATGAATAAAGGATCTTGTATCCGTTCAAAGGAATTTACATTCCATATGTCTCTCTTTCTTTATTAGTTGAACATGGTTACTATCATACGGATTTCTTATCCGGAAAAATCAAATAGGGTGCAAAGTCGCTCATGCCATGTTTCGCTTATAAAGTTGGATATAGTTGCTCTTAAAAATGAAATCAATAATCTCTATATCCTTGCTTTTCCCATGACATTGGTGAAATTGGTTTGAATTCAAATTAGAAACCTTTGTCATTTGCTTTGCCAAATACCATTGTATTTTGAACTTGAATGCTATATGTCTTGTATGCAAAGCATGTTGGATTCACACATTTTCTCAAATAAATCTCCTTGTTTCTCTCAAATTAATTGAAGTGCATAAAGTGACTTATATGTATATGCATATCTTGCATGCTTCTATCTCTCGTTGCCTTGAGTGACCCGGTTGGGGACTACTCCTTTGCCTATATCATGACAAAAAGGGGGAGTAGGAAATGGTAAGGGGAGTTGCAAAATATAGAAGCTTTTGTGCATTTTGGGGAGAACATACATTGAGGGGGAGTAACTCTTTGAGGGGGAGCATTGCATTTATCATTCATTGCATACATTTGCTAATGTTGTGCCTAAATTCTAAAAATGCAAATGCTTGGTATTGTTCTCACATGATTAATCTCACACTTTACTTGTATTGGAAATGCTAGAAACTTTATTTTCAGGGCTTGATTGTTCTACAAGAGATTGAAGACCTGAAGTTTTTACTTTCTTATCTCTTTGTTATGTAGATAATCATTGTAGTCCCGTAGTTTCTAATTCTATGTGAGGAATCAATGTGAGTGGTGGTTTTGTCACGAAATAGCCAAAGGGGGAGATTGTTAGGATTCCCGTTGTTTTAATTGGCTTATTTCGTGATCAAACCACATGTGGGGATGCTTTGTAAGGGTAGCTTAGATGTTGTTGTTATTGCTTAGGCCCTTTTGAAGATCTCACTACTGACAAGCACCAAAGGTAATATTCTAAGTGCTTACTTGTCTTGAAGAGATAGATGCACACACTCACAACTCATGCATATGTTTAATCCTTATATGTTGTGTGTCTTTTATGTGTGCCTTAATGCTCATGAACATCTCTTCTTGCATGTTAGTTTGATTGCATCTTGCATATCCAATTGCCTTGTCATGCTTAGACTTAGGATTGCATTTTTGCACTGGGCGCCCCTAAAAGCGCTCTACAGAAGCGCTGTACGAACAGCGCCCATTGAGCGCTGTTCAGACCTGATCGATTTAATCGGTCGCTGTTGGGTCGCTGTTGGGGCGCTGTACATAGCGCGGTACAGAGCGCTGTACGTACAGCGCCACTCTGTTTCCTCGTGAAAACAGAGCAAGGGCGCTGTACAGGCGCTGTACAATGGCGCCCTACGTACAGCGCCCAAGGCAAATAGTGGGTAAACTTATCAAAACGACCACACTTTGTTTTGGCCCCCTATATATATGCCACTTTGACTTTAGGTCAATGAGGAGAGTTCATATTCAGATTCCATACTTAGGAGATTTTTCAAAGAGAAGAAAAATTCCAAAGAACTCATTTTTAATTACTCAAACACTTGTTCCATGATCATCAATCATCATCTAGCATCATCTTAGATCATCTAGATGACATCTTGCATGGATTCTTCATCATACTTTGCTTGGTAAGCTTTTCACTAATATCTTACATATTTTGTGTTTCTCTTATCTAGCAATCTCAATTTAATTACTTGTATGTGATTTTATATTTGTTGAATACAAGATTGAGATTAGTATGATGTATGTTTGAGAAGTTGTATTGTGCTAGCATATTAGGTTTTTGTGCTTGATATTGATTAGCTAAACTAATTGACATGTCATTTAGTTTTGATATCTAGGATTGTTCTTAATTGCATATTAATCATCTTAGATAAGCATATAGGGTTTCCCTTGCTCTATGTTGCATTTTGGATATTTTCACATATTCACTTAGGGTTGTATTCTCTTCAAGAGAAGCTAAGTCTTGTGTGTAGCAATCGGGATTAGGTTGCTTAGATCGCAAGCAAAATCGGACTAGGTTCACTCATACCGGGATTAGGTAGGTGTGTGATTACTACCGGGATTAGGTTGTAATCGTTTGCACATTTAGTGGATTCGAGGTTCGAGTGTGGCTTACTTACATAGCCCGTGGTTTTTCCCGTGAGGGTTTCCACGTAAAAATCAAGTGTCCATTTAATTTCCGCACCATATTACACTTGCTTGTTTATTTTATCTTGAGGGTAATTTCGTAATTTTGACTAACACGAAAAATTGGGTAAAAAGCGTAAAATCTATTCACCCCCCCTCTAGATAGTTTTATACACACCGTGCATTAATTAGTTTCAAAAATGTTCGCCAGGCAAATAGGGAGAAATATGGAGGTTTACGTTGACGATATGCTGACAAAAAGCATCACAGCAAATAGACATACAGATGACCTGAGGGAAACATTCGATGTGCTAGTTAAATATGGAATGAAGTTGAATCCAGCAAAATGTGTATTCGACGTACCATCTGGGAGGTTTCTCGGATATCAAGTACATCAAAGAGGAATAGAGGTGAACCTTGAAAAAATCCAAGCCCTAGCAAAAATGGTTTCGCCAAGAACTTTGAAGGACGTCCAAAGACTCACGGGGTGCCTAGCATCGCTGAGCAGGTTCATAGCTAAGTCAACAGACCGATGCCTACCATTTTTTAAAGCTCTAAAGAAAGGAAAAGGAATCGAGTGGAATGAGGATTGTGAAAGAGCTTTCCAGGCCTTGAAAGATTACCTTGGACGGGCACCACTGCTATCAAAACCAGAAACAGGAGAGACACTGCATATGTATTTATCCGTCTCTGAAGTAGCCATAAGTTCCGTGCTGGTAAGACAGAAAGAGGGGATCCAGAAACCAATATACTACACCAGCAAAGCACTGTTACCAATCGAAACAAGGTACTCGCCGGCCGAAAAAATGGCACTCGCTCTAATAACAACAGCAAGAAAGTTAAGGCCATATTTCCAGGCTCACAAAATCGGGATATACACCAACTGCCCGCTGAAATTAATTCTGCAGAAACCAGAAGTATCCGGTCGATTAACGAAGTGGGCGATCAAGTTAAGGGAATTCGATGTAGAGTATCTCCCCAAGACAACAATTAAAGCACAAGCAGTGGCAGACTTTGTAGCAGAGTTCACCGAGCCAAGCATAGAGGTGGTGAAAATGATGGTGGAGCAAAATAAGAAAATATTCAAATGGCAACTCTGCGTCGACGGCTCGTCAAACACGCACGGCAGCGGGGTAGGGGTAGTAGTGTTAACCTCGGAAGGAGATTCAGTCGAATGTGCCTTGCGTTTTGACTTCAAAGCTACTAACAATCAAGCTGAATACGAGGCACTCATAGCAGGTTTAAAAGTTTGCACAGTCCTAGGGGCAGATGAGGTAGAAATCTTCAGGGACTCTCAAGTTGTTGTCAATCAGGTGGTACATGAATACCAGGAGAGAGATGAAAGCATGATCACCTACCTAGAATTAGCAAAGGAACTGTTAGAAAGATTTAAAGAATACAGAATTGTTCATGTCCCCAGAGAAGAAAACGAGCAAGCTGATGCCTTGGCCAAATTGGCATTTGCCACAATCAACATCTGGCCCAAAAGTATATCCATGATTCGCCTATTGCAGCCGAGTATAGTCAAATCAAAAGAAGTGGGGGCAGTCTTTGGCGAGAGGAACAGCTGGATCACACCAATCAAAGAATATCTCGTCAATGATGTACTCCCAAGTGACCCATTAGAGGTAAAACGGTTGAAATACAGAGCTACAAGATATTTAGTACTCAATGGAGAACTGTACAAAAGGGGGTATTCAAGGGCACTGCAGAGATGTGTCGGACCTGAAGAAGCAGAAGGTATCCTGAGAAGCATACATAGTGGAAATTATGGGAACCATGATGGGGGTGTCAGCCTAGCCCACAAAACATTAAGGTAGGGTTTTTACTGGCCAACACTATTCGCCGACGCCAAAAGAGTAGCAGCGAGATGTGAGGCGTGTCAAAAGATTGCCAATAACATCCGTCAACCACCTGAACTTTTGCAAAGTATTACCTCGCCCTGGCCATTCGCCATATGGGAATTAACTTAATTGGCCCAATGCCAACAGCAACTGGAGGAGCAAAGCACGCAGTAGTAGCCGTGGATTATTTTACGAAGTGGGTAGAAGCCGAACCATTGGTACATATAACAGAAGCGAACACTATAAGCTTTGTAAAGAAAAATATCCTGTACAAATTCGGGATACCAAACACCATCATCACGGAAAATGGGACCCAATTCGATGGTAAGAAATTCAGGGAGCTGTGTGACAAGTACGGCATCAACAACTACTATGCCTCCCCAGCACATCCGCAGACGAATGGCCAGACTGAAGCAGTAAACAAGATCATAAAACACAACCTGAAAGCTAAATTGGCAGCAAAAAAGGGCAGCTGGGCAGATAAATTACCACAGGTACTCTAGGCGTATCGAACCACAGAGAGGGGTTCAACAGGTGAGACCCCATTTTCCATGGCATATGGAGCTGAAGCTGTCATTCCCGTGGAAACATCTTTCTCCTCACCAAAGGTACAACTATTTCAACCAGAACTCAACATTGATATGCTGAAATGCGGTTTGGACGAGTTAGAAGAAAGAAGAGAACGCGTGCAAATAAGGAATGCTGCGTACCAACAGAGGGTAGCCAGATATTACAACTCACATGTGCATGAAAGAAAGTTCTCGCTTGGCGACTTAGTGCTGAAAAGGGTAAACCCAGGGACAAAAGACAAAGCTGCAGGATCACTCGCAGACAAATGGGAAGGGCCTTATCAAATTACAGGCATAGCTGGCCACGGGGCATATCGCATTACTCGAGAGGGTTTTGGCGAACTACCCCGTCCATGCAATGCGCAGTACTTGAAGATATATTATTCTTAACTTTTTCGTCAAGTTTAGAGTTTTTTCAACCTTTTTATTATGTCTTAGAACAGTTCTCGTTTTAGCATTTTCTTTATGACTATGTTAACAAAAGTTGCAGGAAACATTCAATAAAAGAGTAATTTATTACTGAGAATTCGCGATTTCACTCGCCAGCCATAAAGGGCATTCGCCATCTGACGAGCCCCGGAACGGTCTATAATAAAGTATCCCCGGCGGCGGCAATAACTCGATCGGCGCACGCGGGACACGCGATAGTTCTATAAACTACCGTAAAATAAATGGGGCGCGTATGTTTTTCTGCAAGCGCACGGATCGTTGCGATCGCATAGCGGCAAGTACGGTTCATTCCACAGGGAATGGATTCGTTAACTGTATCTAGTTCTAGTGTTTATTAAAGCATGTAAAAAGGAATGTGGTGCGGTGTGTGCGGAAATGTAAATTAATTAACTAAGGTAGAAATGTAGCCTGGTGTCTTGGCTATCTAATTAATCTACTCCTAATTAAGTTATCTACTCCTAAAGGCAAGACACACTAGCTACGAAAACAAAGGTGGCTTGGAGATAAGCAAGATATATAATACATATGGGAAATCGGTTCACCAAACACACTATGCAATTTATGTGGATTGTTTATCATGTAAATCCAATTAATTTAGTAAAGGGTTCGTTCTCTTGATTAAGGAAATTACCCCGAAATCTTGATTAGGGAATTCCCGAAATCATGTACTCACTTTCCAATCGGAAAAGTGATTGTGTCCAGGGTTTAGACCCATTACGCACAAGAACTATGAACCAAAGTTAAAGTGGCATAATTATGCACACATAAGCTATTTTCATTCCATATAGCTAATAGCCGAATTTATACCCGGAATGGAAATCCGAGCACAAATTCAACTCTTAATCACTCTAATCACTCTAAACACATACATAGTAAATCATACATCAACATACATAAACAAATGAGATATTTGATTACAACTACTCCTAATCATTTATTTAATCTACTCCTAATCTCATCCATACATACATATCAACACATAATCATCCATACATATGAATATCATAAAAAGAGCTTAATCACTATATATCTAGGAATGAATCAATACCAAATCAAAGCAAATGAACAAACATACATATATTAGCATAAGTGTTGGTTTACAATATTCCCAAATGGGTTATACATCAATAGAAATACAAGAGATGAGTAAATGAAGAAATAACCCTTGAAGACAAGCCTCCAATAGGTCTCCCTTGCTATGAAACTCCCTTGGCTCGGTTTTGACACCCAAGCCTCTCCTTTCTCTGCATCTCTACTCTCTATGGAAGGCTTTCCATGGAGGAAAATCCCCCATGGAAGGCTTGGAGTTGCTCTCTCTCTTTTGTGATGATCAATCCAAGAAATGGTTTTCTTGGAGCAAAGTTGGGTGGTGCACCCGTTGAAAGAGAGGCAAAAGGGATGTATATATATGGTGGCAAGTTTTGGGCATGAATGGGGTGTGAAAAGACTAAAATGCCCCTGAAAATATCATGATTTTGGCTCGGTCAGGGGTAAGGCGGGTTCATGCGGCGGGCAATGTCTAGCCGCACGAACCAGCCTTGGTCTTGGCGAGCTTGGACGGCGGGCAATGTCCAGCCGCACGAGCTAGCCTTGGTCCTCGGCGGGCTTGGACGGCGGGCAATGTCCAACCTTCCCGAAGGTCTGAGCTAGCCTTGGTCTTCTTCACACAAAATTGCCCTATTTTGCCCACTTTCAGTACAAACACCTTCCATATGGGATATTTACCTGCACATAGCTAAAACACACATTATATACACAAAAGTGCTCGGAAACGAACACAAAAGATAGGAATAGGGAGCGCTAAATGTGAACATTTGGAGCGCTATCACCATCGTATATTGCTACCGTCACATAAAGACGAGTTTCATACTCGCAGCAACGAGAACTGGCGAGAAACAAAATCCCAAGTCACAAAAAGTAGCGATCGCCATTACGGGAAAATAGAATCCCTAGAAGCGAGAAAGCCAGCAGAACAAACAAAACATGTTAAAAACTTGGTGTATGGTCGGATACGTCCTGACAAACACTGAGTACGCCAAAATACAGCAACGGCAGCTGAATAGAGCTATAAAATATGCTAAAAACTTGGTGAAAATACTGAGTAAGCCGAAAACTCAGCAATGGCAGCTGAATAGAGCTATAAAATATGCTAAAAACTTGGTGAAAATACTGAGTAAGCCGAAAACTCAACAAAGGCAGCTGAACAAGAATAAAAGAGTTTATAACTTAAATCAAATGTCATTTACAATTGAAAGAATTACAAGTGAAGGAGCAAAAGAAAAGAAGACATAAAAATTTAAATGCCTCCATCAGGTATAGAAATTTACAGTCCTTCAGTATAAAAAACCCAAAACTCAATTAGCTGTAGGAGGGCCCTCGCTGTCTTCCTCATCTTCAAATTCCTCTTCAGAAGGCCAGGTGACTTCCTCATCCCCTTTTGGCATGAAAGGCTCATAATCCCTTCCAGCAACAGGACCCAAGTCGGGCTCAGCACCAGAACCGGAAAAGCTGCCCTTCTGACCTGAGTAGTAAGTATTAAAGGCACGCTTGCTGGGGATCTCTAAATGCATAGGATGAATTTCAGTCCTGTTATAACGACAGTGGGCTTTCCATCGTTTTATTTGCTCTTTAATCGAGCCCACACCACTGGCCATATGCTGTTGAAGAGACTTGTCGAAGCGCCTCAGAGCTTTCTCATTTGAATGATCCTTAATGGCGAAGAATTTTTTCGCCTGCCTCATGCCTTTTTCAAACTCGCGCAGCAAAAGCGCATCATAGGCAAGGGATCTCTTGAAACGATCAACCGCTTCAACCTCCAACACGGCCTTGAGATCATTCAAAATAACTTCATGCGAGGACAACTGGTTGCGCAAGTCCAAAGCCTTACGCTCGGCTTTCTCCTTTGCCTCCTCAGCTAGTCGCTCAGCCTCAAAGCGTGCTGCGAGTAATTCTTGATTAGCGGAGAGTTGCTCTCGTAGCAAACGAATTTCCTCCTCAGCAGCATTTAATTTCTCTTCAGCAGCCAGTTGAGCTGAAAGATAACCATCTGCAGACTCTCTCAGCTGAGCAAGCTGCTGAGAATAGGTTTCCTCAGTAGAAAGCTTCTCAGCTGCCAAAGTAGAGGCTCGTTCCCGCAGGCGCTTCACATCCCTTGACAAAAAATTTCCTCGCCTGTAGTTGTCAGCCAACTCGGACAACATCTGAAAAGAAAAAACAGAAGTCAGGAAACACGCGAACAAAAAATACATAAGCACAGCGAGAGGCTCACCAGAGAATGGCAATTAAAGAAAAATTCCATTTTTCTGTTGCAGGATCCTTTCTTTATCTGTTCCCAACCGTCACCAACATAAACATTATTGTTCATTATGTATGAACAAATCTCAGCAGCTGTAAAATCCGAGAGGGAGATAGACTCGACTCCCTCACCAGCCTTAGTCGGATCAGTGGGAGGAGCTTCATGAGCGACGTCGGAACCAGACGCAGTAGCCCCAGCCTGTCTCGACCACCCCAGTTTATCAGTTGGCTCTTTTCGACCAGATGACCCAGGCTGACCAACAAAAGAGGTGTCCGGCTCATTCGCGGCTGCCGGAGGAGGAGTTGCACTAGTTTGGGAAATGGTAGAAGCATCAAAATTGTTTACCCCCTCCGGAAGGGGAGACTCCGCCAAATCTGGTCTCTCAACAGAAGCCCCAGGGACAGCCGTCTCAGCAGAAGAAGCCTCGGCGAGCACAGGCTCTTCAACGACCTCCTTATCTGAAGAAACAACGTATTGCACGACCCTTGACGCCCGTTTTAGAGGTCGAGCAGTGTGGTCAGGCGTACCCTCTGCCAGACGTTTGCCTCTACCGGTTCTGGGGGTCAAGTCGCTTGAAGGATCTGGGGGAGTTTCAGGAACATTCACATCAAAAATAGGGATTTCACTAGCCACCCCTGAAACCCCCACCTTCTCTTTTCCCTTACGGCTGGGGGCTGTCGCAGCAGGAAAAGTCGCAGCAGTACTCGCAGTAGGAGTAGCGGCAGTAGCAGCAGGAGTACTCGCAGCAACCTCCGGACGAACAGGGGATGGCCCCGACTCGACATGCACCCCATCAACGACACCAGCTTCCTCATCTTCTGAGGGATCACTGTCATCCGGGCTAGCAACTCCCTCCTTAGCCAAACCAACGGCTTGTCTTTTACTGGCAGCCTCAGAATTTTTAACTGCCCGAGCTTGCAGATCGCAAACTGTGTCAAAATAATGTACTGCAGAAACCTACCAAATGTTAGCAAATGGAGACAGGAAAACTATAAAGAAAGCAAGCAAAAATTACAGCGAGGAAGTCTGGCGGGTAGACGCGGAAAAAGCCCTTGAGCGATCATTTTATCTTCGTCCAAAAGAAACGATCGGCCCCTTTCATTCAGAGGAAGGACAGCCGCAGCAGTGAGGTGAGATACCTCCTCATCCAACAAAATAGGGACAGCTTTGGGCTAGGCATTAGGAGAAGTAAAATGCCTAGGAACCTTCTTCGCCGCAAGATTTAGGCGACCATTGGCGGACACGTCTCTACCCCATTCGCCGCCAACAAAAAACCAGCTGTTTTTCCATCTCTTATTTGAGGAAGGAAAGCCCCAAATAAAACCTTTCTTCTTCTCATCACTGGAAACCTCCACTTGTCCGGGGTTCGCCACACCCTCAGGGATCCAGTTCACCACGGGCGAAGAAAGCAGAAAATATGTCCCACTGTTGCCAGCCTGCCTTAAAGTGTAAAAATGGCGAATCTCACGAGGCGTGGGGGGTTCATAACCTTTCAACTTCCACATTAAACCTAAACACATGAGAATCCTATAGCTATTTGAGGCAAGTTGAGTAGGTGCAATTTGAGCCTCCGCAAGGAACCTAGCAATAAAAGGTTGAAGAGGAAGGGTGATCCCGCAGCTAAGCATGGCACCATAAATGGTGACTGCATTCTCAGGAGGATTCCACGCTGCTCGGCTACCAGGTAGCACCAAAGTCACCGAGTCTGGAATCCCAAAGCGAATCTTATACTTACAGAGCTCCCCCTCGCCAACCACGTTAACTTCAGTATCAAAAGAACACGGATGATCGAATGAAAAATTCAGCTTGTCCCATTGATGGTCATCAACATCAGAATCGACGGTCGCTTGCGCATCCAGAAGGGATCCACGAGGAACCCTAGAAGCACGTCGTCTGCTTCCACTTGGTCTAGAAGATCTCGGCATCACTGGAGATTCAATATTGGAGGACGAAGAAGGATAAACGTTAGGAAATAAGTCATCACCAGAAGATGGAACATAAATAGAAATGGGGACTAGAGAATCCGGATGGAAATTACGAATCAAAGATTCGATCTTGTCTACAGTATGCTTATCACCAAGTTCTAAGGCTTGCATCATTTGATTAAAAAGAGAAGAGCGTAAGAAAGGATCCATGGGAACTCACCAGAAAAACCCTAGATTCGCAGAAAAGTCGGGGGCGCAAAAGGAACAGTCAAGTTCAGTGAACCGTCTGGCCATAGAAGATGCAGGAAAAAGGCTGTAGCAAATATTCAAAGAGATGGGGCAGACGAAAACGAAGGTTTGAAATTTTTCTGCTCTAAGAAAAGTAATGGAGGAATGAACCAGGAGAAAAATAAGGAAGAAGAAACGATCGGGTTTTAGAAGAGGGAACTTTGAAATTCAAAAAGAAAATCAAGTGAATGATACGCAATTAATGAAGAATGACAGCCATAGTGACCAGCCGCAA
The DNA here is from genome assembly GCA_030490815.1 of Acer saccharum. NCBI lineage: Eukaryota > Viridiplantae > Streptophyta > Magnoliopsida > Sapindales > Sapindaceae > Acer > Acer saccharum. The sequence continues at coordinate 35,555,928 of CM059869.1, forward strand.
CAGTCACCACCAAGTAATGGACATGTGGCATCTCGAGGATAACCAAGCAGTCAGAATGCCCCTTCATCTGTCTAGCAAGTGGAAGCGCCAGAAGTTGTGTGGCTCAAATTGAAAGCTTGCACCGGAAGAATCAACTAATCAATACAGCATGTGGTAAAAAGGAAAGAGAGGGAGTTATTACAAAATGCGCCGAAATCTTATAAGCATAGATATAAATACTGCTCGTGGAGGCAAACGAAGTGAGAAGAACAAGTCATTCGCCCAGCTCGAAGTATTTATGGGGGGTATTGTTGTATGTATAAATTCGCCAACCTGACACGTCATCAAAAGAGCCAATAAAAGATTGCCACTTCACTCATTGACCGGGTCAAGGGAGGGAATGTGACAAGTCAGAATGTCAAAATACCTCAAGCCAAAAAGGTCAAAGATATGGTCGCAAAAGCTAGATATATACTCGCCAAAGGTAGAAACGTGGTCGCCGAAAAGATGATACCCAGAAGTAAAGGTACTCGCTGCACCAGCATACTGGGCCTGAACCGACTCGGCAGAAATACAGAAATAAACCCTAAACTTTTAGAAGACCTATAACAACAAGGAATCATAAAGAGGAAAGTAGACTTAGATCCGTGACAAGAGGGGAATCCTAGTACGAATCAAAGAGGGAAACCTTCCACCCACACGGCTAAAAACAAGGGGAAACCCTAATTAGACATGTATAAATAGAACCACCTATCCCATGAGGAGGGGGTTCGGAAATCTAGAGAGAGAAGAGAGCAATTGTAAGAGAGATCTAAGTGTGTAACAAGGCAACAAAAACCTAGTATTATTCTTCTGCCCTCAGGGGGCGCCGTGGCTTTTTCCCATTCAAGGGTTTTCCACATAAAATCTGTCTTTTGCATGCGTTCTTAATTTTCTCGTTTTATATTAAATTGATATAATTGTTGAGTGCGTGGCAATCCAAATTTCACCGTCAACATATAGCATATTTCATATATATATATATATATATATATATATATTTAAAAAGATTAAGGCTACAAAATCAAAAAAATCTAAAAAAACAAATAAGAGACACATGTATTGATCTAAAGTCTAAACCATTTTTATTATTTTTGAAAAGAATAATTATATTTAGTATGTGTAAATATATATATATATATATATATACGTACACTGAATACAATTATTCTTTTTTTAAAAAGAAAAAATTGATTTCCAAAAAAACATCTAAAATAAATTAATGTCATCCACTTATTTACCAAAATGTCATTCATTGAAAAAATTGATTTAAAAAAAAATATCTAAAATAAATTAATGTCATCCCTTTATTTACCAAAATACCACTCATTGGATGGAATTAGATGAAATTAGATGGAATGGTCATTAGTGTCACAAAGTTCGCCAAAAATGGCTATTTTGGAACAACTTTCCAATTCAATGGCCATTTTGATAGTGTGTCATCAATTTGATGGTCACCGGGGTAATTATCCCTAAAAAAAATTAACTTAAGAAAAAAATTAAAAGCGTCCAACCACCCAAAAAAAAAAAAAAAAAAATTCAAACCCAGATCTTTTATATTCCATCATCATCAACAAAAAACTCAAACAACACCAAAACCCAAAAACTCATTCAACCCATCAACCCAATAATCTAGAGAAAACTCAAATCCAACCTCAACCAAGAAACAAATTAACTTAAAAAAAAAAAATAAAAAAAATAAAAAAATAAAAAAATAAAAAAAAATAACAACAACAACTAAACCCAGATCTCATTCATCTTCAACATCAAACACCAACAACTTTTTAAAAAATAATAATAATAAATAAATAAATAAAATAACATAAAAACTTTTTTTTAAAAAAAATTCATTCAAAACCCATCAACTCATTCAACCCAGAAAAAACCCAAATCCAATCTCAACCGAAAAAAAACATTATCTTAAAAAAAATAAAAATTCATATCAATAACTAAAGTAGTTAATGAATCCAAAAGTCCTTCACATGCCCACGTGCCTCCTCTATACGCCACCAACGGCCACCTTCGACCACAACACGTGACTGTGGCCGACCACACCACCAAACCGAAAATCGATGGCCGTCAACTTTCCCTTCATCACCAACCTCTAGTTCCGCCTCTATCACCGTAGATCTAGATTACAACAACCAGTAGTCGCCTACCATTCTAACACCAAACACTAGCGATTGACGCCTCCCCGCCAACTTCACGACACTTAGAAAATCCCAACACCAACACCCATGAGTGATTCCAGAAGAGAGAGAATGGTGGTTTGGTTCGAGAGAGAAATCGAGAGAGAGAGAGAGAGAGAGAGAGAGAGAGAGAGAGAGAAGAGAAAGAATGGTACGGGTGGTGTTTTAGTGGGCTAGGGTGTGGTGTTTGGGTGGTGGCAGAGGTGGCTACGGTTAGGGTTTGGTGAGTTGTGGTGGTTTGAAGAAGAAGAAGAAGAAGAAGAAAAAGAAGAAGAAGAAGAAGAAGAAGAAGAGAGAGAGAGAGAGAGAGAGAGAGAGAGAGAGAGAGAATGAATGGTGATTAGGGTTTTGTGAATATTTTTAATTATTTATTTTTATTTTTAAATTGTTTTTAATTTAATTATTTAATTTAATTATATTTATTAATTTGATTAAGTGATTAGCGATCCATTTATCAATATACCCTTACTTGTTTAACAAAACCCTAACAGAACTTGATGGTAGGGACCACAAAAACAATTAATAGTGAACATTTGGACCTGCGTGGCCAATACTGGAATGATGGGGACCAAACGGATAATAGGATAAACCATAGGGATGCAAAATGATATTTACCCTAAAAATTATAATTTTAAAATAACATCATAGGTGGAAATTGCTAAAAATGACCACATACAATAAGAAAATTTTGTTTTTAACATAAACGAAAATTTAATTGTTAATAACCACTTTTTTAAAAACATTTCAGTGTATGTCCATAAATTATAAAAGTACCCCTGAACTTAGTTTATTTTTTAAATCTCAAAGCAAACTTGAAATCATGACTAAAAACTTGAAATGTTGAAACTTGAAATCTTGACTAAAAACATGAAAAACTTGAAATCTTGAAGAAAAACTTGAATTTTTCAAACTTGAAATCTTGTAGAAAAACTTAATTTTTTGAAACTTGAAATCCTGAAGAAAAACTTGAAACTTTTGAAACTTGAAATGTTGATCTGATTCCCTTCTTCCCTAAATTAGGATTTTTTTTTTTTTTTCTTTTTCTCCTTTCTCCTCTCCATCCTGTTAATCATCGTCGAACGTCGTCGCCTGGGTGTCAATCATCGCCGAACGTCGTCGCCTGGGTGTCAATCATCGCCAAACGTCGTCGCTGAGCTGCTTGGGCTGCGTCGAACCAGTGACATCGTGGTTCGTGAAGCACAACGCCGCTGGTTTGTGAAGCATAGTGCCGCAGGTTCGGCAACGATGTCTGATGATGATTGTCTGATGATGATTGTCGGGCGACGACGTCCAGCGATGATTGACGCGAGAGAGAGAGAGAGAGAGAGAGAGAGAGAGAGAGAGAGAGAGAGAGAGAGAGAGAGTTTGGGGATGATTTTTATATGAGGGCATTCAAGTAATTTCTCAAAAATGTGGTTATTAACAATTAAAATTTCGAAAATTAAAATTTTGAATGTGGTTAGAAACGAAAGTTTAATGTTTTGGATGGCTAGTTTTGGTTTTCTCTCAATAAAATAGAGTGTTATAAATTTTAAATTTTAAAATGGAGTAACTAGAAAAAAAAAAAAAAGGTGCGAAAAACATTTTATTTATTTATTTATTTTTGAACCAGGAAAAGCATTACAAACAGGAAGGAAAAGCTCAACTCAAGAAAAGATTTTTTTAAATTGTACAAAAAGAATGCAAAACTCAAGAAATTAGGACTTGGGTTTGTGAATTGTGATCCAAAACCAGCAATTTGGAGTTGGGTTGATTGATATTCTTCCAAGAGAGTAGAATCTATCAGATACTCATGTAAACCATGTCAGCTCGCTAAAAGTGGATTCGAATACAAGCAAAAGCACTTACGCATGAAGCAAAAGTGGTTTCAAATTACCTTTCGTGAATAGAATTGTGAGTTCTTTTGCTCTGTTTATTCACTCATGCTTTGTTAACTTCTTTATGATGCTTTGTGTCTGCAAATACAATTTGAATTTTTTTTTTCTTTTCTTTATTTTGAATAGAATAGCTAGTCTTTTGACTTGGTACCAATTGTAAAATTTTGTTCTTGATTATATTGAGTGTGTGATTTTATATCCACCCAAAGAGGATCCTTTTAATTAATTAGGTTAGAAGTCACAATCTTCGTACAATGTGTTCACGAAAGTTTGAAAAGATACTGAAAAATTAACTGCACTGTTATTGTTAGAAACCTTACATTTTCTTACGATTGGGGGACCATGTATCACTGAAGTCAATGTGTTGTTTCAATGAAACCCAGAGGGGAAGAGCTGGGAAGAAGCACTGTATGACTTTAGAGAAAAGCAACCCAAACTATTTATTTCTAAACTGTTTTTGAACGCGACTGGTTGTCCTGCTCTGTGACTTCCAAACACCGCGTCATGTTTACTTTTGTGATTCAACTGCTTGATGAATTAGAGAGAAGCAAAAACAAATATGGAAAAAAAAACACTGTGTTTCAATTTCCAAAATCTGTTTGCTTCTTCATAGAAATTATGTCTTTCATTGGGGAGGCCTTTTTAACTGCGGCGATTCAAGGTCTATTCAGCAAGTTAGATTCACCTGAACTGCTGCAGCTTCTAGACCAAGATGAGCGAATCCAAGCTGATCTCCAAAAGTTGCAAACAACATTGAGGATGATTAGTGCCGTGCTTGATGATGCAGAGGAGAAGCAAATCACGAACCGGTTTGTTAGGGCCTGGCTTGATGAGCTTAAATGCTTGGCTTATGATGTCGATGACATATTGGATGAGTTTGCAACTGAAGCTTTGCGGAGGAAGTTATTGGCTGAAACTCAGGCAGACTCAAGTGAGGTACGGAAACTCATTTCTACTTGTTGCACCAGATTCAGTCCACCAACTATTAAGTTCAATGTCATGATGAGATCCAAAATAGAAAAGATCAATGCTAGGCTGCAATTTATCCTAGAACAGAAAAATGGCCTGGAGTTGAAAGAGAATTCTGCAGGAAGGTCCTCCAAGGTTAGAGAAAGACCAACCTCAAGCTCTGTAGTGGATAAAACTCCAGTTTATGGTAGAGATAGAGATAAGGAGGCAATAATTGAGTTGCTGCTTAAGATCGAAAGTAGCGATGGTGAAGTCTCTGTTATTCCTATAATAGGAATGGGAGGAGTGGGAAAGACAACTCTTGCTCAACTTGTCTACAACGATGACAGAGTGCAGGGTCATTTTGATCTCAAAGCATGGGTATGTGTTTCTTAAGATTTTGATGTAAAGAAGGTAACCAAAACAATTCTGCTGTCTACTGCTGCTGGGACTGCAGTTGTGACTGGTGATGATGATCTGAACATGCTTCAAGTCAAGCTGAAACAAGAATTGTCCATGAAGAAGTTTTTTCTTGTTTTAGATGATTTATGGAATGAAAATTACGATGAGTGGACTTCCCTTTGCTGTCCACTTGATGCTGGCTCACCAGGGAGTAAGATTATTGTCACAACTCGCAACCGAAGCGTTTCGTCAATAGTGGGTACTCTTCCAACATACCCATTGAAAGTGTTGTCAGATGATGCTTGTTTGTGTCTATTTACTCAACATTCACTTGGGGCAAGAGGTTTTGGTGCACATCAACACTTGAAGGAAATTGGTGAAAGGATAGTGAAATAGTGAAATGGTGTAATGGTTTGCCTTTGACAGCAAAAACCCTTGGTGGTCTCTTAAGAGGTAAGAATAACCTTAATGACTGGGAAGATGTTTTAAATTGCAAGATATGGGATATACCAGAAGAGAGAAATGGCATCATACCAGCTCTTAGATTAAGTTATTATTATCTTCCATCGCATCTAAAACGGTGTTTTGCATATTTGTCAATATTGCCAAAGGACTTTAAATTTTCCAAGGAGAAATTGATCTTATTGTGGATGGCTGAGGGTTTCTTGCAACATGAAAGCAGTAACAAGCAAATGGAAGATTTAGGTACCGAGTACTTCGAAGATCTACAGTCAAGGTCCTTGATTCAACAATCAGGTAGCGATATGTCACTGTTTGAGATGCACGATCTCATCAATGATCTTGCTCAATGGGCCGTAGGAGAAATATGCTTTAACATGGAGAATATGCAGGAAGTCGACAAGCAAAGAAAAGTTACCAAAAAGTCTCGTCATTTCTCTTACATTAGGGATAAATACGATGGTATAACAAAGTTTGAAGCTGTTTATGATGTCAACAATCTTCACAACTTTCACTACAATGGCGGCTTACATGATGGGATTAAAACCTTCAATGCTTTTGATCAAGTCAAACATTTAGTACTCTTTACAATTTACAGACACTCAATATAGATGGTTGTTGTCTAAAGAAAGTGTGTTCAGATATGAGGAACCTAGTCAACTTGTGTCATCTCAAAAATTATGGTACTACATCATTGGAAGAAATGCCTCTAAGAATGGGTAAATTAAATAGCCTCCGAACACTTTCAAATTTTGTTGTAGGCAGAAGAATTGGCTCTGGCTCTGGTGTAGGAGGGTTGAAGTCCTTGACACATCTTCAAGGGAGGCTTGAATTTTCCAAGTTGGAAAATGTGAATGATGTTAAGGATGCCTGGGAGGCTGATCTAAACAGCAAGGGAAGCATTACTCAACTACGGTTGGAATGGACTAGCAGTGCTTCTGATGATTCACGGAAAACAGAAAGACAAACAGAAGTGCTTGACATGTTACGACCTCATCAAAATCTGGAAGAGCTCACTATTATGGGCTATGGCAATACCAGGTTTCCAACTTGGATGGGAAATAGCTCATTCTCAAATCTAATGCTCTTGAAATTTTCCAATTGCAGCAATTGTGCTTCCTTGCCATCAGTTGGACAACTACCCTTACTCAAAGATCTTGATATTTACAGAATGAGTGGAATAAAGAGTGTGGGTCCAGAGTTCTATGAAAATGGATTTTCAACACCTTTTCCTTCATTGGAGAGACTTCGTTTTCAGGATATGCAAGAATGGAGTGATTGGATTCCTCATGGATCCAGTCAAAACGTTGATGGTTTTCCCTGTCTACAAGAGCTTTCTATTTTATATTGTTCCAAACTACAAAAACAGTTGCTGGAAAATCTGCTTTCACTGAAAAGGCTTGTAATTAGAAGTTGTGAGCAATTGTCGGTTTCAGTCCAAAGTCTTCCATCATCTTGTAAGGTAGAAATAAAAGGATGCAAAGAGGTGGTTTGCAGGCCTGACTTACTCAAACCGGAGGTTGGTTGTGATTCTTTTAGTAACATCTCTTTAAAAGAGTGGTGGATACACGGATTGCAAAAGGTAGAAGCAAGGACAATTTCTTATGAAAAGCCAACATCTCTCTCGTGCAACACAGAAATGGGATCACAGAATGATTTTAGATATCTTCAACATTGGCTGCAAAAGGAAGAAGTGCTACAGCAGGAAAGGTTGTTGTGCTATTTTCAACATCTACACTTGTGGCATTGTGAGTGTCTTGTGAAACTACCTCAAGTATTGCAGAGTCTTAATTTCCTTAGAGGGATATCTATTGAGAACTGCCCAAGTCTTGTTTCGTTACCAGAAGTGGATCTACCTTCCCAAATAAGATTCGTTGAAATCAAGAATTGCAATGCGCTGGAATCTTTACCTGAGACATGGATGCACATCAACAGAACATCTCTCGTGAGTTTGTCTGTTGAACATTGTGATTCTTTGAAATTCATAGCTGGTGGTCAACTACCTTCATCTCTGGAACGTTTGTCTGTCAGATATTGCGACTCTTTGACATACATTGCCAGAGGCCAACTACCATTGAATCCGAAGCGGTTGGTGATCAGATGTTGCAATAATTTACAGACATTGTTGGATGAGGAAAACATTAACAATGGCAGCAGTGAGAATACCTCTCTTCTTGAGTATATGGTTATTAGAGGTTGTGAATCGCTCACATCATTACTCTTTGAAACTGAGTTACCTGCCACACTGGAACACATTGAGCTCCGTGATTGCTCAAATCTTGTTTCCTTGACATGAAACGGAATTCTACCTAAGGCCCTTAAACACCTTTACATTTCTAAATGTTCAAAGTTGGAGGCAGTAGTAGAAAGGTTGCATGATGAGTCATCTCTTGAAATTATTAGCATTTACCTTTGTGGAAATCTTAAATCTTTACCCAACTACCTGCACAAATGCTGTGATCTTCAAACAATTAGCATATTTAAGTGTTCAAGTCTTGGTTCTTTCCCAGATGGAGGATTGCCTTCAACGAAACTGACAGACCTCTACATATATGGTTGTGAAAAACTAGAGGCCCTACCCAACCGAATACACAATCTCACCTCTCTTCAGAAGTTAACAGTTGAAAGATGTCCGGGTATTGTATCCTTTCCTCAGGATGGCTTCCCTACCAACCTTAGATCTCTTACAATTAAAGATCTCAAGATCTGTAAGCCATTGTTCGAGTGGGGTTTGCACAGATTCACCTCACTTACAACATTCCACATTGAAGGATGGCGGTCAGACATGGTGTCCTTTCCACAAATGATGCTTCCTACCTCTCTAACTGACCTTAGGATCGGTGATTTTTCAAAGCTGAAACGCCTATCTTTCTTTGCTCAAAATCACACTTCCTTGTTACAGCTAGAACTCAATTCTTGTCCTAATCTTGAATACTTTCCAAAGAAGGGATTGCCTCTCTCACTTTTGAGACTATATATCCACAACTGTCCTTGGCTACAGCGAAGGTGCGAAAAGACTGAAGGACGATCATGGCCCATGATAGCCCACATACCTTACATCGATGTAAGGTCAAGTGGTTCAGCACATGAGGTTAGCTTATAATTTTGTTGATTTTGAAAAGAAAACAAAGCCATAGAAGAGAAGCATGGTTGTAAGACTTTATCTTGTTAACATTTGTTGGTTATTTTGTACTGATTGTGCCTTGAACTCAGAACTGCTTGGTTATCTTTTTGGGTCTTTAAGAATGCAATGAAGGGTTTTGATTGATCCTTGCAGAGTTTAACATTTAGAATAGAATTTTGAATATGAAGGATTGTTTTTACTCATTCATTCTGATGTGTAATCAGCTCGTTGATCATAAAGGTATCGCCCAAAACTTGTATTATTTATCAATAACACGCGTTAAGGTTAATTATAGATGCAGAGAATTGAATTCATACTTCATAGATGATTTTACGATCATGGCTTGTTTTATAGATCAGAAATAAAGTGTTGTTTCTAAGTTAAATGTCTGCTTTTGTGGATTTTTTGTTCTCTCAATGGATTTGTCTCAAGTCTTGTATTTACTGTGCATCTGTGTTGAAAAAGAGCTCATTTTAATGATTATTTTGTAGCTATTAATGGTGGAAGTTGTTCACATTTTATATATATTCACATAATTTCCTATATTTCTGTTTACGTTTGTTTGTTTCATTAAAAATTGGGGAAAGCACTTCTTCTTGCGTTTGCTTTCTTTTGTCTGCTCTAGATAAGTTATGTTGAATTCTTTGTTTGGTTGGAATCAATATTTTATGTGCTAGTTTTCTGCTTTTAACATGGATACTGGATGCACCCTCCAGATCGTTCTAATCAGAATATGAGATTTATGATTTGGGGAATAGGGACACAATTCCTCAAACCCACAGGCCACAACCTCAAAAGTGGTGTGACAGATATCATCGAGTGAATCTTGTCTCGTTCAAGCATGAATTGTTCTTAGGGCCAGTTTGGTATTGCTTTTGAGAAGTTAAAATTAGCTTATTTTATAATTTTGATATAAAATAATGTTTGGTAAAACTTCCAAAAGTGATAAATTGATAATCTAACAAGTTTTGACAGTGATTTTGAGAAGTAGGTGGGGGGTTACTTTTTAAAAGTGATTATGGAATAATCTATTTTAGCATTTAATAAATCTTTTAAGATATCATTATTATCCTTACGAAATTAAATTAAAATTATTTATATACCTTATTTCATCTCAAAATTAAATATTCTAATTAAATATTGATTTGAGTTATAAAATCTTCTTAAAATATTTTTATTGTTCTTATGGATTTTTTTTTTTTTTCGATTTTAAATATTCTACTTAAATATTGATTTAATATATATAATTAATGAAAAAAAAAAAATGAAATGATGTTCTAAAATCATGCATATTTTAGTCATTAAAACTAATTTTAGCATTTTTAAAATAAAATTACCAAACATATGTTTACTGCTTTTGAGCTATATAACAATTTTAAAAGTACAATTAACCAAATAACTGCTGATTAAACTCACAGCTGATTATTCCTTATAAAAGTTACAGCAATACCAAACTGGCCCTTAGAAGTAAATTCTTATTCTTATTTATTTAATTGCATAATTTTTATTTTTATTTTTTTATTTTTTTTATCAAGGTTGAGTGAATAATGTTCTTAATTGTTTCAAATCAATTTCAATTTGATCTCAATCTTCTTATATGACCAACAGATTTGTATCTTCTATGAATTCTACTGAATTTAAAAGAGAGGCATTTTTTTTTTTATGGCACTCTTTCCAAAGCCATTTGTGGAAAAGTCACCAACTTAATAAGTTTTGTAAAAATAGCTTCAAAGTATGTGATCTGCCAAAATTGCCCTCACTTAATCTTTCATCCTCTCTCTCTCACTCTCTTTTTCCTTTTTTTTTTCAAAAACCTCCATTGATCCATCAATGGAGATCGAAACGACCTCCAGCGAAACGACTTCCGTTGAAACGGTCAACTCCATTGGAGGTCTTCGAAACGACCTCCGTTATAAAATTTTTTTTGGAAATAAGTCTCGGTTATTTTGCAATAAGTCTGGGGTAGCTGAAATAAGTCTCAGGTAGTTAGAAATAGCTTGAAATAAGTCTCGGGTGACTTATCCGAGACTTATATCCAAATACCCGAGATTTATTTCAAAATACCCGAGACTTATTTCCAGAAATTTTTTAATAACGGAGGTTGTTTTGATCTCCATCAAAGAGAGTCGACCGTTTCGACAAAGGTCGTTTCACTGGAGGTCGTTTCGACAGAGGTCGTTTTGATCTTCATTGATGGATCAATGGAGGTTTTTGAAAAAAAAGAGGAGAGAGGAAGAAAGAGAGAGAAGAAGAGAGAGTGAGAAAGAGAGAGGAAGAAAGAATAAGTGAGTGGCAATTTGGGCAGATCACATACTTTGGTGCTATTTCCATAACACTTAATAATTTGGTGATATTACCACAAAACCAATGGAATTTGGTGCTATTTCCCCCTATTTCCTCTTTAAAAGATCATTTAAAAATAAAACATCAATATTATCGGTAAAATGAAGTTTAATTAATTTTTTATTTTTCATATTTTATTGATAATCAACCACAAATTTCACATTAATCAGATAAATATCATCAGTAAAAAAAAAAAAAATTTCTTTAAAGTTAAACAACTTTGATTGCTAAACAAACATAATCACAACAATTCTACAATCACAATTAATGATAATGATATTATTGTCATTAAACAATGATCATCCACAATGACTAAGGTTATTTATTACCACAATAACCCAATTGATTTCCCTTATTGTGATAAACATGTTCATATTATGCTTTCTATTTAATAGTAGATATTGTACTATTAACAATGATCTAAGGGTGTATTTCGAAACGCGTACACACAAGACCGTCACTCATAAGGTACTGTCTGTTTTGGCCCATTTAGTCCCACAATTTTATTCTTATAAGTTATAAGGGTCATTGTGGGGTTAAAGCTAGTATTTACTTATTTTTATGGGATATTATTAAAAATCACCCTCTAGTTTGACATATTGACCAAAAACCACCATCTAGTTTTGTTTTTGACCAAAAATCACCCTCTAATTTCAATTAATAGATAGAATACACCCTACTGTTAGAAATTTTAGAATTTTCCGTTAAAAATTTTGAACTTTCTGTTAGGTTGGTGGGGTAAAATAGTAAATGATTATTAAATGAATTAAAAAAAATTAATTAATCAAAACTGAAATTAAAAAATTAAAAAATAATTTTTCTTAACAAAAAGTCAAATCCCCTCTCTCTCCCCTCGGTTCTCCCCATCTCTCTCTTTCATCTGGTGGGGTGTTGTTTGGGTGGAGTTTAGGTGGATGGATTTGATGGTGGTGTTTCGGTGAGATCAAGGTGGAGAATAAGATGGGGTGGCAGCGACGTGGTGGTTGAGTTTTGCAGTTGCCGATGTATGGTGTGGTTTTTGGGAGGATGTGTGATCAGTCTATTTTTATATATGTTTTTCACCCATATTTCCTATGTAATAAACTTGTTTCTCAAGTAAAGTAAGTGTTTTTAAGGGTTTTGTGAGATGTGCAGGTTGTAATCTCTAGAGAAGGTGCTTGGAAGCTTTTATAGAGAAATATGAGCGAAAACGAGAAGAAAAGGGCAAATATGTCAAGATCCGCGACACATACCGCAAGCAAGGCAAGAGCCCCAACCGCAGCGAAGCCAACTGTTCATTCCAGAAGATATACGCGGCATAGGTTGCTACCCAGGCATATGCTCCAACTGCAGTCCAAATCGTGAAAGTTTCCAAAGAGTCACCACTTAACAAGACCGCGGCTCATGCAAGTGTCCAGGCCACGACACAAACAGCGGTCGTGTGAATTCCTAGTTTAATCAAGAGAACGTGAATCCCTAATTTGGTGGACAAACCTATAAATACTTCATGCTTTATTCCAAAACTAGATCTCTACAACAACTCAGAATTAAACCCTACCCTTACAAGACATCTTTCATCACCCATAAACCAATTCCTTTCTACACAGCCATCATCATACAAGGAACAAGACTTGAAGATTTGGATTTGCACTTGAAGATTCAGGAATCTCTGCCTGATCAACACAGGTTTTCTCTTTATTTTATCTTCTTGTTTATTTCTCGTAATCATGTGTAGCTAAATCCCATTCTAGGGGATCAATGTGAGGATTGTATGGATATTCACTACAAAAAAAAAAAGCCTATCAGTAACGAACTATTTTCGACGGCGCTAATTGCCGTCCGAAAAGGTACCATTTCTGATGGCCATTTCAGTGCCGTTTGAAATGAGGAAGAATATGATACCACATTTCCGACGGCCTAAATGCCGTCAGAAATAGTCATTGTTCCGTCGGAAATGAGGAAAAAATAATACATTATTTCCGACGGCTTAAATACCTTCAGAAATAGTCTTTGTTCCGTTAGAAATGAGGAAAAAATAATACAATATTTCCGACGGCCTAAATATTGTCAGAAATAGTCTTTGCTTAATTGGAAATGAGGAAAAAGTAATACATTATTTCCGACGGCCTAAATGTCGTCGGAAATAGTCTTTGTTCCATTAGAAATGAGGAAAAGGTAATATATTTTTTCCGACGGCCTAAATGCCGTCGAAAATAATCTTTGTTCCATTGGAAATGAGGAAAAAGTAATCCAACATTTCTGACGGCCTAAAATGCCGTCAAAAATAGTCTACATTTCCGACGGTAAATGTTCTTTTCCGACGGCATTTAGCCATCGGAAAAGACCAATTTTTTATTGTAGTGTAAAAACCACATTTTTATATAAAGTTTCTTCAAATAATTTGTACAAATAAAAATTTCATGATTTTTTTTTTCTTGAAAAATAAAAAGTTAGATAAAATAATTATATAAACTTTATTTCGTAGTAAGCATTTAATACACCTGATTTTCCTTAAATTGCTATCCGGACAATGACATATATGTGCAAAAATCAAAAGTGAACACAATTATATAAAATATAGCAAAATTATTAGTAATCACAAGAACATTTAGTTATTTTTAATTATATTTAGTGACACTACTATATCAGATTTTTTTAAACAAACTCTAATAATTTTAATAAAATATTATTTTAAAAAACAATATCTTAATAGTTATATTTAAATATTATACAAAAAAATATATATTTAATTAGATATTATACAAACATATCAATAGCTTTTATATAAATAGTATACAAAACATATGAGATATAAAGTTATAGCAAAATGGTAAGGGTAACCCCTTACTGTCATCCAAGTCAAGGGTTCGAACCACATGAATTCATGGAGTTAAAGTTGCTGTGTGACGTGGCACGTGACAGGTGACGTGGCGACTGTCAAGTCAAGTCGCACCATTTTTTTTATAATTCGACTATTTTCGACGGCCATAAGCCGTCGGAAATAGCGGTAAAGCCGTTGGAAATACAAGTAATTTTGACCACTTTGAATTACTAATACCGACAGCATTTTCATCTTTTCTGATGGCCATGGCCGTCGGAAATGGTAGTATTTGTGACGGCTCGTCAGTGAATAGTTATTTCTGACAAGTGTATTTGTGATGGCCTCCGATGGCTTTTTCCAGTCAGAAAAGCGTATTTCCAACAGGAAATGGTCTTTTCCAACGACATTTAGCCATCGGAAAAGACCATTTTTTTTGTAGTGATTGGGTATTGTCAATGATTTAATTTTAGAATTTTTATTCAAGTTTTAATCGTTTTCAATCTCGTGGGGTTAAAGGCTAGTCTTTGCTTATTTATATTTAATATCACAAATAAATTTGACTTCAACCATTAAGAAAAATGAATAAAATAAATTTTTTAATGAAAAATGATGTAGTATATCTAACATATTGTATTGTGTGGGCATTTGAGTTAATTTGTTTCTTAAAAAAATAAAAAAATAAAAAAAATAAAAAAATGGCTTCTTAAAGAAACTCGAATAGGTTTTTTTTTGAGATTCTTTTGATAGATATAAAATAGTTTTTTTTTTGTTTTTTTTAATATTAAAAAAATCGCTTCTTTAATGGAAACCAAACAAATATTTCAAAAATGCTTTTGACATTAAAATAAAATTAAAATCTTTTCACCAATAGAGAAGTCATACCAACACACTCTTGGAGTCTTGGTATCCTAATGAACTTTGATTAGATTAAGCACCAAATCTTGCCATTTATCCATGGATTTCTTATTATCATCAAATAACAAACAATGAAAGATATAAAAATAAAGAAGCGCTTTCTTGTTTTTAACTTGGGAGAGTTGACATTGGAAATTGATCTCAGAGCTGATTCAGTATTTTGAGAGAGTTCTTGCAGGTGGGTTACAGTGTCCTTTTCTCCGACATTGATATAGTGTACTTGCAGACGTTTGATCATCTCCACATGTGGAGTCTATGACTGACAGCCTATGGATTTGATGAACCAGCCATGGGTTTTGTTTCTTCTAGTGCTTTTGTTGGAAAAAAACCAGAGTTTAATTAAGTTGCAAATTATTTTTTTCAAGACAAATCCATTCAACTCTACATAAAAGTTCAATAAAATCATATCCAACCAATTCTTTACAAAAGTATGACAAGATCTATATGGAGTCTCTGAGATTTGTGAATTCCACCAAAATCCAACACTTAAAATAAATCTATCAAACTTCATCAGAGTCTAAATTGAATATACCCCTAAGACCGTATAAGAGTCACTTACTTAGAGGCTAAAAAAAAAAAACAAGAAAAAAAAAAAAAAAAAAAGAAAAGAAGACGATAGCCGCATATTTCTAAAATTTATATAGCGCCGCATATTTCTAAAATTTATATAAGCAACTCATTTGTATTCTCGGTTTTAACAAAACCTCACTTGTGTCATGTAGATAATGACATAATAAATATTGTACATACAGTTTCTTCCTTTTTTTTTTTTTTATTTTTTTTTTTTTATTATTATTATAAAAAAAACTACATAGTTTCTTCATTCCCTTTAATAAATATTATAAAATTTATTCAAGTAAAAAAAATATCATATTCAAATAAAACTCTACAATTAAGATTTTATTTGGGCAAAAAAAAAAAAAAAAAAAAATACAAATTCATTCGTTGTTACTAGCTTACAGAATCAATGTTTTTTTTTTTTTTTTTTTTTTTTTTTAGACGAAAAGGAATTCATATATCAAAGAAATGATTACAACTGAGCTGGGCGGTCACCCAGAACAACCGGAACCACACATTGTGGAACCTCCTCCATCCAAAAAAAAATCACTCTCACACGAGAGACCAAATTTTGCGGAATCAATGATTGAATTATCTAAAAAAACCATGAAATCATAATGATTTTTACACACTTAATCATTATCATAGAAAACAATAACAATAGTAATTGAACAAATAACATTATACAGCTTCTTTGTCTTAATAAAAAAAAATTTAAAAAAAAACTATTTTTTCAATAACCAAACAAATTAATTTTTTTCATTATTTTTTTAAAAAATCTATCCACCAAGTTTTTCGGTTTACAAACCAATTAAATTAATAAGAATTTGTAGTTAAATTAAAGTAAAGTAAGTGAGTTATGTTTGAAAACCGTGTAGACTTGATCGAATTCTGCAAATGCTTTTTTTTTTTTTTTTTTTTTTTTTTAAAGAGTTCTACAAGGCAACAATTTTATATTCAATCACAAAACAATAATAAAAATGAAAATAAACTGTTATATGTGTATATTCGGTTAAAGGGACACGTCAGCAGAATAAGAGGGAAACATGGAAGAAGAACGGTTCCACGTCATTTGTTAACTAGTCAACAAAGAAAATACTGATTATTCGCCATGACACCAAGACACGTCATCAAGAAGATTAGTGAAAACTGAAAGTATACTCGCCAGGTAGCCCAGTCTTAAAATGAGTAAGATCATACTCGCCAAAGACCCTTACTTGGCCAGACCTACTCGGCCAAAATGGGAAAAGCAATCCAATAAAGGTATACCTCATTAAACGGGGATTCATCTAGATACAAGGTCTAATAGTTGCACTCCGATAAGAAATATCCCTATTTCCTCTCCAATTAGGAAAGCCTTCAGAAAGATAGACGTCAAACAGGAAACAAGTCCTAATTGGTCCACCACACTAGAATCCTAACACGACTCTATTTAGAAAATCCGTCGCTAACACGGCAAAGGCGAAAAGAAACCCTAGCTCGCCTGGTATAAATAGAGCTATGTAATCTACAAAAAAAGGGATCTTCTTTCATTCTTAGAAGAGAGCAATAGACGAGAGAAGAGAGATAATATTGAGCGTGTAATATAAAAGAATTCATAGTATTATTTCCTACCCTCAGGGGCGCCGTGGTTTTTTCTCCCTTTCTAGGGTTTTCCACATAAAATTTGTGTCTTGCATGCATTTATTGATTCTCTTGCTCTTATAAACATACTATTATTGTTGACGCGTGGCAATCCAGAAATCAATGTCAACAATTGGTGCTAGAAGAAGGGGGAGATTGGACATAAACTTCGAGGAACTCTCACAAATAGATCTGAAACATGAGCAACACCAGTGATATAGATGGACATTCCAGTGGTGGTAACAACCGCCAGGTCCCTAAAACCACTGGAATAACAGGAGACGGGACATTAATAACTGGAGAACAATTGGTAGCAACTCCGGAAACTGGGGTGGTCCACCCGGGAACCTTGCAGCACTTCAAAGCCATCTTGATAAATTGGTTAGTGAGGCCAACAAGTTAGGGCTCACACTTCCGGTAGGCTTGGGGGTTTCTTCTCCCTATGATTTAGCTAGAATCACACCTAAGGACTATCCACCCGGGAGGCTACAATCAGAAGTCCACATTGCAACCCCGAAGGTCTAGACGAAGCCATCTATAGAGGAAATACCCCAGGATCACCCTGACACCTCTGAAGGAAGAAGACAGAAAAAAAGGAAAAGGGCTGCTGGATGAAGAATCTTTGGAAAGGCGAGGCCACACCCGGGCACACAAGGCGGCCCCCGATGGTACACGCCAGAAGACTCGACGGAGACACCATTCTATTTCCTCTGAGGATAAAATTCCTCAGCCTAGGAGGGGACCATGGTCAAAGCGGGCTAAACAGAGAAGATCTAAAAGCATAGAAGATCTGAGATATGAAGGCAACATGGTTAGTAGGGAGGATGACTACCAAAGAATGACGATCAAGAGCCAGCTCGGCCCGAAAGGAGAACCAACTAGCTGATGAAGCATCACTCTCCAAGAACTATCAAGGAAGGTCTCGGCAATGGCTCGGAGATATGGACACAGTGCCTCATTGGATGACGAATTAGACAGCCCATTCATCGATCAAATTGCTTACACCTAATTCCCGGAAAGGTTCATAATGTTATTATCGAGCAATATAAAGAGACTAGGGACCCAAAGGAATATGTTAGGCGGTTCCGTAACGTCATGGCACAATATGCATCCAACAATGGACTCCTGTGCTTAATACTCACACAAACCTTCAACGACCTCACCTCTAGATGGTTTAGGTGACTCCCACCCAAAAGTATTAACAATTTTTCTGGTTTTAGCAAAGCATTCGTGAGACAGTTCATGGGAAGCGTGTAGAGGAGAAAGTCACTCGCCCACTTGTCAAATCTAAAACAAGAGAAGAACGAGTCCCTTAAGAAATAACTAACAAGATTTGGGAAAGAAGTCGCTAAGATTGAAGACGCCAGCGATGTAGCTGTCATAGCCGCTTTCACCAATGGTTTACAAAATGGTCGACTATCATTTAACCTACAGAGAGACCGACTAAAGACTTATGGAGAGATGATGGACATAGCTAGCGATTATGCATTGTTGAAGAGGAAGAAGTAGCACAAAGGGGTAGCTATGTGCACAGCCACAAACCCGATGCAAAACTTGAGTCCAGGGTCAAAAAATAAAAAACCCAGTTGTGTGATCATCAAAGAGATGAAAAAAGTCACAAGGATCAACCTATGGAGAGTAGGAGAAGCAATCGAACCAGTAGGTTCCAAAGCATATAACAGCTACACTCCTTTGACAGGTGACCAAGAGGATATACTTTCGGTAGTGGAAGATAAAGGACTCACCAAGTATCCTTGGCAGCAATCAGCTAACGCTAGAAGAGACATGACGAAATACTGTTGTTTCCATAAAGATCACAGGCACAACACCTCTAAGTGCTATCAGTTACGTGATCACATATCAAAGATGGGCACCTTAAGGACTTCACCCTGAAAGGAGACAAACATGGTGATCGCCAAGACAGCCACCGAGGAAGTGGGCAAGAAAGAAAGAGCCCAAGGAAGAGTAGCCCAGGCACCGTGCGATAAACACCATTTTCGGTGGACCCTACACCTGTTGAAGTAATAGGGAAGGAATGTCGAAAGTCCGAGAAGTTATGTACAAGTATAGAGATACAGGGGTGAATTCCGTACAAAGAAGCCCTAAGAGGGGAAAGGAAGGTTGGGACCTGATAATTTTCACAACCGAGGATTCAGAAGGGATTGACACAAAACCTAATGATGCAATCATAGTGGGAGTTCAAATAGCCCATATGGATGTTCTCTAAGCAATGATAGATAATGGAAGTTCAGCTGACATCTTAAGCGCCAGGGTATATGATAAACTGCGGCTGGACAGAAAAGACCTAGAGCCTTTCCACGTACCATTGAAGGGGTTTGGAGGTGCAAAGGTGAGATCTCTAGGGACTGTAAAACTGCCAGTAAGATTCAGCATAACACCATGTCGGAGGACGATCCTGTTAGATTTTGTCATCGTCGATATTCATAACTGGCTGTATAATGCACTACTTGGCCGAACATTCCTGAACAAGGCCCGGGCAGTTACTGTTAGGATTATGCTCAATAGCATGAGTGCAATATTGTTTTTGACAATCTTTTCATATTAATAAAGTGATTTCTGGTTTAACAAGTCTTATAGCATTTATAGTTTAATTATTATAATTGTCAAAAGTAAATAATCATTAGGTCAAAAGACTATAAGAAAAGAAGAATTGTTCGTACATCTGGATATGTATGAGGTAGACACAATTCTTTAGTTAGTCTTGAATAATGTTCACAACTTAAGGTAAAGGTTGGGCACCTTTATCTTGTTAAAGTTGTAGATTTTTTTGTTAGCATTTGAGTGGGATCAAATGTGTTATGATGAGTCTAAAATCATCAAAGTGTCTTTGAGTAAAAGAATCTAGTGCACTAGGTGCATTGAATAGGATCACAATGAAATACTTTAACTAGAATCATCAGTGGATAAAAGTTTTTTCATTATGAGGACAATCGGAGAGTCTATCTTAATCTTGAGATAAATGATGGACTTATGGTTACAAGTGTTATTATTTGAGCTATCAATGAGTACGATTATATAGCATAGTCTATCATCGATAGTTTGGTGGTATTCATTTGCTAATCGATAGAGGACTTCATTTATAAATATGGACATCGTGGCTCCATTTATGAAATGAGAGTATAATATTATCATATGGATATTTTGAGGTATTGGATATTAAATCTTAACGTTAAGTTTTCGATAGTGTCTATTGAAACATGGCTTCTGGACAAGCCAAAATATCCAAGTTCAAAATGTGGTCATATGAATAAATATGGTAACTGGGAGAGCTATAGGTGGTCTATGAGCTCTTGGGAATTAATGATATTATTCACGAGGATACACTATCTCCAATAAGATTGTCTAGGGTATGAATGAGAATCATTTACTTATTCTATCTTTATTTAAGAGTGCAATTTTAGTTCTTTAGTAGAATGAACTAAAATTAATAGATCGAACCTAAGTGAATCATTTGTTGATTGTGATTAGGTTATGTCTATTAAAGCTTAAATTTAGATAGCTTGCCAAGATCCCCAATCCACACGGACTTGCATGGATCACTTGATATATTCTACCGGACTAATTATGGGTCCATCTAGAATTATATTAAGGCATGTGGACTTGTTTCCTTTAGTAATAATGGGTCTAGTTCACATGTGGGCTTTTTAGTTAAGGTCCAATGGATTTAATAAAATGGAAAAATAATATTTGGCCCATGTTGTGTATATGGGCGGCAAGGCTAATGGGTTAGCTTATTGTATTATATTATTTTATTTAATTAAATGGAAGTTAATTGATTGATTGATTAATTATTTAATTAAAAGTCAAAATCTTTTTCTAACTAGGAAATATGTTTCTTAGTGTTATACTATTGTTAGTAGTATAATGAGAATCAAAGACTTTATTTGATAGGAAGATAAATAAAAGGATTTTATTTATCTAGTTAAATTAGGAAGTTTTTGATATAGTCACAATTTAATAATACACTAAAGAGTTGGATTAGGGTTAGGATTCTAAGGTTGATAGGTATTTTGGTGAAACACAAATCCCCTAGCAAGGAGGATTTCGGCCACCACCTTAGTGACCTATCAAGGGAATTCGGTTAACCCTATTTTAAAAGAAAGAAAGATTTCGGCCACTATATAATACCCATTATAGATTTTGGTCGGCCATATGTTTTCATGAGAGTTGTTTCTTTTGCTTAAAAAATAAAATCCAACTCTAAGAAAAAGTGTATGAGAATTCGGCCAAGGAGAAATAAGAAGAAGAAACGTTTTATTTCGACGCAATGTCAATCGGATCACGCGACAAAGGTATGATATCTTTAGTATTATATGTTAATTAATTAGAGGGTTAAGGTTCAAATTATGGAAAAATTTTAAATTATACTAAACTCTATTTTAGTCTCGCTTCCGCTGCGTTGACCGGTATTTTTCCCTACAGAAGCTGCAGGAATCACACTGAGGGTATTACTCTGGCCCATAAGACATTCAGACAAGGGTTTTACTGGCCAACACTGTTCGCTGATGCAAAAAGGCAAGATGTGAAGCATGTTAGAGAATTGCGAACAATAATCGCCAACCTCTTGAACATCTACAAAGTATCACTTCCCCTTGGCCATTCGCCATGTGGGGAATTGACCTGATCGGCTCAATGCCCGCTGTGGCCGGAGAAGGAGCAAAACATGCCATGTGGCTGTGGATTATTTCACAGAATGGGTGGAAGCTGAACCACTGGTGCATATAACAGAAGCAAATACCACCAACTTTGTGAAGAAGAACATCTTGTATGGATTTGAAAACCGAACACCATCATTATCGACAATGGGACACAATTCGACAACAAGAAGTTTAGAGAACTATTCAAGAAATATGGAATCAATAATTACTATGCATCTCCGGCCCACCCATAGACGAATGTATATACTGAAGTAGTGAACAAGATAATCAAGCATAACTTGAAAGCTAAGCTCGTCGTTAAGAAAGGGAATTGGGCAAAAAAGCTACCATAGGTATTATAGGCTTATCGGACCACAGAAATGACCTCAACAGGTGAGACACTATACTCAATAGCCTTCGGAACCGAAGCTGTCATTCCGATGGAAACATTATTTTCCTTGCCAAGAATACAACTCTTTTAACCCGAGCTCAATATTGACATGCTGAAGTACGGATTAGATGAATTGGAAGAAAGAAGGGATCATGCATAAATAAGGAATGTAGCTTATCAGCAAAGAGCAACCAGGTACTACAATTTGCATGTGTGAGTAAGGAGGTTCATGCTCGGCGATTTAGCATTGAAAAGAGTGGCCCTAGGAACTAAAGACAAAGCAGCAGGATTACTCATAGACAAATGGGAATGGCCATATCATGCCACTGGGATCGAACAAAAATTGGTATGATTTTGACCCTCATTTCCTTCTCGGGCATTTCCCCGTGTTTTAACTACATTAATCAAGTGTTTCAAGTTTAATTATGTTACAAGGGAATTTGTGAAGAAGAGATGGATTTGGTACAAAAAGTGCAATAAAAGTGGGAAAAATAGGGCATTGTCGCCCTTTGATGGTGTCGCCTTGACCTCACCGTGACAACGTAGGAATTCCAACGTTGGACATTGTCGCTATAGCGACACAATGGCGATAGAGAGGAAAATAATCAACTGTGAGTGTCGCCCTTTGATGGTGTCGCTCTTTAGCCAAACCATGACAGCGTATGAATTCCAGCGTTGGAAATTGTCACCACAGCAACATAACGGCAACAGAGAGGAAAACGATCAGGTGTGAGTGTCGCCCTTTAATGGTGTCACTCTTGAGCCAAACCGCGATAGCATAGGAATTCCAGCATTGGAAATTGTCGCCATAGCGATAGAGAGGAAAACGATCATGTATTCTTGTCATTTCATGCCCATTTCGTACCCTAGCTTTCTTAGCCTATAAATACACCAACTTTTACATCCTATCCTCTTTTCAACCTAGGATCACCATAATTCCCCTCTCAAATTCCTCAATTTCTATACTTGAACTTATCTTTTCCATCCAACACTCAACACCAAAATCTTAACTAATTCACCCAACCATTCCTCTCTTCCCATTCTCTATATCCCAATACCTTTGTCACTCACCATTAGACACCCATATATCTAGAAACATCCTCTTCTACCACTCTTTGCACTGGGAGCATCTAAGGAAAGGAAGGAGAAAGCATTAAAGAATGAGGCATAAGGGTGATTTCCTTATCTGTTACTTTCTTTCTATTTGATTGTAACTATGTGTAACTAATCCCCTAATCTAGGGGATAGATGTGAGGAACATTTGGTTGTGGGTATTTGCTTAAGCTTTTATATTGAATCTCTATTTGTGTTCTATTTAATTTATCATTAGATTCTATTCACTATGTGATTGACTTGTATACCAACTTGTTAATTATAATCTTGTTTAGAATAATATATTATGCAATCATCCATGGATTGACACCTTGTGTGATTAAGAATCCAATGAATATGATAGATTATTTGAGGGTATATCAACCACACTAATCTAAACCTTGATTTGTAACCAACCAATCACACCTTGACCCCCTTTCCTTAATCGGTTAGGCAATTTGGTGGGAAGATGTTTAGGGTTCATAGTGATGACCTAAACACATCCTAGAAAGCAAATGGTTAACATATAGAGATTGGTCCATCAATTCCCTAGCATCTATCTTAATTGTTTACATCCATTACTCTTATAAAGATTGTTGAGCTTTCTATTTTTCCTATCACCCCTTTTAGTTACATTTACTTTTATGCATGTTTGGTGGTTTCTCAATCCACACACTATCCACCTACTACGATTTGCTTAATTGAATTTAGGACTAGTTAATCTATTCAACTAATTACTCTAATTCCCTGTGGAACGAATCCTTGCTTACCATTTTACTAATCTTTACATCTAAGTGGATTTTTAAGTGGTCAAACTCGGTTTTCAAAATGATCACATAAAAATATATTTTGTTGTGCATAAACGGCCACATCAAAATTAGCGCTGCTGCCGAGGAATTTGTAGCGATTGTTGAATCAATTAACTTTTCTTTGTAGTGGTCAGTTGAGTTTTAGTAATTTTTAGTCTCTTAGTTGTTTTTAACCTTTTTAGTTTCTTTTTATTTCTTTGCTAGTTTTGTTTCTTTTGTTTCAGGGCTCTATGGACTTCTTCATGCAAAATCAAGGGTCAAGTTTCGAGACTTATGAGAATATCTACAATACAGATTAGGGGATTAACCAAGACTCCATCTCATCATACCAATCATATTACATTGATGATGAGAGGAAAAATTTCATAGAGA
Organism: Acer saccharum; assembly: GCA_030490815.1. Classification (NCBI taxonomy): domain Eukaryota; kingdom Viridiplantae; phylum Streptophyta; class Magnoliopsida; order Sapindales; family Sapindaceae; genus Acer; species Acer saccharum. Next base: position 35,580,506 of record CM059869.1, read on the forward strand.
ATCATTTTTGGGAAATTGAGAAAATCTAAGCCCCCGTCATGCAGGCCATTTTCAGCTGTTTTTGTTTTTATTTTCTAAGAATGATTTCGAATTCGTGTCCTGTAAACTGTTTTTCATTTTATTTTCAGAAATCAAAAACAAAAACAAAAACAAAGTCAAGTGTTAAAAGTGGAAATTTTGAAAAACAAAAAAAAGTTGTTTTCTGTATTTCAAATACAATTTCAAAAAAATTAACAAAAAAAATATTTTTTTCTTTTTTTTTTCTCTTGGACCAGACAAACTGGATCTTCATCTTCTTTCTTCTTCACCTTCTTTCTCCTCCTCCTTGCCGCCGATTGTCACCTGCCTGCCGCCGGTCGTCGCTCGCCGCTACCTTCCGCCGGTCGCCGGTCGCTGGTCGCTGCTGCCGTCTTCTTCTTCCTCTTCTTCCTCCTCTTCCTCCTCTTCCTCCGTCGATTGCTCCGTCTCCTTCTTCTTCTTCTTCTTCTTCTTCCTTTTCTTCTTCTTCTTCCTCTTCCTCCTCCGCCGATCACTGCTGTCTTCCTCTTCTTCCTCTTCTTCTTCTTCTTCTTCTTCTTCTCCTCTTCCTCTTCCTCTTTCGCTCGCGATCGGCGACCGATCTCTTCTTCTTCTTCTTCTTCTTCCTCTTCCTCTTCCTCCTTCGCCGATCGGCGATCGCCGATTGCCGCCGATCCCTTTTGCCGTCGCCGATCTGGTCTTCCTCCTCCTCCTCCTCCTCCTCCTCCTCTTCTTCTTCTTCTTCTTTTTCTTCCTCTTCCATTGATAAAGGTTTTGTATTAATTTATTAATTATATTTAAAAAATGGTTAATTATTTTAATTAATTTGTTTATATTAATTTCAATTTTCGAAAGTTTTCGATTTATCCTACCAGACGCGTTTTTTCCGTTTTTATTTTCAAAATACAGATTCCAGTAAATGCTACCAGACGCGTATTCGGAATTCAAAAATGAAACCAAAAACACTGTTTTCATTTTCATTTTTCTTTTCGAAAAACAAAAACAAAAAACGACTTGCAGGACGGGCCCTAAGCGTCTTAACAAAGAACCATTGAATTATTCCAATCCGTACAACATTCACATGAGAGGAAGATTACCAACCATGTGTTGCCTAGCCGGCCGGACCAATCAATAGAGTCGGTCTATCCCATGCAAGGGAGGACAAGGAGCTGTGTGCACGCTCTTATACAAGTATTTGAGAAAGGTGTGGAAATTGAGGAAGAACTGCCGAAGAACCAAAAGCGAAGCACGAAGTTAGAGGAAAAATTGGCTTTACTTCAAGAGAAATTAGTGGAAACCTCCCAAGAGAAGGAAGAAGTGAGGGAAAAGTTTGAAAGAAAATTACAACTCGTGATGAAGGAGTTGGAAGATAAGGAGGCCTTGGGAAAGGTGAAGGTTGATGAGCTTGAAACTCTAAACAAGAAGCTCACTCTTGAAGTAAACATGCTCAAAGAGGAGAATGGTACCTTTCGGAGGAAGGTAGGAGAAGTCTCCAACTAGAACAAGGAGTTAGAAATACAAGTTGGGAGACTTGAAGTTGAGAGGAATTCCGCATCAAAGGAATTCGAAGACCTTGCAAAGCTATTTGAAGAATTTGACGAAGAACATGCAAGGAAGGCAAGGAAGTTGCTTATAGAAGTGGAGCAAAAAGCAAAAGCTTTGGAAGAAACGAAGGAAGCACTTGGTAGGAAGGATGAAGCCCTCAAAGTAGCTAAGGTTAAAGAATGTGACTACATAGTCAATCTAGACAAGGTGGAGAAAGAGGTCAAAGCACTGCAAATGAAGCAACACCATGGACCTCATAGTCACCTACCAAGAGGGAGTTTTTTTAACCATCGTCCTACTTGCTATTTTTGCTTGCAAAAAGGGCACTTAAAAGCTCATTGTTTTAAATTCCATAAGCACAAAAAAATGAGAGAGTCTAGGAATAGGAAGAGTCCACCTAGAGTTAAGCGAATTTGGGTAAGAAAAGACTTGGTTGACCAAGTTAGACCCAAAGGAAAAGAAAAGGGGAAATCAACTCAACTTGTTTGGGTTGCGAAAAAGAACCAATTTCCAAACTTGGTAAAACCTTTTTTGTTGATGTCACCCCTAGCACAAGTACATAATGTAGAAAACTTCTTTTGTGCGTTTTATTTTTTTTTATGCTTAATGTTGTTTGAAAATTGCATAATCTATTTTCTTTCTTTAATCTTGTATTTCTCTCTATTCGTGAAATTGTATATGGTAATTGAGAGGAGATAAAACGTTAGGTTAGGGGGTAAAATCTATTGTGTGATTTGTTTAGTTTATTTTTTTTGAATAAATGGTGTTCCAAGCTCTTGTTGGCAATTGCTTGTATTGAGTAAATTTTTAATTGCCAGAACTTTCTAATGTGTTTTGTGTATGTGTAGATTTTCTATTTCTTCTTAAGGAAGCAAGTGTTATGTTGCTTGTGCGATAAAGCAAGGTTTCTTTATCTCTTGGGATGAAACAAAGACAACTTGCGAGTCTTGGAGGGATGAGCAAGCCAAGAGTGCTAACAAAAAGGGCAAGAGCCTTATCCATAAGAAAAGCAGCATTTTTGGAATTTGAGTGCCGGAGCACCATGCCAAGTCTTGCCTAGACGTTAAATCGAGCGCTTGGTGAGAGGCAAACCACTTAGGTACATTTCTTTAATAGTTTAAAATTTTGTTTTTTTTAATTGGTCGCATCATTTTTGAGTTCTTTTATCTTTATTTCATTCTTGCTTAGAATAAAGGTGTGAGAAGAATTTTGGAAGTGGATTTAGAATGGTTGTGCTTTATTGTTGAATTTGGATGATTGAAATATTGATGAATATGCCATTCATGATTGAACATCTTTTGGATGATCTTGTGCATATTAGGATGAGAGGGCACTTTGCCAAATTTTTGAAAATACATTGATTATTTATGGACATATATGCATTATTTGCTTTGGATTTGTTGGGTTGCGCCTTTTGACCAATTTTGCCTCCCATGAACATTGTGGACAATGTCCAATTTATGTTTGGGGGTACATTTGCGCAACACCACTTTGCTTACCTTGCTTGGTTTTAAAAATTTGAGCCAAATTTTTCAAATTCTTGCTACAATGCCATATCTGATCATACTTTGCTTGTTGAGATTGTGCTTTACATGAGTGGTGAGGAATTGTGCATTGTAAGGATTCCCGTTGTTTTTAATTGGCTTATTTCGTGATCAAACCATAAATGGGGATACTTTGTAAGGGTAGTTTAAATGTTGTTGTTAGTGCATTAGGCCCTTTGAAGACCTCATTATTGACAAGCACCAAAGGTAATTTTCTAAGTGCTTTCTTGTCTTGAAGAGATAGTTGCACACACTCACAACTCATGCATATGTTTAATCTTTGTATGTTGTGTTTCTTTTTGTTGTGCATAAATGATTATTTACATCTCTTCTTGCTTGATTTTATGATTGCATCTTGTGTTGAAAACATCATAGCATTTAGGCTTTTAGGATGCATCTTGTTTGACTTTGCACCCCTTGCATCATTGCATGTGGGATGCAAATTTTGGGGCTGTGCGCTGGTCCACCAGCGCCGGTCGACCAGCGCCGCTCACCGGCGCAAATCGCCCAGTGGCGCGCCGCTGGTCGTGCGCTGGTGTGGACCAGCGCCGGCCACCAGCGCCGATCGCCCAGTATGGCGCCGCTGGACTGGCGCTGGTGGTAGCGCCTGTCGTCCAGCGCTCAAGCCAAAATTGGCTTGTGCGCTGGTCCTGCGCTGGTCCACCGGCGCAGGTCCACCAGCGCACAGAGTGATTTTCTGGCGAGTTTTCAAAACGACCTCACTTCACTTATGGCCTCTATATATATGCTAACTTGATTTTAGGTCATTCACAAGAGTTCTTATTCATGCTTCATACTTAGGATATTTTTCAAGAGAAGAAAAATACACAAAGAACTCATTTTTATTTACTCAAACACAATTTCATGATCATCAATCATCATCTAGCATCATCTTAGATCATCTAGATGTCATCTAGCATGGAATCTTCATCATACTTTGCTTGGTAAGCTTTTCACTAATATCTTACATATTTTGTGTTTAATTTATCTAGCAAATCTCAATTAATTACTTGATAGTTATTTTGTATGCTCTAGATACAAAATTGAGATTAGTATGATGTATGTTTGAGAAGTTGTATTGTGCTAGCATATTAGGTTTTGTACTTGATATTGATTAGCTTAACTATTTGACATGTCATTTAGTTTTGATATCTAGGATTGCACTTAATTGCATATTAATCATCTTAGATAAGCATATAGGGTTTCCCTTGCTCTATGTTGCATTTTGGATATTTTCATATATTCACTTAGGGTTGTATTCTCTTCAAGAGAAGCTAAGTCTTGTGTGTAGCAATCGGGATTAGGTTGCTTAGATCGCAAGCAAATTGGACTAGGTTCACTCATACCGGGATTAGGTAGGTGTGTGATTACTTCCGGGATTAGGTTGTAATCGTTTGCACATTTAGTGGATTCGAGGTTCGAGTGTGGCTTACTTACATAGCCCGTGGTTTTTCCCGTGAGGGTTTCCACGTAAAAATCAAGTGTTGATTTATATTTCCGCACCATATTACACTTGCTTGTTTATATTATCTTGAGGGTAAATTCGTAATTTTGACTAACACGAAAAATTGGGTAAAAAGCTTAAAATCTATTCACCCCCCCTCTAGATAGCTTTATACACACCGTGGTATATTTAGTTTCATGCATCTTTGCCATTGTTTGGTTTAGATTAACATCATGCCATTTAGGGTGTCATTGAACAAAGTGCGTTAATCTTTTTCTCATAATGTTAGGGTGAATTATTAATTTTACTTGAAGGCTAGGAATTAATAGTGGAGATTCCCATGAGGATCACAAACACGGCCTTAAAAAGCATATTTTGAGCTGTCAAATATTCACTTTTGAAACACTCACTCTCAAACACTCATTCAAGCATGTATAGGTCTCATTTGCACTTAAATGTTGCTTGCCATAGAATATTATGGATTGCTTGTGGATGCTTAATTTTGTTTTGTGGACAAGCCTTTAGAAATGACTTTAGGCAATGCATGTGAAAACCACTAATTGGCCTATATACTTCCAACCCTCTAATGTGTGTGCTCCCAAGCCCCTTTGAAGCCAAACACGTCTTAAGCTTTTCATTCTTAAACCACATCTACATGAACCTTATAGCCTACATGATTGACTTACCTTGACCAAATGATTTGCTAAGGCTTAGGGAATGAATGTAAGCTCTTATACTTGAGATAGTATAGGCGTGTACCTAGGAATGTAAATGTGTGCAAAAAGTTTTGCAAAGCAAGAGAGTTGAAAAGATAAAGAAAAGCAAAGAAAAAGAAAGTTTAAAAAGAAAAAAGATTGGCAAAGTAAAGAATAGAAAAATGAGGAAAAGAGAACCAAGAATTAGGCATAGCTGGCCTAGAGAGGAAATGAAAAGTGGAATGAGCTACTCAAATGAAAAATTAGAGTAGAATGCACAAGAAAATTGAAATTGTAAGCTTGGATGCCTAAAGTGTGAACAATATGTGTGAAGCAATTTGAACTCATAATTAGAATGTATGCCTTAGTGTAATCATTGAGTTCTTTGTTATCCATTGCCTCATTCTTTGTTTCACCATTCACCTAAGGCCCAATTACAACCAAAAGAAAGACCTTCATGATCTTTAGGAGTGTCCATTTTGTGAAATTTGGTTGATGCATGTTTTTTCTAATTCTTGGCTTGCAATTCCATTCATGAGGCTTAATTTCCTGAAATTGTGTTTTTAAAAGTGATCATGTGCAATCAATTAGATATCCATGACATCATATTGCATATGTATTTTGAACGAACTTAGGAATCAAAGAGAAAAAAAGAGAGAATCCGGTGAGGATTAGTTATCGAGGCGAACTACATTCTAAACTGAATAACACCTTTTCTTTGAAGCTTTTGCATTTTGAATGTAAGGTCACATTACGTACAATCATATCTATAGTGGCATGCTTTTAATCTTTACTTAACATTCTCTTACTTGTATAAGCCCTCACTAGTGCATCATTGTTTTAATCTCTTCATTTTGGTTTCGTATATTGATCATGATAAGTAAAACCTTGCTTGGATAAGTTAGAGCTTTATTGAAAATCTTTGAAATGTCTTAATGCATGTCTTTAGGGTTGATTTGTGATTGTTTTGCTCAAGGACTAGCAAAAGATGGGTTTGGGGGTATTTGATTGAACCAAAATTGGTATGATTTTGGCCCTAATTTCCTTCTTTTTATGTTTGATTCTTGGGCATTTCCCCATGTTTTAACTACGTTAATCAAGTGTTTCAAGTTTAATTGTGCCACAAGGGCATTTGTGAAGAAGAGATGGATTTGGTACAAAAAGTGCAATAAAAGTGGGAAAAACAGGGCATTGTCACCCTTTGATGGTGTCGCCTCGACCTCACCGCAACAACGTAGGAATTGCAACGTTGGACATTGTCGCTATAGCGACAGAGAGGAAAATGATCAGGTGTGAGTGTCGCTCTTTGATGGTGTCGCTCTTGAGCCAAACCGCGACAGCGTGGAAATTCTAGCGTTGGAAATTGTTGCCACAGCAACACAACAACGATAGAGAGGAAAACGATCAGGTGTGAGTGTCACCCTATGATGGTGTCGCTCTTGAGTCAAACCGTCGTAGCGTAGGAATTCCAACGCTGGCATTCCAGTCGCCATAGCGACACAACGACGACATAGAGGAAAACGATCATGTATTCTTGTCTGTTAGGTTGATAATTAGTGTTGGCATTAATTCCATATCAAAACGTGTTTTACTTGTAATGTTTAGTGGTTAGTAAATGAAGGATTTCGAAGACGAAGGACGTCTCAACCATTATTCGTTCAAGTTGCCGGCTTTTAAGAGTTTCGGGCATTATCGGTCTACAAAGGTATTCTAAGTCCTCTTATCTCTTACAAGGCTAGGCACACACTCACACATATCATTCTTGTGTGTCCCTTCATGATTTTATTTCATTTACATTTCACTTTCACACACTTGGCAAAATATGCTCATGCATTCACATTTAGTTAATAAACTTTGTGTTTTGCATTTTCTAGGACTATGTCCGGAAACTAGCATATGTGTGTGTATTTGTGTTTGTATGTTTCCGTATTTTGTGTTTAGGACTTGAACATGTTCTTATTCAATGCCTTATTGAGTTCCGGTCGTTTCGGTTACTCATTCATAAGGTTTCGAGTCCAAACGTGTTGACTATGCCACTTTACGTTCTCTTACGTTGTGTTGACTTCATCGATGATTTCCGAGATGATTTCTCAACCGGTTTTCAAAGTTGTATAGTCTTTATCGTGCATGAGAGAGTCACGGTTTGTAATCCGAAAACGGATTCGAATTTGGAGTTCAGACGCCCGAGATACGGGCCGACGAACCGAGGGAGCGCGCGAGAGGACAGCCCAGGCCGTGGGCCACAAGGGCTGGCCGTGGTTGAGGCCGTGGGCCCCACGGCCTGGAGCAGCCTCTGCTCCCGTGTGGGCCACGCGCCCCCCACGGGCTGGGGGTGATGTGGCACCACATGGTTGGCCGGTTCCCTCCTTCTCTCTCCTCCTATTTCTTCCCTCTCTCTCTCCATTTGAATTTCTAAGAAGAAAAATTCTGATTTCCCGTCAGCCCTCTCCTCTGAAATTTCTGATTTTCGAAACACCATATCTTCCTCATCCGGGGTCGGATTTGAGTGATTCAAGTTGGAGAGTGTTCGTATTTGAGTCCTCTAACATCTCCAAGTGGTTTGGTGTCTGTTTGATCGTGATTTCCAGTGGTTGATCACTGAATTCCGAACTAGCTTCAAAATCCGAGGTAATGGTCTCATCTTAGGGATTTCTTGTTATTTGACCTTCCAAATGCTTGGGGTTTCTTCTTCTATATCTTTGATTATGTTTAGTAAAAGCTATTGAGAAAGATAGCTTGATTATCATTCTAATTGAAACTCAATTTGTGGACTAATGTTGACTAGATTCTATGATTCTATGTTTTTCATATGTTTGTGAGTTGTATTGTGATTAGAATGGCATCTTAGGTTGTTTGATACTTAATTGAATTAATTTTGTGTTAAAATGACTTTGAGATTTGATTTGGTCCTTTGATTGAAGAAATCAAGGATTTGTGTATTTGTTTGTGATTTAGAGAATATAGGTTTTGATTGATGTAAATCTCAAAACCTTGCTCTATATTTTTGTCTAGTATATTGATTGATTTTAATCTCATATATCTAGCTTTTGATTGTATATTGATAGCATCTTGAATTTGTACTTAATGAAAATTTTGTGATTCAAGTGTTATGTGTATGAATGAGACTTTGAGTATATGTGTTAGGTGTTTCACATGCTTAGGTTTCTATTCATGTATTTTTGCATCTAGACTTGATTAATTGTGTTTTCACATGTTTAGGTCTATTTGTGCCATAGAATGTATTGATCACATGTTCTATGTTGTATTGAATGTTTGCATCATTTGCATTCACATGATCGCACTAGGAAGTCCTTGAAAAAGGCATGAAGTCTTGGTTAGAGTCGGGATGACTCGGATAGCCAAGCAAGAAGTCTTGCCTAGAGTCGGGATGACTCAGATAGGTAAGCAAGGAGTCATGGCTAGAGTCAGGAGGACTCGGATAGTCATGCATGGGAGGCTCCCTAGAGGCAAGAGTGCCTTGGATAGGGAGTTGGCTATTGTGTTGGTAGGCCTAGGCGTATGGTTAGACATAGAGTCCGATAGAGCGGGGTACACGGGAGGTGTATGCACTCTTGAGGAATTTCTAATCTACCATCGATGTTGGTTGAGTGTGTTGTCCAATATATGGTGGTTCCGCATCATTGAGGGATTTCATACTTTCCAATAGGGTTGGGTAGGCTTAGACTTCACTAGGTTGGGTGAGCTAAAGATTGGTCACTTTGTGAATGTTCTATGTTTACTTTCCAATAATATAGTACCCAATGGTTGTAGTTCAACCCGTGGATGTTTCCTCCTTGGAGGTTTTACCACGTTAAAAAATCCCTTGTGTTAATTCTTTCTATCTCTTCTCTTATATTTTAATTGTATATTTTATTGTTTTGATTCATAATATTCACTTGTGATGTATTGTGAACCAAGTCTTTGTATAGTGTGATAAGTGTATTCATTCTATAGATCAAATTTGTATCTTTGATTCTTTTGTATATTGTAATATTTGTTTAGTGACATTTTGTTCACTCTTGTAACACATTGAACATCTTATGAAATACAAGCTTATTTTGTTGTTATGTTTATTTGATATTTTACCTCACATGACTTGTTGATATACTTAGACATTTCTCTTATGATTGTGTCATCGTATTGTCTATGTATGTCTACCTTGGCTTATTGTGTTGTGTGTAAGGCTACCTTGAGGGACAAACGAATGTTTGTTCAAGGGTTTGAAAAAAGGTGTAAAAACCTATTCACCCCCCCCCCCTCCCCCCCCCCCCCCCTTCCTAGGTATGCTTTAAGCAATTTAACTTCGTTTGTGTACATTCATTGTCATTTCATGCCCATTTCGTACCCTAGCTTTCCTAGCCTATAAATACACCAACTTTTACATCCTATCCTCTTTTCAACCTAGGATCACCATAATTCCCCTCTCAAATTCCTCCATTTCTATACTTGAACTTATCTTTTCCATCCAACACTCAACACCAAAATCTTGATCACTTCACCTAACCATTCCTCTCTTTCCATTCTCTTCATCCCAATACCTTTGTCACCCACCATTAGAGACCCACCTATCTAGACACATCCTCTTATACCACTTTTTGCATTAGGAGCATCTAAGGAAAGGAAAGAGTAAACATTAAAGAAGGAGGCACAATGGTGATTTCCTTATCTATTACTTTCTTTCTATTTGATTGTAACTAAGTGTAACTAAACCCTTAATCTAGGGGATAGATGTCAGGAACATTTGGTTGTGGGTATTTGCTTAAGCTTTTGTATCGAATCTCTATTTGTGTTCTATTTGTTTTTTCATTAGATTCTATTCACTATGTGATTGACTTGTATGCCAACTTGTTAATTATAATCTTGTTTAGAATAATATATTATGCAATCATCCTTGGATTGACACCCTTGTGTGATTAAGAATCCAATGAATAAGATAGATTAGTGGAGGTATGTCAACCACACTAATCTAAACCTTAATTTGTAACCAACTAATCCCACATTGACCCCATTTTCTTAATCTGTTAGGCAATTTGGTGGGAAGATGTTTAGGGTTCATAGTGATGACCTAAACACATCCTAGAAAACAAATGGTTAACATATAGAGATTAGTCCATTAAAGTGTCTTAAAAAGCATTGCCCATACCCACTTGTTAACCCATCAATTCCCTAGCATCTATCTTAATTGTTTACATCTATTACTCTTATCAAGATTGTTGAGCTTTCTATTTTTCCTATCACCCCTTTTAGTTACATCTACTTTTATGCATGTTTGGTGGTTTCTCAAACAACACATTGTCCACCTACTACGATTTGCTTAATTGCATTTAGGACTGGTTAATCTATTCAACTAATTACTCTAATTTGCTATGGAACGAATCCTTGCTTACCATTTTACTAATCTTTACATCTAAGTGGATTTTCAAGTGGTCAAACTCAGTTTTCAAAACAATTACATAAAAACGTATTTTGTTGTGCACAAACGGCCACATCAACTGGTTTAACAGGACATAGAGCGTATCGTATTGCTCGATGAGGAGCTGGCGAACTCCCTCTATCGTGCAACGCTCGGTACTTGAAGATTTACTACCCTTGATTTCTTTCCCTTTAGAGTTTGTTTTTTTGTTTTCTTTTCAGCATTTTCTTTTATTTTTTAAGCATTGTCTAAATTGCAGGAGATAATCAATAAAGAGTAATTAATTGCTAAGTACAAATGTCTTCACAAAATCAAGTGCTGTGGTCGGCAATAAAGACTACCCACTTTGATATGAGGTTACGAATGCAAACCCTCATAATGACAATGTAAGCATGGTGAATGAGTGCTCCCCAACCAAAGCAGGCTTAAGACGAAGACGTCAGAATAGCCTGAGCTAGAAAAACGCTGTTAGACCAATTGGTGCTCGCCACCATTGGCAAACATGACCCTTCGAGATGTGAATAAGGCACTCAAAAATACCGATTGGAAATACATCCCGAAAGAAACGCTGGGGGTCGAACAACTAGCAATCTTAGCAACCTATAAGCAAAAGTGGGAAACGTTCCAACAATATGCTTAAAAACTTGGTGTATGGTCGGATCTGTCCTGACAAACACTGAATGAGCACAAGAATTGATCGAATTGAATCGCACTCGCAGTTTCTAGGTCCAACTTGAGACACATGGAGAGACCTAAAGACCAGCAAAAGGCTTTGCGCCCAAACCAAAAACTCAGCAATGGTAGCTGAACAAGAATAATGAACAACTGAAAAATGGGCAAGTTATATAAATAAAGGTTGAATATACATTAACAGGATTGGGCTTGATTACAAAAAAGAAAGAAAGAAAAAATAAGTCAGGCATCTGTTGGAGGAGCACCCCTGCTATCCTCATCATCATCGATCTCATCTTCGGATGGCCAAGTTGTCTCCTCATCTCATGTTGGCATAAAAGGTCCATAGTCCCGATCGGAAACATGACCTAAATTTGGCTCCTCACCAGTACTGGTAAGACTCCATTTTTTGCTAGAATAATATGTATTGAACACATGTTTTATAGGGACTTCCAGATGCATCGTGTGAGGTTCTATTCTAGTATAGCGGCAATGAGCTTTCCACCTTTTTATATGATCCTTGATTGAGCCGTCCGCGCCATCCATATGTAGCTGAAGGGACTTGTCGAAACACTTCAAGACATTCTCGTTCGAATGGCCCTTTATCACGAAAACCTTCTTTGACTACCTCTTTCCACGTTCTAACTTGCGCAAAAGAAGAGCGTCATAACCTACAGACCTCTTGAACCGATCCACGGCATGGACCTCTAGTTCAGCTCTTAAATCCCCGAAGATTGCATCTCTTTAAATTTGCTAATTGCGCAGATCATTCGATTCTCGCTCAGCATTCTCTCTAGCTTCTTCAACCAACCTCTCCGCTTCCATGTGGGTTGCGAGGGAGTCCCGATTGGCAGACAGTTGATCCTTTAATAACCTGACCTCCTCTTCCATGACAGATAACTTCTCCTCAGTAGCTAACTGGGTAGCCAAAAACCCATCAGCAGATTCTCTCAACTGAGCGAGTTGCTATGAGTAGGACTCCTCGACATTGAATTTATCGGCCACTGAACGAGAGATCTGGTCGCGTAGACGCCTATTCTCTGCAGAAACTGCGTTCTCGCGTCTATAGTTGTCCGCCTTCTCAGACATCATCTGGACGAAACACAAAAGTTAGAAAATAAAAACATTACTGATAAAGCAGGAAGATCAAAGACGTACCAAATAATGGCAGTTAAAAACCATTCCATCCTTTTGTTGCATGACTTGTTCTTTATTTGCCCCCAGCCTTGCCCAACATAAACATCCTCGCTGATCAAGTGTGATAAAATATCAGAAGTAGAAAAGTTAGAAAGAGAACGGAACCATATGTCTCGCCAGTTCTGGTTTAAAAAGGGATTGGGGGTTCTTCGCATGCACCGTCTGGATTTACGGCGGGTGCAAAAGAGTCTGGTGGAGTAGCTGAAGAAGAATCATTCTATTCGCCAACATTCGCTGAATGGGTGGTAGGATCCACAACTGTTACCCCCTCAGTAGGAACCTTTGAAGCAACGCCTTTAGTCGGAGAAGCTTCAGCGAGGATAGCTTCGCCATTGCCCTTTTCATCTGACGAAATCACGTATTGAACAACTCTTGAAGCATGTGAAACAAATACTCAGTGTGTTCAATATTAATCTAGAGGGGGGGGGGGGGGGGGGGGGGGGGGGGAGGGGGAGGGGTGGGGGTGAATAGATTTTAACCGATTTTACCAATTTTTCGTGTATGGTCAAGATTACGAAAATGCCCATAATAGTCAATATAATATAGCAAGTGTAATATGGTGCGGAATATAAATAACACTTGATATTTACGTGGAAACCCTCACGGGAAAAAAACCACGGGCTAGTAAGTGCGCCACACTCGAACCTCGAATCCACTAAATGTGTTAAAGATTACAACCTAATCTCGGTATATAATCACACACCTACCTAATCCCGAAGTGAACCTAGTCCAATTGCTTGTGATTTACGCAACCTAATCCCGGAAGCTACACAAGTCTTACTTCTCAATGAAGAGATGATACAACCTAAGTGAATATATGAAATACTCAAAATGCAACAAGAGCTAGGTAACCCTATATGCTTATCTAGGATGATGATATAACAATAAATACAATCCTAGATATCAAGAGCTAAATGACATATCAAATAGCTTAACTAAATATAGATTATGAAAACCTATATAGCTATCACAATACAACTCTTAAACAATCAATACACTAGTCTCAAACTTGTATATAAAATATATATGAATGACATACAAGTGATAAATGAGATTGCTTGTAAAGAAAGACACAAAATATGTAAGATATAAGTGAAAAACTTTCCAAACAAAGTATGTTGAAAAATCCATGCAAAAAGATATCTAGATTATCAAAGATGATGTTAGATGATGATTGATGATCATGGAAAAGTGTTTGAGTAAACAAAGATGATCAAAGATAAGTTCTTGATTAAAAATCTCTCTTTGAAAAAGCTCTGAATTAAAAATATGATTTTTGAGTCATACTTTGACCTAAGAACAAATAGACATATATATAGGAGGTCAAATTGAAGCTGTGTCGTTTTGGCCAAAATCAATTGTCGCCATTTGTCTCAGGGCGACCTCGTGGCGACACCAATTTTTCTTCTATGTCGCCACTTTGTCCCCATGGCAACATCTCAGGGCGACGCCCGACGCAACACAAAAAACTTCATTATCATCATTTGTATCAAGGCGACATCTCATGGCGACCTCATACCTGATTGAATTTCAGGAATAAGTTTCACTGTCGTCATGGTGACACCAACAAAGGGCGACAATGCCCTATTTCCACATGAGCACAATGTGCAAGTGTGTAAAGTGGTGAAACCAAAGGAGAAGCCAAGGGCATTCTCCAAAGGTGAATTTTGCGCTGAACCAAACACACATTCATGCATGCACGGACATTTCTGAACAATATCGGAAAACGAATTACAAGACACATAAACACACAACAATATACAACATCAAAGTGCAAGTGTGAAATGTGACATGTAAAGAGAGAATGCACACAAATGCAAGTATGCTAAGTGTGTGTGTGCAATCTAAATCTCTTCAAAGAAACTAAGCACTAGAGATATACCTTTGGAGTGTTTATCACCTTGAGGACTTGAAAAGGCCTTTGAGCTTGATCCTTAATCACCTAAACTACCTTTACAATTCAAACCCCAACATGTGGTTTGTCCACAAAATGAGTGAAGTTCATTTCCATGACAAAGGATGTCTTGCTTGTGGAGGAGGCATCCTTGTCATCAATGTAGCCAAGACCTCTCTTGTCACTTGGCTTTCTTCCAACTCCCAACATGTGGTCAAGCATCTTGGTGCTTGAAGTCATCTTAGCCATTAAGACCTTAACTTCTTCAAGCTCTCTTTTCAGCTCTTCTTCTCTCCTCATAGATAAGGCTAAGTCGTATTTTAGCTTATCTTCATCCGCCATGGATCTCACCACTTCTTCACACAAGTGGTCTACTAGTGTTGAAAGCTCTAGATTCTCTTCTTTTAATCTTCTAATTTCTTCCTTGTTCCTCATCATCGAGCTCTCAACTTTGACTTTGTAGTCATTAGGATCCATACCCTCCACATATCCATTTGTGGAGTTAGATGACAAATATTCAACACTTGTGTCATCTCCTATAATCTCCATTTCACCAATGGAGTCATCTCCTTCATCAAGATCATCAAATTTGTCTCTTGATGAGGAAGGATCCAAATCCCGATGAGTAGCTACACCAACTACTTCTATACCTAGTTCTTCTTGGGGATCACAAGGAAAAGAAACTTTGCCATCTTCTTCAACTTCTACACTCTTGGCTCCAAATTCCGTGTAGATGATGGCAAGTTCTTCATCACTTGAAGGATTTTCGTCATCTTCATATTTATCCCATAAGGTGGCCAACGCCTTACCTTTTCTTCTATCCTTCAAGTTTCCACACTCCGGGGAGATATGCTCGAATCCTCCACATTCGTAGCAATGAGTCCCCTCTCTTGAAAACACTCCTTGGTTTGACTTGTCATTGAGTCCCATGTCTTCAATTGAGATACCCTCCTTCTTGTCATGCTTCAAAGTCTCCAAAGCAATTGTCTTCTTCTTCTTAAGAGGTGAGGTGGTCAACTTCTTCTTAGGAGGTGAGGTGGTTAATTTCACAAATCTCCTAAAACTCTCTTGTAATAGAGACATCTCCTCAACAGAGTCAATTTCTTCTCTCACAAAATCACTCATAGTGTTTGCATTGAATGAATGCAAAAGAGAAGAATGCACAATGTATGAAATCAATCAAATACATACAAAATGCAAAACACACCAACAATGAGCAAAGGATCACCTAAGTATCTCTAGGAACCTGCTCTGATACCAATTGAAACAAATTAACGGTGTGTATAAAACTATCTAAAGGGGGGGGGGGGGGGGGGGTGAATAAATTTTAATCGTTATTACCCAATTTTCACGTTTAGTCAAATTTACGAAAATGCCCCAAACTAGACAATATAATAATCAAGTGTAATATGGTGCGGAAATATAAACGACACTTGATTTTTACGTGGAAACCCTCATGGGAAAAACCACGGGCTGGTAAGTGTGCCACACTCGAACCTCGAATCCACTAATTGTGATAACGTATACAACCTAATCCAGGTTTGACGGCCTAATCCCGGCCAATATCCCGCTACCACTACCCACAGGCCTGTAAAAGTGAACCTAGTCTAATTTGCTCATGTGACCACCTAATCCCGGTGTCCGACCTAATCCCGGCCTATCACACAAGACTTACTTCTCCGAAGAGATCAAACACCCTATATGAATATGCAATGAATATTCAAAGAGCAAATAAAGCTAGGGAACCTTAGATGCTTATCTAGGATTATATGATGACAATAAAATCAATCCTAGATATCAAAATAGCTATATGACATGGCATACAACTTTAGCTATGTTAAGGATGACCAATCCTAAATACAATAGCTATCAAAAATAATCTCAATCATATAATGAGATTAATTAGCTAGATGTTAGATAAACATGTAAAATCCTAGCTATCAAAATAACCCAATCAACACATAATCTCAATCATGTATGTAGAAATTACTCAAAGAACATACAAGTGATAAAAGAGATAAATTGATAAGTAAAAACACTAATTATGTAAGATAAAAGTGTTTAACAAATCATACCATGTGTGTTGAAGAAGACCCATGCATTAGCATATGCTAGATGAACCTAGATGATGCCTAGATGATGATTTGTGCATGTGGGAATGGGTTTAGAGAGATAAAGATGTAATCTTTAAGCTTTTTCTCTCAAGTGTCTCTTTCTCTCTCAAGAATATGGAGCCTCTCTCTCTAGGGTTTGATTTTGTGGCTCACACCTCAAAATGATGAGAAAGATATGTATTTATAATGCCCAAGTGAAACTATGTCGTTTTGGAAGAAATGGAAAAAATATGGGCATTTTTGCGGTACTCGCGTCAGTGCAGCGACTCAATATTCGAGCTCTTCGAAACATAACCAAACGACATCGAAACCTTTCATATGATATATTGTTGGAAAGGTATGGATGTATACTTTCTACTCGTTTTTACAGAATGACATGTTGATGTCTGTAGAAAAATTTATGGTCAATTGAGTGACCAAAGGTCAGAAACGGACAATAACAGAGTTGCCCTGTTTTGGTTGTAACTTTGGAGATTTTAAAACCAATCCAAACGGTCATGAAATATTACGAATAATATACCGTTGGAAAGGTATGGGTGTCTAGTTTGTATAGAAATTTTCAAAACTCATTTTGAAGCTTTGTGTAAAACGTTATGGCCACAAGACCATACATAGGTCAGTTTTGAAAATCATTTAAACATTGAAATCCAATCTTTTGAAACTAGACACTCTACTCCAAACAACCAAACCAAAACTACCACTTATCCAAGAGAAGAATGAGACCTTCTCAAGTGGTTAACCATCGTGCTAAGACATGCACACCATCGTGCAAGCACGGAAGTTTCCGAACATCCTTCGGGAAACGAATTATACCACACTTAAAGCTAACATACATGAAGTGCACGTGTGGATATTGAATGCATCATAATGCCTATCATGTCATGGAATTTCATAGAACAAGATGCAATCAATTAAATGCTTGAAGAGATATTGAATAATCAATAAAGCATAATGCACACAAAATATAAACACAACATTCAGGAATAAGAGTTATGCATGTTGTGTGTGTGTGCAACTATATCTCTTCAAGGCAAAGTAAGCACTAGATATACCTTTGGTGCTTGTCCTCTTGAGGTCTTGGAAAGGGTCTTTGATCTTCAACTAATCACCTAGACTACCCTTACAACCAAACCCCAACACGTGGTTTTTCCATGAAATAAGCCAATCAACTAAAGGGAATCCTTACAATGAGCCAATCAATGAATGGGAATCCTTACAATCTCGCCCTGTGGCTATTTAGTGACAAAACCACTCACATTGATCCTCACAACATAATTGAATCTACGGGATAACAAAGATATTCTACGTTACAAACAGATATAAAAATATAAAAATCTTCAAGTCTTCAATCTCTTGTAGAACTATTAACCCTTCAAAACAAAAGATTATACTTTCCAAAGCAAGTGTATGTGAGATGAATAAGTGAAAATAAAACAAGCATTTGCATTTAAGAATTGAAACACAACATCATGCAATGTATGTATATGCAATGCTCTCCCTCAACGGGTTACTCCCCCTCAATGAATATTCTCCCCAGCCTGCACAATTGCCACTACAATTTGCAACTCCCCTCACCACATTCTACTCTCCCTTTTGTCATGATATAGACAAAGAAGTAGTCCCCAACCGGGCCAATTCTAGCAAAGAGAGATAGTAGCATACAAGATATTTGCATAATCATATTAGTCACTTTATGCTTCTCAATTAATTGGAGAGAACCAAGGAGATTTATTTAAAGAATATGTGTGAATCAAAAATGTTTTGCATGCAAGACATGTAGCATTCAAGTCCAAAATACAATGGTATTTGGCAAGGCAAATGACAAAGGTTTCTAATAAGAATTCAAACCAATTTCACCATTGTCATGAGAGAAGCAAGGATATATAGATTTTAATGATTTCAATTTAAGAGCAACTATATCCAACTTTATAAGCGAAACATGGCATGAGCGACTTTTTGCACCCTATTAACTTCTCCAATGATGTCATTTTTATCATGGAGTTGTCTAACCCATGGAGCGGGTTCTTTAGGGTTTAAGAGAGGAACTCTATCAATAGGTTGTGTGTCCTCATTATCACCATTGGACGTCCCAACATTGGGAGTCTCCACAACCTTTTCTAAGTGAGAGTCATCATCTAAAACAACCTCCTCCTCATGGTTACTAGACTTGAGCCTTTCATCATAAATGACAACATTGGATGATTCCATGACGCTTCGAGTCTTCAAATTGAAAACTCTATAGGCTCTACTATTTAAGGCGTAGCCAATAAAGATACCCTCATCACTCTTAGCATCAAATTTGCCAAGTTGATCACGGTCATTTAAAATGTAGCATTTGCTTCCAAAGGAGTAGAAGTAGCTAACATTTGGCCTTTTACCTTTCCATAGCTCATATGAGGTATTCCTAGTTCTGGGCCTTAGGAAAACTCTATTTCCTATATAGCAAGCCGTATTGACGGCTTTGGCCCATTGGTTCCTAGGGACATTGTTGCTAAGCAACATCACACGGACCATCTCTTGAAGGACCCTATTTTTCCTCTCAACAACTCCATTTTGTTGAGGTGTTCTAGGAGCCGAGAACTCATGGAAGATGCCAACACTATCACAATAGATTTCAAAAGAGGCATTCTCAAATTCCCTCCCATAGTCACTTCTAATTCGTTTTATGATTTTAATGTTTAAGTTCATTTCATTTTGAATTTTCGTACAAAGCATTTTAAACTTATCAAAAGTTTCGGATTTTTCTCTAAGAAAATATATCCATGTGAACTTAGAGAAATCATCAACACAAACAAAAATATATCTCTTTCCACTTAAGTTTTCGATTTGCGTAGGACCCATGAGATCCATGTGGAGAAGCTCTAGGGGCTCCTTGGTGGAGAGATACTTGCCCTTTTTGTGCATGATTTTGGTTTGTTTTCCTTGTTGGCAAGGTCCACAAACACCATTGGCTTTCTTCCCAAGCTTAGGGAGGTCACACACAAAATTGAAATTTCCAAGGGTTCGTAAATCCCTAAAGTTCATGTGGTCAAGTCTTTCATGCCACAACTCAATTTGTTCATCCATGGACATATTGTTTAAGACTATTCTAGCTTCAAGACAATAGCAATTGTCGCTAGATCTCATACCTTTTAACAAGGTTTGTCCATCGGGCAATAGGATAGAGCAATCATTTTTACTAAATAAGATGGAAAGTCATTCATCACTTAAATGTGAAATGCTTATCAAATTGGCTTTCAAGCCATCAACAAATAAAACATTGGACAAGGAGGGTAATCCGGGAATGGAAATGGTTCCTTTCCCTACAACTCTCTTTTTGGATCTGTCACCAAAGGTGACACGTCCTCCTTCCTCCATGACAAGAGTCTCGAAGAAACTCTTGTCTCCCATCATGTTCCTAGAGCACCCATTATGCAAATACCAAAAATTAGAAGAATTTGCCTTCAAGGCAATTTGTGCAACATGACAAACATTTTCATTCTTTCTAACCCACATAGGTAAAACATTTTCCTTCCTAGTGGTCTTTGGTACATGGGCTCTAGATGTCCTAGGATCATGCAAATTAATTTTCTCATTCCTAGGAACATGCATCATGGCTCTATTCTTTTTCTTCTCAATCATGCTTCTAGTTTTGCACATTTTAATCTAACAAAAGCATTTTGGTCTAATATGGCCATCAAAACCACAAAAATGACATATAGGAATAAAATAAGGAATCATACCTTATCCTTGTGTGTACATAGGAACTTTCCCATGTTTTGTGGTTGAGTAGGTTCAATCCATCTTCGTTGTTGAACCAGTCTAGCTTGCTTCTGAGGTTTAGCTTGCACGATTGGTCCCTTTCCTTTGTGAGCCATAGGTTGAGAAATGTTAGCTTGAAGAGCTCTTGAAGGTTGAGCTTGTGGTTGCCTTCTTGGCGTCACTTTCACTTGTGCACTATTTGAACATTGTCCTAGATCAATTTTCTTCCTAGGAGTTTGTATCGGTGAAGCTTCTTTGTTGCCAAGCTCTTGACAAACACGGTCTTGTTAGAGGTTGAGATCTCCTTACCATCTTCATACCCAAGACCCCTCTTGTCACACGGACTATTTCCAACACCAAGCATGTGGTCAAGCTTCCTGGTGCTAGAAGCCATCCTAGATAATGATTATATAGCTTTATCAAGTTCCCTCTTCAAACCTTCTTCATTCCTCTTAGATAAGACTAACTCCTCTTTTAGCTTATCTTCATTCTTTATGGATCTCACAACTTCTTCACTTAATTGGTCTATATGTATTGAGAGCTCTAGATTTTCCTCCTTCAATCTTATAATTTCTCTCTTGTTTTTTAACCTTGAATTCTCAAACTTGACCATGTAGTCTCGAAGATCCATCCTATCCACATTTCCATTAGTGGAGTGAGATGAAGAACCATCATCACTTAAGTCAATTTCCTCTTGACTCTTATTCTCTTCTTCACTAGAATCTTTGCTTTTGTGGGAGGAGGCACAAGCTATGAAGTTAGCCATGAGCTCTTCATCATCCGAAGACTCATCTCCCTCTTTGGAGTCATCACTTCCACTCCATGTGGCGGCTATCACTTTTCCCTTTTTCTTGTCATTGTGACTTGTACATTCGGGGGCAAAGTGACCTATCCCACCACACTCATCGTATCGGACCCCTTTCCTTTCGGTCTTCTCTTGCCTAGGCTCAAACTTCTTGAACGGAGTCTTTTTCTTGAAGTCTTGGCCCTTGGATCCAAAACCCTTCTTCTCGGACTTATCAACAAGGCCATTTCTTCGTTTAAGTCATCATTCTCCTCTTTCTCATCTTTGGAGGCTTTTAAAGCAATTCCCTTTTGCTTTTTGGGAGGTGTGGAGGTAGGATCTTTCCTAGACTCATAAGCTAGTAGTATTCCAATTACCTCACTCGGCTTCATATCCTTGTATATGCTATTCTCCTCTAAAGCCGTCACCTTAGACTCAAACCTCTCGGGAAGCAATCTCATAATCTTTTGCTTGATCCTCCTATCCGAGTACGGGTCACCAAGTTGATGACTTTGGTTCACAATGTCCATCAACCTTACTTCGAAGTCGTTGAAGCATTCGTTCTCATCCATCCTAAGCAATTCGAATTGCGTTTGGAGAACTTGAAGCTTCGAGTCCTTTACAACTTCGGTTCCCTCATGTGCAACCTCTAGGATGTCCCATGCCTTTTTAGCTATCCTAGTGTTTTGAATTAACTTATATTGATTTTTGTCCATTGCACATAGGATGGCATGCATCACCTTCCTATTCCATTTTGATGACTCAAACTCTTGCGCGTTCGATTGCGCCTTAGGCTTGAGTACATCCTCTCCTCTACCCGTAGGAGTCATCATGGGTGATGTGTAGCCGTCTTCAACCGCTATCCAAGCCTGGTCATGGATTTGACATATGTACGACTCCATCTTGCCTTTACAAGAGGCATAATTCAACTCGGTAAGAAGCGAAGGCCTTATGCTAGAAGCACCCTTGTTGCCACCACTATTTCCACCGTTTCCACTTATAGTGTTTATAAATGAATGAAATGAATGCAAATGTATGAATAATCAAAAATCACACAAAATGCAAAACACACCAAAATGAGCAATGATCACCTAAGTATATCTAGGAACCCGTTCTGATACCAATTGAAACAAATACTAAGTATGTTCAAGATTAATCTAGAGGGGGGGGGGGGGGGTGAATAGATTTTAACCGATTTTACCCAATTTTACATGTATGGTCAAGATAACGAAAATGCCCCTAATAGTCAATATAATATAACAAGTGTAATATGGTGCGGAATATAAATAACACTTGATATTTACGTGGAAACCCTCACGGGAAAAAACCACGGGCTAGTAAGTGCGCCACACTCGAACCTTGAATCCACTAAATGTGTTAAAGATTACAACCTAATCCCGGTATATAATCACACACCTACCTAATCCCGGTATAAGTGAACCTAGTCCAATTGCCTGTGATTTACGCAACCTAATCCCGGAAGCTACACAAGTCTTACTTCTCAATGAAGAGATGACACAACCTAAGTGAATATATGAAATACTCAAAATGCAACAAGAGCTAGGTAACCCTATATGCTTATCTAGGATGATGATATAACAATAAATACTGTTAGGTTGATAATTAGTGTTGGCATTAATTCCATATCAAAACGTGTTTAACTTGTAATGTTTAGTGGTTAGTAATTGAAGAATTTCGAAGACGAAGGACGTCTCAACCACAATTCGTTCAAGTTGCCGGCTTTTAAGAGATTCGGGCATTATCGGTCTACAAAGGTATTCAAAGACCTCTTATCTCTTACAAGGCTAGGCACACACTCACACATATCATTCTTGTGTGTCCCTTCATGATTTAATTTCATTTACATTTCACTTTCACACACTTGGCAAAATATGCTCATGCATTCATACTTAGTTAATAAACTTTGTGTTTTGCATTTTCTAGGACTATGTTCGGAAACTAGCATATGTGTGTGTCTTTGTGTTTGTATGTTTCCGTATTTTGTGTTTTGGACTTGAACATGTTCTTATTCAATGCCTTATTAAGTTCCGGTCCTTATTAAGTTCCGGTCGTTTCGGTTACTCATTCATAAGGTTTCGAGTCCAAACAAGTTGACTATGCTACTTTACGTTCTCTTTCGTTGAGTTGACTTCATCGATGATTTCCGAGATGATTTCTCAACCGTTTTTCAAAGTTGTATAGTCTTCGTCGTGCATGAGAGAGTCACAGTTCGTAATCCAGAAACAGATTCGAATTCAGAGTTCAAACGCCCGAGATACAGGCTGACGAACCGAGGGAGCGCGAGAGAGGACAGCCCAGGCCGTAGCCCACATGGGCTGGCCGTGGGCCCCACGGCCTGGAGCAGCCTCTGCTCCCGTGTGGGCCACGCGCCCCCCACGGCCAGGGGGTGACGTGGCACCACCTAGTTGGCCGAAATCTTCCCTCTTTCTCTCCTATTTCTTCCCTCTCTCTCTCCATTTTGAAAATCCAAGAAGAAAAATTTCAGTTTCCCGTAATACATCCTCTCCAATTTTTCCAAACTTCAAAACACCATATCTTCCTCATCCGGAGTCGGATTTGAGTGATTCAAGTTGGAGAGTGTTCGTATTTGAGTCCTCTAACATCTCCAAGTGGTTTGGTGGCTGTTTGATCGTGATTTCCAGTGGTTGGACACTGAATTCCGAATCAGCTGCAGAATCCGAGGTATGAGATTCAACTTTGGGATTTCTTGTTTTTTGACCTTCCATTTGCTTGGGGTTTCTTCTTCTATATCTATGTTATTGTTTGGTAAAAGCTATATGAAAAGATAGCTTGATTATCATTCTAATTGAAACTCAATTTGTGGACTAATGTTGACTAGATTTTATGATTCTAGGTTTTACATATGTTTGTGAGTTGTATTGTGATTAGAATGGCATCTTAGGTTGTTTGATACTTAATTGAATTAATTTTGTGTTAAAATGACTTTGAGATTTGATTTGATCCTTTGATTAATATAATCTAAGATTTGTGTATTTGTTTGTGATTTAGAGAATATAGGTTTTGATTGATGTAAATCTCAAAACCTTGCTCTATATTTTTGTCTAGTATATTGATTGATTTTAATCTCATATATCTAGCTTTTAATTGTATATTGATAGCATCTTGAATTTGTACTTCATGAACATTTTGTGATTCAAGTGTTATGAGTGTGAATGAGACTTTGAGTGTATGTGTTAGGTGTTTCACATGCTTAGGTTTCTATTCATGTATTTTTGCATCTAGACTTGATTATTTGTGATATCACATGTTTAGGTCTATTTGTGCCATAGAATGTATTGATCACATGTTCTATGTTGTATTGAATGTTTGCATCATTTGCATTCACATGATCACACTAGGAAGTCCTTGTAAAAGGCATGAAGTCTTGGTTAGAGTCGGGGTGACTCGGATAGCCAAGCAAGAAGTCTTGCCTAGAGTCGGGATGACTCGGATAGGTAAGCAAGGAGTCATGGCTAGAGTCGGGAGGACTCGGATAGTCATGCATGGGAGGCTCCCTAGAAGCAAGAGTGCCTTGGATAGGGAGTTGGCTATTGTATTGGTAGGCCTAGGCGTATGGCTAGACATAGAGTCCGATAGAGCGGGGTACACGGGAGGTGTATGCACTCTTGAGGAATTTCTAATCTACCATCGATGTTGGTTGTGTGTGTTGTCCAATATATGGTGGTTCCGCATCATTGAGGGATTTCACACTTTCCAATAGGGTTGGGTATGTAGGGAAAAATACGGTCAACGCAGCGGAAGCGAGACTAAAAAAGAGTTTAATATAGTTTAAAATTTTTCCATAATTTGAACCTTAACCCTCTAATTAATTAACATATAATACTAAAGATATTATACCTTTGTCGCGTGATCCGATTGACATTGCGTCGATGGTAATCCGCAAGATCTTCCAATCCAATCACGAACGTGAATCACCTAGGAGCGTGGCCTCCCTTCTCTTTGAATTGTGTACCTGAGGATGGATTAACAAAAGTTTTTCTTTTTCGTTAGTCACAACAAATTCCAAGAGGCTACAAAGAATGTTCCGGTCACTTTTGAATTCACAATCGTTAGATCGAAATTCACGTGAACCTTATTCGAAATTGTGCACAAAACCTTTTGATATAAAAGTTACTAATGCACTATCGAAATAAGAACAAACTTTTCTCTCTTTTCCTCTTGGCTGAATTCTCACACTAGTCTAAGAGTTGGATTTTATTTTTCTCAAGCAAAAGAAAAAACTCTCAAGTAAGCATTCTAGGGTTGCCGAATTCTCTTTGCACAATATATATATATAGGTGTCGCAGAATCCACTTGCCTAATCTAATATATATATTATTGCACCGAATTCTTCTATGCATGCATATACGTTAGTGCACCGAAATCTACACTTGGGGCCAAAAATTAAATAGCACTTTTTGGGGGAGGGCTTGTGCAAATAGCACCACTTTAATAAGTCATGTTTAAATAGCACCAAAGTAAGTGATGAGACCAAAATACCCCCACTTGCTCTTTTCCTGTTTATTTTTTTTCTCGAAAATTCGAGACTTTTTTATGTGTTTTCGAGACTTATTCATGCGTTTCGAGACTTATTCATGCGTTTTCGAGACTTAATTCAAGTTTGTTCGGGACTTATTCTGTTCGACCTCCATTAATGGCGACAGTGACGATCCGACGACGGCGCCGGTTGACTCTGGAAATAGTTGGATCTGGAAGATTGAACGATGCTGAGTTCGTTGGTGCCATCGGTTTCATCAGATTCGCGACGGATCGTCATAAATCGGACAATGAAGATTCGCGACGATTTGGGTTTTGCTTCGTTTCTCTCTCTACACAACTCGAAAAAGAAAACGAACACTTCGGTTACAATTATTGGCACTCGACGAACGTTTTCCCGGTGGTTTTGCCGGTCAACTCGCCGGTCGACGGTGGCACCTCCATTGAAGCTCCATCAATGGAGGTTTTGGAAAAAGGAAGAAGAAGGTGAGGACACACAAGAGAAAAGAAAAGAAGCTGGGGGGTATTTTTGTCCAAATTTCATTTTTGGTGCTATTAAAACAAGAGTTATTAAAGTTTGACATTTGTACAATTCAAAATTAAAAAAGTGCTATATACTCCTATTTCCTCATCTACACTTTTTAAATCTATAACTATGTGCAGCGAAATCTGCACCTTATAAATATATAAGTATATATATATATGCGTACCATAAAATAAATTATATATCATTGACCACTTCTTTAATATATATCTATATTAGGCGAATTCTTGCACAATATCATATCTATATTTTGTGGCCGAAAATCCTTTACCATGTAGGATTTGTGTCTTTTGATTTAAATCCTAACCCTATGTAGATTTCCTTAGAATTCCAAACCCTAATCCAACTCTTTAGTGTATTTGTGACTATATCAAAGACTTCCTAATTTGACTAGATAAATAAATTCCCTTTATTTATCTACTTACCAAATAAAGTCTTTAATTTTATTTATACTACCATAATAGTATACTACTAAGAAACATATTTCCTAGTCAGAAAAAGATTTTGATTTTTAATTAAAAAATTAATTAATCAATTAATTAATTTCCATTTAATCAAATAATAAAAATAAAACAATATAATATCATATATATATCTCGGCCATGTGCCATATATATTAATATATCTATATATTGTTTTTCTATTTTATTAAATCCATTGGACCTTAATAAAAGGCCCACATGTGAACCAGACCCATTCTTACTAAAAGAAACAAGCCCACATGCCTTTCATTAATATATTAATATAATTGATCAGCCCATTAAATAAATAATGTGCAAATTATATTCTTAATATATTAAATACAATTCTAGATGGACCCATAAATTGGTCCGGTAGAATATCTCAAGTGATCCATGCAAGTCCGTGTGGATTGGGGATCTTGGCGGGCCTATCTAAATTTAAGCTCCAATAGACATAACCCAATCACAATCAACAAATGATTCACTTAGGTTCAATCTATTAATTTTAGTTCATTCCACTAAAGAACTAAAATTGCACTCTTAAATAAAGATGGAATAAGTAAATGATTCTCATTCATACCCTAGACAATCTTATTGGAGATGGTGTATCCTCGTGAAGAATATCAGTAATAGCCAAGAGCTCATAGACCTCCTATAGCTCTTCAAGTTACCATATTTCCTCATATGACCACATTTTGAACTTGGATATTTTGACTTGTCCAGAAGCCATGTTTCAATAGACACTATTGAAAACTTAACGTTAAGATTTAATATCCAATACCTCAAAACATCCATATGATGATATTCTACTCTCATTTAATAAATGGAGCCACGATGTCCATATCTATAAATGAAGTCCTCTATCGATTAACAAATGAATACCACCAAACTATCGAGGATAGACTATGCTATATAATCGTACTCATTGATAACTCAAATGATAACACTTGCAACCATAAGTCCATCATTTATCTCAGGATTAAGGTAGACTCTCCGATTGTCCTAATAATGAAAAGACTTTTATCTACTGACGGTTCTAGATAAAGTATTTCATTGTGATCCAGTTCAATGCACCTAGTGCACTAGATCTTTTACTCAAAGCCACTTTGATGATTTTAGACTCATCATAACACATTTGATCCCACTCAAATGCCAGTAAAAGAATCTACAACTTTAACAAGATAAAGGTGCCCAACCTTTAACTTAAGTTGTGAACATTATTCAAGACTAACTAAAGAATTGTGTCTACCTCATACATATCCAGATGTACGAACAACTCTTCTTTTCTCATAGTCGTTTGACCTTATGATTATTTACTTTTGACAATTATAATAATTAAACTATAAATGCTATAAGATTTGTTAAACCAGAAATCACATTATTAATATGAATAGATTATCAAAAACACTATTACACTCTTGCTATTGAGCATAATCCTAACAGGGTAGGCTTAGACTTCACTAGGTTAGGTGAGCTAAAGATTGGTCACTTTGTGAATGTTCTATGTTTGCTTTCCAATAATATAGTACCCAATGGTTGTAGTTCAACCCATGGATGTTTCCTCCTTGGAGGTTTTACCACATTAAAAAACCCTTTGTGTTAATTCTTCCTATCTCTTTCTCTTATATTTTAATTGTATATTTTATTGTCTTGATTCATAATATTCACTTGTGATGTATTGTGAACCAAGTCTTTGTATAGTGTGATTAGTGTATTCATTTTATAGATCAATTTGTATCTTTGATTCTTTTGTATATTGTAATATTTGTTTAGTGACATTTTGTTCACTCTTGTAACACATTGAACATCTTATGATATACAAGCTTATTTTGTTACTATGTTTATTTGTTCTTATACCTCACATAACTTGTTGATATGCTTAAACTTTGCTCTTATGATGTATTTTAGTATTGTCTATGTATGTCTACCTTGGCTTATTGTGTTGTTTGTAAGGCTACCTTGAGGGACAAATGAAAGTTTGTTCTAGGGTTTGAAAAAGGTGTAAAAACCTATTCACCCCCCCCTCTAGGTATGCTTTAAGCAATTTAACTTCGTTTGTGTACATTCAATTGGTATCAGAGTGGGTCGTCAGACGGCACTCGACGAGATCCGGTTTATACTTACGAGTGGATTGCTTAGGTATTTGCTAGAATGGTTTTCCAAGATGATGTGATGACCGAAGGGGCTTCGAATTCTAGGCCTCCTCTTCTCAAGGGTCACAACTACGGGTTTTGGAAATTGAGGATAAAGGCTTACATCCGATCTATTGATGAGAGAGCTTGGATGACCGTTGAGGAAGGTTACCTTGCTCCTAACAAGATTGAGGATGGAGTGACCGTTTCCAAGCCTAGGAGTGAGTGGTCTACTAATGAGTTTGAGTTAGCAAAATGGCATCATCGGGCGGTGAATGCTATTTTCGGAGGTGTTGATAGTAGGCAATTTTCCTACATTCAAAACCTAGAAACCGCTAAGGAGGCATGGGAGGCTCTCCAAGTCACCAATGAGGGGACTAAAGCGGTGAAGAAGTCTCGTCTTCAATTGCTCACTTCCCAATTTGAGGTTTTGCAAATGGGTGAGGAAGACAAGTTTGTTGACTTCCAAGATAAGCTTCTAGACATCGCCAACCAATGCCAAGCACTTGGTACTCCTATCTCCGGTGAGAGGCTAAATTGGAAGATTCTTAGATCACTTCTAAAGAGGTTCAAAGCCAAGGTTACCGCCATTGAAGAGAGCAAAGACGTTGACGTCATGAGCATAGATGAGTTGCTAGGATCTCTTCAAACTTTTGAGGCGTGTATGAAACCAAAGGCTAAGAACAAGGGTTTAGCTCTCAAGGTTGTCAAGGAAGCTAGTAGTAGCGATGATGATGATGAGATGGCGTTATTGGTTAGGAAGTTTAGGAAGTTCATGAGGAAAGGTGCCAAGTCAAGTGGCAAGTACTCAAGGGACAAGGAAGTCAAGAAGTCCTTTACTTCACCTCATGAGAGGAGTGGCCATGCTAAGAGCAATAGGAAGGTTTAATGCTTCAAATGCAAGAAGCTTGGACATTATGCTTCGGATTGTCCTAGTGGTGATTCTAAGAAGGACAAGAAGGGAAAGACTATGGCGGCTACATGGAGTGAAGATGATGCCTCTAGTGATGAGGAGAGCTCAAGTGATGAGTCTTCTAGTGAAAAAGAGCTAGTAAGCAACTTTGTTGCATTCGTGGCTTCTCACTCTACTCTAGAGGATGTTAATCAAGATTCGTTGGATAAGGAGATTGATCAAAGTCATCAAGAGTGTTTAAGTGATAATCCATCCTACATTGATCTTTTGGCTAAGGTGAAGTTTCTTGAGGAGAAGTTGAAATTAGCCTTGAGTGAGATTGATGAGAAGGAGGACTTGATCAAGATTCAAGTGGATGAGTTTGTTGCTACAACTCGTAGGCTCTTGCGTGAAAAGAATGCTATTGAAAAGAAGCTTTGCGAAGTTGAGGGTACTTTGCTTGAAAAGGATAGGATCATCTCTAATATAAACTTAGGGAGCTCAAGTGTAGCGGTGGTTGAAGAGAAGCTCATAGAAGCATCACTTCTTACTAGTGAAGCTATCATTGAAGAGAAAGCTCCTAAGAAGAGACGTTCCAAGAAGAAGAACAAATTGAAGAATAAGGTATCCCTTGAAACTCCCATTTGTCCTCCACCACCACCGAAAGGTAAAATCTCTCCTTTTGTTCCCATATGTCATTTTTGCAATACCTTAGGCCATATCAAGCCCAAGTGCTATAAATTCATTGAATATTGCAACTTAGAAAATGCATCCAGGAATAGAGAGATTGGACCTAATTCTATGCATGCTAAAGCTTTTGAATATGGAAAGCATGATAATTTGTCAAAGCATGTTAAGAATGTTCGGAAGGTGAAGAATGCATATCCTACAAAATTTGATCATGCATGTGTTGCTAACAATGTTGAGAAAAAGAGTATTAATGATATTATTGTGAATCTAGTTGTGGAAGAACTTTACTCTAGGTTCAACATTGTGGTCAAAGAGAATCTTGATGATGTTCGTGTTTGTCCACCTAAGACAAAATTTGTCAAGGGTGAGTGCTCTTACCATTAGTGTAAGTTGCACATGTGAGTTAGCTTTAAGACTAGTGTCGTTGATAAGAAGCTTAGCTTTTTGCTTTGTATCTTTACAACTTGACATGAACTTAGCTATCTCACTTTGTTTGTTTTTATAGTCAAAATTTGTCGATTAACTTTTGAGAAGTTTTTTTTTGGAATCTATATGATAACATTGTTGTTATGGCTTTTAGAGAAAGTCATTTTTTTTTGTTTGTTTGAGTTGGATTACATTGTCTTTAGTCTCTTGGTATCGACACACCTATAACTTGTAGTCATGAGGACTTACAAGCCAAGAGGACTCATAAAAAGGGTGAAGGCTTTGTATTTGGTGAAAATAGCTTGCGAAGGTATCTCTATATCATATTGCTTGCTTACTTGATTTTTCATCTATCAACTCATTGTTTGTATCACATTCATGAAGCATGTCATAATTGAGAACTAATATAGTGTTTATATGGTACTCTTTGACATTTGCTAGTTTAAGATCTTTTGGTGATAAAGTGTTCACATTGATCTTATTTCATGAAGTGTGTCGTTATTTGTATGATTGTTGAGTGGCTAATTTTTGAATAATGTGAGCTTCATATTCTTTGATAGCTACTCTCTTGAGAAGTAGAGATCTTAAGTAAGTCTCTTTACTTGCTTCTAGATCATGTGCTTTTAAGCCTTGAAATTGGTTTCAAAAATGCACTTTACTTCTCTTGTATGTTTTGTTAAGTATGTTGAGCTTGATTGATGTTCGCTTTGGATACACCTTGAAGTCCTAAGGACTAGTACATTTAAAAATGACCAATGGTTGGTATCCATTTGCTTCGGCAACATAGAACTCAACGAGCACCCTCATGGAAAGGGCTACACACCTTGGTTGTGAAGCCACCCAATGTAGGAAAGGGCTACGCCATTGTGATGAGTGAAAACCGCCATGAGGTGTATATGTTTATGTTAGAAAATCAAAGAAGTGTTGAATTGAATCATAAAAAAAAAAAAAATCTTTGATTCAAGCCTTAATAAAAAAAATATATATATATAAAAAAAAAAATAAATAAATAAAAGGCTTTTGGAGTATAGTTGAATAATCAAATGAGCTCGGGTTGACAAATAGAAATGGGTTGACGAGCCACATGCACACACACGCTCACATGTTGAAATATATTCTCTTTATAAGCAAAATTTCGGATGATAACCGGTTTGACCTTTTTATGGAAAGGCCTAAGATGAATAGATGTTGAAATTGTATGCATGCTTGATTATCAAACTACTTCTTTTCATATACTTGAAGCAAAATCTTCACACACTCACGTTTGCTTAATTAGTATTTTTGATACTTTAGCAATTTTTGATGACATATGAGAGTGATTGAAAATCTTGATGTAACTCTCTTAGATATGTGAAGCTTATTTGCAAATCTAATAAAAATTGCTTGTGATGTGATTGTGTGGTGATTTTTGTGAACATTTGTCTATCTTGATTTTAGATGAGGCACTTGTCAAGGGGGAGCATAATATGCTAAATTCTTGTTCTCTTTTATGACATGTTCACATGTTCTTCAAGGTTGTTAATTGTTGGCATTATTCTTACTTTTGATAAATCATGAAGATGCTATGATAAATTCTTATTTGCATGATGATTTATTGAATATAGTGTTTTGCCTTTGTATATGTTTATTGGTTTCTTATTTGTTTCTTTGTTTCCTCTCACTTTGGTTTTTAGTTTGTTTTTGTGTAGCAAGATTATGGGAAAAGCAAAGAAGGTTGGTGGAAATACTTCTTCAACTCCCATTGCCAAGTCCAAACCTACAATTTCTTCCAAAATTTCCAAAGGTAACAAAGTTGATGAATTGGGAATTTTTGGTTGCAAAAGGATAATTCAAGAAAGAGATATTGACTTGGACTCTTGTGTTGGATCCTATGTTTATGATGTGCTTAAGAGTAGAAATTGGATTTCATGGGTGAACATGTTAGGAATCTCAAATAAGACCGTTGTTAGAAAGTTTTATCATGCTTACAAATCCGGTTCTACTGTGACTAGTGCTACTCTAAGCATAAGGAAAGTTGTCTTTAGAGTTTGCCCTATGAAGGTTAATGAATTTCTTAACTTGCCCGATGATATTGAATCAGAATTGCTTGATGTTGATATCTTGGAAAACCTTGATTTAATGGGTAAGACTCTATGTGATGATAATGATTTTGTGTGGGGGAAACGTGCTTTTATTAGGCAAGGTGAGCTAACAAAAATTAGTGCATTTTGGCATTTATTTGTATGCTCCAATCTTGTTGTTTCTACTAATGCTTCGGAGCTTAATAGAGACAAAATTAAGATTGTATATGCCTTGGTAACTAACCAACCTATAAACCTTGGTGAATTGCTTGTGGAGCAAATTGAAATTGCGGCTTGTACTAGTCGTTTGGACAAGAAATTGGCTTTTCCGGGGTTTATAACTCAATTATGCTTAGCTAAAGGTGTGAGGAATCTTGATGGTGATGTTATGCTTCCTCCCTTAGAGAAGTTGAGTGAGAAACGTATGGCAACCATGTCGTACAAGGACAAGGGAAAGTCTAATGATGTACTTAGGCTTTTTGGTGATTCTTTTGATTCTAACCATGTCCCTAACTCACCCGCTCTTCCTAGTTGGGCTTTAAAATTGAGGAAAGAGTTTGAAGAATCTCATAGGTTGATTGAGGCGTCACAAAGGAAGATTGAAGACCTTAGTGCCAAGCTTGTTGCTCAAGATGAGAGGATCAAAGAGTTGGAAGGAAGATCAACTCCAACAAGGCAATATGTGAGATCCGCACACCGTTCTTCTTTCCTTGGTGGCACAAGTGGCTAGAGAGCTTCATGAGGTATATTTTCTTACTCTTTCCCTTTGGCTTCATATCATGTCAAAAAGGGGGAGAAATATGAGAAACACATGGGAGAAATCTAGCTTACTTAGTCTTATGTTAGTTGTTTTATATTTTTGTATATTTGGTATCTAGCTTGAACTATATGGCATGTAATATTTTTTTTGTTGAATCTTGGCTTAGAATATATTGATGGATAGTATGTATTAAGGGGGAGCATACTTGATCCATTTGAACTTATATGTTACTATTTTCTTGCCTAAGATTGGATATTGCCATACTTGTTGTCTCTTGGATATTCTTGTGCTTTCAAGTTCTTTTTAGGTGATATCAAGAGAAGACCAAGATGAAGTTCAAGACTTGTTGTTATAATTTGTGTCTATATGTGTAACTCATTGTACTCATTGTGACCAAATTTTCTTTGTAATTGTTTTAGTGTTTGTTTAGGGGTTTTGACATGGAATTCGCCAAAGGGGGAGATTGTTAGGTTGATAATTAGTGTTGGCATTAATTCCATATCAAAACGTGTTTAACTTGTAATGTTTAGTGGTTAGTAATTGAAGAATTTCGAAGACGAAAGACGTCTCAACCACAATTCGTTCAAGTTGCCGGCTTTTAAGAGATTCGGGCATTATCGGTCTACAAAGGTATTCAAAGACCTCTTATCTCTTACAAGGCTAGGCACACACTCACACATATCATTCTTGTGTGTCCCTTCATGATTTAATTTCATTTACATTTCACTTTCACACACTTGGCAAAATATGCTCATGCATTCATACTTAGTTAATAAACTTTGTGTTTTGCATTTTCTAGGACTATGTTCGGAAACTAGCATATGTGTGTGTCTTTGTGTTTGTATGTTTCCGTATTTTGTGTTTTGGACTTGAACATGTTCTTATTCAATGCCTTATTGAGTTCCGGTCGTTTCGGTTACTCATTCATAAGGTTTCGAGTCCAAACAAGTTGACTATGCTACTTTACGTTCTCTTTCGTTGAGTTGAATTCATCGATGATTTCCGAGATTATTTCTCAACCTTTTTTCAAAGTTGTATAGTCGTCTTCGTGCGTGAGAGAGTCACGGTTCGTAATCCGGAAACGGATTCGAATTCAGAGTTCGGACGCCCGAGATACGGGCAGACGAACCTAGGGAGCGCGCGAGAGGACAGCCCAGGCCGTGGGCCACATGGGCTGGCCGTGGTTGAGGCCGTGGGCCCCACGGCCTAGAGCAGCCTCTGCTCCCGTGTGGGCCACGCGCCCCCCATGGCCAGGGAGTGACATGGCACCACCTGGTTGGCCGAAATCTTCCCTCTCTCTCTCCTATTTCTTCCCTCTCTCTCTCCATTTTGAAAATCCAAGAAGAAAAATTTCAGTTTCCCGTAATACATATTCTCCAATTTTTCCAAACTTCAAAACACCATATCTTCCTCATTCGGAGTCGGATTTGAGTGATTCAAGTTGGAGAGTGTTCGTATTTGAGTCCTCTAACATCTCCAAGTGGTTTGGTGGCTGTTTGATCATGATTTCCAGTGGTTGGACACTGAATTCCGAATCAGCTGCAGAATCCGAGGTATGAGATTCAACTTTGGGATTTCTTGTTTTTTGACCTTCCATTTGCTTGGGGTTTCTTCTTCTATATCTATGTTATTGTTTGGTAAAAGCTATTTGAAAAGATAGCTTGATTATCATTCTAATTGAAACTCAATTTGTGGACTAATGTTGACTAGATTTTATGATTCTAGGTTTTACATATGTTTGTGAGTTGTATTGTGATTAGAATGGCATCTTAGGTTGTTTGATACTTAATTGAATTAATTTTGTGTTAAAATGACTTTGAGATTTGATTTGATCCTTTGATTAATATAATCTAAGATTTGTGTATTTGTTTGTGATTTAGAGAATATAGGTTTTGATTGATGTAAATCTCAAAACCTTGCTCTATATTTTTGTCTAGTATATTGATTGATTTTAATCTCATATATCTAGCTTTTAATTGTATATTGATAGCATCTTGAATTTGTACTTCATGAACATTTTGTGATTCAAGTGTTATGTGTGTGAATGAGACTTTGAGTGTATGTGTTAGGTGTTTCACATGCTTAGGTTTCTATTCATGTATTTTTGCATCTAGACTTGATTATTTGTGATATCACATGTTTAGGTCTATTTGTGCCATAGAATGTATTGATCACATGTTCTATGTTATATTGAATGTTTGCATCATTTGCATTCACATGATCACACTAGGAAGTCCTTGTAAAAGGCATGAAGTCTTGGTTAGAGTCGGGGTGACTCGGATAGCCAAGCAAGAAGTCTTGCCTAGAGTCACGATGACTCGGATAGGTAAGCAAGGAGTCATGGCTAGAGTCGGGAGGACTCGGATAGTCATGCATGGGAGGCTCCCTAGAAGCAAGAGTGCCTTGGATAGGGAGTTGGCTATTGTATTGGTAGGCCTAGGCGTATGGCTAGACATAGAGTCCGATAGAGCGGGGTACACGGGAGGTGTATGCACTCTTGAGGAATTTCTAATCTACCATCGATGTTGGTTGTGTGTGTTGTCCAATATATGGTGGTTCTGCATCATTGAGGGATTTCATAGGCTTAGACTTCACTAGGTTGGGTGAGCTAAAGATTGGTCACTTTGTGAATGTTCTATGTTTGCTTTCCAATAATATAGTACCCAATGGTTGTAGTTCAACCCGTGGATGTTTTCTCCTTGGAGGTTTTACCACGTTAAAAAATCCCTTGTGTTAATTCTTCCTATCTCTTTCTCTTATATTTTAATTGTATATTTTATTGTCTTGATTCATAATATTCACTTGTGATGTATTGTGAACCAAGTCTTTGTATAGTGTGATTAGTGTATTCATTTTATAGATCAATTTGTATCTTTGATTCTTTTGTATATTGTAATATTTGTTTAGTGACATTTTGTTCACTCTTGTAACACATTGAACATCTTATGATATACAAGCTTATTTTGTTACTATGTTTATTTGTTCTTATACCTCACATAACTTGTTAATATGCTTAGACTTTGCTCTTATGATGTATTATAGTATTGTCTATGTATGTCTACCTTGGCTTATTGTGTTGTGTGTAAGGCTACCTTGAGGGACAAACGAAAGTTTGTTCAAGGGTTTGAAAAAGGTGTAAAAACCTATTCACCCCCCCCCCCCCCCCCTTCTAGGTATGCTTTAAGCAATTTAACTTCGTTTGTGTACATTCAAATACAATCCTAGATATCAAGAGCTAAATGACATATCAAGTAGCTTAACTAAACATAGATTTCGAAAACCTAGATAGGTATCACAATACAACTCTCAAACAATCAATACACTAGTCTCAAACTCGTATCTAAAATATATATGAATGATATACAAGTGATAAATGAGATTGCTTGTAAAGAAAGACACAAAATATGGAAGATATAAGTGAAAAACTTACCAAGCAAAGTGTGTTGAAAAATCCATGCAAAAAGATATCTAAATTATCAAAGATGATGATTGATGATTATGGAAAAGTGTTTGAGTAAACAAAGATGATCAAAGATGAGTTCTTGATTAAAAATCTCTCTTTGAAAAAGCTCTAAATTAAAAATATGATTTTTGAGTCATACTTTGACCTAAGAACAAAGAGGCATATATATAGGAGGTCAAATTGAAGCTGTGTCGTTTTGGCCAAAATCAGTTTTCGCCATTTGCATTAGGGCGACCTCGTGGCAACACCAATTTTTCTTCTATGTTGCCACTTTGTCGCCATGGCGACATCTTAGGGCGACGCGTGACGCAACGCAAAAAACTTCATTGTCGTAATTTATCTCAGGGTGACATCTCATGTCGACATCTTATGGCGACCTCATACCTGATTGAATTTCAGGAATAAATTTCACTGTCACCATGGCGACACCATCAAATGGCTACACCAACAAAGGGCGACAATGCCCTGTTTCCACATGAGCACAATGTGCAAGTGTGCAAATTGGTGAAACCAAAGGAGAAGCCAAGGGCATTCTCCGAAGGTGAATTTTGCGCTAAACCAAGCACACATTCGTGCATGCGCAGACGATATCGAAAAATGAATTACAAGACATATAAACACACAACAATATACAATATCAAAGTGCAAGTGTGAAATGTGACATGTGAAGAGAGAATGCACACAAATGCAAGTATGCTAAGTGTGTGTGTGCAATCTAAATCTCTTTAAAGAAACTATGCACTAGAGATATACTTTTGGAGTGCTTATCACCTTGAGGACTTGAGGGCCTTTGAGCTTGATCCTTAATCACCTAAACTACCCTTACAATTCAAACCCCAACATGTGGTTTGTCCACGAAATAAGCCAATCAATGAATGGGAATCCTTACAGCATGCTTGGCTGGGCGAATGATGTGACTAGGGGTACTCTTAGCTGGACGCTTTCCCTGACCAACTATAGGGTTTAAATCACTCACAGGATCCTCGAGTGTTTTAGGGACATCAACATCAAAAATTAGGGCAACTCCACTTACACCCGAAAGAGTAACAACTTTTTCTTTGCCCTTCCGGCTAGGAACGGGTCCCTCGACAGCCTCATAACCCCCATGGAGCTGATCAGGGTCAACACATTGCTCATGGCCATCGCCCGCATCCTCACTGTCTTAAGAATCATCACCATCTGGCACAGCAATACTTTCCTTAGCCAACTCGGCAACTTGCCTCTAGCTAGTAGCATCAAAATTCTTCACAGCTCAGGCTTGCAAATCGCAAACCACATCAATATCACTCACTGCAAAGGAAGCAAAAGGTTACAACTGCAAAACAATAAGAAAATAAACAACATCAAAAATCAACGTTCGAAAACTTATGGCGATGACGCCTGGCAGATAAACGCAGAAAGATTCGCAAGGCGATAATATTTTCCTTATTCAAAAGGAATGGTTGACCTCTCTCCTCCAACGGACAAACAGCAGCCTTTGTAAGATGAGAAATCTCATCATAAAAAAAAAAAAAAAAAACAGGAAGGGTCTTCGACAAAGACTCAAGAGATGTGAAGTGCCTTGAGACCCTCTTTGCTAGAAAGTTTAGACAAGTGTTCGCAGGCGCATCCTTTCCCCACACACCACTTATGAAAAACCAGCTGGTTTTCCACCTTTTGTTTGAAGAAAGGAACCCCTAGATGAAACCCTTCTTCTTGTCATCATCAGAGATCTCCACCTACCTTGGATCCTTTGCACCCTCAGGAATCCAATTATCCATAGCAGAAGAGAGGAGAAAGTAAGTACCACCATGACCTAACTTCCTTAAAGTATAAAAATGGCAAATCTCGTGAGGAGTAAGTGGCCCATAACTCATTGTCTTCCATATTAGACAGAGATACATTAAAATCCTGTAACTATTCAGAGCCAATTGGGCTGGCGCAAGTTTGGCGTTAGCAAGAAATAGAGCAATGAATG
Organism: Acer saccharum; assembly: GCA_030490815.1. Classification (NCBI taxonomy): domain Eukaryota; kingdom Viridiplantae; phylum Streptophyta; class Magnoliopsida; order Sapindales; family Sapindaceae; genus Acer; species Acer saccharum. Next base: position 35,619,470 of record CM059869.1, read on the forward strand.
GTTGAAAAGGAAGAGTTACCCCACACCGAGCATTAACCAGTAAATTGCAACAGCATTCTGCGGGGGATTGTAATAACAGATGAAGTGAGTCAGGAATGTCAAATCGACTCTTGTACTTTCGAAGTTCCTACTTGCCAACCACATTCACCTCACTATCGAAGGCACTCGAACAGTCAAAAGAGAAATTCAACCCATCACTTTGATGATCTTCGACATCTGAATCAACTATCGTTTGAGCACCCAACCTAGATTCCCTGGGAACCCTAGGCGCTTTCCATCTACTACTGCTGGGCTTCGAAGTTTTTGACATTTTTGGAGAATCTCTATGACAAGACGAGGAGGAAGAAATATTAGGGAAACTAGTTTCATAAGCGGAAGGTATATATAGAGAGATTGGAACGGGAAAACTTGGATCAAAATTGCGTATCAACAACTCAAGTTTATCCGCGATATTTTTAACACCATGTTCTAGAGCTCGAATCATATGATTAAAAAACAAAGAACGCTAAGATAGATCCATGAAAACTCACCAGAAGATCTTTAAGATGGAAGCTATACGAAGGATCTAGATAGGCAGACGAAGAGTCGTGTTGGATCCTTTAGATCGTCTGGCAATCAAAAAGAAAAGAAGCCGGAGAAAGCTCATCGAAAATCTCGGTGTTAAAATTTTGAAATGGAAGATCAAAGCCTGCAAATTGAAATTCTTTGGGTATCGTTGATAGAAGAAGAAAAAGAATGAGAATCGTCAGAGAATGAGAATGGGCAGTGAAACAGTTTCTTGCCTTAAAAGGATAGGATTTTCAAATTTCAAAAATGTAAATGTGCGGATAACATGTACTGCCAGTGCATGAAGTAGTGACAAAACTATCCACCAGACGATGAACATGTAGTGCCTCAAAAATGAAACCCCATAGTCAAAACGTCAATTCTCCGCGTCCGATTAAATGCCATTTTTGAATTTTTATGGATGAAAATTGTTAACCGCCAAAAATGGCAAGGGTTCAAAGAAGAATTTTCCATCAACATTGGGAAAAAACCAAGATAGAAAGATACCATTGAAAAGCATCCTGGTACCCCGCCTTTAAAAAAAAATCGACCGGGTACAACCTTCTACCAGTCCAGATTAGGATCAAAGGTTCCTAGACTCGAAGGTGCCAGGAAACAAGGAAGCCAGGTACCAGGGACTCCATTATTGCAAGATCCTAGTACCCCGCTACCATCCGGTATCCTGATACACTCATACAAAGTTTAATAATCAGGTAGAAAGCGAGGTACCTATGTACCCCGTTTTCTCCTAAGGCTGGCTAATCAAGTAGCAAGTATCAAATTAACAGACTACCAAGTGTCAAGGTATGACTAGGTACGCCGAAGACTAAACTATATAGAAAGACAGTGTGACAACAGCGTTTTAATGAACAAGAAAGTTGATTTCTTTCACACCACTCAAGAGTTCTATTTGAAATACAACTCAACTCCATCAGAATTCCAGCAAAATAAGGGATCGCTCAATTCCTAGAAGGAAAGAGACAATCTTCTCGCCAATCGCCGTGAAACGCCCCGAAAAACTCTAGGTCACTAGAATGAGTTTAGAGGAGTGCTGGGCAAGCATTGGGATATATATACATCGTGTTATCACATAGAAAAGGGACCATAATTCCGAGTCCTAAACCCTACTTTATATTTTCCACTTATCGACATGCATAAGAGCTCTATCACCAACTAAGCCTTTAACCCCCATCACCATAGCCATATGAACATCTTCACTATATTTTCGTCATATGTTTACGATCAATAAAGAAGTTATATGTGATCCTATTGCTACATTATTTTTCACTCACCATTATCATTGTCTTTTACTGGTTTTATTAGGAAGCTAAAGGTATCGAACTACTTGATATCTCTCCGACTGAGATCTACCCCGATTCTAGTCACTAGAATTGTTAATTGAAAAAATCACCCAAGTGACAATTTTCAGTTAACACTTTTGGCACCGTCTGTGGGAAATTACTCCTATCATTTTACAAAGCTACCTAGCTCTACCTAGAAGACACAAAGAGATGAGGCTTCGATCCTTTTAAGGGCAGCCCGACCCATACGGGCCCGATTCTCTCGCTTCCACCCAGAGAAACCAAGGAAAGAGAAGGGGAACAAGAAGTCAGATCCCGATACCTATTCCTCCACCCAATACAGGCTCCACGCCCCAAGACCCCACAGTCTAGGAGGTAAATCGGGATTTCATGGAGCAGCAAGTTGCTACCTACGTGGAAAGCATCCACCTCCGGATGATCACCCAAGGAATACCTTCGAAGCACCTAGGCTCGTGGGAGAAGCCGAACTGAGTACCCAAGTACCAGTCTTTGACAAACTCAGGACCGCCATTGCTAGTTCCAAATCATCCTAGAGATTTCAGACCCCAATAGGTGAAGTCAGCGTTTGACATTCCTCCCATAAGGAGTTAGCCAGAGGCTAGATCGGCTGTAGAAAAGAGGGCTCCATAGCCTGATGCAGGTGGCAGTACCAGGCCCAAGAGAATCCCGCGGGGTACCCGGCCCTAGAGGGAGGAACACAATGAGGCAACTGTGGAATCTGAAACTTTGGATAATGAAGGCTCAGTAGCCCGATCCAGGCACGATAGGTCCAAATGTCTTGAAGATCAAATGGCCAAAGTGGCAAAGGAACTCGAGGAGCTAAGGAAGGGGAAGCACCGGGGTGTCTGGAAGAACCCCTTGGGGGAGATGAATGCACCTTTCTCCAGGAGGATCAAAGAAGCAGAGTTACCCCCCAAATTCAAGATGCCTATCGAGAAATACTCTGGATCAGAAGATCCGGTGAGCCACATGGAGAGCTTCATCCACCAGATGGAGGTCCAGAATGCTACTCGGTCAGTGATGTGTAGAATGTTCCCTTCCATTCTGACCGACTGTGCCAAGACTTGGTTCAGAAAGTTACCTCTAGGTAGTGTGGATTCTTTTACAAAGCTTACAACAGATTTTTGTGCTCGATTTCAGGGGATCAAACCTCATCCCAAGGACCCCATCCTACTCCAGTATGTGATCCAGGAGCGGGGAGAGACATTGAGATCTTATGTAGAAAAGTTTCACAAAGAAGTGATCCAGATGGGGGTGTTTACCAAAAAGGAGACCTTGGCCAATTTTAGAAGGAACCTGTGGGCTAGCAGATTGTTTCGGTCATTTGCCAAGCATCCATCTGAGACTTACCAAGAGGCCTATGATAGGGCACTAGAATAAGTGGACATAGACGAACAACTCCAGGTCAAGGTCGAGCACAATGAAGCCTGATCAGCTAAGCGACCGAAGAAAGAGTCTCTGAAGCCTACACCTACAAAGAAATTTCAGAATCATCCTCCAAATCGGTACACCTACCTGCCACCACCTCTTCCCCAACATCGGGATAGGTATCTGGTGAGAAGGTGATCGCGCTGCAAATGTTCACATCTAGCGCTCCCATTTCCTATCTTTTGTATTCATTTCTTAGGTAAAATAGGGATTTTAATGTTTTAAATAAGTGTTTCAAGGAAATAGAGGAATTCAGGGGTATTTTGGTAATTTTGGAGAAATAAGGGCTAAAATGTAATATTCTGGAGAAGATTGAAGATTCTGCAATTAGGGAAGAGTTGAGAGACCAGATCGTAATTTGCCACGTAAAGCACAACGTCAGCATGCAACGTCAGCATGAAACGGCGCTGTTTTGACCTGCTCGCATCAGCGTGACGTTAGGATGACGTCATCGTCACCTACCTCCAGCCGAGTCAGCCACGACCCGCGTGACCCGGATCCAACCCGGTGCTGACCCGTCTGACCCGGCCTTTGACCCGTCTAGTTTCGACCATTTTTCGACCGTTTTTCTAGCTATTTTCAACCCAGATTGGCAGCCGGTCATCCTCTGATCACAATGGACCTATTTTCAGCCTTCCATGTAGATGTTTTCTCTCTTCTCCAACAAGCCAAACCTCCATAGCCACCAAGCTCCAAGTTCAACTTCGGCGGTCTCTTTCCCGCCTTCCAGATGTTCCAAACTCACCAAAACGATGGCGGTTTCATGCAGCGGGAAGAAGCCAGCCTTCTAGAAGGTTAGAACCCGCCTCCAACCTCCAAAAATGCGAGGCGACTTCCGGCGGCGGGCAAGAGCCCGCGAGCTTGGCGTGCTCAAGCTCTTTTCACGCCCAAATCACTCCCCTCTATATATATTCTCCTTTCCTAACCCTAAACCACATCCCTAATATCCAAACAAATACACTTTTACATCCCTCAAGTAAATATTACACTAAATATCCCATACTAGCCTAAGTTTACACCTACATACATCATCCACACTGTCCACTCTCACTCTCAACACCTTTGGACTCCAAGCCTTGGAAGAACAAGGAGAAGCCTAGCTAGCTTGGAGACTTCTCAAGAGATTGGGTTGTTTTCTTCATCTCTTTTGTTTTACTTTAGCTTGTTGTTATTGTTGTTGTATTTTTACTACATGTTGATGTTGGGAATATTGGTGGGATTGTAATATTATTCATATTTTGGTTGATTAGTATAATTGCTTGAGCTTAATAGATGCATGTTAATTAATTAACCAATTAATTGATATTTAATAGGATTTAGACATCAATAGCATGCATGAATGATTGTTTGTGTGTGTGTGTCTTATCCTAGTGTAGATTGGTGAATATCAATCTTGTAAGCTTATTACTATCAACTAGATAGTGGATTTATTGCATGAAAATCATTTCCTAGCATTTCCATGCATTTACCACCTCACAACTACACTTTCCCATGACCATGCATGAGTGTAGTTGGTAATTAGATTAGTTTAGTTAATTAGTGTTAGTTAGTTAATTAATTTGGTAAGCTTGTTAGTTTAGTTAGTTTAGTTAAATTAATTGATTAATGTTAATTTAGTTATAGTTTAATTATTGCCATCTTAGTTAAGTTTAGTATAATCTTAGATTAGTTAGTTTAATTTGTTGTGACCATCCCCTTTTACTTTTATTGCATGTTAATAGTGTAAATAATAATATATATAAATAGTGTGACTATAACATAGACGTAGAACCGACTTACGTGTACCATACTTCCTCCGTGGGAACGATACCCTTACTCGTAACCACTATACGTGGCGAACGATTCGTATACTTGCGAGAGGGTAAAAACTCGCACGTCCAATCATTTACGATAGTTTATATAACTATCACATACCAATTTTCGGCGCATCAAGTTTTTGGCGCCGCTGCCGGGGAATAAAAGGATAGTATACGTTTCGTAGGTCTAGTCGTTGTTTTAGTCATTTTTAGTTATTTTTGTTATTTTTATTTTCATTTTTATTTTTAGTGTTCATAGCATATCTTGTTCGATTTGATTTTTGTTTGTTTGATATTTCAGGATTCGGATCAATATGGAAAATCTTTCCAGTGTGCCCGTCATTCAGAGGCTTATAAAGTGCTTTGCTTTACCGATTTTGGGAGCTCAACCGTCAGCAATTCTGTTGAGTGATTTGCAACGGAGCTACGAGTTGAAGAGTTCTCATTTCAACACTCTTCCAGTCTTCCGAGGTGAACCGGATGAGGATTCCCTTCAGTTCATGAAGGAGTACTACAATGTTGTCACTACCATCTGACTTGGAGAACTCACGGAAGATCAGTTGAGGATGAGATGCTTCCCGTACTGTATCAAAGATGAAGCAACGAAGTGGCTATTGGCTCTACCGGCAGGTTCATTGACTACTTGGGAAGCGGTAGAGACCAAATTCTTCTCAAGGTACTACCCCGCTTGGAAAACATGAGAAATCCGGGGCAATATAGCAACCTTCGAGGAAGAACCAGGAAAGGCCTTCCATGAGACTTGGGACCGATACAAGTCACTCCTTGCACAGTGCCCACATCATATGTTACCTTTCGTCCTACTAGTACAGTGTTTCTATGATGGATTGACGGGACTCACACAAGCCACTGTTGATAATGCTTGTGGGGGAGCAATGAGGGAGAAGACCGCAAGGGAGGTGTTTGCCGTGTATGAGATGTTGGGTGAAAATTCCCAACAACGAAGAGGAAGAGATGATTCTTGTGAGGAGAGGACCAATGTAGACTTAGGAATGCAATTGGCCAATATGTCACGGGAAATGGAAAATCTCAAGGTAAACTTTGGGCAACAACCGATAATGGAAGAGGTACAAGTCGTGAATCCGTATCATACAAGCAACAGTCAAGGATGGCAAGACCATCAATGGGGTAGCCAAGACAACCCCTCGTTCACCGAGCAACGGAATAGTAGCATAGAAGAATCAATAGAAAATGCAACAATCCCATTGGGGAAGTTGGCAGAAAAGGCACTAACCGATCTTCAGAGCGGAGATGTGAATTCACTAGAGGTCGAAGAACCAGAGTTTGTCTTTAGATCCTCTGAAGGCATATATGATCGAGTGGATGAAAGCATGCACATATTAGAGAGGGTGTTCGAGGAGGAGTATGGACAGTATGGGAAGAAAGCGGTAGAGGTTGCACAAGAGAGCAAGGAATTGATAAGCCAAGATGTGAGCTTAGAGAAGAAAATCAATTCACTTGAGAAGGAAAGGGATTCATCCTTAAGACTGATTGAAGAGCTTAAGGATGAGTTGGCTCAAAAGGATGAGGCTTTGGATCTCATGAAGACAAGGGAACTTGACCACCTTGCAAAGCTTGCAAAGGCTAAGCAAGAATTGATGGCAAAAGGAAAGGAAGTGGTTCCATTTCTGACAGATGAGCTTGACTTAGGTCAAGGAACTTCAAGTGCCACGGTCACCAAACCAAGTCTCAACAAATCCAAGAAGAAAGCCACAACCAAAAAGAGCAAACAAGTCCCACCTTCACCTCCACAAAACTTGAAGGACAAGCAACCAATACCAGAAGTCCTCAAGAGACCTACTCCAAGGTTGGCCCCAAGGCAGGACAAGATCAAGCAAGCCTCCCAGAAAACCGCAACAAATCAGAGAGGTACAATCTCTCACTTTAGTCCCATTTGTTACAAGTGCCACATTAGAGGTCATATTGGATCTCAATGCTCCAATATGAAATGGAAACGTATGACAAATGTGAGTCCTAGGACTACAAAGTTGGTTGTCAATTCCTTGAGGATTGACAAAACCAAAATAGAAGGACTCAAGAGGAATGGACCCCTTTGGGTCAAGAAAAGTGAGAATGGGTATGTTGTGGTAAAACCACCCATCTTTGATGGTGGTTGAGTGCTTGACTTGTATGAACTTTTTGATATGTTTGTTAATGTGCAGGAATTTCAAGCTTTAAGGAAAGGATGCACTTAATGGACATTCATTTTTAATTTTAGTACTTTTTTATTTGTAATTATTTTGAACAAATTATTAGTTAGTATTTAGAGTCTAGAGTCATTATCTACTCATTTGTCATGTTGCATTTGTGCTTAACCATATCATGAGGACATGTAGGGAAATAGATAGGTTTGGGGGTTATACTCCTTACTTATTTATTCACTTGCATAGAATATGCTTGTGGTGTTTTTGGCATGATTTTTATGTGTGCAGGCTATGGAATCAAAGAAAAGAGTCCGCGAGAAGAAACCCACGACATGAAGCCGTGACACACATCATGCACCATAAACCATACCACAAGGCCACACCGTCCTACGAATGCGAAATCGAAGGTCCAATCTCTTACTTTTAAGCTTTTACTTAAAGTTGATATCTCATGTTTAGCTTAAGAGTGTGAATTGGTTGTTTTTGCATAGTGATTAGGATTGGTTGTTGTAATGTGATTAGTGGTGGATATTAGGATTGTAAATATGTTTTTACATGTTAGTTGTAGATATTAGGATTGTATAATTATGTTATTTTTGTATTTTGTGGTTTTGATTTTCGTATTTTATTTAAAACTTGTAAAGATGCCCTGTTTTGAATTTTTGAGGCGATATGTTTCTTAAAAACTGTACCAATCGGTAAAGAAATAAATTTTTCCGCTCACGTAGTGTTCATTTTTTTTTCGATACGGTTCCAATGGTATAAAGAACGTAAAGTTCTGGGCGGTGATTTAAAAGTTATGACTATTTCTTCGACCGAAGGTCATGAACGTGCCCTGTTTTCAACGTTTTGCACGTGACCTGTTTTCAACGTCTGTTTTTACACTTTTACAAATTGAATTTTGAAATATTTTCTTCATGAAAAGTGTTTCTTTGCATGTCTATATACTTGTCTCAAAATTTGAGCAAGTTTTATTGAGCAGCTTTGAAAATATGCATTGAAAATCAGAAATTGTTCGATTTTAAAATGTGACAGTTTTCTTGAAACATTGTCCTCTATGTTTAGATGCCTTCTTCACATGGTATATTTTGTTAATTTGTTTTTAATTTTGTGTTGTGTTATATATTTACTATGTGTGTGATTATTTTTATATAAGTGTTAGTATGTTTTGTGCCCGGATTTTCAAACCAATGAACTCTTTGTGCATATTCTTCAAATTTTCAACATTGAGGACAATGTCGAGTTTAGGTTTGGGGGTGCGGACACATATGTGTCATTTCGTTTTTGTGTTGTTGAATAAAATTTTTCATTTTTGAATAAATTTTTCAAAATTTTGCAAATTGAGCCATCTTTGAACAAAATTGTTTGAATGAGATGTTTTGAATTATGCCGTTGAGGAGTTTTTCACATGTGTTAATTGCTGAATCTTGGCTAACTTTCTGTCAGTCTAGGATTGTTTTGCATAATGTGAATTTAGTCCCTTTCTCTTAGTGTCTAAGTGGATGAGACTCCGTACTCAATTGTTAGGATTAATAGTGGAGACTATCCGTGAATTTTGTGCCTTAGCATTAATTCTGAGGGTAAATTCTGTTTCTACTCTTATACACTCTTCGAACATATTTTTCATTGTGATCTCAATACTTCTGTTAGGTTTCCCGTTGTTGTTAATTGGCTTATTTCGTGATCAAACCATATGTGGGGATGCTTTGTAAGGGTAGCTTAGATATTGTTGTTATTGCTTAGGCCCTTTTGAAGACCTCACTATTGACAAGCACCAAAGGTAATATTCTAAGTGCTTACTTGTCTTGAAGAGATAGTTGCACACACTCACAACTCATGCATATGTTTAATCCTTGTATCTTGTGTGTCCTTTTTGTGTGCCTTAATGCTCATTAACATCTCTTCTTGCATATTAGGTTGATTGCATCTTGCATTGCTCATTGCCTCTTCATGCACATTTTTAGAATTCAAGCTTTGCATTGGGCGCTGTTCAAAGCGCTCTACAAAGCGCTCTACAAAGCGCTGTTCGAACAGCGCCCATCACACCTGATGCAAAAAATGTGATTTAAATGCATCAGGTCTGATGCAATTTAGTTGGGCGCTGTACGAGCACTGTACAAAGCGCTGTTCGTACAGCGCCTCTCTGTTTCCTCGTGAAAACAGAGCAAGGGCGCTGTACAGGCGCTGTACAAGGGTGCTCTAGGTACAGCGCCCAAGGCAAATATTGAGCCAACTTATCAAAACGACCCCACTTTGATTTGGCCCCCTATATATATGCCACTTTGACTTTAGGTCAATTACAAGAGTTCATATTCAGATTTCATACTTAGGAGATTTTTCAAAGAGAAGAAAAATTCCAAAGAACTCATTTTTAATTACTCAAACACTTGTTCCATGATCATCAATCATCATCTAGCATCATCTGAGATCATCTAGATGACATCTTGCATGGATTCTTCATCATACTTTGCTTGGTAAGCTTTTTACTAATATCTTACATATTTTGTGTTTCTCTTATTTAGCAATCTCAATTTAATTACTTGTATGTGATTTTATATTCTTTGAATACAAGATTGAGATTAGTATGATGTATGTTTGAGAAGTTGTATTGTGCTAGCATATTAGGTTTTGTGCTTGATATTGATTAGCTTAACTAATTGACATGTCATTTAGTTTTGATATCTAGGATTGCTCTTAATTGCATATTAATCATCTTAGATAAGCATATAGGGTTTCCCTTGCTCTATGTTGCATTTTGGATATTCACATATATTCACTTAGGGTTGTATTCTCTTCATAGAGAAAGTAAGTCTTGTGTGTAGCATCCGGGATTAGGTTGCTTAGATCGCAAGCAAAATCGGACTAGGTTCACTCATACCCGGATTAGGTAGGTGTGTGATTACTTCCGGGATTAGGTTGTAATCGTTTGCACATTTAGTGGATTCGAGGTTCGAGTGTGGCTTACTTACATAGCCCGTGGTTTTTCCCGTGAGGGTTTCCACGTAAAAATCAAGTGTTAATTTAATTTCCGCAACATATTAACTTGCTTGTTTATATTATCTTGAGGGTAATTTCGTAATTTTGACTAACACGAAAAATTGGGTAAAAAGCGTAAAATCTATTCACCCCCTCTCTAGATAGTTTTATACACACCGTGCATTAATTAGTTTCAACTTCATTTGCATTGTTTGCCATAGAACATTCATAAATGTGGATAACATGTTGAATTTGTATTCCCATGATAGATGGACTTTTAGAAATGATATTAGGACTTTGTAGTACACACTACCAAATTGCCTAAACACGTCCATTTCCCTTTATGCTTGATTCAATACAAACACGGCCAAACACATAAACCTATCACACAACACCCTAATCCATAGACCTATACACTTAATCTACATAGCTACTAATCTTGTTAAATTCTACTAAGTAGAGAATTCAATAGTAAGCTCAAAATTGTAATAGTGTGTACTGAGGCTTATTTTGTAACTTGTGCTAAAATAAAGGCTTTCAAAAAAAAAAAAAAATTTAGTGTTAAAAATTAAGCACTTAAAGCCTTCAATCTTCGAAGCAATGATTACTCCAATGAGAGTAATTAGAAAGCACAATTCAAAGTTCAAAATTGTAGCCTAGACGCTTGTGTAATGAGTAATCTAAAATGAGCTTTCGATTTGAAAAATGTAATATGAAACATTTTGACATGATTAGTATCTCCGCATACCTTCCATATATCATTCACCACATATCACCCTTGGCCAACACAAGTAGGGAAGAATTAATTGATCTTTTAGGAAGTCTATTTAGGGGATACGAATGTTAATATGCTCTACCACGTTCATGGCATTCAATTCCTTCATGAGATCAATTTTCAGAAAATGTGCTTTAATTCTAATACTCGCATGCGTTACATATTTAATTTCCATTTACATAACTTCCAAATCGCATGAGTTTGATAGAGAGTGTGCCTAGGACTCTGAGAGAAAAATAGAGTGAAATCCAGTGAGGATTAGAGTCGAGGCGAATTACATCCAAGCATTGAGTGCGTTGTATTTGAAGCTATAACAATTTGAGTGTGGGATTTGCATTGCGCGTTTCAGTCGATTGAATGACTTTAGGTTATCTTTCACTCAACCGTTCTCGCATGGTTAATTCCTCATATGCACAACTCTTTTATATCTCATTTTTGTATGGCTTTGTTTTTGCACTGTTTTGAAATTGTAGTTTTAATTGTTAGCTTTATGTTTGTGGGTATCATAGCGGTAAACCCTCAGGAGACTACACTCCTCCTACTAGGGACACCTAGAGGTTTAAAAGGCTTGTGGCACGTGCTAAGTGCCATCGTTTCTCCCACGACAGTGGACTAATTAGTTTATATTTTATTATGCTTTAGTGTATTTGTTTTTGTTTTGTTTTGCTCGAGGACAAGCAAAAGTTTGGTTTGGGGGTCTGATCGCGCTGCAAATGTTCACATTTAGCGCTCCCATTTCCTATCTTTTGTATTCATTTCTTGGGTAAAATAGGGATTTTCATGGTTTAAACAAGTGTTTCATGGAAATAGAGAAATTCAGGGGCATTTTGGTAATTTTGGAGAAATAAGGGCTAAAATGTAATATTCTGGAGAAGATTGAAGATTCTGCAATTAGGGAAGAGTTGAGGGACCAGATCGTAATTTGCCACCCAAAGCACAGAGTCAGCACGCCACGTTAGCATGAAACGGCACCGTTTTGACCTGCTCGCATCAGCGTGACGTCAGGATGACGTCATCGTCACCTACCTCCAGCCGGGTCAGCCACGACCCACGTGACCCGGTGCTGACCCGTCTGACCCAGCGTTTGACCCGTCCATTTTCGGCCATTTTTTGACCATTTTTCCAGCTATTTTCTACCTAGATCTGCAGCCGGTCGTCCTCCGGTCACGATGGACCTATTTTCAGCCTTCCATGCAGATGTTTTCTCTCTCCTCCAACAAGCCAAACCTCCATAGCCACCAAGCTCCAAGTTCAACTTCGGCAGTCTCTTTCCTGCCTTCCAGACGTTCCAAACTCGCCAAAACGATGGCGGTTTCATGCAGCGGGAAGAAGCCAGCCTTCCAGAAGGTTAGAACCCGCCTCCAACCTCCAAAAATGCGAGGTGACTTCCGGCGGCGGGCAAGAGCCCGCGAGCTTGGCGTGTTGAGCTCGCCAACTTGACCGACTCAAGCTCTTTTCACGCCCAAATCACTCCCCTCTATATATATTCTCCTTTCCTAACCCTAAACCACATCCCTAATATCCAAACAAATACACTTTTACATCCCTCAAGTAAATATTACACTAAATATCCCATACTAGCCTAAGTTTACACCTACATACATCATCCACACCATCCACTCTCACTCTCAACACCTTTGGACTCCAAGCCTTGGAAGAACAAGGAGAAGCCTAACTAGCTTGGAGACTTCTCAAGAGATTGGGTTGTTTTCTTGATCTCTTTTGTTTTACTTTAGCTTGTTGTTATTGTTGTTGTATTTTTACTACATGTTGATGTTGGGAATATTGGTGGGATTGTAATATTATTCATATTTTGGTTGATTAGTATAATTGCTTGAGCTTAATAGATGCATGTTAATTGATTAACCAATTAATTGATATTTAATAGGATTTAGACATCAATAGCATGCATGAATGAATGATTGTTTGTGTGTGTGTCTTATCCTAGTGTAGATTGGTGAATATCAATCTTGTAAGCTTATTACTATCAACTAGATAGTGGATTTATTGCATGAAAATCATTTCCTAGCATTTCCATGCATTTACCACCTCACAACTACACTTTCCCATGACCATGCATGAGTGTAGTTGGTAATTAGATTAGTTTAGTTAATTAGTGTTAGTTAATTAATTAATTTGGTAAGCTTGTTAGTTTAGTTAGTTTAGTTAAATTAATTGATTAATGTTAATTTAGTTATAGTTTAATTATTTCCATCTTAGTTAAGTTTAGTATAATCTTATATTAGTTAGTTTAATTTGTTGTGACCATCCCCTTTTATTTTTATTGCATGTTAATATTGTAAATAATAATATATATAAATAGTGTGACTATAACATAGACGTAGAACCGACTTACGTGTACCATACTTCCTCTGTGGGAACGATACCCTTACTCGTAACCACTATACGTGGCGAACGATTCGTATACTTGCGAGAGGGTAAAAACTCGCACGTTCGATCATTTATGATAGTTTATAGAACTATCACGTACCAATTTTCGGCGCATCAGAAGGACCCCTCCTAGGACCACACCTCCACTTAGAGAGGTAGCACGGGTAGCAAGCGAAGAAGACTGGTACAACCATAACACTCCTCTCAATGCATCCCGAGAAACCGTATACCTCGCCATTCGTGATAAAGGTCTGCTCAGGTAGCCTGGTCCTATAAAGATCCCGGCTGATAAGAGGAATTGCTATAAGTAATGTGATTTCCACGAGGATATAGGACACAACACATCTGAATGCTATAGCCTTCGTAACCAGATCGAAGGATTGATAAGGGGAGGACTCTTGGTTGAATTTTTACAGTAGGTACGGGATAGCATCAAGGTGGGAAAGGTTGTGCAAGGGGAGATGCGAGATGCGGAAGAGAGAAGGAAGGATAATAGTAAAGACTTGATGTAGTAAATCCAAGTCATTCACACCATCAACGAAGGCCCAACACTAGCAGGGACTTCTAACAACTCAAGGAAGACCCATGCTAGGAAGATCCCAAGGTTTACTATTGGTCATGATGTACTATGGGTCTCTAGGGGATCCCAAGACTATCCTCGTTCTGCCCAGATCATTTTCACAGAAGAGGATGCATATAATACAGTTCAACCACATGATGATCCAATGGTGGTCACGGTACAGATTGCTAATTGCTGGGTTCACCGCATCTTGATAGATACTAGGAGCAGTGCCGACATTCTGTTCAAAGGAGCGCTGGAAAAACTCAACCTGAAGAACCCTTGTTTTAATAGTTGCACGACACCCTTGTATGGATTTACAGGAGATTCCGTGATACTAGTTGGGACTTATATTTTACTGGTAATAATAGGAGATGCTCCCTTTCAATAGAACATAATGACGGAATTTATTGTGGTTGATGCCCCGTTTGCCTACAATGCAATCCTAGGAAGGCCTTTCCTTTCAGGGATTAGGGGAGTGTTGTCCATTTATCACAACGTCCTAAAATTCCCAGTAGGAACTAGGGTAGGAGAATTCTGAGGGGATCAACAAGCCACCCACACCTATTATGCGGTGTCCACCAATCCTACCGCGCTAGCCAAGCAGTGTGCACATGTAACCAGTGAACTGAGCCGAGAGGTGCCAGAGCAGGATCCCTACGTCCTAGAAGAAGAAGAAGTACTGGACATGATTATAGAAGAAGATGAAGAGGAAGAACAGGGATGGACTGGTGGTCACCCCTTGGAGCAGTTAGAAGAGATACCAATCCGAAAGGGAGATTCGACCAAAGTAATGAAGATAAGATGTGCGCTGGATTGTGAAGTTATGAGGAACCTGGTAAAACTCTTTGAAGAATATAATGACATTTTTGCCTGGAGTCATGATGAAATGCCAGGTATCCCTCTCAACCTAGCCACTCACAGGTTGGCAGTAGTCACAACCTTCAAGCCAGTCAAATAGAAGAAGAGACATTTCAATACCGAGTGGAATGTCACGGTATAGGAAGAGGTGGATAAACTTCTAAAAACCAGATTCATCAGAGAATCCCGCTACCCTGAATGGATCGCCAATGTGGTCATGGTGACCAAAGCCAATAGGAAGTGGCATATGTGTGTGGACTACACCGACCTCAATCGGGC
The DNA here is from genome assembly GCA_030490815.1 of Acer saccharum. Lineage (NCBI taxonomy): Eukaryota > Viridiplantae > Streptophyta > Magnoliopsida > Sapindales > Sapindaceae > Acer > Acer saccharum. The sequence goes on from CM059869.1 coordinate 35,634,565, forward strand.
TTGCCTAAAGGATAGCTTCCCTCTACCTAAAATAGATCAGCTGATTGATTCTACTACAGGTAACAAGCTTCTAAGCTTCATGGATGCTTTCTCAGGGCACAATCAGATCATGATGCACCTCACCGATCAAGACAAAACCAGCTTCATCACTGGGCAAGGCCTCTACTGCTATAAGGTGATGCCATTCGGCCTCTAAAATGATGAAGCCACTTACCAGCGATTAGTGAACAAATTATTCAAGCAACAAATAGGAAGGTCTATGGAAGTATACATAGACGACATGATCACCAAGTCTCAAATGACCGACCAACATCCAGAAGATTTACGCTAGACTTTCCAGGATCAGATGAGATTGAATCCGGCTAAATATGCTTTTGGGGTGGCAGCAGGAAAATTTCTTGGGTTCATGGTACACGAGAGAGGAATCAAGGTAAACCCCGAGAAAAACAAGGCCATTATGGATCTTGAATCCCCTACTACCCTCTAGCAGGCATAGGGATTGACTAGCCAGATAGCCGCATTGAACCGTTTCATGTCCCGATCTACAGATAAGTGTCTACCTTTCTTTAAAATCATTAAGCAGGGTAAGAAGATGAAGTGGGATCAGAAGAGCGAGTAGGCATTCCAGTGTTTGAAGAAATACCTAGCTAGCCCGCCTTTGCTAGTGAAACCCCTTTTAGGAGAAGAACTACAACTTTACTTAGCAGTATCAGAAACCGCGACCAGTGGGGCCTTGGTAATGGAGTGTAATGACGGGGCCCAGAGACCAATCTACTATGTGAGCCGTGCTCTGACAAAATCTGAGAAGAATTATACTTTCCTAGAGAAGCTCGCCTATGCACTTGTGACTATAGCTAGGAAGCTATGGCCTTATTTTCAAGCTCACACAATCGCAGTAGTGACAGACCAACCACTAAGACAGTTCCTACAGAGGCCAGACATATCTAGCAGGCTGGTCATGTGGGCCCTAGAGCTCACTTAGTACGACATAAAATACAAGGCAAGAACGACAATTAAGGCTCAAGCCTTAGCCGACTTTGTAGCAGAATTCAACATGACTTCAAATCAGGATACCATTGGGAACTTGAGCTCAGATCCAGAGTCCCTGGAATGACCTACTGATTGTAAGGCCTGGATACTATATATAGATAGAGTATCGAATCTGTTGGGGTTTTTGCCTTAAAGTTTGTAATTTGTAAATATGATTTGAACATAAATAAAAGAAGTAGTATATTCATTCATTTTGTGTTATACTTTAAATATATAACATGTGCACTTAACATCCAAGATTTCCAGATGTAATTTCGAACTGAGTATATGAGTGTCATATACAGATGGATGCAGTTTGAAACGAGCAATCAAAAGAGTCCGTAGATAGCAAATAAAGTTGGGTACTTTATTTGTGGTTAATCTATAGCTGCGGTCTATTTCGTAATGTACTGTGATCCTATCTTGGATCATTCATATGGAGATATGAGAATGGATGCACCTTGTATGATGTGATCATATAGGACTGGGCCATGATCTATATGAATCTCTCACTAAGATCCGTTTAACGATGAGATTCATATATATCAACTAATGATGGCTATATGTGGGTGATCTTAATTCGGAGTGTCTAATCGACTCCTTCAAGTTAGATCGTGGTCTTTGATATACCATGGGTGAGGTCGGAGTTGCATTCCTGATCAATAAGCTCTGTATGTTGGGATCGCGGTTTGGTTTGTGGCTGGGAAGGTTTGTACACAATAGTGGAATCCACTCCTTCTTGCGAGAAGTAGATGGTAGTTCCCTTAAGGGTTGATTCGGGGCTTGAACAATATGAGCGCTCTCCTAATTCCATAAGGAATGTAGGATTTATTGTTCATTAGAGAATCAATTGTACTTAAAGGAAAGATATAATTAGAGGGGTATAACGGACATTATGACCCAGCTCTAATTATGAACTACTTGTGGAGGATTATACCATATGTAATAGCTATATCGATGGACACCGAAAGTTATTGGTTTGTGTAAAAACGTCTACAGTTGAGAGAGTGCAGCTTCGGGTTTTAGTGGAATAACACCGAAGTTAATAATCATGAAATATTAATTAAAGAGTTTAATTAATTATTTCTAAGGATTATTGGAGCTCAAAATACTGTGGGTCCATTAGGTCCCCTTGCTAGCCCAATCGATTTAGGTAACAAGGGTCACGGTTAATTAATTGGATTGTCCAATTAATTGTGTTACGAAAGTGACACATATCTATTCGGGAACTAATTGAATAATGTGATTATTTAATTAATGATTTTAATGATTATGACAATTAAATAATAAGATTATGTAATTATGTAATTAATTATTGATGGAGGGTGTTAGTTGATATTTATATTTGAAAAATGGGATAATATGATTATCTTATTTTTTTAATTGATTAAATATCAATTTTGAATTTAAATAGTTTAAATTCAAATTATATGATATCTATTAATAAAATAAAATAAAGATTTTGTTTTTAAATTAAAAGATATCATTGGTTTTTTAAATAATATATATATGATATATATTTTTAGGTATGAAAAAAACTTGAAAAAAAAAAAAACCTAACACACACTAAAAGAGAAACAAAGTGGTGCGGCCAACAAAGAATCAAGAGAAAATATATATATATATATATATTTTTAAAAGCTTTTCTTTTGTGTGGCCTAACCTAAGACATACAAACAACAAGAGTTGTTTTTGTATTTTCTTCTCTTCTTCTTCTTCCATACAGGTTCCTGAATACTGTGACGCACCCACACGCTGTTACCAGTTCCGGGAGATAGCGAGGAAGATCAAGTGGTTCAAATCAGGAGCAGATCGTATTAAAGTGAAGAAGCCTCCTACGTAGGTATGAAGAAAATTGTTTCTTCTCTTTTATATATATTTCTATTTCGATTTCGATTTCTTGTTTTTACTGTTCCGAGAAATCGTTCCTAGGGTTTACTGATCGCATTATTTCTTTATGAAATAAAATAAATTTTTAAAAACCTTCCGCTGCGTTATTGGTAAACCAGGGTCCTAACAGAATCAAGTTGGCTGTGGAGCCGGGATCGTCCTTATTGTTCCTGAAGGGATCGAATGCAGCCACTGTTTCAGGTTTAAGTTGAAAGCCACCAATAATGAGGTGGAGTATGAAGCCTTGTTAGCAGGGATGAAAGTTGCTGAAGAATTGGGGGCAGATTTCCTCTTGGTGAGAAGTGATTCCCAGCTTGTAATCAACCAAGTATCCGGTGTGTACCAGGCAAAGGGTGACATCATGGCAGCATACCTCAAAAAAGTCCAAGAAGCAGTAACAAAATTCAAGGGTATGAAGATGGAACAAATTCCTCGAGAGAAGAATCATCGAGCAGATGTCCTGGCCAAGATAGCTACAACCGGAGGACGAGCATTGCTAAGAGGAATACCACTCCAACTAATACCCCAACCCAGCATAACCACGGGATTATAAGTGAACCCGGTTGACCGACTTCCTTGGTGGATGGATCTTATAGCTGATTACCTCAAAAAATGACACTCTTCTAGAAGATCCGGATCAAGCACGCAAGCTTAAAAGGACCGCTACTCGGTACTACCTGGTAGAAGGATACCTCTACTGCAAAGGAAAGCCCCTTCTATTGCTAAGATGTCTGCATCCAGATGACGCCTAATAGGCGCTAAATGAGGTACAAGCAGGGGACTGTGGCAACCATGTATTAGGTGAGACCCTGTCTTACCAAGTTCTTAGAATGGGTTACTTATGGCTTACTTTTCATTAGGATGCCAAGAAATTTGCACAATCCTGTGAACCTTGTCAGAAAACAGCAAACCTTCATCACCTACCTCCGGAAAGACTCACTTCAATCTGAACACCTTACCCATTTTCTATCTTAGGGTTGGACTTGATCAGGCCACTTCATGGAATGAGTTACTTCTGGCCTACTCTTCATCAGGATGCCAAGAAATTTGTGAAATCCTGTGAACCTTGTCAGAAGACAGCAAACCTTCATCACCTACCTCCGAAAAGACTCACTTCAATCAGCACTCCTTACCCATTTTCTATTCGGGGGTTGGACCTGATCGGGCCACTTCCTACTACTTCTGGTCAAGCCAAGCACGCTGTAGTGGCCATAGACTACTTTACCCGGTGGGTGGAAGCAAAGTCCTTGGCACAGATAACTGAAGCAAACACCACGAGCTTCATCAAGGAAAACATTGTCTGCTGATTTGGTACCCCGATGACCATAATCATCGATTTAGGTAAATAGTTTGACAATGCCAACTTCAGGTTTTTCTATGAAAAGTGGGGTATCAACCTTCGTTTTGCCTCGTTAGCCCATCCTCAAACTAATGGTTGGTGGAAGCAACCAACAAGACCATCAAGAAGCTCCTAAAGAAGAAGCTCCAACAGAAGAAAGGGAAGTGAGTTGAAGAACTTCCAAATGTACTGTGGGCATATCAGACTACCAAGAGGACTGCTACTAGGGAAACTCCCTACTCACTGGCGTTTGGAATAGAAGCAGTCTCTCCTATCGAGCATAGACTGACATCTTTCAGGGTCTAACACTTTGAATTAGAAGACAATGAGACAAAATTGAGAGCCATTCTAGACCTCCTCGAGGAGAAGCAAGACAGGGCTGCAGAACGGGTAGCAACTTACCAGAGCAAGATAGCCTAGTGTTTCAATAGGAAGGTGAAGACTCGAAACTTTAAAGAAGGGGACTTGGTCCTCAGGAAGGTAACCCAGAATACCCGGAAAAGGTCTGACGGGGTACTAGGCCCCAACTGAAAAGGTCCCTACCTAATAAAGATAGTGGTTCGAAAAGGGGCTTACAAGCTGGAAGACATGGATGGTTACCCAATAAACCACACTTGGAATTCCGATCACCTTAAAAGGTTCTACCCTTGGAGTTTAAAGAAGAATTTATTTCGGTTGGTATATTTCTAAATGTGTACCCCGAATTTGCTTTGTATTTGCTTCTTGAGAAATTCAATGAAGTCAGTTTTGTTCTCTTACATGATTCTCCTGAGCTCGCCTTGCAAATTTTGCCATTACTGATCGCCTCAAGACCAGGAAAGGCCACATGGCATTCCTACTACCTTGGTCGGGGTATACCCTCCTCTAAGAAGGATTTGGTGCATAAACATCTAAATGGCGTAATCACCTACCAGACTAAAGATCTGGATTCGTGGCCCTAGTTGCCCACCGCATCCTCAAGACCAGGATGACCTATACGGACCTCCTGAAGCCTTGGATGGGGAATACCCCTCTCTAGGAAACCTGGTGCTAAAATGGCCCTAGTTGCCTACCAGGACAGATCGCTAGAGGATCAGGATACCTGATACCTTACTTTGACATATCTACACATGAAGACCTGATACTAAAGTGGCCTCAGTTGCCTACCAAGACAAATCGCCAAAGGATCAGGTTACCTTATCAGGATACCTGATGCCTTGTCCCGCCATGCATACATGTGAAAAATTTCCATGATAAAAGTTTGCTGGTTGCCAATCAGGGTTGGTTCAACATTAGGATTCCTTATGTAGGGATTATCAAGTATCTAGACTTTTAGTGTCCTGATTAAAATATCCGAGCAACTTTAGCCTTCTACTGGAATCGACTTGCCCTAGCCAGGGTCATTCCATACCTGGTTAAAAATTACTTGATAAATATTCCCTGCAAAACTTATGTTGAATCCTATAAGGAGACCATCATCCAAGGGTATCTTCAGAGATTGTTCAAGTTCCCCTATAGCTAGGTGAACAAGCTTGAAGCTAAGTACTGGCAGCATCTCAAGTAAGTTTCATTTGGTTTATTATCAAATGTGACCAGATTCTACCAGGGTGCATTTTAAGCAAGAAAAACAATATAGTTGCAAAAAATAGAGGTTTTCCATTAACCAAACAGGGTGCCCAACCCCCTTTTCCGGGCTACAAAAAATGGAATGAATATAAAGAAAAATATGACAAAGTAAAAGATCATGCATCCTGCTGGTCCCCTGCCCCTTCCTCATGGCCGGCTGCACTTACCCCCTCAGCAACCTTATCTCCTGCATCAGCTTGGACTCCCCCAGCTCTTGGTATCCCGGCTTTAGCAGGAACTTCTGCTTCATCCAATGATAAGACCTCGATAGGATGCACAAAATCCTACACTTGATTGTCTTAAGTAGCAGGAAGATCCTGTGCTCCCTCCTCGGTTGATTCTTCCAAGTCGGCAGTAGGTAAACCAGGTCCCTGATGAGGGGGATCCGGGATGGTGGTGGCTTAAGAGGGACCCCCTAGTCCGAATCAACATCTGAAAGTAGGGCAGCCCTAGCCATGATTTGGTCCCGGTCCCAATTGAGGGTAGTTTGTAGGTTAAAAGGAGGAGGGAAAGCATTGGTAACTTCAAACGAGGCAGTGAAGTATCCATCCATAAAAGAGGAGTCCACCCTAGCTTCCAAGATACTCAAAAAACCCCGTAGAAATCGGTTCTCATCCAGAAGTACAGCCTTCTCTGCCTTCACAGTCTCCCTCTCAGCCCGACAACGTGTTGACTTGATTGTCTTTGTATCATATGCACGTTTCATCCGCTCCAGCTTTACTAAAGTAGCCTGCTTATCGGTTTTAGATTCCGTGGCAGACTGAACCAAGGAGGTCACGCTCTCCTCAGCTCGGACTAGATCATCCCGGGTTTCTTCTTAGCCTGAAGGGGAAGATTGGCCTCCTTCAAAGCTGTAACCTACTGCCCCATAACCAAAGCAAATTTAAATTCCTACAAAGAGAAGAAAATAGTAAGTACCTTCTAAAGAGTTATACCAAACAAGCTGGGAAGTCAAGGTTCTTACCTCAGCAAGCAGAGAAACCCCCTTGGTAACTAGGATATCAGTGGGCAAGGAAGACATTGATTGTAAGCCTCCCCTAAGGCAAGCAGCGATGAACTTGGACACAACATCTTCCTGGCTGAAATCCCTTAACCCCGATCCAGAGGGAAGATCAGTAAGAGGGGTGGCCGCGGTAGCAACACTTTTTTCTTTCTCCACCTTAGCTAGGCGCTTGGCAAATAGGGTCGGAGGAGGAGGAGAAGCCATTGCAGCAACACTGGTAGCCTGCCTCAAGATTGGGACTAGTGAAGCCCGTGCCAACATCCCGCCCAGAAACGAGTGTGCTGTGATCTAAGTGGGAAGAGAGGCAGAAGAGTGTGATGGTAACCCCGCAAGAGCCAGATGAGGGGTTGATGCAGGCAGTTTGGACCTGGATGCAACGCTAGCACTAGGAGGAGGAGAAGGGATAGGAGAATTAGCCCGAAGGAGATCCGGGAATCCCGGCCCTGAAGAAGAAGAAGAAGAAGAAGAAGAAGTAGAAGGAGGCAAGAAAGGAGTGGCAGAAACTGCTAGAAAGAGGATTAGCACCATATATAAAAAAAGGAGAAGAAACAAGAAATACAAAAACACATACCCGGATGAGCGATAGATATCCTAAGATATCGGTCCAGCCTAGCTCCCTCATAAGCGTCATTGGAGGGGTACTGCAGGTTCGTATACATCCTCTCTTAGATCCTCTTAAGGACCCCATTGGACTCCGCAGAAAGTACCCCCTTATCCCACTTGTCCTTCATGGTAAATTGGGTGGAGAATGGATACTTAGTTCCCCCTATATACACTGAGTGGCCCCAATCCCCCTCTACCACGACCCATTCATCCTTCCAAGGCTGGTTCTACTTCACGTTCGCCCTGGGTACGATGAACTTCATCTTATTATAGGCTCTCAGATAGAACTGGCCCCGGAGTACCAAGTTTGCTACTTGGAAGACGTAGCGGAGCTCGTCAAAACCAGGTTCCCTCACCACGTCATCCTTCTCACACTGTTCTTTCCAAAGAACCAGGAACCCCGTCAAGTGCTCCCAGAACCCCGGTGAGATTTGTAGGGGGGCCAATTCTAGAGCAACAAACGTCCTGCGAAGGGTGGGATGAAGGGGAAGCCTAACCCGGCACTTGAAGGCGGCTGTATGAATGAGAAGGCAGCCTTCAGGTGGGGTATACACATCATAACCCCGGTGAGGGAGAGACAAGGTGATGGTATTAGGGATCCTATAATCCCTCCTTGAAATTCCCTTAAGTAATAGTGTAAAATATACCTAGGAGGGGGGGGGGGGGGGGGGGGGTGAATAAGTATAGGCTCAAATATCTTCCAATATAAAAAATAATTCGGAATATAACAAATAAAATGCACACTTGAAAAGATTCAACAAATGAATTGATTTAACTAATGCAGGAGTAAATCAATATATAAGATATGCAATCAATGTAAGATATGGAAGATAAAGAAAAGTAAAGCGAAAATTGACATAAGGATTTTTACGTGGTAAAACCTCAAAGAGGAAACATCCACGGGTTGATACCACAACCAATGGTAAAACAATCCACTATATGAAAAAGGACTTGCACACTCAAAGCTGTCAACACATGATATCCACTTCAAGCTATCAACTCCTAATCTACCCTCGGGCTAGTGAACCACAAAGCCTACTACCTATCCAAGGTGTGTCCTACACCTCTAGGTAGCAACACCCTTGTTAGGATTATGCTCAATAGCAAGAGTGTAATGTTGTAATTGACAATCTTTTTCATATTAATAAAGTGATTTCTGGTTTAACAAATCTTATAGCATTTATAGTTTAATATTATAATTGTCAAAGTAAATAATCATAAGGTCTAAAGACTATGAGAAAAGAAGAATTGTTCGTACATCTGGATATGTATGTGGTAGACACAATTCTTTAGTTAGTCTTGAATAATGTTCACAACTTAAGTTAAAGGTTGGGCACCTTTATCTTGTTAAAGTTGTAGAATTATTTTGCTAGCATTTGAGTGGGATCAAATGAGATATGATGAGTCTAAAATCATCGGAGTGTCTTCGAGTAAAAGAATCTAGTGCACTGGGTGCATTGAACTGGATCACAATAAAAAGCTTTATCTAGAACCGTCAATAGATAATAGTCTTTTCATTATCAGGACAATCGGAGAGTCTATCTTAATCCTGAGATAAATGATGGACTTATGGTTGCAAGTGATATCATTTGAGTTATCAATGAGTACGATTATATAGCATAGTCTATCCTCGATAGTTTGGTGATATTCATTTGTTAATCGATAGAGGACTTCATTTATAGATATGGACATCGTGGCTCCATTTATTAAATGAGAGTATAATATCATCATATGGATGTTTTGAGGTAATTGGATATTAAATCTCAACGTTGAGTTTTCGATAGTGTCTATTGAAAACATGGCTTCTGGACAAGTCAAAATATCCAAGTTCAAAACGTGGTCATATGAGTAAATATGGTAACTTGGAGAGTTATAGGCGGTCTATGAACTCTTGGCGATTGCTGATATTAATCACGAGAATACACTATCTCCAATATGATTGTCTAGGGTATGAATGAGGAACATCTTCTTATTCTATCTTTATTTAAGAGTTCAATTTTAGCTCTTTAGTGGAATGAGTTAAAATTAATGGATCGGACCTAAGTGAATCATTTGTTGATTGTGATTAGGTTATGTCTATTGAAGCTTAAATTTAGATAGCCCGTCAAGATCCCCAATCCACACGGACTTGCATGGATCACTTGATATATTCTACCGGACCAATTATGGGTCCATTTAGAATTGCATTTAATATATTAAGAATATAATTTGCACATTATTTATTTAATGGGCTGCTCAATTATATTAATATATTAATGAAAGGCATGTGGGCTTGTTTCTTTTAGTAAGAATGGGTCTGGTTCACATGTGGGCTTTTTATTTGAAGTCCAATGGATTAAATGAAATAAGAAAATAATATATGGCCCATTTATATAAGTGGGGCGGCAAGGTGTAAATATTAACCTAATATATTATTTTGTTTCATTGTTTTAATTAAATAAGAATTAATTTATTTATTAATTAATTGTTTAATTAAGAAACAAATCTTTTTCTGATCAGGAAATATATTTCATAGAGTTATACTATTGGTAGTAGTATACTAAAAGTAAAAGACTTGTTTGATAAGAAAATAAATAACTAATTTTATTTATTTAATCAAATAAGAAGTCTTTTTATTTAGTCAATAAAAGAATAAAAAATTTTATGAGTTGGATTAGGGTTTGAAGTCTAAAGGTTGATGGAAATTAGGGTGCAACACAAAACCCTTTTTGGTATGGGATTTGCGGCAACCCTAGTCCCATTTAGAGGAGGATTTCGACAACCCTAAATAGAAGAGGAAGAAAATTTCGTCCACCTATATAATACCACATATAGAATTCGACCACCCTAGTTGATTCATTGATTCAATTTTCTTCTTCTTCTCAATTCATAGAAAAGTATTAGTTTTATTCTACTAAGACATAAAAGAGAGAAGAGATTATTCTTTTGATGGTACACTAATTGCTTGTTCATCAATAAGCTTGTGTGTACAACATCGAATTAGGTTCACGCGAGTTTCAATCATTAGATTGAGAACTCAAAAGTGATCGGAATAATCTTTGTATTCTTTTGATTGTTTTGTGACTAACAAAAGAAAAAGAAAAGTTTGTTTGTCCATTCTCAGGTTTGCAATTCAAAGAAAAGGGAGACCACGCTCCTAGGTGATTCACGTTCGTGTTGGGATTGAAGATCTTACGGATTACCATCGACGTAAGTCAATCGGATCACGCGACAAAAGGTATTCTTCTTTTGTTGGTTTATATGTATGCTTAATTAATTTAAAGGGTTAAGGTTCATAAAAAGGAAAAATTTTAAAACATACTAAATCATTTTTTTAGTCTCGCTTCCACTGCGTGTACTACGGTATTTTTCCCTACAACCCTATCCAAAGCTCTCAAGCTTTAAGGATGATTTCTTGCTTAGCTATCCGGAGTTTCCTACTCCTAGCTAAGTCTTCTTGCTTGGTTATCTGAAAAACTTTCCTAACCAAGACTTCTTGCTCTTTCCACAAAGCTTCACTCACTTTGCAAGAGACTTCAACCTTTAACAAGGTAAATGATCTAAGTGATGCAAATGATGCAAACACAATCAAATAAAGCTAGATGATCAATCAAGCTAAATGTACATGCTTAGTAATAAACTAAAATTATGCTTTCAACACACAATCACAAATCTATCTAGAAATCAAAGCATGTGAATCAATAAGAACAAGATATGAATATTCAATATATCACACAAAAATCTTAGTTCTTAGATGATGAAATTAAACCTAGAAAATGTCATTAGGCACAACATATATGCTATTTCTAGAATCAATTTCAAGATAGGTCAAGTTTAGCAATATATGTTCAATTGAAATCAAATGGCTAAAACTCAAACAAACAATCAATCATAAAACCCTAGCATATGTACTAGCATTCTTCTCAACACATTTCATCAATCAAATAGAAAGAATAAAAGAGATGATCAAAAGAAATTGAAAGAAGAACAAGTAACACATACAAAGTTGAACCACGTATTGAAATCAGGTTATTGGGAAAAATGACGAAGTCAAATGACTCTGAAAATGCTTGGGGTTTCTAGCTCTAGTCGAGACCAACATTTTTGGCTTTTGGATCACTCAATTTTGAGTTCATATGAAAATGTTATGATCGAAATAAGAAAACGAAAATCATGAAGAAATTTCAGCACTTCTCTTTTTAAAAATGTTCTTCAAGTTATGTTTGGACGGAAGGAGGAAAGCATTTAAAAGAGATAGAGAGGGAAAGAACCAAGCCAATGAAAAGAGGCCACATCAGCCTCTAGAGCCGTGTGGGGCGCGTGTGGCACACGGGACCAAAGGGCTTGTCCAGCCGTGTGGCACACGACTAATCCAGCCAAATTTGGTATGATTTTGTACCTCATTCCCGTCTCTTTATGCTTGATTATCCGGGCATGTCCCCATATTTAATAGTGTTAAAATGAGCATTTCAGGTTTATTTAGGTATCAAGGGCTTTTGTGAAGAAGATGTGAAGTTTGGTTCAAAAAGGTGCACAAATGAGCAAAACAGGGCATTGTTGCCACAAGCGTCGCCACTTGTGTTGCCATGGTGTAAGGTTTATAGTTTGTGTTGGCATAAATTCCATATCAAAATGTGTTTCTCTTGTAATGTTTAGTGGTTCGTATTGAAGAATTAAGAAGACGAAGGGTGTCTTAACCACAAATTCATTCAAGAAGCCGGCTTTTAAGAGATTCGTGCATCATTGTTCAACAAAGGTATTAAAGGACCTCATATCTCTTACAAGGCTAGGCACACACACACACATAGCATTCTTGTGTGTTCCTTCATGATTAAACATCACTTATGTTTCACTTTCACACACTTGACAAAATATGCTCATGCATTCATACCATATTGGTAATATTTTGTTTATTGCATTTTCTAGAACTATGTCTGGAAATTACATTATGTGTGTGTATTTGTGCTTGTTTGTTTTTGTATTTTTTTACGTGAACTTGAACATGTTCTTATTTGATTTCTTATTGAGTTCCGGTCGTTTCGGTTACACATTCATGTAGTTTCAAGTCCAAACGATGTAGCTACGCTACTTTTCATTCTCATTCATTGAGTTGACTTCATCGTCGTTTTCCGAGATGATTTCTCAACCATTTTTCAAAGTTCTATAGTCTTCGTCATGCGTAAGAGAGTCATAGTTCGTAATCCGAAAACAGATTCGAATCGGAGTTCGGATGCCCAAGATACGGGCTGAAGAACCGAGGGAGCGCGCGAGAGGGGCTGCTCGCCGTGAGGGAGGCCGTGGGCCCCACAGCCAAGGGGGCTCTCTGCCCCCGTGAGGCCCATGCTCCCCCCACGGCCTGGGGTGACATGGCCTCACACCATTGGCCCATTTTGGTCCTTCTCTCTCCTCCTTATATCTTCCCTCTCTCTCTCCATTTGAATTTTCAAGAAGAAAATGTTCTAAATCCCGTCAGTCTTCTCCTTAGAATTTTCTCGTCTTCCAAACATCATATCTCCCTCATCCGGAGTTGGATTTGAGTAATTTGAATTGGAGAACGTTCGTAATTGAGTACTCTATCATTTTTGAGTGGTTTGGTAGCTGATTGATCAAGTGTTCTGGTGGTTGGACACTGAATACCGAAGCAGCTGTCAAGTCTAAGGTATTGGACTAATCTTTGGGATTTCTTACTTTTTAACCTTCAATTTGCTTGGGGTTTCTTCTTCTATATCTATGTTTATGTTTGGTAAAAGCTATTGAGAAAGATAGCTTGATTATCATTCTAATTGAAAGTCAATTTATGGACTAATGTTGACTAGTTTCTATGATTCTAGGTTTTACACATGTTTGTGAGTTGTATTGTGATTAGAATGGTATCTTAGGTTGTTTGGAACTTGATTGAATTAATTTTGTGATAAATGACCTTGAGATTTGATTTGATCCTTTGATTAATGAAATATAGGATTATTGAATCTTGTTTGTGTTTTAAAGCAATCTAGGATTTGATTGATGTAAATCTTGAATCCTTGCTCTATATTTTTGGCTAGAATATTGATTGATCTAAATCTCATATATCTAGCCTTTTATTGTTTATTGGTAGCATCTTGAATTTGTTCTTCATGAATATATTTTGATTCAAGTGTTGTATGTGTGAATGAGACTTTGAGCTTATGTGTTTTGATGTTTCACATGCTTTAGGTTTTATTCTTGTATTTTGCATTTAGACTTGATTACTTGTGATATCACATGTTTAGGTCTATTTTTGCCATAGAATGTATTGATCACATGTTCTATGTTGTTTTGATTGTTTGCATCATTTGCATTCACATGATGACACTAGGAAGTCCTTGTAAAAGGCATGAAGTCTTGGTTAGAGTCGGGATGACTCGGATAGCCAAGCAAGAAGACTTGCCTAGAGTCGGGATGACTCGGATAAGTAAGCAAGGAGTTATGGCTAGATTCGGGAGGACTCGGATAGTCATGCATGGGAGGCTTCCTAGAGGCATGAGTGCCTCGGATAGGGAGTTGGCTATTGTATTGGTAGGCCTAGGCGTATGGTTAGACATAGACTCCGATAGAGCGGGGTACACGGGAGGTGTATGCACTCTTGAGGAATTTCTAATCTACCATCGATGTTTGTTTTGTGTGGTGTCCAATATATGGTGGTTTCGCATCATTGAGGGATTTCACACTTTCCAATAGGGTTGGGTAGGCTTAGACTTCACTAGGTTGGGTGAGCTAAAGATTGGTCACTTTGTGAATATTCTATGTTTACATTCCAATAATATAGTACCCAATGGTTGTAGTTCAACCCATGGATGTTTCCTCCTTGGAGGTTTTACCACGTTAAAAAATCTCTTGTGTCAATTCTTCCTATCTCTATCTCTTATATTTTATTTGTACATTTTATTATCTTGTTTCATAATATTCACTTACGATGTATTGTGAAGCAAGACTTTGTATAGTGTGATTAGTGAATTTATTTTATTGATCAATTTTATTTCTATGATTCTTTTGTATATGGTATTTGTATGTAGTGATATTTGATCACTCTTGTAACTCATTGAACATATAGTGAAATACAAGTATTCTTTGTTATTGTACTTATTTGTTTGTTTACCTCATACAACTTGATGATGTATGTAGACCATGCTTGTATGATTACCTATTCATATTGTCTATGTATGTTGTCTCTTGTTAGTATATTTGTTGTATGTAAGGCAACCTTGAGGGATAAACGAAAGTTTGTTCAAGGGATTGAAAAAGGCGTAAAAACCTATTCACCCCCCCTCTAGGTATGCCTTAAGCAATTTAACTACGTTTGTATACTTTCAATTGGTATCAGAGCAGGTCGTCGGACGGCACTCGACGAGATCCGGTTTATACTTACGTGTAGATTGCTTAGGTTTTTGCAAGTATGGTTTTCCAAGATGACGTGATGACCAAAGGGGCTTCAAATTCTAGACCTCCTCTTCTCAAGGGTCACAACTACGGGTTTTGAAAATTGAGGATGAAGGCTTACATTCGATCTATCGATGAGAGAGTTTGGATGAGCCGTTGAAGAAGGTTACCTTGCTCCCAACAAGATTGAGGATGGAGTGACCGTTTCCAAGCCTAGGAGTGAGTGGTCCACTAATGAGTTTGAGCTAACAAAATGGCATCATCGGGCGGTGAATGCTATTTTCGGAGGTGTTGATAATAGGCAATTTTCCTACATTCAAAACCTAGAAAACCGCAAAGGAGGCATGGGAAGCTCTCCAAGTCACCAATGAGGGGACTAAAGCGGTGAAGAAGTCTCGTCTTCAATTGCTCACTTCCCAATTTGAGGTTTTGCAAATGGGTGAGGAAGACAAGTTTGTTGACTTCCAAGATAAGCTACTAGACATCGCCAACCAATGCCAAGCACTTGGTACTCCTATCTCCGGTGAGAGGCTAAATTGGAAGATTCTTAGATCACTTCCAAAGAGGTTCAAAGCCAAGGTTACCGCCATCGAAGAGAGCAAAGACGTTGACGTCATGAGCATAGATGAGTTGCTAGGATCTTTTCAAACTTTTGAGGCGTGTATGAAACCAAAGGCTAAGAACAAGGGTTTAGCTCTCAAGGTTGTCAAGGAAGCTAGTAGTAGCGATGATGATGAGGAGATGGCGTTATTGGTTAGGAAGTTTAGGAAGTTCATGAGGAAATGTGCCAAGTCAAATGGCAAGTACTCAAGGGACAAGGAAGTCAAGAAGTCCTTTACTCCACCTCATGAGAGGAGTGGCCATGCTAAGAGCAATAGAAAGGTTCAATGCTTCAAGTGCACGAAGCTTGGACATTATGCTTCAGATTGCCCTAGTGGTGATTCTAAGAAGGATAAGAAGGGAAAGGCTATGACGGCTACATGGAGTGAAGATGATGACTCTAGTGATGAGGAGAGCTCAAGTGATAAGTCTTCTAGTGAAGAAGAGCTAGTGAGCAACTTTGTTGCATTCATGGCTTCTCACTCTACTCTAGAGGATGTAAATCAAGATTCGTTGGATAAAGAGATTGATCAAAGTCATCAAGAGTGTTTAAATGATAATCCGACCTACATTGATCTTTTGGCTAAGGTGAAGTTTCTTAAGGAGAAGTTGAAAATAGCCTTAAGTGTGATTGATGAGAAGGACGACTTGATCAAGATTCAAGTGGATGAGTTTGTTGCTACAACTCGTAGGCTCTTGCGTGAAAAGAATGCTCTTGACAAGAAGCTTTGCGAAGTTGAGGGTATTATGCTTGAAAAGGATAGGATCATCTCTAATATGAACTTAGGTAGCTCAAATGTAGCGGTGGTCGAAGAGAAGCTCATAGAAGCATCACTTCATACTAGCGAAGCTATCATTGAAGAGAAAGCTCCTAAGAAGAGACGTTCCAAGAAGAAGAACAAATTAAAGAATAAGGTACCCCTTGAAACTCCCATTTGTGCTTTTCCAACTCCGGAAGGTAAAATCTCTTCTTTTGTTCCCATATGTCATTTTTGCAATACATTAGGCCATATCAAGCTCAAGTGCTATAAATTCATTGAATATTGCAACATAGAAAATGCATCTAGGAATAGAGAGATTGGACCTCATTCTATGCATGCTAAAGCTTTTGAATAAGGAAAGCATGATAATTTCACAAAGCATGTTAAGAATGTCCGGAAGGTGAAGAATGCATATCCTTCAAAATTTGACCATGCATGTGTTGCTAACAATGTTGAGAAAAAGAGTATTAATGATATTATTGTGAATCAAGTTGTGGAAGAGCTTTACTCTAGGTTCAACATTATGGTCAAAGAGAATCTTGATGATGTTCATGTATGTCCACCCAAGACAAAATTTGTCAAGGATGAGTGCTCTTACCATTAGTGTACGTTGCACATGTGAGTTAGCTTTAAGACTAGTGTTGATGATAAGAAGCTTAGCTTTTTTTTTTGCTTTGTATCTTTTCAACTTGACATGAACTTAGCTATCTCACTTTGTTTGTTATGATAGTCAAAATTTGTTGATTAACTTTTGAGAAGTTTTTTTTTTTGAATCTATATGGTAACATTGTTGTTATGGCTTTTAGAGAAAGTCATTTTTTTGTTTGTTTGAGTTGGATTACATTGTCTTTAGTCTCTTGGAATCGACACACCTATAACTTGTAGTCATGAGGACTTACAAGCCAAGAGGACTCATAAAAAGGGTGAAGGCATTGTATTTGGTGAAATTAGCTTGCGAAGGTATCTCTATATCATATTGCTTGCTTACTTAATTTTTTCATCTATCAACTCATTGTTTGTATCACATTCATGAAGCATGTCATATTTGAGAACTAGTATAGTGTTTATATGGTCCTCTTTGACATTTGCTAGTTTAAGATCTTTTGGTGATAAGTGTTCACATTGATCTTATTTCATGAAGTGTGTTGTTATTTGTATGATTGTTGAGTGGCTAATTTTTGAATAATGTGAGCTTCATATTCTTTGATAGCTACTCTCTTGAGAAGTATAGATCTTAAGTAAGTCTCTTTACTTGCTTCTAGATCATGTGCTTTTAAGCCTTAAAATTTGGTTTCAAAAATGCACTTTGCTTCTCTTGTATGTTTTGTTAAGTATGTTGAGCTTGATTGATGTTTGCTTTGGATACACCTTGAAGTCCTAAGGACTAGTACATTTAAAAATGACCAATGGTTGGTATCCATTTGCTTCGGCAACGTAGAACTCAACGAGCACCCTCATGGAAAGGGCTACACACCTTGGTTGTGAAGCCACCCAATGTAGGAAAGGGCTATGCCATTGTGATGAGTGAAAGCCGCCATGAGAAGTATATGTTTTTGTTAGAAAAATCAAAGAAGTGTTGAATTGAATCATAAAAAAAAAAAAAAAAAAATCTTTGATTCAAGCCTAAATAAAATAAAAAAAAGGCTTTTGGAGTATAGTTGAATAATCAAATGAGCTCGGGTTGACAAATAGAAATGGGTTGACGAGCCACATGCACACACATGCTCACATGTTGAAATCTATTCTCTTTATAAGAAAAATTTCGGATGATAACCGATTTGACCTTTTTATGGAAAGGCCTAAGATGAATAGATGTTGAAATTGTTTGCATGCTTGATTATCAAACTACTTCTTTTCATATACTTGAAGCAAAATCTTCACACAGTCACTTTTGCTTAATTAGTATTTTTTATACTTTAGCAATTTTTGATGACATATGAGAGTGATTGAAAATCTTGATGTAACTCTCTTAGATATGTGAAGCTTATTTGCAAATCTAATAAAATTGCTTGTGATGTGATTGTGTGGTGATTTTTGTGAACATTTGTCTATCTTGATTTTAGATGAGGCACTTGTCAAGGGGGAGCATAATATGCTAAATTCTTGTTCTCTTTTATGACATGTTCACATGTTCTTCAAGGTTGTTATTTGTTGGCATTATTCTTATTTTTGATAAATCATGAAGATGCTATGATAAATTCTTATATGCATGATGATTTGTTGAATATAGTGTTTTGCCTTTGTATATGTTTATTGGTTTCTAATTTGTTTCTATGTTTCCTCTCACTTTCGTTTTTAGTGTTTTTGTTTTGCAAGAGTATGGGGAAAGCAAAGAAGATTGGTGGTAATGTTTCTTCAACTCCCATTGACAAGTCTAGACCTACAATTTCTTCCAAAATTTCCAAAGCTAACAAAGTGGATGAATTGGGAATTTTCGGTTGCAAAAAATTGATTCAAGAAAGAGGTATTGACTTGGACTTTTGTGTTGGATCCTATGTTTATGATGTTCTTATGAGTAGAAATTGGAATTCATGGGTGAACATGTTTGGAATCTCTAATGAGACCGTTGTTACAGAGTTTTATCATGCTTACAAGTCTAGTTCTACAGTGACGAGTGCTACTTTAAGCATGAGGAAAGTTGTCTTTAGAGTTTGTTCTAGGAAGGTTAATGAATTTCTAGACTTGCCCGATGACATTGAATCGGAATTCTTTGATGTTGACATCTTGGAAAACCTTGATTTAATGGGTAGGACTCTATGTGATGATAGTAATTTTGTGTGGGGAAACGTGCTTATATTAAGCAAGGTGAGCTAACAAAAATTAGTGCATTTTGGCATTTATTTGTGTACTCCAATCTTGTTGGCTCTACTAATGCTTCGGAGCTTAATAGAGACAAAATCAAGATTGTATATGCCTTGGTGACTAACAAACCTATAAATCTTGGTGAATTGCTTGTGGAGCAAATAGAGATTGCGGCTTGTACTAGTTGTTTGGATAAGAAATTCAATTATGCTTAGCTAAAGGAGTGAGGAATCTTGATGGTGATGTTATGCTTCCTCCCTTAGAGAAGTTGAGTGAGAAACGTGTGGCATCCATGTCATACAAGGACAAGGGAAAGTCTAATGATGTGTTTAGGCTTTTTGGTGAATCTCTTGATTCTAACCATGTCCCTAGCTCACCCGCTCTTCCTAGTTGGGCTTTAAAATTGAGGAATGAGGTTGAAGAATCTCGTAGGTTGATTGAGGCGTCACAAAGGAAGATTGAAGACCTTAGTGCCAAGCTTGTTGTTCAAGATGAAAGGATCAAAGAGTTGGAAGGAAAATCAACTACAACAAGGCAATATGTGAGATCCTCACACCGTACTTCTTTCCTTGGTGGCACAAGTGGCTAGAGAGCTTCATGAGGTATATTTTCTTACTCTTTACCTTTGGCTTCATATCATGTCAAAAAAGGGGAGAAATATGAGAAACACATGAGAGAAATCTAGCTTACTTAGTCTCATTTTAGTTGTTTTATATGTTTGTATATTTGGTATCTAGCTTGAACTATATGGCATGTAATATTTTTTTTTTTTGTTGAATCTTGGCTTAGAATATTTTGATGGATAGTATGTATTAAGGGGGAGCATACTTGATCCACTTGAACTTATATGTTACTATTTTCTTGCCTAAGATTGGATATTGCCATATTTGTTGTCTCTTGGATATTCTTGTGCTTTCAATTTCTTTTTAGGTGATATCAAGAGAAGACCAAGTTGAAGTTCAAGACTTGTTTTGGTTGTTAATTTGTGTCTATATGTGTAACTCATTGTACTCATTGTGACCAAATTTTCTTTGTAATTGTTTTAGTGTTTGTTTAGGGGTTTTGACATGGAATTTGCCAAAGGGGGAGATTGTAAGGTTTATAGTTTGTGTTGGTATAAATTCCATATCAAAATGTGCTTCTCTTGTAATGTTTAGTGGTTCGTATTGAAGAATTAAGAAGATGAAGGATGTCTTAACCACAATTCATTCAAGAAGCCGGCTTTTAAGAGATTCGTGCATCATTGTTCAACAAAGGTATTAAAGGATCTCATATCTCTTACAAGGCTAGGCACACACACATACATAGCATTCTTGTGTGTTCCTTCATGATTAAACATCACTTATGTTTCACTTTCACACACTTGACAAAATATGCTCATGCATTCATACCATATTGGTAATATTTTGTTTATTGCATTTTCTAGGACTATGTCTGAAAATTAGCATATGTGTGTGTATTTGAGCTTGTTTGTTTTCGTATTTTTGTACGTGGACTTGAACATGTTCTTATTTGATGTCTTATTGAGTTCCGGTCGTTTCGGTTACTCATTCATGTAGTTTCGAGTCCAAACGATATAGCTACACTACTTTTCGTTCTCATTCGTTGAGTTGACTTCATCGTCATTTTCCGAGATGATTTCTCAACCATTTTTCAAAGTTCTATAGTCTTCGTCATGCGTAAGAGAGTCACAGTTCATAATCCAAAAACAGATTCGAAATCGGAGTTCAGATGCCCAAGATACGGGCTGAATAACCGAGGGAGAGCGCGAGACGGGCTGCTGGCCGTGAGGGAGGCCGTGGGCCCCATGGCCAAGGGAGCTCTCTGCCCCTGTGAGGCCCACACACCCCCCACGGCCTAGGGTGATGTGGCCTCACACCATTGGCCCATTTTGGTCCTTCTCTCTCCTCCTTATATCTTCCCTCTCTCTCTCCATTTGAATTTTCAAGAAGAAAATGTTCTAAATCCCGTCAGTCTTCTCCTTAGAATTTTCTCGTCTTCCAAACATCATATCTCCCTCATCCGGAGTCGGATTTGAGTGATTCGAATTGGAGAACGTTCATAATTGAGTACTCTATCATTTCTGAGTGGTTTCGTAGCTGATTGATCAAGTTTTCTTGTGGTTGGACACTGAAAACCGAAGCAGCTGTCAAGTCTAAGGTATTGGACTAATCTTTGGGATTTCTTACTTTTTAACCTTCAATTTGCTTGGGGTTTCTTCTTCTATATCTATGTTTATGCTTGGTAAAAGCTATTGAGAAAGATAGCTTGATTATCATTCTAATTGAAAGTCAATTTATGGACTAATGTTGACTAGTTTCTATGATTCTAGGTTTTACATATGTTTATGAGTTGTATTGTGATTAGAATGGTATCTTAGGTTGTTTGGAACTTGATTGAATTAATTTTGTGATAAATGACCTTGAGATTTGATTTGATCCTTTGATTAATGAAATCTAGGATTATTAAATCTTGTTTGTGTTTTAGAGCAATCTAGGATTTGATTGATGTAAATCTTGAATCCTTGCTCTATATTTTTGGCTAGAATATTGATTGATCTAAATCTCATATATCTAGCATTTTATTGTTACTGATAGCATCTTGAATTTGTTCTTCATGAATATATTTTGATTCAAGTGTTGTATGTGTGAATGAGACTTTGAGCTTATGTGTTTTGATGTTTCACATGCTTTAAGTTTTATTCTTGTATTTTGCATTTAGACTTGATTACTTGTGATATCACATATTTAGGTCTATTTGTGCCATAGAATGTATTGATCACATGTTCTATGTTGTTTTGATTGTTTGCATCATTTGCATTCACATGATCACACTAGAAAGTCTTTGTAAAAGGCATGAAGTCTTGGTTAGAGTCGGGATGACTCGAATAGCCAAGCAAGAAGACTTGCCTAGAGTCGGGATGACTCGAATAGGTAAGCAAGGAATCATGGCTAGAGTCGGGAGGACTCGGATAGTCATGCATGGGAGGCTTCCTAGAGGCATGAGTGCCTCGGATAGGGAGTTGGCTATTGTATTGGTAAGCCTAGGCGTATGGTTAGACATAGACTCCGATAGAGCGAGGTACACGGGAGGTGTATGCACTCTTGTGGAATTTCTAATCTACCATCGATGTTGGTTTTGTGTGGTGTCCAATATATGGTGGTTTCGCATCATTGAGGGATTTCACACTTTCCAATAGGGTTGGGTAGGCTTAGACTTCACTAGGTTGGGTGAGCTAAAGATTGGTCACTTTGTGAATGTTCTATGTTTACTTTCCAATAATATAGTACCCAATGGTTGTAGTTCAACCCGTGGATGTTTCCTCCTTGGAGGTTTTACCACGTTAAAAAATCTCTTGTGTCAATTCTTCCTATCTTTGTCTCTTATATTTTATTTGTACATTTTATTATCTTGTTTCATAATATTCACTTACGATGTATTGTGAAGCAAGACTTTGTATAGTGTGATTAGTGAATTCATTTTATTGATCAATTTTATTTCTATGATTCTTTTGTATATGGTATTTGTATATAGTGATATTTGATCACTCTTGTAACTCATTGAACATATAGTGAAATACAAGTATTCTTTGTTATTGTACTTATTTGTTTGTTTACCTTATACAACTTGATGATGTCGGTAGACCATGCTTGTATGATTACCTATTCATATTGTCTATGTATGTTGTCTCTTCTTAGTATATTTGTTATATGTAAGGCAGCCTTGAGGGACAAACGAAAGTTTGTTCTAGGGATTGAAAAAGGCGTAAAAACCTATTCACCCCCCCCCCCCCCTTCTAGGTATGCCTTAAGCAATTTAACTACGTTTGTATACTTTCACATGGCGACAGGAAGTCCTATTTCAAGACAAATCAATCAAGTCTCGCCACCACAAGATGTCGCTACTTCTACATATGGCGACAAAGAAGAAATGAAATTGTCGCCCCTTCTGTTCCATAAGCATCGCCATGGCGACAGAAGGTTTTTTGGAAGCTCACTTGATGTTGCCACTTTGTGAAGTGGCGAAAAAGATGAGAATTGTGGCAACACTTGAATCGCAGGAGCTATAACCGTTTGTTGCCACTTGTGTCGCCATGACAAGTGGCGACAATGGAAGTGGCGACACAGTGCCACATCAAATTTTCCAACGGTTATCAGTATATTTCCATGGCCACTATATATATTCCTCTTCTTCCAAACTTGAGCCACACCACCATACTGAGAGAGCATGAAATTCCTACAAATATAACTCTAGTTTCTCATCCATTACTCACCTTTCAACCTCCTCCACTCTCTAATCTTGAACTATCTCTACCATCCAAAACCTCAACACAATGTCTTGATTCCTTCACCCAAACCATTCCTCTCCTTCCATTATCTCCATTTCCATATATTTGTCACTTACCATTAGACACCTCCCTATCTAGACACTTCATCTTCTACCACTCTCTACTCTAAGAGCATCAAGGGAAAGTAAGGAGCAAGCTCTAAAAGAGGTGACCCAAGGGCGATTTCCTCTACTATTACTTCCTATTCTTGTGTTTGTAACTATGTGTAGCTAAACCCCTAATTTAGGGAATAGATTTGAGGAACTTGTGGATATGGGTATTTGCTAAACTATTTGTAATTGAACCTCTATTTGTTTCCTTTTCACTTTATATTGAGATTCTATGCTTATTGTGATTTGCATTGTATATCACTAATAGATCATAATATTGTGGGATAATTTGTTGTGATACCAATCTTGGATTGACACCCTTGATTGGTTGAAGAACTTAGTGATTAGGATGGATTAGTGGTGGGTATATCAACCCCATTAATCCAAACCTTAATTTGTACCTAACTAATCTCACCTTGACACCTTTTCCTTAATCGGTTAGGCATTGAGGTGAGAAGATGTTGACTGTTCATAGTGATGACCTCAACACACTTTAGAAAACAAATGGCTAGCATTTATGAGATTTGTGATTATTGAGTTGTAAAAGCATTACCTAGATTCACGAGTAACTCAATCTATTCCCTAACTTCTCTTAATTGATTTTATCATCTCTCTTATCAAGATTGTTGAGTATTCTATTTTTCATATCATTTTTGTAGGTTTATTTTAATTGCATTTACATGGGTTGTAAAACCCAAACAACTATCCATTTTCAATGATTTATTTTATTGCTTTAGATTAGTCAATTGATCCAATACATCCTCCATCTCCCTATGGAACGAACTTTGCTTACCACTTACTAAAAATATTATCTTTAAGGATTTTTAAAGTGGTTAAAATACGGTTTTCAAAAGAATATCAATATTGTATTTTGTTGAGTACCAAAACGACCTCATCAACGGCCTCCACATGTGGTGGCCAAGGCATGGCCTTTGGCCATGCTTGTCCCTCGCGCACTCCTCTCATGTTCTTCAGTCGTATTCGGGCATCCGAAAACCGAATTCGAATCCATTTTTGGATTACGAACCGTGACTCCCTCACACACAATGACGACTACAAAACTTTGACAAATGGTTGAGAATTCATCTCAGAAAACAATGATGAAGACAACTCAAAGAATGAGAATGCAAAGTAGCGTAGCTACATCGTTTGGACTCGAAACCTAATGAATGAGTAACCAAAATGACTGGAACTCAATAAGGAATCAAATAAGAACATGTTCAAGTCCAAAATACAAGAAACACAAACATATATGTAAGGTTTCCTTTTCTTTGATTGGCTTATTTCGTAGACAAACCACAATTGGGGTTTTTGTAACGGTAGATTATGCTCTCAAGAACTCAAGAGGAGAAGCACCAAAGGTATATTTCTTGTGCTTGCTTTGCTTTGAAGAGATGTAGTTGCACACACACACAACACTTGCATAATTCTTACTTGTATGTTGTGTTTGTATTTTGTGTGCATCATTGATTATTTAATCTCTCTTCTTGTATGTTTTTATTAATTGCATCTAGCTTATTAATTGCCATAACATGTTAAGCTTTAGGATGTATTGTTTTCACTCACACACGTGCACTTATTGCATGGTTCTTGTGTAAGAAGTGGCTAAAGAAGGCCTTGCCCTTCTATGCCGCGGTTGCCTAGTTTTGGCGTACCGCGGCATGCAAGCGACAGAGATTTTTTTGTCTCTACCGCGGCGCATCTGCCTCGGTATCGCAACTGCGGCAGTCGTGCGACGGCAATAACTTTGCTGTACCGCTGTTATAGTGCCACGGTTGAGTAACCGCGGCGGTCTGGCCACAGAGATCTTTTTGTCTCTGCCGCGGTGCCTCAATTGCAACAGTCAAGACCACGGCAGTACGTCAGCAAGAAGCTGAAACGTTTTTGATAAAACAACATCACTTCAATTAGATCTCATATATATATGTGGTCTTCTTCATAGGTCGTTTTTTAAGGAGTTCAAAAGCCATTTTTGATCTAGCATCTTTCTTCAAGAGAAATTTCACCAAGAACTCACCTTTATTCACTCAAACATCATTCCATGAGCATCAAACATCATCTATCATCCTTCTTGAGCATCTAGATATCTTTTTCCATGGTTTCATCAACATACTTTGCTTGGTAAGGTTTTCACTTGTATCTTACATATTTTGTGTATTTCTTTCCAAGCTATCCCTTTTATCACTTGTATGTCATTGATTTATATTTTAAATACAAGTTTGAGATTAGTATGTTGAATGTTTGAGAGTTGTATTGTGATAGCACTCTAGGTTTGCATAATCTATGATTTGCTAAGCTAATTGACATGTCATTTAGTTCTTAATATCTAGGATTGCTTTTATTGCAAAATCATCATCTTAGATAAGCATATAGGGTTCCCTTGCTCTATGTTGCATTTTGGATATTCATATATTCACTTAGGGTGTTAATCTCTTCATTGAGAAGCAAGTCTTGTGTGTAGCTTCCGGGATTAGGTTGCTTAGATCGCAAGCAATTAGACTAGGTTCGCTTATACCGGGATTAGGTAGGTGTGTGATTACTTCTGGGATTAGGTTGTAATCGGTTTACACATTTAGTAGATTTGAGGTTCGAGTGTGGCTTACTTACTAGCCTGTGGTTTTTCCCGTGAGGGTTTCCACGTAAATATCAAGTGTTGTTTAATTTCCGCACCATATTACACTTGCTATTTTTTTTATTGACTACTTGGGGATTTTTCGTAATCTTGACCTTACACGAAAATTGGGTAAATTTAATTAAAATCTATTCACCCCCCTCTAGATAATATATTACACACCGAGTATTAGTTTCAATTGGTATTAAAGCGGGTTCCTAGACATACTTAGGTGATCCTTTGCTCTCTTTGGTGTGGTTTGCATTGTGTGTGATTTGTGTTCATTCATACATTTGTATTCATTTCATTCATTCATAAACACTATGAGTGGATACGGTGGAAATGGTGGTGGCAACGAGGGTGCTTCTAGCACAAGGCCTCCGCTTCTTACCGGGTTGAATTATGCCTCTTGGAAAGGCAAGATGGAGTCGTACATATGTCAAATACATGACCGGGCTTGGATGGCAGTTGAAGATGGCTACACATCGCCCATGATGACTCCTGCGGGTGAAGGAGAGGATGTACTCAAGCCTAAGGCACAATGGAACGCGCAGGAGTTTAAGGTATCAAAATGGAATAGGAAGGCAATGCATTCCATTCTATGTGCAATGGACGAAAATCAATATAAATTGATTCAAAATACTAGGATAGCTAAGGAGGCATGGGACATCCTAGAGATTGCACATGAGGGAACCGAAGTGGTGAAGGACTCTAAGCTTCAAGTCCTCCAAACTCAATTCGAGATGCTTAAAATGGAGGATAATGAGTGCTTCAACGATTTCGAGATCAAGTTTATGGACATAGTCAACCAAAGTCATCAACTTGGTGATCCTTACTCGGATAGGAGAATCAAGCAAAAGATTATGAGATCGCTTCCCGAGAGATTTGAATCAAAGGTGACGGCTTTAGAGAAGAATAGCACATACAAGGATATGAAACCGAGTGAGGTGATTGGGAGACTTCTAGCTTATGAGTCTAGGAAAGGTCCTACCTCCACACCTCCTAAAAAGCAAAAGGGAATTGCTTTGAAGACCTCCAAAGTTGAGAAGGAGGAGGATGATGACTCATACGAAGAAATGGCTCTTTTGATGAGAAGGTTCAAGAAATTCTACAAGTCCGAGAAGAAGGGTTTTGGATCCAAGGGTCAAGACTTCAAGAAAAAGACTCCATTCAAGAAGTTTGAGCCTAGGCAAGAGAAGACCGAGAAGAAAGGGGTCCGATGCTTTGAGTATGGTGGCATAGGACACTTTGCCCCCGATTGTGCCAATCATGTTAACAAGAAGAAAGGGAAAGTGATGGTCGCCACATGGAGTGGGAGTGATGACTCCAATGAAGGGGATGAGTCTTTGGATGATGAAGAACTCATGGCTAACTTCATAGCCTTTACCTCTTCTCACAAGAGCAAAAGTGCTAGTGAAGATGAGAATGAGAGTCAAGTGGAAAGTGACTCAAGTGATGATTGTTCTTCATCACAATCCACAAATGGAAATGTGGAAAGGATGGATCTCAAGGACTACATGGAGAAATTTGAGAGTTCAAGGCTAAAGAACAAGAGAGAGATTAGGAGATTAAAGGAAGAAAACCTAAAGCTCTCAACTCAAATAGACCAATTAAATGAAAAAGTAGTGAGATCAACAAAGAATGAAGATAAACTAATAGAGAAGTTAGTCTTATCTAAGAAGACTAACTAATTGATGAAGCTATGGAGTCACTATCCAAGATGGCTTCTAGCACCAAGAAGCTTGACCACATGCTTGGTGTTGGAAAGAGCCCATGTGACAAGAGGGGTCTTGGGTATGAAGATGGCAAAGAAATCTCAACCTTTAACAAGACTGTGTTTGTCAAAAGCTTGGGGAAACAAGTAGCTTCACCGGTGCAAACTCCTAGGAAGAAGATTGATCTAGGACAATGTTCACAAAGTGCACAAGTGAAGGTGGCTCCAAGAAGACAACCTCAAGCCAACATTCCTCAACATTTGGCTCAACAAGGAAAGAGACCAATCATGCAACTCATCAAAGGAAGTAAGCTAGACCGGTTCAACAACGAAGATGGATTGAACCCGCTCAACCACAAAGACATGGGAAAACTCCTATGCATGCACAAGGACATGGTATGATCCCTTACTTTATTCCTACATGTCATTTTTGTGGTTTTGATGGTCATATTAGACCAAGATGCGTTATATTAAAATGTGTAAAACTAGAAGCATGATTGAGAAGAAAAAGAAAAGAGCCATGATGCATGTTCCTAGGATGATAAGATTGATATGCATGATCCTAGGAGTTCTAGAGCACATGTACCAAAGACCACTAGAAAAGAAAATGTTACACTTAGGTGGATTAGAAAGAATGAAAATGTTTGCCATGTTGCACAAATTGCCCTTAAGGCAAATTCTTCTAATTTGTGGTATTTAAACAGTGGGTGCTCTAGACACATTACGGGAGATAAGAGTTTCTTTAAGACTCTTGTCATGGAGGAAGGTGGAAGTGTCACTTTTGGTGACGGATCCAAGAAAAGAGTAAGAGGGAAAGGAACCATCTCCATTCCCGGATTACCTTCCTTGTCCAATGCTTTATTTATTGATGGCCTTAAAGCCAATTTAATAAGCATTTCACATCTAAGTGATGAAGGACTTTCTGTGTTATTTTCTAAAAAGGATTGCTCTATCCTATTGCCCAATGGACAAACCTTGTTGAAAGGTATGAGATCTAGTGACAATTGCTATTGTCTTGAAGCTAGAATAGTCTCAAACAATGTGTCCATGGATGAGCAAATTGAGTTGTGGCATGAAAGACTTGGCCACATGAACTTTCGGGATTTACGAATCCTAGGCAAGTTCGATTGTGTGCGTGGCCTTCCCAAGCTTAGGAAGAAGGCCAATGGTGTTTGTGGACCTTGCCAACAAGGGAAACAAACCAAAGCCATACACAAAAAGTGTAGGGAAAAATACCGTAGTACACGCAGCGGAAGCGAGACTAAAAATAGATTTAGTATAGTTTTAAAAATTTTTCCTTTTATGAACCTTAACCCTTTAATTAATTAAGCATACATATAATCAACAAAAGAAGAATACCTTTTGTCGCGTGATCCGATTGACTTACGTCGATGGTAATCCGCAAGATCTTCAATCCTAACACGAACGTGAATCACCTAGGAGCGTGGTCTCCCTTTTCTTTGAATTGCAAACCTGAGAATGGACAAACAAACTTTTCTTTTTCTTTCGTTAGTCACAAAACAATCAAAAGAAGACTAAGATTATTCCGGTCACTTTTGAGTTCTCAATCTAATGATCGAAACTCGCGTGAACCTAAATCGATGTTATACACACAAGCTTATTGATGAACAAGCAATTAGTGTACCATCAAAGAATAATCTATTCACTCTTTTATGTTTTTAGTCGAAATCAACACACACTAATCACTAGAGTTGGATTCTATTTTTTTTAAGCAAAAGAAAAACTCTCAAGCCTTGCAAGTAGGGTTAGCCAAATTCAACCTATATATAATATCTATATATATTAAAATATATATAGTGCACCGAATACTGCACTTTGCACAACTAATATATATAAGTGCATCAATTCTGCACACCTCACGAAACAAAAATAATAAAAATATAATTGCACGCCTAAACCAATATATATATGTATTGCGGAATCAATACAGCATGCATTATGTACATATATATTTTCGGCCTAATACTGCATGCATTATATACCTATATATTTTCGGCCTTATATATTTAATATATATTTATATATTGTGGCCAAAATCATCTACCATGTAGGATTTGTCTTTTGACTTAAATCCTAACCCTAGGTAGATTTCCTTAGAATTCCAAACCTTAATCCAACTCTTTAGTGTATTTGTGACTATCTCAAAGACTTCCTTATTTGATTAAATAAATAAATCTTATTATTTATTTTCTTACCAAATAAGTCTTTTACTTTTAGTATACTACTACCAATAGTATAACTCTAGGAAACATATTTCCTGATCAGAAAAAGATTTTGTTTCTTAATTAAATAAATAAATTAATAAATTAATTAATTCTCATTTAATCAAAACAATAAAATAAAATAATATATTAGACTAATAAATTAGCCTTGCCGCCACATCATATATATATGGGCTCAATATTATTTTCTTATTTTATTTAATCCATTGGATTTTAAATAAAAAGCCCACATGTGAACCAGACCCATTCTTACTAAAAGAAACAAGCCCACATGCCTTTCATTAATATATTAATATAATTGATCAGCCCATTAAACAAATAATGTGCAAATTATATTCTTAATATATTAAAAGCAATTCTAGATGGACCCATAAATTGGTCCGGCAGAATATATCAAGTGATCCATGCAAGTCCGTGTGGATTGGGGATCTTGGCGGGCTATCTAAATTTAAGCTTCAATAGACATAACCTAATCACAATCAACAAATGATTCACTTAGGTCCGATCCACTAATTTTAACTCATTCCACTAAAGAGCTAAAATTGAACTCTTAAATAAAGATAGAATAAGAAGATGTTCCTCATTCATACCCTAGACAATCATATTGGAGATAGTGTATCCTCGTGATTAATATCAGTAATCGCCAAGAGTTCATAGACCGCCTATAACTCTCCAAGTTAACATATTTACTCATATGACCAAGTTTTGAACTTGGATATTTTGATTTGTCCAGAAGCCATGTTTTCAATAGTCACTATCGAAAACTCAACGTTGAGATTTAATATCCAATTACCTCAAAACATCCATATGATGATATTATACCCTAATTTAATAAATGGAGCCACGATGTCCATATCTATAAATGAAGTCCTCTATCGATTAACAAATGAATATCACCAAACTATCGAGGATAGACTATGCTATATAATCGTACTCATTGATAACTCAAATGATATCACTTGCAACCATAAGGCATCATTTATCTCAGGATTAAGATAGACTCTCCGATTGTCCTGATAATGAAAAGACTATTATCTATTGACGGTTCTAGATAAAACTTTTCATTGTGATCCAGTTCAATGCACCCAGTGCACTAGATTCTTTTACTCGAAGACACTCCGATGATTTTAGACTCATCATATCTCATTTGATCCCACTCAAATGCTAGCAAAAGAATTCTACAACTTTAACAAGATAAAGGTGCCCAACCTTTAACTTAAGTTGTGAACATTATTCAAGACTAACTAAAGAATTGTGTCTACCTCATACATATCCAGATGTACGAACAATTCTTCTTTTCTCATAGTCTTTAGACCTTATGATTATTTACTTTGACAATTATAATATTAAACTATAAATGCTATAAGATTTGTTAAACCATAAATCACTATATTAATATGAAAAAGATTGTCAATTACAATATTACACTCTTGCTATTGAGCATAATCCTAACAATCTCCCACTTGCGCTATAGCAAATGTGTCATATCTCTCATGCCCATGTTCTCTAGATGCCCATCAAAACTCTTTTGAGGTAGAGCCTTTGTGAAGGGATCCGCTAGATTTTCTGCTGACGCGATTTTGGTAATCGTCACGTCACCTCTTTGAACAATCTCCCTTAAAAGATGATACTTTCTTTCAATGTGTTTTTCTCTCTTGTGACTTCTTGGTTCTTTCGAATTAGCCACTGCTCCACTGTTGTCACAGTAAATAGTGATCTGCTTATTCGCACTAGGAACCACTTCCAAGTCAATCAAGAATTGGCGGAGCCAAACAGCCTCTTTGGCAGCCTCGCATGCAGCAACATACTCAGCTTCCATGGTGGAATCAGCAATACAAGATTGCTTGATACTCCTCCTTATGACTGCTCCTCCTCCAATAGTAAACACAGCCCCTGATGTGGATTTTCTGGAGTCAAAATCTGATTGGAAATCATAATCTGTATACCCAACGGGAATCAAATCCCTTCCAGAGTATACAAGCATATTATCTCTCGTTCTCTTGAGATACTTGAAAATATGTTTGACTGCCGTCCAGTGATCAGGACCAGGTTTCGATTGAAACCTGCTAACTATGCCAACAGCAAAACAAATATCTGGTCTAGTACAGAGCATTGCATACATGAGACTTCCAACTGCCGAGGCATATGGAACTCTACTCATGAATTACTCTTCATGCTCATTCTTAGGAACTTGTTCCTTAGAAAGCTTGATTCCATGTCTGAAAAGTAACATACCTTTCTTGGAATCCTGCATGGAAAACCTAGACAAGATCTTGTCTATGTATGAAGCTTGGGATAATGCAATCGTTCTATTCTTTCTATCCCTTATTACTTGGATACCTAGAATAAAACTTGCTTCTCCTAAGTCCTTCATATCAAATTGTTTTGCTAACCATTCTTTTACTGATGTCAATACACCTACATCGTTTCCAATGAGTAGTATATCATCAACATAAAGAATCAGGAAAACCAACTTGTCGCCCTTAATCCTTTTGTATACACAAGGTTGAAACTAATTATAGCACGGTGTGTATAAACCTATCTAGAGGGGGGGTGAATAGATTTTACGCTTTTTACCCAATTTTTCGTGTTAGTCAAAATTACGAATTTACCCTCAAGATAATATAAACAAGCAAGTGTAATATGGTGCGGAAATTAAATCAACACTTGATTTTTACGTGGAAACCCTCACGGGAAAAACCACGGGCTATGTAAGTAAGCCACACTCGAACCTCGAATCCACTAAATGTGCAAACGATTACAACCTAATCCCGGAAGTAATCACACACCTACCTAATCCCGGTGTGAGTGAACCTAGTCCAATTTGCTTGTGATCTAAGCAACCTAATCCCGATTGCTACACACAAGACTTACCTTCTCTTGAAGAGAATACAACCCTAAGTGAATATGTGAAAATATCCAAAATGCAACATAGAGCAAGGGAAACCCTATATGCTTATCTAAGATGATTAATATGCAATTAAGAACAATCCTAGATATCAAAACTAAATGACATGTCAATTAGTTAAGCTAATCAATATTAAGCACAAAACCTAATATGCTAGCACAATACAACTTCTCAAATATACATCATATTAATCTCAATTTTGTATCCAAAGCATACAAAATAACAATCAAGTAATTAATTGAGATTGCTAGATAAAATAAACACAAAATATGTAAGATATTAGTGAAAAGCTTACCAAGCAAAGTATGATAAAGATTCCATGCAAGATGACATCTAGATGATCTAAGATGATGCTAGATGATGATGATCATGAAATAGTGTTTGAGTACTTAAAAATGAGTTCTTTGTGTATTTTTCTTCTCTTGAAAAATATCCTAAGTATGAAGCATGAATAAGAACTCTTATTAGTGACCTAAAATCAAGTTAGCATATATATAGAGGCCATAAGTGAAGTGAGGTCGTTTTGAAAACTCGCCAGAAAAATGCACTGTGCGCTGGTGGACCAGCGCACAGCCTACATTTTTGTCCCCACAAGCAATCATGCAAGGGGAACAAAAGTAAACTAATATGCATCCTAAAAGCCTAAATGCTATGATGTTATAAACACAAGATGCAATCATAAATGCAAGCAAGAAGAGATGTAAATAAGCATTGATGCACAACAAAAAGAAACACAACATACAAGGATTAAACATATGCATGAGTTGTGAGTGTGTGCAACTATCTCTTCAAGACAAGTAAGCACTTAGAATATTACCTTTGGTGCTTGTCAATAATGAGGTCTTCAAAGGGCCTAATGCACTAACAACAACATCTAAACTACCCTTACAAAGAATCCCCACAAATGGTTTGATCACGAAATAAGCCAATTAAAAACAACGGGAATCCTTACAATCTCCCCCTTTGGCTATTTCGTGACAAAACCATCACTCACATTGATTCCTCACAAAAAAATTAGAAACTACGGGATTACAATGATATTCTACATTACAAAGAGATAAGAGAATGCAACATGAAGTTCAATCCTCTTGTAGAATAGTCAATCCCTGAAAAGAGTTTCTAATAATTCCAATACAAGAAAAGTGTGAGATTAATCATGTGAGAACAATACCAAGCATTTGCATTTTTAGAATTTTGGCACAACATTACCAAATGTATGCAATGTATGATAAATGCAATGCCCCCTCAAAGGGTTACTCCCCCTCAATGTATGTTCTCCCAAAATGCACAATAGCTTCTATATTTTGCAACTCCCCTTACCATATCCTACTCCCCCTTTTGTCATGATATAGGCAAAGGAGTAGTCCCCAACCGGGTCACTCATAGCAACGAGAGATAGAAGCATGCAAGATTGCTTACATATAAGTCCTTTTGCACTTCATTAATTTTAGAGAAACAAGGAGATTTATTTGAGGAAAATGTGTATCCAACATGCTTGCATACAGGACATATAGCATTCAAGTCCAAAATACAATGGTATTTGGCAAAGCAAATGACAAAGGTTTCTAATTTGAATTCAAACCAATTTCACCAATGTCATGGGAAAAGCAAGGATATAGAGATTATTGATTTCAATTAAGAGTAACTATATCCAACTTTATAAGCGAAACATGGCATGCGACTTTGCACCCTATTTGATTTTTTCCGGATAAGATATCCGTATGATAGTAACCATGTTCAACTAAAAGAAGAGAGACATTTGGAATGTAAATTCCTTTGAACGGATACAAGATCCTTTATTCATTTTGAGTCTCATAAGCTTTCACACAAGTTTTGCATTTTAAGAATATGCAATCATCAATTCATGCTTTTCATGTGAGCATGTTGTATGAATTTCATGCGTTTTCATTTAGCATTAGCATGTTATTTAAGAATCATCATGTCATGGAGATAACTATAGGTCATTCACATCATACTTCCTATGTAAATCTCCTAGTCCAAAATGCATGTTTGAACATAAATATGACATGGATTATAGACAAGCAAGGTTCACACTTATAGAATAGAAAAAACATATATACATATGTACAACCAAGCTTACTCAAGCAATCAAAAGAAGAGGCATAAGTTATTTCAAATTTTTTGCAAGTTACAAGAATGCAAAATAGCTCTCTTTGCTTGAGTTCCCATATGGGGTCAATCATAGAACATCTCCACAAGACATATCCCAATAGATCTACTAGAGTTTTAAATCGAGTAGCATAAGGGTTTAGTAAATAGGTCCGCAAGTTGATCATTAGTACCTACATGTTCAAGTACTATGCATTTATTTTCAACAAGCTCTCTAATGAAGTGATGGCGGATGTCAATATGCTTAGTTCTAGAGTGTTGAACCGGATTCTTGGAAATATATAGCACTCATGTTATCACAAAAGAGAGTGAGAGTACCTTGATTGAATCCGTAGTCTACTAGCATTTGCTTCATCCATAGGAGTTGAGTGCATCCACTCTGCGGCTATGTACTCGGCCTCGGCCGTGGACAAGGAAATCGAGTTTTGCTTCTTGCAAAACCAAGACACAAGTTGTTGCCTAGAAAGAAGCAACGCCGATGTGCTTTCCTATCATCACAATTTCCTGCCCATCCGTATCACTATATCCTACAAGACTAGGGATTAGTGTCAACTGGTACCAAATCCATAATTAGAAGTTCCTTACATAGCGAATGATTCTCTTTACTGAAGAGCGGTGGGGACTCCTTAGGGATCCGCTTGGACCTAGCACACACCCCCACACTAAAAGATATATCGGGCCTACTTGCGGTCAAATAAAGCAAGCTACCTATCATGCCACGATATAGAGTTTGTTCCACACTTTTACCACTAGCATCCTTGCTTAGCTTCAAAGTGGTACTCATGGGTGTATCACAATGTTTGGCTTTCTCTAAACCAAACTTCTTCACTAGGTTCTTAGCATATTTGGCTTGGGTTATGAAAATCCCATCATCATTTGCCTAATTTGCAAACCTAGGAAGTAACTAAGCTCACCAACAAGACTCATCTCAAATTCAAGAGACATGACATCAACAAATTGTTGGACTTTGGTGTTGTTGGTGGAGCCAAAAACTATATCATCAACATATATTTGAGCTATGAAAAGCTCATCATTGTCTCTCTTGATGAATAGTGTCTTGTCAACACTACCTCTTGTGTAGTTGTTGTCAACAAGAAATTGAGTGAGGCGCTCATACCAAGCCCTCGGTGCTTGTTTCAACCCATAAAGTGCCTTCTTGAGGCGATAGACATGATTGGGGTGGTGTGCATCCACAAACCCCTTAGGTTGTTCAACAAACACTTCCTCTTGCAAGAAGCCATTGAGGAAGGCACTCTTGACGTCCATTTGGTGCAATTTGAACTTGTGCACACAAGAGATGGACAAGAGAAGCCTAATGGACTCTAAGCGGGCAACGGGAGCAAAAGTCTCCTCAAAGTCGATACCCTCAATTTGAGAGTACCCTTGTGCTACAAGTCTAGCCTTGTTCCGCACTATGTTGCCATCCTCATCGGATTTGTTCCTAAATATCCATTTGGTGCCTATGACATTAGTGGTCTTAGGCCTAGGAACTAGAGTCCAAACCTCATTCCTTTCGAATTGGTTAGCTCTTCTTGCATGGCAAGAACCCAAAATTCATCATTTAAGGCTTCTTCAACCTTTTTGGGTTCAATTTGAGAGGTGTAACATGTATAGCTAATAAGATTAGCAAGTTGGCGTCTAGTCCTAACACCCTCATTTACCTCTCCAATGATATCTTCTTTATCATGGAGTTTCCTAACCCATGGAGCGGGTTCTTTAGAGTCCAAGAGAGGAACTCTATCAATAGGTTGTGTGTCATTGTTGACATTAGATGTCCCAACATTAGGACACCACAACCTCCTCCAAAGGAGAATCATCACTAAAAATAACCTCCTCCTCATGATCATTAGACTTGAGCCTAGTATCATCAAATACGACATTGGATGATTCCATAACACTTAGAGTCTTTAAATTGAAAACTCTATAGGCTCTACTATTTAAGGCATAGCCAATAAAAATACCCTCATCACTCTTAGCATCAAATTCCAAGTTGATCACGGTCATTCAAAATGTAGCATTTGCTTCCAAAAGTGTGGAAGTAGCTAACATTTGGCCTCTTGCCTTTCCATAACTCATAGGAGGTGTTTCTAGTACCGGGCCTTAGGAACACTCTATTTCCTATATAGCAAGCCGTGTTATGGCTTCGGCCCATAGGTTCCTAGGGACATTGTTGCTAAGCAACATCACACGGGCCATCTCTTGGAGGACCCTATTCTTCCTCTCAACAACTCCATTTTGTTGAGGTGTCCTAGGAGCAGAAAATTCATGGGAGATGCCTAAACCATTACAAAAGGTTTCAAAGGTGGCATTCTCAAATTCTCTCCATGGTCACTTCTAATCCGTTTAATGCTTTAATATTAGAATTCATTTCATTTTGAATTTATACAAAGCATTTTAAACTTATCAAAAGTTTCGGATTTTTCTCTAAGAAAATATGTCCATGTAACTAGAGAAATCATCAACACAAACAAAAATGTATCTCTTTCCACCCAAACTTTCGGTTTGCATGGGACCCATGAGGTCCATGTGGAGAAGCTCAAGTGGCTCCTTGGTGGTGAGATACTTACCCTTTTTGTGCATGCTTTTAGTTTGCTTTCCTTGTTGGCAAGGTCCACAAATACCATTGGCTTTCTTCCCAAGCTTAGGGAGGCCACGCACACAATTGAACTTTCCAAGGGTCCGTAGATCCCTAAAGTTCATGTGGCCAAGTCTTTCATGCCACAACTCAATTTGCTCATCCATGGACACATGATTAGATACAATTCTAGCTTCAAGACAATAACAATTGTCGCTAGATCTCATGCCCTTCAACAAGGTTTGTCCATCGGGTTTAAGGATAGAGCAATAATCTTTAGAAACAAGACGGAATATCCTTCATCACTAAGATGTGAAATGCTAATTAAATTGGCTTTCAAGCCATCAACAAATAAAGCATTGGATAAGGAGGGTAATCCGGGAACGGAAATGGTTCCTTTCCCTACAACATTTCTTTTGGATCCATCACCAAAAGTGACATTTCCACCTTCCTCCATAACAAGAGTCTCGAAGAAACTCTTGTTTCCCGTCATGTGCCTAGAGCACCCACTATCCAAGTACCAAAAATTAGAAGAATTTGCCTTCAAGGCTATTTGTGCAACATGGCAAACATTTTCATTCTTTCTAATCCACTTAGCAACAATTTTAGCTTTCTTAGTGGTCTTTGGTACATGTGCTCTACTATTTCTAGGATCATGCAAATCAATATTTTCATTCCTAGAAACATGCATCTTGGCTCTATTCTTTCTCTTTTCAATCATGCTTTGTTTTCTACACATTTTAATATATTGAAAGCAATTTGGTCTAATATGACCATCACAACCACAAAAGTGACAAATAGGAATGAAAAAAGGAATCATACCTCGCCTTTGAGTACGTCCATGTCTTTGTGGATAAGTGGGTTCAATCCATCTTCGTTGTTGAACCGGTCTTGGTTGCTTCCAAGCTTGAGGTTGCATGATTGGTCTCTTTCCTTTGTGAGCCAATTTGGGAGGAGTGTTGGCTTGAGGAACCTTAGGAGGTTGAGCTTGAGATTTCCTTCTTGGCCCCATTTTCACTTGTGCATTAGAACTTTGTCCTATTTCTAACTTTTCTAGGAGGTTGCACAAATGAAGTTTCTTCATTCTTCAAGCTCTTGACAAACATGGTCTTGTTAGAGGTTGAGATTTTCTTGCCATCTTCATACCCAAGACCTCTCTTGTCACTTGGACTCTTTCCAACACCAAGTAAATGATCAAGCTTCTTGGTGCTAGAATCTATCCTAGCCAAGGACCCTTTAGCTTCTACAAGTTCCCTCTTCAAGCCTTCTTCACTTCTCTTGGACAGTCTAACTCCTCAATTAACTTATCCTCTCTCCTCTTCAATCTTTCCACTTGTTCACTTAAGTGGTCATTGTGAGCCGAAAGTTCAAGGTTTTTCTCTCTCTCAACCTCTCAATCTTTCTTGTGCTTTTAAGTGCTAAATCATTGAACTCGGCATGGTATTTAGCAAGCACCTTTTGCTCCACAAACTTCTTTTGGAACTAGAAGAGGAGTCACTTTCTTCTTCACTAGAGTCAATTTCCTCTTGACTCAAATCTTCCTTTTCACTAGCACTTTTGCTCTTGTGAGAAGATGCAAAAGCTAGGAAGTTAGCCATGAGCTCTTCCACTTGAAGACTCATCTTCCTCATTGGAGTCATCACTACTCCCACTCCATGTGGCGGCCATCACTTTACCCTTCTTCCTCTCATTGTG
Source organism: Acer saccharum (assembly GCA_030490815.1). NCBI lineage: Eukaryota > Viridiplantae > Streptophyta > Magnoliopsida > Sapindales > Sapindaceae > Acer > Acer saccharum. The sequence continues at coordinate 35,673,887 of CM059869.1, forward strand.
ATTCGCACATTCGGGGGCAAAGTGACCAATCCCACCACACTCAAAGCATCGGACCCCTTTCCTTTCGGTCCTCTCTTGTCTAGGCTCAAACTTCTTGAAGGAACTCTTTTTCTTCAAATCTTGTCCTCTTGACCCAAATCCCTTCTTCTTCTTGAACCCCATAACCTTGTTGAACCGTTTCACAAATAAGGCAAGGTCTTCATCCGATTCATGCTTTGCCTCCTTTGCATCCTTAGATGCTTTCAAAGCTATTCCTTTAGACTTCTTAGGAGGAGTAGTGTTGCTAGGAGCCTTCCTAGACTCATATGCAAGGAGACGCCCAATTACCTCACTTGGCTTCATATCCATGTAGCCACTATTTTCTTCTATGGCCGTCACCTTTGATTCAAACCTATCGGGGAGAGATCTCATAATTTTTTGCTTGACTCTCCTATCCGAATACGGGTCTCCGAGTTGATGGCTTTGATTTACTATGTCCATCAATTTGATTTCGAAGTCGTTGAAGCATTCATCCTCTCCCATCCTAAGTAACTCAAATTGAGTTTGGAGGACTTGAAGCTTGGACTCCTTCACCACCTCGGTTCCCTCATGTGCAACTTGAAGGATGTCCCATGCCACTTTGGCAATTGAGTATTCTGAATAAGCTTGTACTGATTCTCATCCATGCACACATAATGGCATGCATCGCCTTCCTATTCCACTTTGAAGCCTCAAACTCTTGCGCGTTCCATTGCGCCTTAGGCTTCAAAACATCTTGTCCTCCACCCGCGGGAGTCATCATAGGGAGATCATATCCGTCTTCCACCGCCATCCATGCACGGTCATGAATTTGGCATATGTAGGATTCCATCTTCCCTTTCCATTGGGAATAGTTCAAACCGGTAAGAAGTGGAGGCCTTGTGCTAGAAGCTCCTTCGTGGCCACCACCATTTCCACCGTTTCCACTCATAGTGTTTATGAATGAATGAAATGAATGCAAATGTATGAATATCAAAAATCACACAAAATGCAAAACACACCAAAATAAGCAAGGATCACCTATGTATGTCTAGGAACCCGCTCTGATACCAATTGAAACTAATATACACGGTGTGTATAAAGCTATCTAGAGGGGGGTGAATAGATTTTACGCTTTTTACCCAATTTTTCGTGTTAGTCAAAATTACGAATTACCCTCAAGATAATATAAACAAGCAAGTGTAATATGGTGCGGAAATTAAATCACACTTGATTTTTACGTGGAAACCCTCACGGGAAAAACCACGGGCTATGTAAGTAAGCCACACTCGAACCTCGAATCCACTAAATGTGCAAACGATTACAACCTAATCCCGGAAGTAATCACACACCTACCTAATCCCGGTATGAGTGAACCTAGTCCAATTTGCTTGCGATCTAAGCAACCTAATCCCGATTGCTACACACAAGACTTAGCTTCTCTTGAAGAGAATACAACCCTAAGTGAATATGTGAAAATATCCAAAATGCAACATAGAGCAAGGGAAACCCTATATGCTTATCTAAGATGATTAATATGCAATTAAGAACAATCCTAGATATCAAAACTAAATGACATGTCAATAGTTAAGCTAATCAATATCAAGTACAAAACCTAATATGCTAGCACAATACAACTTCTCAAACATACATCATACTAATCTCAATTTTGTATCTAAGCATACAAAATAACAACAATAATTAATTGAGATTGCTAGATAAATAAACACAAAATATGTAAGATATTAGTGAAAAGCTTACCAAGCAAAGTATGATGAAGATTCCATGCTAGATGACATCTAGATGATCTAAGATGATGCTAGATGATGATTGATGATCATGAAATTGTGTTTGAGTAATTAAAAATGAGTTCTTTGTGTATTTTTCTTCTCTTGAAAAATATCCTAAGTATGAAGCATGAATAAGAACTCTTGTAATGACCTAAAATCAAGTTAGCATATATATAGAGGCCATAAGTGAAGTGAGGTCGTTTTGAAAACTCGCCAGAAAAATGCACTGTGCGCTGGTGGACCAGCGCACAGCCTACATTTTTGTCCCCACAAGCAATCATGCAAGGGGAACAAAAGTAAACTAATATGCATCCTAAAAGCCTAAATGCTATGATGTTATAAACACAAGATGCAATCATAAATACAAGCAAGAAGAGTAAATAAGCATTGATGCACAACAAAGAAACACAACATACAAGGATTAAACATATGCATGAGTTGTGAGTGTGCAACTATCTCTTCAAGACAAGTAAGCACTTAGAATATTACCTTTGGTGCTTGTCAATAATGAGGTCTTCAAAGGGCCTAATGCACTAACAACAACATCTAAACTACCCTTACAAAGAATCCCCACAAATGGTTTGATCACGAAATACCAATTAAAAACAACGAGAATCCTTACAAAGGTTCATCAAGATTCTGAATAAATCCAAAACCTTTGACAGCTTGATCAAACCTTATGTTCCAGGATCTGGATGCTTGCTTTAATCTATATATGGATTTCTGCAACTTGCATACCTTTTCCATTTTGCCCTTTTCAATGAATCCCTCTGGTTGCATCATGTAGATGCTTTCATCAAGACTTCCATTAAGGAAAGCTGTCTTGACGTCCATTTGCCAAATCTCTAGATCTAAAGATGCTACAATGGATAAGAGTATCCTAATGGATTTAAGCATGGCCACAGGAGAGAAGGTTTCCTCGTAATCGATACCTTCTTTTTGTGTATACTCTTTAGCTACCAATCTAGCTTTAAAGGTTTCCACCTTTCCATCCATACCTCTTTTCCTCTTGTATACCCACTTGCACCCAATGGGTTTTATCCCTTTAGGCAAGTCTACAAGGGACCAGACTTTGTTATCGAACATAGATTCAATCTCAGATTGCATTGCCTTTTGCCAATGGCGACTATCAACATCCTCCATAGCTTCCTTGTACGTGTAGGGATCATCGTCCGGGAGATTCTCCACTGATTCTCCCAGACCGATGTATCTTTCAGGTTGTGTTCTAACCCTCCCACTACGACGAGGAATGGTAGGTTGTTGATCTTGTGTTGGATCGGAACTTACAATTGGGTTAGGTTGTGTAACCTCTCGTGGAATTGTATCCCCTGACATCTCATTCAGGACAATTCTACTTCTAGGCACAAAATCTTTCATATAGTCCTTTTCCAGAAATTTAGCATTTGTCGAAACAAATACTTTAAGATCTGAAGGACTATAGAAATAATATCCTTTAGTTTCTTTTGGATACCCTACAAATATACATGTTTCCGAACGGGACTCCATCTTTTCTGTCTTTCCTTTTAACACATGCACATGACAACCAAATATCCTTAAGTGTTGTAAACTAGGCTTGCGCCCAGTCCACAACTCATGCGGTGTTTTAGGAACAGACTTAGATGGTACATCGTTTAGAATGCATATAGCAGTTTGTAAAGCATATCCCCAAAAAGAAATAGGAAGTGTTGAATAACTCAACATAGACCTAACCATATCCAAAAGAGTTCTATTTCTCCTATCTGCTACCCCATTTTGTTGAGGTGTACTTGGTGCAGAAAACTGAGAAACTATCCCATTATCAATAAGATATTGCTGAAACTCACCAGATAGATATTCTCCACCACGATCAGATCTCAAGATTTTTATGTGTTTCTCAAGCTGATTTTCTACTTCAGCTTTGAATGCTTTGAACATGTCAAAAGCATCCAACTTATGTCGCATGAGATACACATAGCCAAATCTCGAGTAATCATCTGTGAAGGTGATGAAGTACTCATATCCACCTCTAGCTTGAATGCTCATAGGTCCACATTCATCAGTGTGTATCAATCCTAAACATTCAGTGGCTCTTGCACCTTTGGCCGAGAACAACCTTTGGTCATTTTACCTTCCAAACAAGATTCACAAGTTGGTAGATCATCAACCTTTAAGTCACTTAAAGGTCCGTCACTTACCAATCTTTTAATCCTATTAAGGTTAATATGACCTAGGCGTAAATGCCATAGGTAGGTTTCATCTATTGATAAATTTACTCTTTATGATCAGGTTCCGTTAATTCTGTGTCTAACGAATGAGAGATATTTCTATGCAAAAAGTATAGACCGTTTTCCAATGTACCTTGGCAAATAATTTTGTCATTCTTACTAATAATAAAACTTTATTAAAAGTAATCGAATATCCAAATTTATTTAAACAAGAAACTGAAATTAAATTCCTCTTGAATTGAGGTACATAATAAACGTCTATTAAATCTAAATGCCTTCTAGAATCCAAATAAACTCTAATATCTCCCACTGCACTTGTAGACACTAACGTTCCGTTGCCCAAACGCAAATTGATTTCATTCTTATTCAACTTTCTCCTTTCTTGAACCCCTGTAAGGAATAGCAACATGATTTGTGGCTCCAGAGTCTATGATCCAAGAATCTGTAGAATCTGCCAGAAAACATGTTTCAAGATAATTAATATTACCTTGTTCCTTCTTGTTCTGGGACTTTGGGCAATTTCTTTTCCAATGTCCCTTTTCACCACAAAGGAAGCATTTCCCTTTGATCTTGGTTACTTTCTTAGTCTCCTTCTTGGTAGGCCCAAGTTGCTTTTTATTCTGTTGTTCCTTGACCTTTTGACGGGCCTTAACAGTAGCAACTTTACCAACCAAATGAATCTGAGATTCATAAGTAGGAGCAGGTGGTTTAGGAGCAGACAGAATAAACTTATGTTTTTCAGTTTGCAGCAACAACCCAATTTCCTTTTCCATGTGACATAATTATCTCCGGTTAAAATATTATCTTTTAAGATGTTCATTAGGGATGGGGTCATGATTTTTGAATATAACGAAAATATATATAAGTAAATAATCATGATAAAGCACTTTTAAATATTTATCTTGAATTAAATAAATAACTCAATCATAAAAATTCAACGGTGATCCAACACCCATAACATTACGCCTACTTTGGGAGTTCGCACCATTTATTAGTTAGACTAGGTCCCACCTAATTGTTAACATAACAACCAGTGTTTTCAATTTTAGCCTTGCAATTTTATTGACAAGAACTCTTGGGAGGATATCAATAAAATTACATTGAGTGTGTTACCAAGATATCGACCCTCAATTTTCTCTCACGAAAATCCCTCCTTGGGAGTAGATCTCGTTTGAGTCCAATGTCTAGTCTATCCTTGTAAGGAAGTTATTGCTAAATTCCATTCATGGACGCCCCTTGGGGGGATTACCAATAAATAATAAAGCTCAACTAACCTTGGAGGCCATAGGTGTTACAAAAACACCTTCTCCCACTCAATTATTTAAGGCGTGTGATTAAATCCCATAGAATGATTTACCAAGTTATCTAGATGCCAATTTAGATACCTAAATCATTCAATGCATGTTCATACCAAAAGAGATATATGAGTGGCACTCCTATTCTATATGTCATGTTCATACAATAACAAATATTGTAATATTTATGCAAAAAATAAATAGCAACAATTTTGGTCCATCCTAGAAAAGCAAGTAAATTACAATTTGTCAGGAATACAAGATCTTCAAGTGGCCATCAACCATACGCTCATCCCTCGGCCTCCTCCCATGGGCATGCACAGCCCACAATCCCACAAAGGGGCTGCCATGCACAGCCCATGAGACCAGCTAGGGCTGCCGTGTGCAGCCCACCATGTAATGGGCTTGCCATGCGCAGCCCAATCCACTCCTAGGGTGCGCACGGTGCTCGTTCTCGGTTCCGGTTGCTTCCTTTTCTTCGTGTCTTCGAATCTTCAAAGCTTGAACATACTACAGTAGTATTTAAACTAATAAAATACTGCAGTAATTTTTTTTTTTTTTTTTTAATCACTGCAGTACTTTTTACAAAAAAAAACTGCACATAAATTAAATAAAAAAACTGCAGTAAAATACTGCACTTAATAATTAAATTAAAAGAAAACCTAGCGACTACCAAGAAGGAATTATGGCGATGATAGACCACCCTTCTTGTTACAATTCCATAACAAAAATACATTGACATTCTAGGACCAAAATCGAGCAACAACAATCCACATAAAACATATATAAAACCATACATCCACATGTAATTATATATGCGAATACCTAGAGTGCCATCTCTTTCTAAACATGCATAATCACAATAAAAAGAAATAGATTCACGTATATGTACGTTAATTAATTAAAAGGGTTCAGCCTAGGCTCTGATACCAATTGTAGGGAAAAATACCGTAGTACACGCAGCGGAAGCGAGACTAAAAATAGATTTAGTATAGTTTTTAAAATTTTTCCTTTTATGAACCTTAACCCTTTAATTAATTAAGCATACATATAATCAACAAAAGAAGAATACCTTTTGTCGCGTGATCCGATTGACTTACGCTGATGGTAATCCGCAAGATCTTCAATCCTAACACGAACGTGAATCACCTAGGAGCGTGGTCTCCCTTTTCTTTGAATTGCAAACCTGAGAATGGACAAACAAACTTTTCTTTTTCTTTCGTTAGTCACAAACAATCAAAGAAGACTAAGATTATTCCGGTCACTTTTGAGTTCTCAATCTAATGATCGAAACTTGCGTGAACCTAAATCGATGTTGTACACACAAGCTTATTGATGAACAAGCAATTAGTGTACCATCAAAGAATAATCCATTCACTCTTTTATGTTTTTAGTCGAAATCAACACACACTAATCACTAGAGTTGGATTCTATTTTTTTAAGCAAAAGAAAAACTCTCAAGCCTTGCAAGTAGGGTTAGCCAAATTCAACCTATATAAATATCTATATATATTAAATATATATAGTCCACCGAATACTGCACTTTGCACAACTAATATATAAAGTGCATCAATTCTGCACACCTCACGAAACAAAATAATAAAATATAATTGCACGCCTAAACCAATATATATATGTAGCGGAATCAATACAGCATGCATTATATACATATATATTTTCGGCCTAATACTGCATGCATTATATACCTATATATTTTCGGCCTTATATATTTAATATATATTTATATATTGTGGCCAAAATCATCTACCATGTAGGATTTGTCTTTTGACTTAAATCCTAACCCTAGGTAGATTTCCTTAGAATTCCAAACCCTAATCCAACTCTTTAGTGTATTGTGACTATCTCAAAGACTTCCTTATTTGATTAAATAAATAAACCTTATTATTTATTTTCTTACCAAATAAGTCTTTTACTTTTAGTATACTACTACCAATAGTATAACTCTAGGAAACATATTTCCTGATCAGAAAAATTTTGTTTCTTATTAAATAAATAAATTAATAAATTAATTAATTCTCATTTAATCAAACATTAAAATAAAATAATATATTAGACTAATAAATTGGCCTTGCTGCCCACATCATATATATATGGGCTCAATATTATTTTCTTATTTTATTTAATCCATTGGACTTTAAATAAAAAGCCCACATGTGAACCAGACCCATTCTTACTAAAAGAAACAAGCCCACATGTCTTTCATTAATATATTAATATAATTGATCAGCCCATTAAACAAATAATGTGCAAATTATATTCTTAATATATTAAAAGCAATTCTAGATGGACCCATAAATTGGTCCGGTAGAATATATCAAGTGATCCATGCAAGTCCGTGTGGATTGGGGATCTTGGTGGGCTATCTAAATTTAAGCTTCAATAGACATAACCTAATCACAATCAACAAATGATTCACTTAGGTCCGATCCATTAATTTTAACTCATTCCACTAAAGAGCTAAAATTGAACTCTTAAATAAAGATAGAATAAGAAGATGTTCCTCATTCATACCCTAGACAATCATATTGGAGATAGTGTATCCTCGTGATTAATATCAGTAATCGCCAAGAGTTCATAGACCGCCTATAACTCTCCAAGTTACCATATTTACTCATATGACCAAGTTTTGAACTTGGATATTTTGACTTGTCCAGAAGCCATGTTTTCAATAGTCACTATTGAAAACTTAACGTTGAGATTTAATATCCAATTACCTCAAAACATCCATATGATGATATTATACCCTCATTTAATAAATGGAGCCACGATGTCCATATCTATAAATGAAGTCCTCTATCGATTAACAAATGAATATCACGAAACTATCGAGGATAGACTATGCTATATAATCGTACTCATTGATAACTCAAATGATATCACTTGCAACCATAAGTCCATCATTTATCTCAGGATTAAGATAGACTCTCCGATTGTCCTGATAATGAAAAGACTATTATCTATTGACGGTTCTAGATAAAGCTTTTTATTGTGATCCAGTTCAATGCACCCAGTGCACTAGATTCTTTTACTCGAAGACACTCCGATGATTTTAGACTCATCATATCTCATTTGATCCCACTCAAATGCTAGCAAAAGAATTCTACAACTTTAACAAGATAAAGGTGCCCAACCTTTAACTTAAGTTGTGAACATTATTCAAGACTAACTAAAGAATTGTGTCTACCTCATACATATCCAGATGTACGAACAATTCTTCTTTTCTCATAGTCTTTAGACCTTATGATTATTTACTTTGACAATTATAATATTAAACTATAAATGCTATAAGATTTGTTAAACCAGAAATCGCTTTATTAATAAAAAGATTGTCAATTACAATATTACACTCTTGCTATTGAGCATAATCCTAACAAAAAGGGCAAGTATCTCTCCACCAAGGAGCCCCTAGAGCTTCTCCACATGGATCTTATAGGTCCCATGCAAACCGAGAGTATAGGTGGAAAGAGATACATTTTTGTTTGTGTTGATGATTTCTCTAGGTTCACATGGACTTATTTTCTTAGAGAAAAATCCAAAACTTTTGATAAGTTTAAAATGCTTTGTAATAAAATTCAAAATGAAATGAACTCAAATATTAAAAGCATAAAACGGATTAGAAGTGACCATGGGAGGGAATTTGAGAATGCATCTTTTGAGACCTATTATGATAGTGTAGGCATCTCCCATGAGTTTTCGGTTCCTAGGATACCTCAACAAAATGGAGTTGTTGAGAGAAAGAATAGGGTCTTGCAAGAGATGGTCCGTTTGATGTTGCTTAGCAACAATGTCCCTACGAACCTATGGGCCGAAGCCGTCAATACGGCTTGCTATATAGGAAATAGAGTGTTCCTAAGGCCCGGTACTAGGCAACCTCCTATGAGTTATGGAAGGGTAGGAAGCCAAATGTTAGCTACTTCCACACATTTGGAAGCAAATGCTACATTTTAAATGACCGTGATCAACTTGGCAAATTTGATGTGTAAGGTTCCCAATTGTTGATTGGCTAATTTCGTGGACAAACCACATGTTGGGGTACTTTGTAAGGGTAGCTTAGGTATTGGTTTTATTGTTCGAAGCCCTTTGAAGACCTTGTGTTGATAATCACCGAAGGTAATTTTCTTTGTGCTTACTTGACTTGAAGAGATAGTTGCACACACTCACAACTCATGCATATGTCTTATCTTTGTATGTTGTTCATTTGTGTTGGCATTAATGCCTATTTTCATCTCTTCTTGCATGTTAAATGAATGCATCTAGCTTATTAATTGCCATATCTTGTTAAGCATTAGGCTGCATTGTTTTCACACTCACACGTGCACTTATTGCATGTTTCTTTTGTGTGAAGTGGCTTAGAAGGCTTGCCCTTCTTGTGCCGCGATTGTGCTGCCGCGGTTGCCTAATTTTGGCATACCGCGGCATGCAAGCGACAGAGACTTCCATGTCTCTGCCGTGGTTCATCTGCCGCGGTGCCACAACCGTGGCAGTCGAGCGACAGTAATGTCTTTGCTGTGCCGCGGTTATAGTGCCGCGGTTGAGCAACCGCGGCAGGCGAGCCACAGAGATATTTTTGTTGCGTTTTTTCAAAATGACCACACTTCACTTATGACCCCTATATATATAACACTTTGACTTTAGGTCAGCCAAGAGAGTTCATATCAGATTTCATACTTAGGTATTTTTCAAAGAGAAGAAAAATTCCAAGAACTCATTTTTAATCACTCAAATACTTTTTCATGATCATCAATCATCATCTAGCATCATCTTTGATCATCTAGATGTCATCTTGCATGGAATCTTCATCATACTTTGCTTGGTAAGCTTTTCACTAATATCTTACATATTTGTGTTTCTCTTATCTAGCAATCTCAATTAATTACTTGTTTGTTATTTTGTATGCTTTGGATACAAGATTGAGATTAGTAGATGTATGTTTGAGAAGTTGTATTGTGCTAGCATATTAGTTTTGTTCTTAATATTGTTTAGCTAAACTAATTGACATGTCATTTAGTTTTGATATCTAGGATTGTTCTTAATTGAATATTAATCATCTTAGATAAGCATATAGGGTTTCCCTTGCTCTATGTTGCATTTTGGATATTCACATATATTCACTTAGGGTTGTATTCTCTTCTAGAGAAAGTAAGTCTTGTGTGTAGCAACCGGGATTAGGTTGCTTAGATCGCAAGCAAATTGGACTAGGTTCACTCATACCGGGATTAGGTAGGTGTGTGGTGTGATTACTTCCGGGATTAGGTTGTAATCGTTTGCACATTTAGTGGATTCGAGGTTCGAGTGTGGCTTACTTACATAGCCCGTGGTTTTTTCCCGTGAGGGTTTCCACGTAAAAATCAAGTGTTGTTTTAATTTCCGCACCATATTACACTTGCTTGTTTATATTATCTTGAGGTTAAATTCGTAATTTTGACTAACGCGAAAAATTGGGTAAAAAGTGTAAAATCTATTCACCCCCCCTCTAGATAGTTTTATACACACCGTGCTATAATTAGTATCATGATGCTAAGAGTGATGTGGGTATTTTTATTGGCTATGCCTTGAATAGTAGAGCCTATAAAGTTTTCAACTTGAAGACTCGAACCGTCATGGAATCATCCAATGTTGTCATTGATGATACAAGGCTCAAGTCTAATGACCATGAGGAGGAGGTTAGTTTAGATGATGACTCTCCCTTGGAGAAGGTTGTGGAGACTCCTAATGTTGGGACGTCCAACCTTGATAAAGAGCCACTCAACCTCTTGATAGAGTTCCTCTTGTGGACTCTAATAAACCCGCTCCATGGGTAAGAAAACTCCATAACAAAGAGGATGTTATTGGAGATATGAATGAGGTGTAAGGACTAGGCATCAAATCGGTAATCTCATTAGCTTTACATGCTACACCTCTCAAATTGAACCCAAAAAGGTTGATGAAGCCTTGAATGATGAATTTTGGGTTCTTGCCATGCAAGAAGAGTTAAACCAATTCGAAAGGAATGAGGTTTGGACTCTAGTTCCTAGGCCTAAAAACACACATGTTATAGGCACTAAGTGGATATATAGGAACAAATCCGATGAGGATGGCAACATAGTGCGGAACAAGGCTAGACTTGTAGCACAAGGGTACTCTCAAATTGAGGGTATCGACTTTGAGGAACATTTGCTCCGTTGCCCGTTTAGAGTCTATTAGGCTTCTCTTGTCCATCTCTGGTGTGCACAAGTTCAAATTGCACCAAATGGACGTCAAGAGTGCCTTCCTCAATGGCTTCTTGCATGCGGAAGTGTTTGTTGAACAACCCAAAGGGTTTGTGGATGCTCACCAACCCAACCATGTCTATCGCCTCAAAAAGGCTCTATATGGGTTGAAATAAGCACCGAGGGCTTGGTATGAGCGCCTTACTCAATTTCTTGTTGACAATAACTACACAAGGGGTAGTGTTGACAAGACTCTATTCATCAAAAGAACATGAGAGCTTTTTATAGCTCAAATCTATGTTGATGATATAGTGTTTGGCTCCACCAACAACATCAAGGTCCAACAATTTGTTGATGCAATGTCTCTTGAATTTGAGATGAGTCTTGTTGGTGAGCTTAGTTACTTCCTAGGTTTGCAAATTAGGCAAATGAATGATGGGATTTTCATAACCCAAGCCAAATATGCCAAGAACGTAGTGAAGAAGTTTGGTCTAGAAAATTCCAAACATTGTGATACGCCCATGAGTACCACTTTGAAGCTAAGCAAGGATGCTAGTGGTAAAAGTGTGGATCAAACTCTATATCGTGGCATGATAGGTAGCTTGCTTTACTTGACCGTAAGTAGGCCTGATATATCTTTTAGTGTGGGTGTGTGTGCTAGGTACCAAGCGGATCCCAATGAGTCCCATCTCTCTTCCGTTAAGAGAATCATTCGCTATGTGAATGGGACTTCCAACTATGGGATTTGGTACTCTTTTGACACTAATGCTAGTCTTGTAGGCTTTAGTGATGCAGATTGGGCAGAAAATTGTGATGATAGGAAAAGCACATCGGGCGGTTACTTCTTCCTAGGCAATACTTGGTTTCTTGGTTTTACAAGAAGCAAAACTCGATTTCCTTGTCCACGGCCGAGGTCGAGTACGAGTACATAGCTGCGGGAAGTGGATGCACACAACTCCTATGGATGAAGCAAATGCTAGTCGACTATGGATTCAACCAAGGTACTCTAACCCTCTTTTGTGATAACATGATGCTATTAATATTTCCAAGAATCCGGTACAACACTCTAAGACTAAGCATATTGACATCCGCCATCATTTCATTAGAGAGCTTGTTGAAAATAAATGTATAGTACTTGAACATGTAGGTATTAATGATCAACTTGCGAACTTATTTACTAAACCCTTAGATGCTACTCGATTTAAAACACTTAGTAGATCTATTGGGATATGTCTTGTGGAGTGGTGTGATATGTGATTGACCCCATATGGGGAACTCAAGCAAAGAGAGCTATTTTGCATTCTTATCACTTGCAAAAATTTGAAATATCTTATGCCTCTTCTTTTAATTGCTTGAGTAAGCTTGGTTGTACATTTTCATATGTTTTCATTCAATATGTGTGAACCTTGCTTGTTTACAATCCATGTTATATTTATGTTCAACATGCATTTTTGGACTAGGAGATGTACATAGGAAGTATGATTTGAATGAACTATAGTTTCTCCATGACATGATGATTCTTTTATAACATGCTAATGACAAATGAAAAAGAATGAATTGATGATTGCATGCTCTTAAAATGCAAAACTTGTGTGAAAAAACTTATGAGACTCAAAATGAATAAATGATCTTGTATCCATTCAAAGGATTTTACAATCCAAATGTCTCTCTTTCTTTATTTGTTGAACCTGGCTACTATCATACAGATATCTTATCCGAAAAAATCAAATAGGGTGCAAAGTCGCTCATGCCATGCTTCGCTTATAAAGTTGGATATAGTTGCTCTTAAATTGAAATCAATGAAATCTCTATATCCTTGCTTTTCTCATGACATTGGTGAAATTGGTTTGAATTCTTATTTTGAAACCTTTGTCATTTGCTTTGCCAAATACCATTGTATTTTGGACTTGAATGCTACATGTCTTGTATGCAAAGCATGTTTGATTCATACATTTTCTCTAAATAAATCTCCTTGTTTCTCTCCATTTAATTGAGATGCATAAAATGACTTATTTTGATTATGCAAATATCTTGCATGCTACTATCTCTCTTTGCTTAGAGTGACCCGGTTGGGGACTACTCCTTTGCCTATATCATGACAAAAAGGGGAGTAGATATGGTAAGGGGAGTTGCAATTGTAGTGGCAATTGTACATGTTAGGGAGAATACATGTTAAGGGAAGTAACCCATTGAGGGGGAGCATTGCATATACTTTCACTGCATGATGTTGTGCTTAATTTCTTTTATGCTAATGCTTGTTTTATCTCACATGAAAAATCTCACTTCACTTGCTTTGGAAAGTATAGAGACCTTGTTTTGCAGGATTGATTGTTCTACAGAGATTGAAGACTTGAAGTTGCTTTTTATTTTTGCTATCTTTTTGTATTGTAGAAAAATCCGTTGGGTTCTAATTTTTGTTGTGAGGATTTTTGTGAGTGGTGGTTTTTTCACGAAATAGCCAAAGGGGGAGATTGTAAGGTTTCCTTTTCTTTGATTGGCTTATTTCGTAGACAAACCATAATTGGGGTTTTTGTAAGGGTAGATTAGGCTCTCAAGACCTCAAGAGGAGAACCACCAAAGGTATATTTCTTGTGCTTGCTTTCTTTAAAGAGATGTAGTTGCACACACACACAACACTTGCATAATTCTTACTTGTATGTTGTGTTTGTATTTTGTACATCATTGATTATTTAATCTCTCTTCTTGCATGTTTTTATTAATTGCATCTAGCTTATTAATTGCCATAACATGTTAAGCTTTAGGATGCATTGTTTTCACTCACACATGTGCACTTATTGCATGGTTCTTGTGTGAGAAGTGGCTAAAGAAGTCGGGATGCAAAGTAGCATAGGAAAAGATGTCTGGATACCCTCGCCTGCTAGCAGACGGGCCAGAGTAAAAGCCTCTACCCACCCCAGCCAGGTCCAAAATCTCCGGGACCAGGAAAGCACTAAGAAGCCTAAAGGATTCCCATATCTTGATTGGCTTATTTCGTGGACAACCACATGTTGGGGATTGTATGTAAAGGTAGCTTAAGTGATTGATATTCAAGCTCAAGACCCTCTCATGTCCTCAAGGTTGATAAGCACCAAAGGTAAACTTTTATGTGCTTAATTTGCTTTGAAGAGATTAGTTGCACACACACACTCGCATCTCATGCTTAATTCATTTTCTTGTATGTTGTGTATGTGTTGTTATTATGTGCTCATTAATGTTCATTAACATCTCTTCTTGCATGCTTTTCATGATTGCATTTTGTATGACCAAAGTCATGTTCATTCTAGACTTAGGATTGCATTCATGGTGTTGGCGCTGTACAAAGTGCTGTTGAAGGCGCTGTACGTACAGCGCTTATATGAGACCTGGTTGAAAAATGCATTTTTAATGCATCAGGTCTGAGGCAACTTTGGAAGGCGCTGTACGAACAGCGCTTTGTACGAGCGATGTACAAAGCGCTGTTCGTACAGCGCCCTCTCAGACCCGAGAGACCAGTTTATTGGCGCTGTACAGGCGCTGTACAGAACGCTCTACGTACAGCGCCCAAGGCAAAAATAGGTGTCACTTTTCAAAACGACCACACTTTGGTTTGACACCCTATATATATATGCCACTTTGACTTTAGGTCATAAAAGTGAGTTGATTTTCAGATTTCATACTTAGAACATTTTTCAAGCAAAGAAAAATATAAAAGAACTCACCTTTAACCACTCAAATCAAATCCTTTGTGCATCAAATTTCATATTGCATCTTCTATGTCTATATAGAAAGCATCCATGTATGGGTTTGCATCATCACAACTTGCTTGGTAAGATTTTGATTAAGTTCATCTTATTTAGTATTTTTACTATCAAGCTATTCTCTTTTAATTTACTTGTATGTTTTTGATCATATGATAAATACAAGAACAGAGAATTAATTGTGATGAATTGATTGAGTGTTGTATTGTGATAGCTAATTAGGTTTTTGATTAATCTTTGATTAGCTAAGCTATTTGACATGTCATCTAGCTCTTGATATCTAGGGTTTTAATTGAATATATCATCATCCTAGATAAGCATCTAAGGTTCCCTAGCCTTGTTTGTTATTTGAATATTCATACATATTCACATAGGTTGCATAATCTCTTCATAGAGAATTAAGTCTTGAGGCTAAGATTGCTTAAGCCTCAAGCAATTGGACTAGAGCCATTTTTAAAGGCCCGCGTGGTAGAAGTGGGGGGTTATTGACCGGAGTGTTAGACGAGGTTTACATAGGTTGTAAACTCCATTTCAATTAGTGGATTTCGAGGTCTGAGTGTGGCGCACTAACAGCCCGTGGTTTTTTCCCAGTGGTTGGGTTCCACGTATACATCAAGTGTTATTTAAATTCCGCACTATATTTCACTTGCTTGTATTTTTGATTAGTAGGGGTATTTTTCGTAATATTGACTTGTATGCGAAATTGGGTAATAATAGTTAAAATCTATTCACCCCCCCCCCCCCCCTCTAGATTAATATATTAGAACACACCTAGTTTATTCGAGTATTTCTTTCAAAGCCGAAAAGAAGGGCCCTGGAGACACAACCTTCTCAAGATCCTGATACCCAACTACCCCGATCCCTGAGTATCTCGGTACCCCCGACACTTGGCATCCCGATATCTACAAACATCTCTCTAAGAGGGGCAGGAGGGATGCGGGATACCTGCGGTACCCCAACCAGCAAAGCTCGTGACATACACGCGGCGAGATAAACCCTAGGGTCCCCTTACTCCGACCCCGTTGAAACAGAGGCGGACACCCCTAAAGAGCAAGCCCACGTAAAGGCAAACATTAAACGTTACCGTTCAAGATGTAAACTCTAGTTACAACGCGGCATTCATGCCCGCCATGAAGATTCCTATTTTTATAGGAGTCAACTTGTTTGGAACCGAGAAAGAAGGAATCGCCTAATCTTTCGGGATCAGTTTCCCGACGAATTCGTTAAACTCCAAAAGAAGGCCTGGCATCACTGAAACCCTAGACCAAGTTTTAGGAGTGCTCAGTAAGAAAGTGGCCTATATATCGATCTAATGTTCAGAGAAAAAAGGAAGACACTTTTACTACTTATCGATAGGCACGTAAGCTCCATCTCCATTGTTCCCCCATATGCTTTACTTTCTCCTTACTAAAATATTGATAGTTCAAATACCAAGTTGTAAAGATCCCACCGGATCGAGATCCGTATATATATAAACAGCTTTTTTTATACATCCATCATATAAGAAATCATCCAACTCTACTTGCATCCACCATAATATCAGATCGGGGTCCCAGCGGATACCAGACTACTAGTATCTCGTTGGCCCTTATTGGATCCAGATCCGGATCCGTCACCTACAAACCCTATCACGCCTAACAGATTCCAAAGAACTAGCGGGGTATCGGGGTATAGATATCCCGCTAGCCCAGATCCAATTAGATCCGGGTCCCTCACATACCGTTAATCTGAATTGCACCCCGTGACAATTTTGGGTTAACAGGTTGTAATCGTTTACACATTTAGTGGATTCGCGGTTCGAGTGTGGCTTACTCTAGCCCGTGATTTTTCCCGTGAGGGTTTCCTAAATAATCAGCGTTGTTTAATTTCCGCACCATATTACACTTGCTATTTTTTTTATTGACTACTTGGGGATTTTTCGTAATCTTGACCTTACACAAAAATTGGGTAAATTTAATTAAATCTATTCAACCCCCCCCCCCCCCCCCCCCCCCCCCTCTAGATATATATTACACCCGAGTATTAGTTTCAATAAACACAATGTCCACAAGTATGCCATATCTACACGATAGTCACCAAAACATGCATTCTACAATGTTTGTCTATAGAGACCAATGCATGTGCATACTTAAATGTGTGTGCATGTGTTATACCAAATGTTTGCACAATGATGCAGGGGCACAAATATATGAATTGTGTGTATGCGCTAACGTCTTGCAAGAGGATAGAAGTCTAAGAATACCTTTGACGCTTTCACCTCTTGAAGACGATATTTGTACTAGACGTTGCTCTTCAACTTTGAAGCTTCTTTTCTTCCAAGAACATCCTAAGCATTAACTATTACAAATATAGAGCGTTTTGCAATGGAATCAAGCCAATACAAATCATGAACCTTACACTCTTCAAGTGAGCCAAATTTAGTTGCACACACACACACATTCCATGCATATCCATATTTTGTGCATATTGTGTGTTTTCATATGTGTACATTCATGTTTAAATAATATCTCTTCTTGCATATTTTATTGATTGCATCTTGTGATTAAAATGCCATGTCATATTAGGCATATGGATGCAATCTCCTTCACTTGTTTACTCTTGCTCAAATTGCATGTGAGTGTGAAGGAAGAGGGAATTGCGCTGGTCGTGCGCTACTCAACCAGCGCAGATCCTCCAGTGGTCTATTTCTGGTCTTGTGCCCCTGGTCATCCGTAGCCCTCACCAGCGCAAATCACCCAGTGGTTTGCCGCTGGTCATGCGCCCCTTGCGTGAGCTGGTCCACCAGCGCTTAGTGCAATTTTTGCTTGTGCACTGGTCGTGCGCTACTCGACCAGCGCATGCACCAGCGCACACTACCATACCTAACGTGAATTTTTTCAAAACGACCTCACTTTAATTAAGTCCTCTACATAAATGACTCTATGTTTTTAGGTTGTTTTAAGAGTTCAAAAATTATATTTTTCCTTAGAATATTTTTCAAGAGAAAAAATTCACACGAGCTCACTTTTAAACACTCAAAGCTTTTCCTTTGTTCATCAAAGTTCATCTAGGATCATCCATTACCATATAGGCTGCATCCATGCATGGTTTTGCATCATCACATCTTCCTTGGCATGTTTTTCACTAACTTCATCTAATTTTAGTGTTTTTCATATTAAGACATCTCTTTAATTACTTGTATGTTATTAAATCATATGCTAAATATAAGTTAGAGATTATTTGTGATGAATTGATTGAGTATTGTATTGTGATAGCTATCTAGGTTTTCATAATCTATGTTTAGCTAAGCTATTTGACATGTCATCTAGCTTTTAATATCTAGGATTGAATTAATTGCAAAATCATCATCCTAGATAAGCATATAGGGTTACATAGCTCTAAATTGCATTTTGAATATCTCACATATTCACATAGGTTTTATTATCTCTTCTTAGATAACTAAGTCTTGTGTTGTGACCGGGATTAGGTTGCTTAAATCACAAGCAATTGGACTAGGTCCACTTATACCGGGATTAGATAGGTGTGTGATTATATACCGGGATTAGGTTGTAATCTTTAACACATTTAGTGGATTCGAGGTTCGAGTGTGGCGCACTTACTAGCCTGTGGTGTTTTCCCTTGAAGGTTTCCACGTAAATATCAAGTGTTATTTATATTCCGCACCATATTATACTTGCTATATTATATTGACTATTAGGGGGCATTTTCATAATCTTGACCATACATGAAAATTGGGTAAAATCGGTTAAAATCTATTCATCCCCCCCTCCTAGATTAATATTGAACACACCGAGTATTTGTTTCAGTTGGTATTAGAGCGGGTTCCTAGATATACTTAGGTGATCCTTGCTCATTTTGGTGTGTTTTGCATTTTGTGTGATTTTTGATCATTCATACATTTGCATTCATTTCATTCAGACATAAACACTATGAATGGAAACGGTGGAAATGGTGGTGGCAACGAGGGTGCTTCTAGCACAAGGCGTCCACTTCTTACCGGGTTGAATTATGCCTCTTGGAACGGCAAGATGGAGTCGTACATATGTCAAATCCATGACCGGGCTGGGATGGCGATTGAAGACAGTTATACATCACCCATGATGACTCCTACGGGTGGAGGAGAGGATGTGCTCAAGCCAAAAGCACAATGGAACGCGCAAGAGTTTAAGTCATCAAAATGGAATAGGAAGGCAATGCATGCCATCCTATGTGCAATGGATGAGAATCAATATAAGTTGATTCAAAACACTAGGATAGCTAAGGAGGCATGGGACATCCTAGAGGTTGCACATGAAGGAACCGAAGTTGTAAAGGACTTGAAGCTTTAAGTTCTCCAAACGCAATTCGAATTGCTTAGGATGGATGAGAACGAATGCTTCAGGGTGCGTTTGGTACGCAGGACAGGACAGGATAGGATATGACAACTAGGGACAGATTGTTCTTGTCCCGCGTTTGGCGCGACATTGGCTTGGGACAAGGTGGGACAAATTTCATAAAAAACTGTCCCACCCCACACCCTCGGCCAAGTTGTTCCATGGCTTGGGACAAGGGTCAAAATGACATATTTGGCCTTCCAATCTTAAGAAAATTACAATTCTATCCAATATAAATTAAAACCCCAGCTTTTTTCTCTCATCTTTCTCTTCTCTCTTCTCTCCAACCCGATCATTGTGCTTCTCTCCAAACCACCGCAACTCATCGCCGACTTGGTTTTCCATCGCAAGCATACACCACCAAACTAGGTATGACCAAGCTTGACGTCACTTCTCTCTCCATCTCAACCGTTGCTTGGCCATTGACGAGGAGCCACGATATCCTGTAGTCTCTCCCGCTTGTCTCTCTCTTGATTTTGGGTTTTGGGATTTTAATTTTGGATTTTGGGATTTCAATTTTGGGTTTTTGGTTTTTGATTTAGGGTTTTCAATTTTGGATTTTGGGATTTCAATTTGGGTTTTAGGATTTCGATTTAGGGTTCTTGATTTGGATTTTGCGATTTTAATTTTGGGATTTCAATTTAGGGTTCCCGATTTTGTGTTTTGATTTCTTTCACCAATTTTTTGATAATTAGTTTAGTTTATTTGTGGAATTATTTGTGCTTCTTTTGTGTTTAAGGGTTCAAATAGATTGAAAGAGATTTAGGGTGCCTGGGAGCTGCTGTGTTGTAGCGAGTTGTGTTTTGCTTTGCTCCATTTTTCTCATGTTTGTTGTTTTCTTTTTGGGGTCTTGTTTTTGCTCCCGTAGATCCTTTTGATGTAGCTTGGATTGTTGGGTTGCTTTTGCTCTTCTTGAATAAATTCATGCAATTAAAAAAAAAAATGATTGAAAGAGATTTTCGTTGATATTCTTGTAGGGAAAAATACGGTCAACGCAGCGGAAACGAGACTAAAATCGATTTAGTATGTTTTAAAATTTTTCCATAAAGTGAACCTTAACCCTTTAATTAATTAACATATAATACTAAAGATATCATACCTTTGTCGCGTGATCCGATTGACATTGCGTCGATGGTAATCCGCAAGATCTTCCAATCCAATCACGAACGTGAATCACCTAAGAGCGTGGTCTCCCTTCTCTTTGAATTGTGTACCTGAGGATGGATTAACAAAACTTTTTCTTTTTCGTTAGTCACAACAAATTCCAAGAGGCTACAAAGAATGTTCCGGTCACTTTTGAATTCACAATCGTTAGATCGAAACTCGCGTGAACCTTATTCGAAATTGTGCACAAAACCTTTTGATAAAAGTTACTAGTGCACTATCGAAATAAGAACAAACTTTTCTCTCTATTCCTCTTGGCCGAAAATCACACTAGTCTAAGAGTTGGATTCTATTTTTCAAGCAATAGAAAAATAAATTTCTAGAAAACTATTAGGGTTACCGAATTCTATTCACATAAAATAATGTGTTGTTCCCGAACTCTCTTGCCTCATATCTATATGTAGTGCCCGAATTCAATTTCCTATTAATATATATATAAATCCGAAAGTGCACCGAATTCTTCTTTCCTTATCATATATAAGTGCGACGAATTCTGCACTTTCCTTATATATATATTTATTAACCAAATTCTGCACTTAAATAACTTACCTGTATATCATACATATATTTGCATGCCACCTATAATGTATATAAGTCAATATATATATTTATATATATCCAATACTGCATGCCACATATAAATATCAATAAGTCAATATATATGTATGATTCTGCATGCCACATATAAATATCAATAAGTCAATATATATATATATACGATTCTGCATGCCACATATAAATATATATCTATCTATAGAGGTCGAAATCCTTTACCATGTAGGATTTGTGTCTTTTGACTTAAATCCTAACCCTAGGTAGATTTCCTTAGAATTCCAAACACTAATCCAACTCTTTAGTGTATTTGTGACTATATCAAAGGCTTCCTAATTTGACTAGATAAATAAATTCCCTTTATTTATCTACTTATCAAATAAAGTCTTTAATATTTATTATACTACCACAATAGTATACTACTAAGAAACATATTTCCTAGTCAGAAAAAGATTTTGATTTTTAATTAAATAATTAATCAATCAATTAATTAATTTCCATTTAATCAATTAATAAAAATAAAACAATATAATATTATATATATATCTCGGCCATGTGCCACATATATTAATATATCTATATATTGTTTTTCTATTTTATTAAATCCATTGGACCTTAACAAAAGGCCCACATGTGAACTAGACCCATTCTTACTAAAAGAAACAAGTCCACATGCCTTAATACAATTCTAGATGGACCCATAAATTAGTCCGGTAGAATATATCAAGTGATTCATGGAAGTCCGTGTGGATTGGGGATCTTGGCGGGCCTATCTAAATTTAAGCTCCAATAGACATAACCCAATCACAATCAACAAATGATTCACTTAGGTTCAATCTATTAATTTTAGCTCATTCCACTAAAGAGCTAAAATTGAACTCTTAAATAAAGATAGAATAAGTAAATATTTCTCATTCGTACCCTAGACAATCTTATAGGAGATGGTGTATCCTCGTGAAGAATATCAGTAATCGCCAAGAGCTCATAGACCGCCTATAGCTCTCCAAGTTACCATATTTACTCATATGACCACATTTTGAACTTGGATATTTTGACTTGTCCAGAAGCCATGTTTCAATAGACTCTATCGAAAACTTAACGTTAAGATTCAATATCCAAAACCTCAAAACATCCATATGATGATATTCTACTCACATTTAATAAATTGAGTCACGATGTCCGTATCTATAAATGGAGTCCTCTATCGATTAACAAATGAATATCACCAAACTATCGAGGACAGACTATGCTATATAATCGTACTCATTGATAACTCAAATGATACCACTTGCAACCATAAGTCCATCATTTATCTCAGGATTAAGATAGACTCTCCGATTGTCCTAATAATGAAAAGACTATTATCTATTGACGGTTCTAGATAAAGTATTTCATTGTGATCCAGTTCAATGCACCCAGTGCACTAGATTCTTTTACTCGAAGACCCTCCGATGATTTTAGACTCATCATAACACATTTGATCCCACTCAAATGTGTAGGGAAAAATACCGTAGTACACGCAGCAGAAGCGAGACTAAAAAATGGATTTAGTAGTTTTAAAATTTTTTAATTAATTAAACATACATATAGTCAACAAAAGAATAATACCTTTTGTCGCGTGATCCGATTGACTTACGTCGA
The DNA here is from genome assembly GCA_030490815.1 of Acer saccharum. NCBI lineage: Eukaryota > Viridiplantae > Streptophyta > Magnoliopsida > Sapindales > Sapindaceae > Acer > Acer saccharum. The sequence goes on from CM059869.1 coordinate 35,696,849, forward strand.
TGGTAATCTGCAAGATCTTCAATCCTAGCACGAACGTGAATCACCTAGGAGCGTGGTCTTCCTTTTCTTTGAATTGCAAACCTGTGAATGGACAAACAAACTTTTCTTTTTCTTTTGTTAGTCACAAAACAATCAAAAGAAGACTAAGATTATTCCGGTCACTTTTGAGTTCTCAATCTAATGATCGAAACTCGCGTGAACCTAAATCGATGTTGTACACACAAGCATATTGATGAACAAGCAATTAGTGTACCATCAAAGAATAATCTATTCACTCTTTTATGTTTTTAATAGAATAAAAAAACTTTCTATGAATTGAGAAGAAGAAGAAAATTGTCTCTTTGAAAACCTTGATGTGGCCGAATCCTATAGCAAGTATTATATAGGTGGCCTAATTTATTTTCTCTTTTCTTTTAGGGTTGCCGAAAATCCTTCTCTAAAACCAACTAGGGTTGCCGCAAATCACATGCCAAAATAGGCTTGTGTTGCACCCTAATTTCCATCAAAGAAATAGACTTCAAACCCTAATCCAACTCATAGATATTTTATTCTTTTTATTGACTAAATTAAAAGACTTCTTATTTGATTAAATAAATAAAATTAATTATTTATTTTCTTATCAAACAAGTCTTTTATTTTTAGTATACTACCACCAATAGTATAGCTTTAGGAAATATATTTCCTTATCAGAAAAAGATTTGTTTCTTAATTAAACAATTAATTAATAAATTAATTAATTCTTATTTAATTAAACAATGAAACAAAATAATATATAGGCTAATATATTAACCTTGCCGCCCCACTTGTCTAAAATTGGGCCTTATATTATTTTCTTATTTCATTTAATCCATTGGACTTTAAATAAAAAGCCCACATGTGAGCCAGACCCATTCTTACTAAAAGAAACAAGCCCACATGTCTTTCATTAATATATTAATATAATTGAGCAGCCCATTACATAAATAATGTGCAAATTATATTCTTAATATATTAAATGCAATTCTAGATGGACCTTTAAATTGGTCCGGTAGAATATATCAAGTGATCCATGCAAGTCCGTGTGGATTGGGGATCTTGGCGGGCTATCTAAATTTAAGCTTCAATAGACACAACCTAATCACAATCAACAAATGATTCACTTAGGTCCGATCCATTAATTTTAACTCATTCCACTAAAGAGCTAAAATTGAACTCTTAAATAAAGATAGAAAAGGAAGATGTTCCTTATTCATACCCTAGACAATCATGTTGGAGATAGTGTATCCTCGTGATTAATATCAGTAATCGCCAAGAGTTCATAGACCGCCTATAACTCTCCAAGTTACCATATTTACTCATATGACCACGTTTTGAACTTGGATATTTTGACTTGTCCAGAAGCCATGTTTTTAATAGACACTATCGAAAACTCAACGTTGAGATTTAATATCCAATTACCTCAAAACATCCATATGATGATATTATACTCTCATTTATTAAATGGAGCCACGATGCCCATATCTATAAATGAAGTCCTCTATCGATTAACAAATGAATATCACCAAACTATCGAGGATAGACTATGCGATATAATCGTACTCATTGATAACTCAAATGATATCACTTGCAACCATAAGTCCATCATTTATCTCAGGATTAAGATAGACTCTCCGATTGTCCTGATAATGAAAAGACTATTATCTATTGACGGTTCTAGATAAAGCTTTTCGTTGTGATCCAGTTCAATGCACCCAGTGCACTAGATTCTTTTGCTCGAAGACACTCCGATGATTTTAGACTCATCATATCTCATTTGATCTCACTCAAATGCTAGCAAAAGAATTCTACAACTTTAACAAGATAAAGGTGCCCAACCTTTAACTTAAGTTGTGAACATTATTCAAGACTAACTAAAGAATTGTGTCTACCACATACATATCCAGATGTACGAACAATTCTTCTTTTCTCATAGTCTTTAAACCTTATGATTATTTACTTTGACAATTATAATATTAAACTATAAATGCTATATGATTTGTTAAACCAGAAATCACTTTATTAATATGAAAAAGATTGTTAATTACAATATTACACTCTTGCTATTGAGCATAATCCTAACAAAATGCTAGTAAAAGAATTCTACAACTTTTACAAGATAAATGTGCCCAACCTTTAACTTAAGTTGTGAACATTATTCAAGACTAACTAAAGAATTGTGTCTACCTCATACATATCCAGATGTACGAACAATTCTTCTCTCTCATAGTCTTTTGACCTTATGATTATTTACTTTTGACAATTATAATATTCAATCTATAAATGCTATAAGATTTGTTTAAATCAGAAATCACTTTATTAATATGAAAAGATTGTCAAAAACAATATTACACTCTTGCTATTGAGCATAATCCTAACAATTCTTTATTAAAATTGACTATAATGAAGTATTAAAGTTGACCACTAAAATTCTGAGTCCAGTTATACTTTCAAACTAACTGTAAAGTTTTTAGTCCAGATAAATGAAGTGCTGCATTGGATTCGATATGCTGATATGTTTGTTGGATTCGATAAGCATTGGATTAGTCCAGATAAATGAAGTCCAGTTATTGGATAAGGAAAATTCTTAGTCAGCTTGTAATTGAAAATTAGTGTGACAGGCATGTTATGCTAATATGTTTGTTCATAGTTCATTATCAATTCAATATTGAATCTCTAGTAAATTTACACTTTGTTAAAAAAAAAAAAAAAGTAATAAAATTGAGCATAATTAAGTATTCAAATAATTAAGTATTAAAATTGATTTTAAAACAATAAAAAAAAATGATAAAATAAGTCTTTCACCTAAAAAATGACAATAGGGACACTCTGGTCATTTGAACCTCTTGTCTCGTTCTGTCCCAGCCATACCGAATGCATAACAATACAGTCCACTGTTCTATCCCAGACCTTCCAAACACAATACAGAACAATACGTCATGTCCCGTCTTGTCCTGTCCTGTCCCATCTGCCTTGTCCTGTCCTGTCCTGTCCTGTCCTGTCCTGTCCCGTCCCGTCCGTGTACCAAACGCATCCTCAACGACTTCGAAGTAAGGTTGATGGACATTGTGAACCAAAGTCATCAACTTGGTGACCCGTACTCGGATAGGAGGATTAAGCAAAAGATTATAAGATCGCTTCCCGAGAGGTTTAAGTCCAAGGTGACAGCTTTAGAGGAGAATAGCACATTTAAGGATATGAAGCCGAGTGATGTGATTGGAAGACTACTAGCTTATGAGTCTAGGAAGGGTCCTACCTCCACACCTCCTAAAAAGCAAAAGGAAATTTCTTTGAAAGCCTCCAAATTTAAGAAGGAGGAGAATGATGACTTGGACGAAGAAATGGCCTTGTTGATGAGAAGGTTCAAGAAATTCTACAAGTTCGAGAAGAAGGGTTTCAGATCCAAAGGCCAAGACTTGAAGAAAAATACTCCATTCAAGAAGTTTGAGCCTAGACAAGAGAAGACCGAAAGGAAAGGGGTCTGATGCTATGAATGTGATGGGATAGGTCACTTTGCCTCCGAATGTGCTAATCACATTAACAAGAAAAAGGGAAAAGTGATGGCCGCCACATGGAGTGGAAGTGATAACTCCAATGGGGGAGATGAGTCTTCGGATAATGAAGAACTCATGGCTAATTTTATAGCCTTTGCCTCCTCCCGCAAAAGCAAAGGTTTTAGTGAAGAAGAGAATGAGAGTCAAGTGGAAATTGACTCAAGTGATGATTGATCTTCATCACAATCCACAAATGGTAATGTGGATAGGATGGATCTCAAAGACTACATGGAAAAATTTGAGAGTTCAAGGTTAAGAAACAAGAGAGAAATTAGGAGGTTTAAGGAAGAAAACCTAGATCTCTCAACTCAAGTTAACCACTTAAGTGAAGAAGTGGTGAGAACCATGGAAAGTGAAGATAAGCTAAGAAAGGAATTAGACTTATCTAATAAGAGTGAAGAAGGGTTGAAGAGGGAACTTGAAGTTGTTAGAGAGTTAATGGCCAAGATGGACTCTAGCACTAAAAAACTTGATTACATGTTAGATGTTGGAAAGAGGCCAAGTGACAAGAGGGGTCTTGGGTATGAAGATGGCAAGGAGATCTCAACCTCTAACAAGACCGTGTTTGTCAAGAGCTTGGGCTACAAAGAAGCTTCACCGGTGCAAATTCCTAGGAAGAAAATTGATCTAGGACAATGTTCAAATAGTGCACAAGTGAAGGTGGCTCCAAGAAGGCAACCTTAAGCTCAACCTACAAGATCTCTTCAAGTTAACACTTCTCAACTGATGGCTCACAAAGGAAAGGGACCAATCATGCAAGCTATACCTCGGAAGCAAGCTAGACCAGCTCAACAACGAAGATGGATTGAACCTACTCAACCACAAAGACATGGGAAAGCTCCTATGTACACACAAGGACAAGGTATGATTCCTTATTTTATTCCTACATGTCATTTTTGTGGTTTTGATGGTCATATTAGACCAAGATGCTTTCGTTATATTAAAATGTGTAAAACTAGAAGCATGATTGAGAACAAAAAGAAAAAAGCCATGATGCATGTTCCTAGGAATGATAAGATTGATTTGTATGATCCTAAGACATCTAGAGCCCATGTACTAAAGACCACTAGGAAAGAAAATGTGTTACCTAAGTGGATTAGAAAGAATGAAAATATTTGTCATGTTGCACAAATTTCCTTAAAGGCTAATTCTTTTAATTTTTGGTATTTGGATAGTGGGTGCTCTAGGCACATGACCAGAAACAAGAGTTTCTTCGAGACTCTTGATGAGGTCGTTTTGGTACTCAACAAAATAAAATATTGATGTTCTTTTAAAAACCGTATTTTAACCACTTAAAAATCCTTTAAAATAATATTTCTTAGCAAGTGGTAAGCAAAGTTCGTTCCATAGGGAGATAGAGGATGTATTGGATCAATTGACTAATCTAAATCAATAAAATAAATCATTGAAAATGGATAGTTGTTTGGGTTTTACAACCCATGAAAATGCAATTAAAATAAACATACAAAAATGATATGAAAATTAGAAGACTCAACAATCTTGATAAGAGAGATGATAAAATCTATTAATAGAAGTTAGGGAATAGATTGAGTTACTCATGAATCTAGGTAATGCTTTCAAAACTCAATAATGACCAATCTCATAAATGCTAGCCATTTGTTTTCTAAAGTGTGTTGAGGTCATTACTATAAACACTCAACATCTTCTCACTTCAATGCCTAACCGATTAAGGAAGGGTGCCAAGGTGAAAATAGTTAGGTACAGATCAAGGTTTGGATCAAAGGGGTTGATATACCCACCACTAATCCATCCTATTCACTAAGTTCTTCAACCAATCAAGGGTGTCAATCCAAGATTGGTTTCACAACAAATTATCCCACACAATATTATGATATACTAGTGTGTAAGGTTTATGATTTGTATTGGCTTGATTCCATTGTAAAACGCTCTATATTTGTATTAGTTGTTGCTTAGGATGTTTTTGGAAGAAAAGGATCTTAAAAAGTGAAGAGCAACGTCTAGTGCAAATGTTGTCTTCAAGAGGTGAAAGCGTTAAAGGTATACTTCGACTTCTATCCTCTTGCAAGGCGTTAGCGCACACACACACAATTCATACATGTGTGTCCCTGCATCATAGTTCAAACATTTGGTATAACACATTCACACACTTCTTAGTATGCACATGCATTGATCTCTAATGGATAAACATTGTAGAATTGCATGCTTTGTGACTATCTCTTTGATATGTCATGCTTGTGTGAATTTGTGTTTGTTGGCTTATGTATTTTGTATTTTGGACTTGAATATGTTCTTATTTTATTCCTTATTGAGTTCCGATCATTTCGGTTACTCATTTATAAGGTTTCAAATCCAAACGATGTAGCTACGCTACTTTTCGTTCTCATTTGTTGAGTTGACTTCATCATCATTTTCCGAGATGATTTCTCAACCATTTTTCAAAGTTGTGTAGTCTTCATCATGGGTGAGGGAGTCATGGTTTGTAATCCAAAAATAGATTCAAAATCAGAGTTCGGATGCCCAAGATACGGCTGAAGAACGTGAGGGAGCGCGCTAGAGGAGAGCGTGGCCAAAGGCCACGTGAGCCAAGCAGTGTGGGAGCCGTGGGACCCACGGCCAGAGGACCCCTCTGGTCCCATGTGGCCCACGCACCCCCCACGAGGTGGGTGATGTGGCCACCTCTGATTGGCCCGAAAAATCTCTCTCTCTCCTCCATTTAAACCTCTCTCCTTCCCTCCAAACATTTGAAGATTTTGAAGAACACTTTAAAGAAATTCTGCAGAATTCTTCAACATTTTAGTTTTAGTATTTTGATCATAACTTTCTCATACAAACTCAAAATCGATTGATCCAAATGCCAAAATTTCTTGATGAGAGCTACAAACCCTAAGCATTTCTAGAGGCAGCTGACTTCGTCATTTTTTCCCAGTGGCTTGATTTTCAGTACGTGGTCAAGGTTGTTTGTTCAATTTCTTCTTTTTCATTTCATCTTTGATCATCTCTTTGATTCTTACTATTTGATTGATGAAATATGTTGAGAAGGATGTTAGATCATATGCTAGGGTGTTTGATCATTTGTCAATTGAGTTTTAGCTTTGTGATTTCTCTTGAAGATATATGTGCTAAACTTGATTCAACTTGAAATTGATTCTAGAAAATGTATATATGATGTGCCTCATGTTATTTTCTAGGTTTAATTTCATGATCTAAGAACTAGGTTTTTAGTGTGATATATTTAATATTCATACCTTGTTCTTATTGATTTGCATGTCTTGATTTCTAGATACTTTTGTGATTATTTGATAAAAGCACATTCTAGATTATCATTGAACATGTACATTTAGCTTGATTTATCATTGAACATGTACATTTAGCTTGATTGATCATCTAGCTTAATTTGATTGTGTTTGCATCATTTGCATCACGTAGATCATAGCCTTGCATTAGGTTGAAGTCTCTAGCAAAGTAAGTAAAGCTTTATGGATAGAGCAAGGAAGTCTTGATTAGAGTCGGGAGGACTCGGATAATCAAGCAAGGAGACTTGTCTAGGGTCGGGAGGATCCGAATAGGCAAGCAAGAAATCTTCCTAAAGACGTGAGCGTCTTGGATATGAAGTTGCTTTCTAGAGGTGTAGGACACATCTCGGATAGGAAGTAGGCTTGGTGATTCACTAGCCCGAGGGTAGATTAGGAGTTGATAGCTTGAGCGGATATCATGAGTTGGTAGCTTGAGTGTGTAAGTCCTTTTCACATAGTGGATTGCTTTGCCAGTAGTTGTGGTATCAACCCGTAGATGTTTCCTCTTTGAGGTTTTACCATGTAAAAAATACTTGTGTTCATTTTTGTTTAACTTTTTTTTATCTTCCATATCTTACATTGACTGCATATCTTGTAAATTGATTAACTCTTGTATTAGTGAAATCAATTCATTTGTTAAATCTAATCAAGTGTGCATTTTCTTTGTTATATTCCACGTTATTTTTAATATTGGAAGAATTTGAGTCTATACCTATTCACCCCACCCCCCCCCCCCCCCCCCCCCCCCCCCCCCCCCACCTCTAGGTATATTTTGCACTACTACTTAAGGGAAATTTCATAGTGATATACAATATAAATCACAATAAGCATAGAATCTAAATATAAAGTAAAAAGGAAACAAATAGAGATTCAATTACAAATAGTTTAGCAAATACCCATATCCATAAGTTCCTTAAATCTATCCCCTAAATTAGGGGTTTAGCTACTGTAAGTAATTAAATACTCAAGGCGTGTTTAATATATAAAGCTAGAGGGGGGGTGAATAGATTTTAGCTAATTATTACTCAATTTTCGCGTGCATGTCAATTTTACGAAAATACCCCTAGCAAGTCAAATATACATACAAGTGTAATAAGATGCGGAAATAATAAATGACACTTGATGTTTACGTGGAAACCCAACCACTGGGAAAAAACCACGGGCTGTTTAGTGCGCCACACTCGGAACTCGAAATCACTAATTGAAATGAAGTTTACAACCTATGTAGACCTCGTCTAACACTCCGGTCTGTAACCCCTCACTTCTACCCAGCGGGCCTTTATTAGCAACCCTATTCCAATTTGCTCGATCCTCGCAGTCACTACTTGTAATGATGTTTACAGCCTAATCCCGGTCTGTAACCCACCACTACTACCCGCAGGCCTATAATAGCAACCCTAGACCAAGACTTCAATCTCTCAAAAGAGATGCACAACCCTATGTGAATATGTATGAATATTCAATTAACAAACAAGGCTAGGGAACCTTAGATGCTTATCTAGGATGATGATATATTCAAATTAAATCAACCCTAGATATCAATTGCTAAATGACATGTCAAATAGCATAGATAATCATAGATTATAAAAACCTAGATATCTATCAAAAACAACACTCAATCAATTCATCACAATTAATCTCTTCTCTTGTATTTAGCATATGATCTAAAACATACAAGTAATTTAAAAGAGATGGCTTGGTATTTAAAATACTAAAATAAGATGAAATTAATCAAAATCTTACCAAGCAAGTTGTGATGATGCAAACCCATACATGGATGCACTCTATATAGACATAGGAGATGCAATATGAAATTTGATGCAAAAGGGGTTTGATTTGAGTGGTTAAAGGTGAGTTCTTGATTTGATTTTCTCTCAAAATCTATCTTTGAAGTTTAGGGTTCTTAAGAGTAAAAGAACTTGTTCGGATAATGAGAAAGTGTGATATTTATAGACATCAAGAACAGGGCAAGTGAAAAGACAATTTTGCCCCTGAATCACACTATCGCAGTTGCTCTGTGACTCGAATGCCGCGGTTGCACAAACCGCGGCGAAGCGTCACAGCACGAAGCTTGATTTTCAAACGACTCAAAACATGACCAAACGACATCGAAACCTTTCATATAATATACCGTTGGAAAGGTATGGAAGTCTACTTTCTACTCCAATTAACAAAACATGATTTGGATAACTGTAGAAAAAGTTATGGTCATTTGAGTGACCAAAGGTCAGATTCGGATAACAGCTGTGATGCCCTGTTTTAGTGGTCACTTTGGAAATTTCAAAACCAATCCAAACGGTCATGAAATATTACGAATAATATACCGTTGGAAAGGTATGGGTGTCTAATTTGTACAGAAATTTTCAAAACTCATTTTGAAGCTTTGTGTAAAAAGCTATGGTCACACGACTATGCAAAGGTCAGTTTTGAAAACACTTAAAACATTGAAATCCAATCTTTTGAAACTAGACACCTTACTCCAATCAACCCAACCAAACTAAAGCTACCACTTATCCAAGAAAAGAATGAGATCTTCTCAAGTGATCAACCATCGCGCTAATACAAGCACACCATCGTGCAAGCGCGGACGTTTCCGATCACACAAATGGAAACGAATTACACCACACTTAAGACTAATCATGAAGTGCAAGTGTGGGTATTGAATGTATCATAATGCCTATCATGTCATGGCATTTCATAGAACAAGATGCAATCAATTACATGCAAGAAGAGATATTGAATAATCAATAAAGCACAATGCACACAAAATATAAACACAACATTCAAGAATAAGAGTTATGCATGTTGTGTGTGTGTGCAACTATATCTCTTCAAGGCAAAGTAAGCACTAGATATACCTTTGGTGCTTGTCCTCTTGAGGTCTTGGAAAGGGTCTTTGATCTTCAACAAATCACTTAGACTACCCTTACAACCAAACCCCAACTTGTGGTTTGCCCACGAAATAAGCCAATCAACAAAACAGGAATCCTTACAGCTACACATAGTTACAATCAAAAGAATAAGAAGTAATAGTTAAGGAAATCACCCTTAAGCCTCCTTCTTTAGAGCTTGCTCCTTCCTTTCCCTTGATGCTTCTAGTGTAAAGAGTGGTAGAAGATGAAGTGACTAGATAGGTGGGTGTCTAATGGTAAGTGACAAAGGTATGGAAATAGAGAGAATGAGAAGAGAGGAATGATTGGGTGAAGGAATCAAGACATTGTGTTGAGGTTTTTGATGGTAGAGATAGTTCAAGATTAGAGGATGGAGGAGGTTGAAAGGTGAGAAATGGATGAGAAACTGGGGTTAGATTTGTAGAAATTTCATGCTCTCTAAGTATGGTGTGTGGCTCAAGTTTGGAAGAAGAAGGATATATATAGTGGCCATGGACATGTACTGATAACCGCTGGAAAATCCGATGTGGCAAGGTGTCGCTACTTCATTGTCGCCACTTGTCATAGCGATATAAGTGGCGATAGACGGTTATGCTTTCTGAGATTCATATGTCGCCACATTCTTCATCTTTTTCGCCACATTGCAACTGGCAACACAAGTGGCGACAACTCTGATGCTTTGAAAAATCCTTCTGTCGCCATGGCGACACTTGTGGCGACATTCCTGTGTCGCCACTTCCCAAGTGGCAACGATAAGTGACGACACTTGCTTCTCTTCTGTGTCGCCATATGTAAAGTGGTGACATCAAAGTGGCAACGACACCTGATTGAATTTGCCTTGAATAAGACTCCCTGTCGCCATGGTGACACAAGTTGCGACACTTGTGGCGACAATGCCCTGTTTTGCCAACTTATGCACCTTTTGAATCCAAACTTCACCTCTTCTTCACAAAAGCCCTTGATACCTAAATAAACCTAAAATGCTCAATTTAACACTATTAAATACGGGGACACACCCGAGAAACAAGCATAAAGAGACGGGAATGAGGTACATAATCATACCAAATTTGGCTTGATCAAATACCCCCAAATCTATCTTTTGCTAGTCCTCGAGCAAAATAATCAACATCAACCCCCAAAGGCAAATATCAAGACATTTCAAAGGTTTTCAATAAAGCTCTAACTCATCCTAGCAAGGATCTACTATCCAATGATTAACATGCGAAACCAAAATGAAGAGATTAACACAATGATGCACAAGTGAGGACTTATACATGTAAGAAAATGTTAAGTAAAGATTAAGAGCATGCCGCTCTAGATATGATTGTACACAATGCGACCTTACATTCAAAATGCCAAAGCTTCAAAGCAAAGGTGCTATTTGGTTTAGAATGTAATTCGCTTTGATATCTAATCCTCACCGAAATCTCTCTTTTCTTCTCATTGATTCCTAGGTTTCCCTCAAAATACATATGCAATATGAATTCATGTCATGGATATCTAATTGATTGCATATGATAACATTTAAAACGTAATTTCTGAAAAGTGAGTCTCATGAATGGAATTGCAAGCCATGAATTAGAAAGAACATGCATCAACCAAATTTTACAAAGTGGACACTCCTAAAGATCATAAAGGTCTTTCTTTTGGTTGTAATGGGGCCTTAGGTGATGGTGAAACAAAGAATGGGGCAATGTATAACAAAGAACCCAATAATACACTAAGGCATACATTCTAATCGTGAGTTCCGATACTTCACACATAATGTTCACACACTAGGCGTCCAGGCTTGCAATTTCAATTTATATGTGCATTCTACTCTAATTTTTCATTTGAGTAGCTCATTTCACTTTCATTTTCACTCAAGGCCAATTGTGCCCATATATTGGTTCTCTTTTCTTTACTTTGCCATATTTTTTTTTTCAAGCTTCTTTTCTCTTTGCTTCTCTTTTCTTTTCAAATTTCTTTGCTCTTCTTTTTCTTTCAAGTTTTCTTGCCTTGCAAGATTCCTTTGCACACACTTTCATGCCTAGGTACACGCCTCTACATTTTCAAGTATAAAATCTTACATTAGTTTCCTAAGCCTTGGTAAATCATTTGGTCAAGGTAAGTCATTCATGTAGGCTATAAGGTTAATGTAGATGTGGTTCATGAATGAAAGGCTTAAAACGTGTTTGGCTTCAAAGGGGCTTGGGAGCACACACATTAAAATTTTGGAAGTATTTAGGCCAATTATTGGTTCACACATGCATTGCCTAAAATCCTTTCTAAAGGCTTGTCCACAAAACAAAATAAAGCATCCACAAGCAGACCATAATATTTATGTGCAAATGAGACCTATACATGCTTGAATGAGTGTTTGATAGTGAGTGTTTAAAGAGTGAATATTTGAAACTCGAAATCCGCTTTTTAAGGTCGTGTTTGTGTTCCTCACGGGAATCTCCACTATTAATCCCTAGCCTTAAGCAACATTGATAATTCACCCTAACAATTTGAGAAAAAGATTAATGCACTTTGTTCAATGACACCCTAAATGGCATGACGTTAATCTAAACCAAACAATGGCAAAGATGCACAATTCCTCACTAGTCATGTAAAGATCAATCTCAACAAGCAAAGTATGCTCAAACATGGCATTATCAAAAATTCAGCTCTAGTTTTAAAACCAAGCAAAATGGTGTTGCACACATGTACCCCCAAACCTAAATTGGACATTGTCCTCAATGTTCATAGGAGGTAAACATTATACAAATGCACAATTAACAAAGAAATCACATAAGAACAAAAATGTTCAATGTTTTCAAAATTTTTGCAATTTGCCCTCTTATCTTATCATGCACAACTCATCCACAATAAAGTAATCAATCATGACAAGTATATCCTCAATCTTCCATTTAATCAAAGATCATCAAATAAGCACATTCATCCTAAATCCACTACCAAAATCCATCTCACACCTTTATTCTAAGCAAAAACGAAACAAAAGCTAAAATAAGGAAATTGAAATTAAAGAAATTCAAATGACTAAATTAAAATACTCAAAAATAAAGTCTACTAAGAAAGAAAAAGATTAATAGTTACATGATTGGATTGCTCAATGCCATGCACGAAATACTCTCCCAAGTTGGATCTCCTCCCCTATATGGTTTCAACTGGTGACCATTCACCTTAAATCTCTCGCCCTTCTTCAAACTCGCAATTTCAATAGCACCATTAGTGAAAACTTGCACAACACGATAAGGACCCATCCACCTTGATTTAAGTTTTCCTGGAAACAATTTCAAATGGGACTCGAATAGTAGAACGAACATTCCCGGTTGGAAATCTTTTCTTATAAACTTCTTATCATGGTAAAACTTAGTCTTCTCTTTGTAGAGCCTCGCACTTTCATATGCCTCTAACCGAAATTCTTCTAGTTCACTGAGTTGGAGCTTCCTTTCTTCTCCGGCTTTGTCATGATCTAAATTTAACTTTCGAATTGCCCATAAGGCATTGTACTCTAGCTCTACCGACAAATGGCAAGCTTTTCCAAAGACTATCCGAAAAGGGCTCATTCTTATGGGGGTTTTAAAAGCTGTCTTGTATGCCCACAATGCATCACCAAGTTTGGAAGCCCAATCCTTCCTACTCCCATTGACTTTTTTTTCCAAAATTTGTTTGATGTGTCGGTTACTCACCTCCACTTGCCCCGAAGTTTGAGGTGGTAGGGGTAGCCACTTTGTGTCTAACCCCATATTTCTTTAACAAGGCTCTCAAAATCTTATTGCAAAAGTGACTTCCACCATCACTTATTATCGCCCTAGGAATCCCAAACCTAGAAAAGATATATTCTTTAATGAACCCAATGACCACATGGCTATCATTTGTCCTTGTAGGGATTGCCTCAACCCACTTAGACACATAATCTATAGCCACCAAAATGAAGTTGTAACCTTGGGATGTAACGAATGGTCCTATGAAGTCTATCCCCCATACATCAAATAATTCAACAACTTGTTCACTATTTAGTGTCATCTCGTCCCTCTTTCCAATATTTCTCGACCTTTGGCACCTATCACACTTCAAACAAAACTCATAAGCATCTTTTGCCAAAGTTGTCCAATAGAACCTGCATTGGAGGATTTTCATCATTGTCTTCCTTCCATTATAATGGCCTCCACACTCACGTGAATGATAGAAATTTAGTATTTCTCCTTGCTCATTCTATGGGATGCATCTTCTAATCACTTGATCCGGGCCCCGCTTAAAAAGGTAAGGCTCATCCCAAAAATAGAATCGAATACTCGCAATGAACCTTTTCTTAGCTTGTGGGTTTAATTCTGAAGGAATTACGTGTGATGCCAAATAGTTCACTATGTTTGCATACCATGGATCCTTATCTTACACCACCCATAATTGTTCATCGGGGAAGCTCTCTCTTAACGGTAGTGTGTCCTCCTCCTCATTAGTTCCTTGAGTCATCCTACTCAAATGATCCACTACCATATTCTCACACCCCTTTTTGTCTCTAATCTTGAGGTTGAATTCTTGCAAGAGTAATATCCATCTAATCAACCTAGGCTTTGCATCCTTCTTATGCAATAGATATCGGATGGCGGCATGATCCGTGTATACAACAACCTTTGCACCAACCAAGTATTGCCTAAATTTCTCCAAGGAAAATACAATAGCTAGAAGCTCCTTCTCTGTAGTTGAGTAATTCAACTGAGCATCGTTGAGAGTACGTGATGCATAATAGATGACATGAGGGAGTTTCTCTATTCTCTGTCCCAAAACCGCTCCTATTGCATAATCTAAAGCATCACACATAAGCTCAAAAAGGAGACTCCAATTTGGTGGCATGATGATGGGAGCTGTGGTTAATGCCTCCTTCAAAATCCTAAAAGCAGTGGCACACTCATCATTGAACACAAATTCCACCTCCTTTTAAAGGAAAGTGCACAAGGGTCTTGAAATCTTCGAGAAATCCTTAATGAAACGCTTATAAAACCCCGCATGTCAAAGAAACGATCTAATATCTTTCACCGTCCTAGGAAGAGGTAAACTCTTCATCACTTCAATTTTCGCTTTATCGACCTCAATTCCCTTTTCAGATATGAAATGTCCTAAAACTATTCCATTTTTTACCATAAAGTGGCACTTCTCCCAGTTTAGCACAAGACTTGCCTCCTCACAACGTTCTAGCACTAAGGACAAATTCTTCAAACATAAGTCAAATGAAGCTCCAAAGACCGAAAAATCGTCCATAAAAATCTCTATAATGTCTTCCACCATATCTGAGAAAATCGAGGTCATGCACCTTTGAAAAGTGGCCGGTGCATTACAAAGTCCGAAAGGCATTCTTCTATAGGCATAAGTTCCAAATGAGCAAGTAAATATGGTCTTCTCTTGATTTTCGGGGGATATAGCAATTTAATTGTAACCAGAATAGCCATCAAGGAAACAATAGTGGCTATGTCCAACTAGGCGTTCTAATATTTGGTTAATGAAGGGGAGCGGGAAATGGTCTTTTCAAGTGCTTGTGTTCAACTTCCTATAGTCAATACACACTCTCCACCCTGTTTGTAGACGTTGTGGAATCAACTCGTTCTGCTCATTCTTCATAACTGTGATTCCAAATTTCTTGGGCACCACGTGTATAGGACTTACCCACTTGCTATCCAAAATTGGATAGATGATTCCTACATCTAGAAGCTTCAATACCTCTTTTTTTACTACCTCTTGCATGATAGGGTTTAACCTACGTTGGGCCTCCCTAGTTGGTTTTGTGTCATCTTCCGATAAGATCTTATGCATACACAATGTCGGACTAATTCCCTTGATGTCATCAAGAGTCCATCCTATTGCCCTTTTGTATCTTCTCAGGACTTCAAGCAATCTCTGTTCCTCTCCTTGATCAAGATTTGCCGCAGTGATAACTGGGAAGTTTTCACTACCATCTAGGAATGCATACTTTAGATTTAAAAGGAGCTTTTTTAATTCTAGCTTTGTAAGGGGAGGATCTTTCTTGTCGTTCTTTTCTTCGACCATCAACTCTTCCATAGAATCGCCTCTCTTTTTCTCTATTTCACCATCTTCAGAAATCAATTTATCCATTCCATCTTGATAGAACACTATCTCATTAGTTTTCTCTTCTAAACCATCCATGATGTCCACACTATAACAATCATGCGCTCCAATTGGGTAGGCTAAAGATTCAAAAACATTGTACTCTACAACCTCGTCTAAAACCTTCAAAGTCAACTTGCCTTCGTGTACATTTATCACTGCTTTTGCAGTGGCCATGAAAGGACGCCCCAAAAGAATCACTGAATCTTTCTCATCTGGATCCACCACCATATCAAGTACTACAAAGTCTGCCGGGATGATTAGCTTCTCCACTTGGATAAGGACATCTTCAACTATCCCTCTAGGTTGCCTAGTCGATTAGTCCACCAAAATGACAGACATCTTTGTTAGCCTTAGCTCATTCAATCCCAATTTCTTGTAAATTGTGAAAGGCATCAAGTTGATGCTAACTCCTAGGTCAAGCATAGCCCTTACCTGTCCCTCTCCACCTATGGTTATGCTAATGATAAAACTTCCCGGATCTTTCAACTTCGGAGGAAGCCTCTTCTGAATGACTGCACTTGCGTTCTCATCAAGCCTTTCTTGATTCTTTGGTCTAAACCGATATTTCTCCTTATTCAATTCCTTGAAAAACTTCCCATATGCTGGCATCTTATGAATTGCGTCTAGAAAAGGTAAGTTGATAGTCACCTTAGAGAGCACATCATAAATATCCTTGAATAATTGCTCCATTTTGTCCTTTCTCAACCTTCTCGGATATGGCACTTTAGGAACATTGGGGCTAGAAGGTTTGTTGTTGATATGATTCATCTTTGATGCTTCTACCTCATCCAGAATTTGAATTCTTCCATCTTCGATGTCTTTCCGATCCGGAATCCTCTTTTCTTCATCGTTTCTCTCCCTAGGTGAGGTATTGCTCTCGTCCATGACATCTTCGTTTCTCCTATTGTTTACTATTCTTCCATGTCTTAAAATGGCTCTAGCACTTCCTAAGTTGAGCGAATCCTTTGAGCTTCCAAACTCTCTATTTAACACCCTGTCCGCAATTCTTCCCATGTGCCCTTCAATTCTATATATTGATTTCTCTAGCTTCGAGAACCTATATTGACTTGCTTCCATAAACCCATTTAATAACTTCTCATATGCGACTTGTGTAACTTGAAGGTTCCTCTTCATCTCATCCTCTATGCCTCCTTCTTGCACTTTCATCCCCTCGGCCTTTCTAACTTGACTTTCCGTTACCCTTAAGGGTCTTCAGGCAAATGATGCCATTCCCTTACAGAAATTTGCCATTTGTTCTGCGAGAGGATCCATCACCTGAAATTTGAGCAAAAACACAACACCACAACATAAAGAATTCTAATGAAACTTAAAATTTAGCAATATCTAGCAAAATAAACTAACTAAAGAAATTGTAAACTACAAAGAAGAGTCAATCAATTCAATAATCGCTACCATGTCCCCGGCAGCGGCGCCAATTTTGATGAGGTCGTCTTGGTACTCAACAAAATACAATATTGATGTTCTTTTGAAAACCGTATTTTAACCACTTAAAAATCCTTTAAGATAATATTTCTTAGCAAGTGGTAAGCAAAGTTCGTTCCATAGGGAGATGGAGGATGTATTGGATCAATTGACTAATTTAAAGTAATAAAATAAGTCATTGAAAATGGATAGTTGTTTGGGTTTTACAACCCACGAAAATGCAATTAATATAAACATACAAAAATGATATGAAAAAATAGAAGACTCAACAATCTTGATAAAAGAGATGATAAAATCAATTAATAGAAGTTAGAGAATAGATTGAGTTACTCATAAATCTAGGTAATGCTTTCAAAACTCAATAATGATCAATCTCATAAATGCTAGCCATTTGTTTTCTAAAGTGTGTTGAGGTCATTACTATGAACACTCAACATCTTCTCACCTCAATGCCTAACCGATTAAGGAAGAGTGTCAAGGTGAGATTAGTTAGGTACAAATCAAGGTTTGGATCAATAGGGTTGATATACCCACCACTAATCCATCCTATTCACTAAGTTCTTCAACCAATCAAGGGTGTCAATCCAAGATTGGTTTCACAACAAATTATCCCACACAATATTATGATCTACTAGTGATATACAATGCAAATCACAATAAGCATAAAATCTAAATATAAAGTAAAAAGGAAACAAATAGAGATTCAATTACAAATAGTTTAGCAAATACCCATATCCACAAGTTCCTCAAATCTATCCCCTAAATTAGGGGTTTAGCTACACATAGTTACAATCAAAAGAATAAGAAGTAATAGTTAAGGAAATCACTCTTAAGCCTCCTTCTTTAGGGCTTGCTCCTTCCTTTCCCTTGATGCTTCTAGTGTAAAGAGTGGTAGAAGATGAAGTGTCTAGATAGGTGGGTGTCTAATGGTAAGTGACAAAGGTATGGAAATGGAGAGAATGAGAAGAGAGGAATGATTGGGTGAAGGAATCAAGACATTGTGTTGAGGTTTTGGATGGTAGAGATAATTCAAGATTAAAGGATGGAGGAGGTTGAAAGGTAAGAAATGGATGAGAAACTGGGGTTAGATTTGTAGAAATTTCGTGCTCTCTAAGTATGGTGTGTGGCTCAAGTTTGGAAGAAGAAGGATATATATAGTGGCCATGGACATGTACTGATAACCGTTGGAAAATCCGATGTGGCAAGGTGTCGTTACTTCATTGTCGCCACTTGTCATAGTGATATAAGTGGCGACAGACGGTTATGCTTTTTGAGATTCATATGTCGCCACATTCTTCATCTTTTTTGCCATATTGCAACTAGCGACACAAGTGGCGACAACTCTAATGCTTTGAAAAATCCTTATGTCGCCATGGCGACACTTTTGGCGACATTCCTGTGTCGCCACTTCCCAAGTGGTGACGATAAGTGGCGACGCTTTCTTCTCTTCTGTGTCGCCATATGTAAAGTGGCGACATCAAAGTGGCGATGGCACCTGATTGAATTTGCCTTGAATAAAACTCCCTGTCGCCATGGCAACACTTGTGGCGACAATGCCTTGTTTTGCCAACTTATGCACCTTTTGAATCCAAACTTCACCTCTTCTTCACAAAAACCCTTGATACCTAAATAAACCTGAAATGCTCAATTTAACACTATTAAATACGGGGACACGCCTAAGAATCAAGCATAAAGAGACGAGAATGAGGTACATAATCATACCAAATTTGGCTTGATCAACTCTTGTCATGGAGGAAGGAGGATGTGTCACCTTTGGTGATAGATCCAAAAAGAGAGTTGTAAGGAAATGAACCATTTCCATTCCTGGATTACCCTCCTTATCCAATGCTTTATTTATTGATGACTTGAAAGCCAATTTGATAAGCATTTCACATCTAAGTGATGAAGGACTTTCCGTCTTATTTATTAAAAATGATTGCTCTATCCTATTGCCCGATGGACAAACCTTGTTAAAAGGTATGAGATCTAGCTATAATTGCTATTGTCTTCAAGCTAGAATAGTCTTAAACAATGTGTCAATGGATGAGCAAATTGAGTTGTGGCATGAAAGACTTGGCCACATGAACTTTAGGGATTTACGAACCCTTGGAAAGTTCAACTGTGTGCGTGGCCTCCCTAAGTTGGAAAGAAAGCCAATGGTGTTTGTAGACCTTGTCAACAAGGAAAAAAACAAAAAGCATGAACAAAAATGGCAAGTATCTCTCCACCAAGGAGCCCTTAGAGCTTCTCCACATGAATCTCATGGGTCCTATGCAAACCGAAAGCTTAGGTGGAAAGAGATATATTTTTGTTTGTGTTGATGATTTCTCTAGGTTCACTTTGACATATTTTCTTAGAGAAAAATCTGAAACTTTTGATAAGTTTAAAATGGTTTGTACGAAAATTCAAAATGAAATGAACTCAAACATTAAAAGCATAAAATGGATTAGAAGTGACCATTGGAGGGAATTTGAGAATGCCTCTTTTGAAACCTATTGTGATAGTGTTGGCATCTCCCATGAGTTCTCGACTCCTAGGACACCTCAACAAAATGGAGTTGTTGAGAGGAAAAATAGGGTCCTTCATGAGATAGCCCGTGTGATGTTGCTTAGCAACAATGTCCCTAGGAACCTATGGGCCGAAGCCGTCAATACGGCTTGCTATATAGGAAATAGAGTTTTCCTAAGGCCCAGAACTAGGAATACCTCCTATGAGCTATGGAAAGGTAAAAGGCCAAATGTTAGCTACTTCCACTCCTTTGGAAGCAAATGCTACATTTTAAATGACCGTGATCAACTTGGCAAATTTGATGATAAGAGTGATGAGGGTATCTTTATTGGCTATACCTTAAATAGTAGAGCCTATAGAGTTTTCGATTTGAAGACTCAAAGTGTCATGGAATCATCCAATGTTGTCATTGATGATGAAAGGCTCAAGTCTAGTAACCATAAGGAGGAGGTTGTTTTAGATGATGAATCTCCCTTGGAGAAGGTTGTGGAGACTCCCAATGTTGGGACGTCCAATGGTGATAATGATGACACACAACCTATTGATAGAGTTCCTCTCTTGAACTCTAAAGAACTCGCGCCATGGGTTAGGTAACTCCATGATAAAAATGACATCATTGGAGAGGTTAATGAGGGTGTTAGAACTAGATGTCAAATAGCTAATCTCATTAGCTACACATGCTACACCTCTCAAATAGAACCCAAAAAGGTTGATGAAGCATTAAATGATGAATTTTGGGTTCTTGCCATGCAAGAAAAGCTAAACCAATTCGAAAGGAATGAGGTTTGGACTCTAGTTCCTAAGCCTAAAAGCACACATGTCATAGGCACAAGTGGATTTATAGGAACAAATTTATGAGGATGGAAACATAGTGCGTAACAAGGCAAGACTTGTTGCACAAGGGTACTCTCAAATTGAGGGTATCGACTTTGAGGAGACATTTGCTCATGTTGCCCGTTTAGATTCCATTAGGCTTCTCTTGTCTATATCTTGTATTCACAAGTTCAAATTACACCAAATAGACGTTAAGAGTGCCTTCCTCAATGGCTTCTTACAAGAGGAAGTGTTTGTTGAACATCCCAAGGGGTTTATGGATGCACACCACCCCAACCATGTCTATCGCCTTAAAAAGGCTTTATATGGGTTGAAACAAACACCGAGGGCTTGGTATGAGCGCCTCATTCAATTTCTTATTGACAATAACTACACAAGGGGTAATGTTGACAAGACTCTATTCATCAAGAAAGACAATAATGAGCTTTTCATAGCTCAAATATATGTTGATGATATAATGTTTGGCTCCACCAACAACACCAAAGTCCAACAATTTGTTGATGTCATGTCTCATGAATTTGAGATGAGTCTTGTTGGTGAGCTTAGTTACTTCCTAGGTTTGCAAATTAGGCAATTAGATGATGGGATTTTTATTACCCAAGCCAAATAAGCCAAAAACCTAGTAAAGAAGTTTGGTCTTGAAAATGCCAAACATTGTGTTACACCCATGAGTACCACTTTGAAACTTAGCAAGGATGCAAGTGGAAAAAGTGTGGAACAAACTCTATATCGGGGCATGATAGGTAGCTTGCTTTATTTGACCGCAAGTAAGCCCGATATCTCTTTTAGTGTAGGTGTGTGTGCTAGGTACCAAGCGAATCCTAAGGAGTCCCACCTCTCTTCCGTAAAGAGAATCATTCGTTATGTGAATGGGACGTCCAACTATGGGATTTGGTACTCTTTTGACACTAATGCTAGTCTTGTAGGCTTTAGTGATGCGGATTGGGCAGGAAATTGTGATGATAGGAAAAGCACATCGGGCGGTTGCTTCTTCATAGGCAACAACTTGGTGTCTTAGTTTTGTAAGAAGCAAAACTCAATTTCCTTGTCCACAGCCCAGGCCGAGTACATAGCCGCGGGAAGTGGATGCACACAACTCCTATGGTTGAAGCAAATGCTAGTCGACTACGGATTCAACCAAGGTACACTCACCCTCTTTTGTGATAATATGAGTGCTATTAATATTTCCAAGAATCCGGTTCAACATTCTAGAACTAAGCATATTGACATCCGCCATTTCATAAGAGAACTAGTTGAGAATAAATGCATAAAACTTGAACATGTAGGTACTAATGATCAACTAGCGGACTTATTTACTAAACCCTTAGATGCTACTCGATTTAAAACACTAAGTAGATCTATTGAGATTTTGTCTCGTGGAGTGATGAGTTTTGGTGATTGACCCCATATGGAGAACTCAAGCAAAGAGAGCTATTTTGCATACTTGTCACATGCAAAAATTTGTAATATCTTATGCTTCCTTTTTAATTGCTTGAGTAAGCTTGGTTGCACAAATGTATATTTGTTTTAAATTCAATAAGTGTGAACCATGCTTTATTTATAATCCATGTCATATTTATGTTCAAACATGCATTTTTGGACTAGGAGATCTACATAGGAAGTATGATTTGAATGACCTATAATTATCTCCATGACATGATGATTCTTTTATAACATGCTAATGACAAATGAAAAGCATGAAATTCATATAACATGCTCAAATGAAAAAGCATGAATTGATGATTGCATATTCTTAAATGCAAAACTTGTGTGAAAAAACTTATGAGACACAAAATGAATAAAGGATCTTGTATCTGTTTAAAGGATTTTAAAATCCAAATGTCTCTCTTTCTTTATTGGTTGAACATGGCTACTATCATACAGGTATCTCACCTGGAAAAATCAAATAGGGTGCAAAGTCGCTCATGCCATGTTTCGCTTATAAAGTTGGATATAGTTGCTCTTAAATTGAAATCAATAATATCTCTATATCCTAGCCTTACTCATGACAGTGGTGAAATTAGTTTGAATTCTTATTAGAAACCCTTGTCATTTGCTTTGCCAAATACCATTGTATTTTGGACTTGAATGCTACATGTCTTGTATGCAAAGCATGTTTGATTCACACATTTTCTTTAAATAAATCTCCTTGTTTCTCTCCAATTAACTGAAATGCATAAAGTGACTAATATAATTATGAAAATATCTTGTATGCTACTATCTATCTTTGCTATAAGTGACCCGGTTGGGGAATACTCCTTTGCCTATATCATGACAAAAAAGGGGAGTACAATGTGGTAAGGGGAGTTGCTAATTAAGAGTAGCAAATGTGCATGTTGGGGAGAATACATATTTAGGGGGAGTAACCCGTTGAGGGAAAGCATTGCATTGCACATTCATTTCATAATGTTGCATGTTTTCTTAATTGAAAAATTCTATAATGCAAATGCTTGTTTTAACTTCATATGATCACCTCACATACACTTGCTTTGGAAGTGTAATCTTTTTGTTTTGAAGGTTTGATAATTCTACAAGAGATTGAAATCTTGAAGTTTTATTTTCTTATCTCTTTGTAATGTAAAATTTCATTGCTATCCCGTAGCATCAATTATGTTGTGAGGATCTATGTGAGTGGTGGTTTTGTGACGAAATAGCCAAAGGGGGAGATTGTAAGGTCTCAGTTTATTGATTGGCTTATTTCGTAGATAAACCACATTTCGGGTTTTTGTAAGGGTAGATTAGGCTCTCAAGACCGTAAGAGAAGAAGCACCAAAGGTAAATTTCTAGTGCTTACTTTGTGTTAACCGCCAAAATTGGCAGGGATCAAAGAAGAATTTTCCACTGGCTTTGAAAAATGAGTCGAGGTAGAAAGCAACAACGGGAGAGGTACCCGGGAACCCCGCCTACCTACAGAAAGGTTAGGGTATGAACTTCTACTCACCCTGGCCAGGTCCAAAACCTCCAGGACCAAGAAAGCATCAGGGAAACCTCGAAGACAAGGCCCCAGAGACACTACTGTCACGAGATCCTAGCGCCCATCTACTCCCAGGTGCTCTAGTACCCCGGTATCCTGGTAGCCCGATGCCTGGTACCCCGATATCTACAGACATCATTTAAGAGGAGTAAGAGGAAGGCGGGGTACCTGAAGTATCTCGACCTATAAAGCTCGTGGCAGACACTTAGCCAATTAACACCAAAATCCTAGTGCACCGACCCCGCCTGAAGCGAGAAGCGGGTATCCCAAACAACAAATCAAGAAGGAAGACAAGCCTTAAACACCATCGTTCTAAATAGAGTATTACACGCATTCCCACCATTCAAGAGTCTCATTCAAAAGCAAAGTCAACTCTTTCAATTCTAAAAGGAAACCATTGATTTCGGGAATCGAATCCCCTACGAATTAGTGGATCGCCAAGGAAGGATCCGTAAAATGCTAAAACCCTAGGCCGAAATTCTAGGAGTGCATGGCAAGACACGGACCTATATATTCATCGCATGATATAGAGAAATAGGGGACCAAAAAAACCCTATCTCACATTTTTTCCACTTATCGACAGGCACGAAAAGCTCCATCACCATTACTCTCCAGGTTTATTTTTTGCTCCTTTGTTCATCTAATGATAGTTGTTCTCTCGATTGAATGTAATCTTACTACATATTCTGAATAAAATAAGTCAAGTGTTCGTTCTTTCATACATTGGAATCCTTCTTATCTTACTACTATCACACGCCATTCTTAGTAGATCTTTAGGAAGCAGAAAGGTATCAAACTACTTGATACCCCGCTGACCAAGATCTATCCCGATCCTGGTCCTCCTTAAATTGTTAATTGGAAATTTCACCTCGGTGACAATTTTTGGTTAACACTTTGGTGCCGTTTGTGGGAAACGAACTCTGTTAGGTTTATAGTTTGTGTTGGCATGTATTCCATATCAAGAAGTGTTTCTTTTATAATGTTTAGTGGTCCATATGTTGAAGATTTATGAAGACGAAGAAAGTCTTGGCCACAGTTCATGCAAAATGCCGGCTTCAAAGAGATATGTGCTTCATTGATCATCAAAGGTAATATAAGATCTCATATCTCTTACAAGGCTAGGCACACACACACACATGGCATCCTTGTGTATTCCTTCATGGTTAAACATAATTTATATATCACTTTCACACACTTGATAATATATGCTCATGCATTTATACTATCTTGACAAACTTTGCTTATTGCATGTTCTAGGACTATGTCTAGGAAATAGCATATGTGTGTGTCTTTGTGTTTGTATGTTTCCATATTTTTGTATTTGGACTTGAATATGCTCTATTATGATTCCTTATTGAGTTTCAGTTGTTTCAGTTACTCATTCATTTAATTTCGAGTCCAAACGATGTAGCTACACTACTTTTCATTCTCATTCGTTGAGTTGACTTCATCGTCGTTTTCCGAGATGATTTCTCAACCATTTTTCAAACTTATGTAGTCTTCATCATGCATGAGGGAGTCACGGTTTGTAATCTGAAAACGGATTTGAAATCGGAGTTCGGATGCCCAAAATACGGCTGAAGAACGTGAGGGAGCGCGCGAAAGGAGAGCGTGGCCAAGAGGCCACGTGGCCCAAGCCAAGTGGGAGCCATGGGACCCATGGCAAGAGGACCCCTCTGGTCCTGTGTAGCCCACGCGGCCCCCACGGGGTGGGTGATGTGGCCACCTTTGATTGGCCCGGAAAATCTCTCTCTCTCCTCCTTTTAAATTCCCTCCATTCCCTCCGTTTCATTTCCAAGAAGAAAAATTGCAAAAATCCCGTCAGAATTTTTCTCCCAATTTTCTCACCTTCCAAACACCATAACTTCTTCATACAGAGTCGGAATTGAGTGATTCAAGTTGGAGATCATTTGTAATCGAGTCCTCTACCTTTTTCAAGTGGTTTGGTAGCTGTTTGATCGATTTTTTTAGTGGTTCTACATAGAAAACCGAACAAGCTCGTGAATCCAAGGTATTGGTCTTATCATTGGGATTTCTTCTTTTATAACCTTCAATTTGCTTGGGGTTTCTTCTTCTATATATACTTGTATGTTTGGTGAATGCTATTAAGAAAGATATCTTCACAATCAATCCTAATCAAAAGTCTATTTAGAGACAAATGTGAACTAGTTTCCATGATTCTAGGTTTTTTACATGTTTGTGTGTTGTATTGTGATTAGGTTGACATCTTAGGTTGTTTGCGACTTGATTGAATCAATTTTTTGATAAATGACCTTGAGATTTGATTTGATCCTTTGATTGATGAAATCTAGGATTATTGTATTTGTATGTGTTTTAGAGCAATCTAGGGTTTAATTGATTTACATCTTAAATCCTTGCTCTAAATTTTTGGCTAGAATATTGATTGATTTAATCTCATGTATCTAGCATTTTATTGTATGTTGATAGCATCTTGAACTTGTTCTTCATAAATATATTTTGTTCAAGTGTTGTATGTGTGAATGAGACTTTGAGCTTATGTGTTTGGTGTTTACACATGCTTTAGGTTTTATTCTTGTATTTTGCATCTAGACTTTTATTACTTGTGATATCACATGTTTAGGTCTATTTGTACCATGGAATGTATTGATCACATGTTCTATGTTGAATTGGTTGTTTGCATCATTTGCATTCACATGATCACACTAGGAAGTCCTTGTAAAAGGCATGAAGTCTTGGTTAGAGTCGGGATGACTCGGATAGCCAAGCAAGAAGACTTGTCTAGAGTCGGGATGTTTCGGATAGGCAAGCAAGAAGTCATGGCTAGAGTCGGAAGGACTCAGATAGTCTTGCATGGGAGGCTCCCTAGAGGCATGAGTGCCTTGGATAGGGAGTTGGCTATTATATTGGTAGGCCTAGGCGTATGGTTAGACATAGACTCCAAAAGAGCGGGGTACACGGGAGGTGTATGCACTCTTGAGGAATTTCTAATCTTCCATCGATGTTGGTTTTGTGTGTTGTCCAATATATGGTGGTTTCGCATCATTGAGGGATCTCATACTTTCCAATAGGGTTGGGTAGACTTAGACTCCACTAGGTTGGGTGAGCTAAAGATTGGTCACTTTGTGGATTCTCTATTGTTATCATCCAATATATATAGTACCCTAATGGTTGTATTTCAACCCGTGGATGTTTCCTCCTTGGAGGTTTTACCACGTTAAAAAATCTCTTGTGTTAATTCTTCCTATCTCTATCTTTTATATTTTATTTGTGTATGTTATTATCTTGTTTCATATTATTCACTTGTGATGTATAGTGAAGCAAGTATTTATAAAGTGTGATTTGTGGATTCATTCTTTTGATCATTTTTGTATATATGATTCTTTTGTATATTGTAATTTTTGTATAGTGATATTTGATCACTCTTGTAACTCATTGAACATCTATTGAAATACAAGTATTCTTTGTTGTTGTGTTTATTTGTTCTTATACCTCACACAACTAGATGATATACATAGACCTTGTTCACATGATTATATTCTCATATTGTCTATGTATGTCTTTCTTGGTTTATTTTGTTGTGTGTAAGGCTACCTTGAGGGACAAACAAAAGTTTGTTTAAGGGATTGAAAAAGGTGTAAAAACCTATTTACCCCCCCCCCCCCCCCCCCCTAACCCTCTAGGTATGCCTTAAGCAATTTAACTACGTTTGTATATGTTATAGGTAAAAATAGTCGTAATAGGACACGTCATCACCATGGAAGGCCAAGTCAGCAGAGGTCAAGATAAGTCGACCTATGGAGTATGAACCTTCACGATAACTTACTCGGAAAAGAGGATAAGTAGTCCGATCACAAACAAAGACGATCAGCATGAGCAGCAGATCGGATTCGGACGCACTCGGGCGCACTCGGGCACACTCGGGCACACTCGGGCAAACTCACTCGGGAAACAATAAAATAGTCACCAGCACTTGCAATCAGCAACCGGCGGGTCCACGATAAGCAACGATGTGGATCATAAAAGGTAAAAAAGGAAACAAGCAGTTCTCCCGTAAATAAAGGAGAAAGAGTTTCATTCAGAATTGAATACAGCCGAAAAAGGGAAGTACAA
The DNA here is from genome assembly GCA_030490815.1 of Acer saccharum. NCBI lineage: Eukaryota > Viridiplantae > Streptophyta > Magnoliopsida > Sapindales > Sapindaceae > Acer > Acer saccharum. The sequence continues at coordinate 35,724,546 of CM059869.1, forward strand.
TCTAAATAGGACTAGGAAACCGCTCGAGACTTGGGGGCCACAACGCTAAACCCTAGCGGTCATCTTAAAACCCTAGATACAACATGTATAAATACCCCTTTTATTCATAAAGCAGGGGTACGTAAAAAGTAGAACGAGAGAGAGAGAGAGAATCGTATTAAAGAGCTTGTAATCATTCTGTCATTCTTCATCTTGTAATCGTGATTCATAGTGGATTTGGCTTTGTTGCTAGAGGCAACGATCCCGTGGATGTTTCTCCGATCTTTTGGAGTTTTACCACGTAAATCACCTGTTATTTCTTTACAATCTTTGACCATACTCACATATAAATTGCAGTAACCCGAGAACGAATCATTGACTTGGTGATCACCAAAAATCACCGTCAACAATTGGCGCTAGAAGGAGGGGGACCCAGAACTTTGTGACAACAATGGCTGGCGACGGAGATGGTAGCGATTCCAGGTACAGTCAGGGCGTGCCAAGTAACGAGTTGGAAGATGACACCGCGCTCAATACGGCGGATGCAACTTTGACGACGGTAAACCAGTCAGCTGCCCTGGCTGGAATTCAACGTTTACCTACAGCGAATGAAGAAATCGCGCAGCGACTCCGTGCTTCTCTACAACAACTCATATCAGACGCAGCAAGGCAGGGAATTGATCTCTCTGTTACGGAAGGATTGATGTCACCTCATGAACTGTCCGCCCCAAGCCAGCAGACAGCAAGACTGCGCTCCGCGGTGGTGATACCAACCCCTGATGCACCCCCAAAGGCGAGGCAAGATCCTACAGGCAGACCAGAGATGCTATCTGAAAGAGTAGCCAGGAGAAGCAGGGAGCACAGAGAGGGGAATGATTCCGACAAAGAGTACTATCAAGATCGGGTAGCCGGAGATCGAGACCGCCCCAGGAGGCGTGGCCACCGGAGAGACCGGTCATCCTCGGAAGAAAGTGAGCAGAACCATCATCGCAAGCGCCAAAGGGGCACAGTCCGACTGCATGGCCTAAACCGAGATCATAGAGAGTTGAATCCCGAGGAGAGGGGCCAAAAACTGACCATAAGCCAGAACTTCAATGCGTCAGGAGAGCCTGAAGGGGACAGAGACATACTTATACAGAGCCTCACTCGGGAAGTTCAAAATAATCGTCGGCAAATGGATGCTTTGGTCAGGCGGTATGGGCGTAATGAGCTGTCAGATGATGAATCCGGAAGCCCTTTTACCAATGGGGTTTTGAGGATGCCTTTCCCAGAAAGATTCAGAATGCCCCACATCGAGCTGTTCAAGAAGGATACAGACCCAAAAGAGCATGTCCGGAGGTATAGGAGCGCTATGGCGCAATATGTCCATAATGATGCACTACTATGTTTGAATTTTCCTCAAACTCTTGGAGATCTAGGCTCCCGGTGGTTTGGAAGGTTGCCAGCAGCAAGCATAAGTAGCTTCGGCGAACTGAGCAAGGCTTTCTCAAGGCAGTTCCTCGGGAATGTACACAGGAAAAAGTCAGTGGCTCATTTATCCCAACTCAAACAGGGAAAAGACGAGTCGCTGAAGAAATATCTGGGAAGGTTCGGTCAGGAAGTGTCCGAGATCGGAAGTGCAAACGACGAAGCAATAATTGCCGCGTTCATTAACAACCTTCAGAATGGCCAATTGTCCTTTGACCTCAGAAGAGCCCGACTAACCAGCTATGCCGATATGATGGACATGGCAGGAGGTTACGCCTTGGCCGAAGAAGAGGAAATTGCCACAGGAGGTTACTTCGTACATGGCGGTCGCCCAGAGGGATCCAAAACCAAGGACCAGACCAGGATGCCCGATACCAAAGGTGATAAGCAGAAGAATAAAGCACGGGATGGTCGGGATGGACGACGAGCATACGACCCAAAAACCGATCAACCACGGCAGAGGTTCCAGGGCCGATATACAAATTATACCCCGTTGAAGAAAGATCAAGAAGAAGTCCTGGCAATCCTAGAAGAGAAGAACATGTCCAAAGAACCACCTAAGCAATCGACATATGCTCGGAGGGACACCACCAAATATTGCCGTTTCCACAAAGAGAATGGGCACGAGACATCCAAGTGTTTCCAGCTAAGGGATCATATCGAGACTCTTATTAGGGAAGGGCATTTGAAGGACATTGTTTTCAAAAAGACGGACAGGGCAGATGGACAGAAAGATAGCCGACAGGACGGACGGGCAAGAAAACTTAGTCCCAAGAAAGCTGAGGATGAAGGAGCAATTAACACCATCTTCGGAGGTCCAGCAACGGGCAAGAGTAACAGGGAAAGAACCCAGGAGATTCGGGAAGCTATGGAGGCACGGAGAGACCTGGACGTTAATTCTATTGAGCCCGACCCGAAAAGAATCAAGGAGGGCTAGGAC